>FR990116.1:15107500-16308750 GCA_905404275.2 Hedya salicella | reverse complement strand
GTGACGTGCCGCGTTTCAAATGAAATTCATAATTAAGGTAGGTCTAGACTTTGAGTAAGGAGTGTTGGATAAAAGAAAAGGTTGATAAATAGTTTCAGTCGTATTGTGTTAGAATTTTAATGACCATTGCCTCAGTGGCCATTTTGAACTGTCTTCATAATAGTAGGTGAATTAATATTATACCCATAGCTCTTCCTTAGTACATCTTGGTCACTAAAGGTTTTCAAACTTCATGTTCTTTCATTTATAATTTAGTCGTAAGTGTTTTATAATCTACTCATAATACAAGCATTATCGAGCTTACCATTGGACTATTTCGATTTATGTAAAAATTGATCCATAATATTTAACTATTTGTAGGTATATATTTGTTGATAAAAGTGCATTATTTCCATTCCATCGATTTTCTTATATTTAACAGACAGCCTACTTTTTGTTACTTATATATTTGATGTACCACAGACATTTTATTTTTACAATTTTTTTTATGTATAGACAGTTTAGTTTAAGTTTTCACTCCCTTGTCACATTCGAAGTGAAAAGCAGTGTTAAACTCGAGGCTACGAGTTACTTCGAAACTTAGATTGTAAAGCAAACTTCTATTAAAAGACAAAGGGCTAAAACAAGCTATTCTTCACCGTCGTTTCACTCTTTGCAGAGCTTGTCCTGCCAGGCGCAGATGTTACTCGCCGTATATTATTATTAGGCTAAAAAAAACTTTACTTAAACATTAAACAAAAAAATAAAACCGACTCCAAAAAAAACTAAAAGGTAAAAAATAACGCCATAATTCCTTAAAATTACTTACAAGTAACCGTTTGTATACTCAATCTATACAGTATATACAATTAATCTTATTTTGGCGTCAGTGCCATATAAAGAATGTTTAAATTATTGATATTTGACGATTTTAGTAAGTTGTGACACGATGGCACCGACTCCAAAATAACATTAATTGTATATACTGTATAGATTGAGTATACAAACGGTTACTTGTAAGTAATTTGAAGAAACTGAATTATGGCGTTAATTTTTACCTTTTAGTTTTTTTTGGAGTCGGTTTTATTTTTTGTTTAAAAGTTTATTTATTTTACACGTTTTAGTTAATCGTTACTTAAAAGTGTATCTCGTGACGATTCGAACAAGCCCAAACACGGCTAGGATACATTATTTTATTACATAGATCTGGTGCCTACCTTCCGGCTCCATCATCAAATCAATTCGATGGTACCATTCTCATCAGGAACATTTAAATTTGTGACTATGAAGTTGCTTAGCTAAATTAATCAAGATATTTTGTCGCCACCTGTAAATCATTTATCATTGAGGAGTTCCGATGGCATTCTGTGGTCTTCTGCATCAGTTCCACTTCACCAATTTACACTTTCTGAATGCAAATGCTTATTATGTTTCTTATAATACCAAAATCGCTATATATATGCCTACAATATTTGAGGAGTTCCTTCAATTCCTCATGGATTCCATCATCAGATCTTCACTAAAATAAAATGGGATCAACTAGAAAGTACCTTCTATAAAATCAAAAAAAAAATTGAAATCGGTCAAATAGTCTGAGTAATCGGTGCACATCCATAAAAAAAAATAAAAAAACATTCCGTCGAATTGAGAACCTCCTCCTTTTTTTGGAAGTCGGTTAAAAAGTACCGTAACTATTCAAAAAACGGGAAAAAAAATTAAAAACATAAACATCACCCAATGTGCTCATACAATGTCTACAGTAAATTTTGAAGTGGATCCGGAGGCAGAAGATCAATATTCACTATTTACTTAATGTCGATTTTTTCGCTATGCAGCATAAAAAATAGACATTTATTTTTCTCCATAATCATAATCACAACATACAAGAGTGCTAGTTTGCATAAAAATAAAGCTACCATGACACGACCATAAAGCCACTCGCACACACATCTGATTTTCAGTTTGTCTATAAAAAGGTGACCAGCAACGAAATTACAGGGGGCTGAAAATGTCATGAATGGCTTCGAGCCACCTTTGTTTGTTTTTGGTCAACCTGGCGGAGGCACTGCCGTGCCTCCAGATGTGCCGCCATAAAATTGAATACGAATTAAGGTCCAGACTTTGAATAAGAGAGGATGATGAAATAATAGTACAAAGGTTGGTAAATATATTCAATGCTTACTGTGTTGGAATTTTAATAATAGCTTTAGCAGCTATTTTGAAATTATACTACATTTAATTTTTACAACTTCATCCAGCGGAGATGAAAAAAACTATAACCCTCTTTTGTATTCAATGTAGTGGAGTAAAACGTATCCTATAATCATCCGTGGATAGTCGTGTAGCAAAATGGTTGAAATCCATTCAGCTGTTTTGATGTGATGAAGTCACAACACACATACAAACGTAAAAAAAGCGGGCAAGTGCGAGTCGGAGTCACCCATGAAGGGTTCCGCAGCCGTTTATACAAAAAAATGCAATACAGATGAAAAAAAATACGATATGAAAAAAAACACTAACAGAAGAGCGTATCTCCCCGGCACTTACGTCCTTTCGCTGAAAAGCGCAGTTTTTTGGCAATAACTTGAAAACGGTATGTTCGATCATGTTGAGAATAATTTTTGTTGGAAGTATTTATTAAGCTTTATATTTATATTTTTTTCCTAATTTTTTGAACATACCGTTTAGAATATAGACGCACACAATGTTTGCTACTTTCGGAGCGAATATTTCGGAAAATGTTCACTAAATCAAAAAAAAATTTTGGGAACCTCAGTGTGTTTTTAGAAGAACTGTCGAGATATGTGCCACACATTTATATTGGCTGAATTTTTTTTTCAGTTTCGGTTACATGTATGGAGTGCCCCCCTAGAAATATATATATCTTTTATTTAACTATTAAACTAAGTACCTAGCGGTTTACACACGACATCTATGCTCCAATTTTCATCAATGTACATCTTACAGTTTTTGAGTAAAATGCCTGTGACATACGGACGGACAGACAGACAGACAGACAGACAGACAGACAGACAGGCAGACATGACGAATCTATAAGGGTTCCGTTTTTGCCATTTTGGCTACGGAACCCCAAAAAACGATTAAGTGACCTGCAAATAACAAAAATATCTTTTTTTAAATATCTTTAATGTACATAGTTCTATTCAGTGACCTTTAAATAGTCCATTACACTTATTTGTTTGAAAATATCTCCAATGTAAGAGACATTTCATCTTTACAACTTTATAATACTCACGAATCATATGAGATCGGAGTTTAACGAACTTTTTCAAACTAGTTGCGTCAAGTCTAACTTCAATGTATATTTTATTACCCCGCCTTTGCATTTCTGTCACTATACTATTTAAAGTCTTCATTTTACATCATAACTTTACCATTACTCACTTTCTGCACTTTGAGAAGATAATGCTCTGAGAACTTCAAGCACGCAGTTTGGAAAGTTTCCACTCGAACCTTTGTTACCTGAAAAGATACAAAGTTTATGTGAAAATTTATAAATTGCTTTAATCTGAGTTTATGAACAAAGTTTTACAGCACGTAACAAAAGCGTGTAATGGAGTTAGTACAAGTACATTACAGAAGGCTTTCTTTTAGACATGTTTGAGTGATGCGACTGATATCAAAAACGTAATGAGGGTTCCGTAGCCAAAATGGCAAAAACGGAACCCCGACCTTAAAGGCTTCACAAAAAGAGCGTACTCCTCTGGTGATGCAGGTGTCTATTGGCGACGGTGATCGCTTACCATCAGGCTACCCGTCTGCTCGTTTGCCTCTTATCTAAAAAAAAAAAACCCTTATAGTTTCGTCATGTCCGTCCGTCCGTACGTCATACGCATTTTACTCAAAGACTACATGGTGTAAAAAGATGAAATTTAGAGTGTAGGTGTCTAGTTTAAGGTGCTACTTAATGTGATAGTAAAACAATAATAAAAAATATTTTTAAGGGAGCACTGCATACATGTAACCGGAACTGAAAAAAAAAACCAGGAAATGTCATTGTTTGGCATATATTTCTACAATTCGTTTAGAAATACATTGAGGTTTCTATTTTTTTTTGTTTTAGTGATTTTTATCGTAAATAGTCGCTCCGAGTAGCATTCATTGTGTCCCCTCATCTCTATTTTCAGGAGTAGTGTCCGATGCGCGCCGCGAAGTAAACGCATCGATGACTAATTAATTATTTAAATGTGAAATTAGCGCGGCTCGACCGCTGCCAGTAGTTAAACAATGGGTGACCCTAATAAAAGTGAGCCCATTGTCAACGGGATCCTCGCCTTTCTGCAGCAGAAGCTGCTGCTGGAAGGTCAGATGGATGCGGTGACTGCTGTTCAGATCTGTTCGTCACGTTTTACTGTCGACGAAATCTGCGCTGCGAAGAAGGTGCTGTTCCAGTCTCTCGGGATTGCCGGCACATTTGTACCTCATCGCTGAGCAGGTAAAGCCGGAAGGAAGACCCTCGATGACATCATTGAAGTCCTAAGGGAGAACGAACGCGACATGCCTGAGTTCGTGGCGACGGAGGTTCCCAGATTGCCGTCCAATATGCCAGACCATGTCGACGTGAGCTGCCTGCTGAAAGAAATTGTGGCTCTTAAAGCAGGCATGGCAGAAATTATAGAGACATTTGACAAATCGCAGGCCGTTATTGACGTATTGCGCAAAGAAATCATCCGTTTGCGCGACAGTGCCCTAGAAACGCGGTCACTGACGGCGTCACATTTCAAGAATAATGACCGGGCGTCAAATGCCAGCTCGGTCAATTCGCGCGTAGCTGACATTGCGCATAGCGATGTCACTGCGCATGCCGATCCGCGGCCACCCTGCCCCCTCCTCGCGGGGCCTCCCGTCAACGCTTCATCGAAACCACGTCGTCGTTTTGCTGACGTCGTTTCTGCCGGTGAGCCTGTTCCAGCCCGCCGAAAAGCCGCGCCCTCAAAAGCGCGTGAAGTTCGGGATCCTCCAAAAGAGGAAACCCCTCGCACCAATGTGGACAAGGAGGGTTTCACAACGGTGTCAAGAAAGCGTAAGACACGCAAGAGTCAGTGTGGTACTGCAGAACCGGTTGGTTGTGGTCTGCGGGTCTCCACACCGAGCAAGGCGCTGTACGTGTCGCGCCTGCATCTCACTGCCACCGCTGAAGAAGTGACGCAGTATGTTCGCCAGAAAACCGGCTACTCGCTGCGGGTGTTCCAGTTGCATTCGCGCCACTACGTGCACTTCAGCTCGTTTGTAGTGCGCGTGCCACGGCCGCTCCAGGAGACCATCGCGTGTGCTGATTTCTGGCCGAAAGGTGTCGTGTTTCGTCGGTTCCGGGGCAACCTACCGAATCCAACACCCGAGATGTCGACACAACGGGGCCACGCCGTTTTGCCGTGTAAATAAACTTTGTTCAGTTCATGACGCATTGGTGTATACACTGTAATGTTATCTAACTAAATGGTTTCTTATCACGTCTCCGATTTTACCCTATAAATCTCTTCATTTTATACACTGTATGTGCAATTGTGAATTCAGATATGAGGGCAGACAGCAAATTTAAATGTGCCGCGAGACGAAAATAAAAACTACTGTCATTTCATACGGAGATAGAAGGGTTGTTTAAACTTGCCCGTTTTGAGTGACATATTTAAGTTTGTACGCCTGCAGTTGAAGCACTTTATGAGAACTAAAGTGCACTTTAGTGTGTAATTTTAATATTGCATGATGCAAAACGGCCCAGAGCATATCGGACCAGTGTAGAGTTCCACAGCCATTACTACAAAAAAATGTACTAGGTACGTACAGATGAAAAAATATGATGTGAAAAAGACCGCATCATGGGAATCTTTTGTTGGGAAGCGCAGTTTTTCGGTAATAACCCACAAACAGTATACCTGATTATGTTGAAATCATTTAAAATATAAAGAAGGGGAGAACAATTTTATTTATGCAAATTACGGAGCGACTCTTTTCGATAATATTCACAAAATCAAAAAAAAAAATTAGAAGCCTGAAAGTATTTTTAAAAGAGCTGTCGATATATATCCCACGCGTTGATGGTAGCAGAAAACAAAATGTTCAGCTTCTGTTACATTTATGTGGGATTGGTACTGCCTGAGTGTACGATGCTGGCTGTTAGACCATGAAGGTAAGTTTGAGTAGAATGGAATAAGGAACGTGTTGTGTTGACGGATGACAGAGAATGTCAGTTGATGGATGGAGTTTATAAAAGTTGTACATAATTATGTAAATTTGTACATATAAACTATTAAGAAGATCTTTGCGTTTCCTATCCCCCATCCCCACATTTATATTGTAGTTTTTGAGTAATATACCTGTGACACTCGGACGGACGAACATGACGAAGCTATAAGGGTTCTGTTTCACCCCTTTACGGAACCCTAAAAACGACATCAAATACGGTTAATTATTTCAGGAGCTACGTTGCAACTGAGAAACCCACCCACAAAGGTGGAATTTTCGCCGCTGTTGAAAAGACTTAATAATTTAGGTGGAATTCATGACGAAAAATTAAAAGGCTGGAACAAAAACCCAGGCCAAGTTCTGAAGCTATTTTTTTATTTAAAATCGTTAGAGCAGCGACCCGTGAAGGCGATAGGCGGATGTTTTTGTCGTTCCTCATCCGAAATCCTTTTGTCTCTGCCTGGGCGAGTGTACTGGATAGGCCGGAAGCCCATCTCCAATTATGTGAGTCGTAAAAAACGCCCATTGAACCGCGATTTTTTCTTAACTCAACAGTCCTTATTGCTTTCTGTCAGACTGTAAACTAAAGGCCGCGCCAATTGTTTTCGCTAAAATGCATTAGCTTCTTTCAGAGTGAAAATATGTACTATTGACTAATAGGCGCCCGCAACTTCGTTGCTCCTAGAAAAAGTCATAACCCCTCTTTTTTCCGACAGCCTAGTCGGGTTAAAAGTATCCTATAACCATCTGGGGATATCCAGCTATCCATGTACCAAAAATAGTTGAAATCAATTTGGCGTGATGAAACCACAATGTCACATACAAAAAAAATCTGAAAAATATATTTTCCGGTACTATGACCCAAAAATAGACCGTTACAATATTTTTATTGAGAATATCTTTAATGTATAGACAATTCATTCTGACAATTTTATAATCATATAATTTCCTTGTTTTTTAAGTTATAGGAGGCATAGGAGCAGACAGATCGCCTGATGGTAAGCGATTACCATCGCCCATAGACACCTGCAACTCCATAGGGCCTATGATGAAGCGTTTGTCACGCGATAAATGATATGATAACGCGTCTGTCACTCCCGCACTCGCAAACGTTTCAGAAGGTGACGGCAGCGATGTCATCTATTTATCGCGTGACAAACGCAACCATCATAGGCCCGCTGAGGAGTCATTTTTCATTTGATGATATATTATTTGCGACATAAATACTGAGACCATTACTCAATCGCGATTGTGTCTTTGTAAGGTTTCGTACCCAAAGGGTAAAACGGGACCCTATTACTAAGACTACGTCTGTTCGTCTGTTTGTCCGTCTGTTACCAGGGTGTATCTCAATAACCGCGATAATTAGACAGTTGACATTTTCACAGATGATGTATTTCTGTTCCCGTTATAGCAACAAATACTAAAAACAGAATAACATTATTTCTGTCATTCTATGTGAGTTAACCAATATAAAATGAACACCGCCTAAATTTTGCTTAGGAGTAGGGCTCTGCTAACACTGGATTTGCATAGAATCGGTGTAGGAGTCCGACTCGCACTTGGCCGGTTTTTTTAACTAACTCTTAACACACTCATGTCCGCGCTCCCGCCTGGCGTGTGCTCAGAGAAACCAGAACAATTTGAAGCTCCCGAATACGTGACGGGACGTCGGTCTAAGTTCTGTTCGGTTTTGGGTTAACTTCTTTTTTACTACAAAAGGCTTATGGTTTTATCTTTGCGTAAATATACTGCGAAGTCTTATGGGACATATCATTGTGTTTGTGTTACAAAGAGATATAATATATAAACGAGAACTTTCTCAAGCGGTATGTGGTACTTGTGATTAAATGCTGATTTGAACATTCTAATTATGAATGAGAGAGCGGTGGCGGCAGCAGAGGCGGCTGAAAAGTTAAAATTAAATAGATATAGAGATCTCGGCTTCGAATATAACCCTTTCGGGGTCGAGACCTTAGGTCCGTGGGGTCCCAATGCTCAGAAACTAACCAAAAATCTTGGCAAAAGGTTGACCGAGACTGGTGACCGAAGAGCTGCCAGCTTCCTCCCACAACGCTAGCATTATAGCTAGTACTTAAAAGAGTCCCTAATGGCAAAGGCTTATTATAGCGTAGAGGACTATTTAACAGACAAAAATGCATGGCCCAAAACAGAAACCAAATAATTTACTTTTACCAGGACACGGTTCTTATAAGGTGGCATATCAAACGTATGTAAGTTGTTTTAATTAAAAAATATATATTTTGCTTTTTTCTTATTATATCTGAATCTAAAATTATTATTTCTTTTGTTTGTATGTGTCTATGTAGCTTCATGAGGTCAAAACAGCTAAATAAATTACATTCAATTTTTTTACACGGGTCATAGTGGTCATCCAAAGATGGCCTTAATCAAAGACACTTCAGAACCAGAACTTCCGGAACCTAAAAAACTAATTAAAAACTTCCTTCAGTTGTCAGTTGAGAAATTAAATAAAAAGCATCTCCTAATTCTCTTTATTCTTTGATAATGAAGAAAAGATGCGGATAAGAGGAAATTTGATGCTGCTTTACAAAAGTAAAACAGCTGATGTTTGCAGAAAATTATAATCATTTATGTCATTTTGTGTTTGGAACGCGAGTTTTAAGGACAGCTGTCATCTTTATTAAAATTGATAAAAAAAGACTAAGTGTGTTACGACCGAATATTGGAAAGTTTTTCACGTTCCTTTGATAAGCTAGTGGTACTTAGACAGGCGCGATCGCACCCTGAAATTATGGAGCTGGTCACTAATAATAAAATATGTCGAGCAAATTAGACTTTATTGCACAATGCATAATTTTATTGCACACATTTTAAAACAAATGAGAATCTGCTATTTTTATTGGCAAACTTTTATTTTAGCAGATTTTTCAATTTGACGTGTACGATTTGGGGGAAATGTGCTCCTTTTACGAAACGTCAAAACGACCGGTTAGAATGAAGTTTGTGGAAAAATCTGTTCCGAAATCGGGTCTCAATTGTACGGGATCCGAACTTCTACTAACTCTTGGCGTTTGATATCGAGATCTTTGCGACCGTATTTCAAGTTTGGCTTCCAATCTTGTCCTCAATGTTATTGAGAGGAAATTTTATGTAAATTTTAATGCAAAATTTTGCTTCCTAATCTTTTGCTTAATATGTAATTATTATTTTAAACGACAGATGAAGACACCTAAACTTCTCTTTACTGTATGTAATGATATTATTGTTTAAATCTCTCTTATATCTTTAGTCCCACTGACTTTTTATATGGAGCTTTTAAAACCAAAAATTTTTAATTTTCCATGCAATTTTTGAAATGTTTTCTTGTTTGATTGTAATTGTCAACAAACACAAAAAAAAAGAATTAGTAAAATAGCGGAATAAGCTATTCTGAAGTGATATGAAGCGACAAGAGGTTTTGGGGGCGACAACGCCGCCGGTGCAGCACAATAATGTTCGGGCAGGAACAACTTCAAGGCTAACCGGTCCGGTCCCGTACCGTGAGCCGATAGGCCGCGCCGGTGCGCGGCTAACTCCATCTTCGGACGCGCTTTGCAATACACGACCCATTGTCCGCGCCGCGACCTAACTAAATCTTGTAACGCTTTATGAATAGATATACATTCCACTCATTGTTTAATTCCATAGTCTAGTTCTCCTTCTCGTACAAATAAGGCACTAGACGTAACATATGATCCGGTTCGAAGGACAACACATGTTCTTAAAGCGTTACAAGATTTAGTTAGGTCGCGACGCGGACAATGGGTCGTGTATTGCGAAGCGCGTCCGAAGATGGAGTTAGCAGCGCACCGGCGCGGCCTATCGGCTCACGGTACGGGACCGGACCGGTTAGCCTTGAAGTTGTCGCTGCCGGAACATGATTGTGCTGCACTGGCAGCGTTGTCGCCACCAGGTTTTCTATTGAAATTTAGGATTCAGGAATAAGAAAATGATCTTACACGACGCACGAAATTACAGGTATGCAGGTCAAATAAATTTTAAGTTATAGAGGGCAAAATGGTTCGTGTAACATAACCCTTTCATGCATTTTTGTTTGTCCCTATGGTTGACTGGTACGAATTGCCATTTGGCATTAAATCCGCCATTTGTACCTACTCTTGTTTTGTGCAAAAAAGTTTAAATAAATAAACACTCAGCACTCAGCCGGTGTGCCCCATTTTTAATCGACGACAAATACGGGGACTGCCGTGTGTCTAGATTAGTAACGTAACATATTTCTAAAATTGCTATCTTACAAGTCTATCATATAATTGGATAAAATCCCTGTCAACCTAACATTAATTACTCTAATTCGCAATGAATGAAAATACCAAAATCTTCACCAATATTGTTAACGTTCCACTTGTTCTGAAACCAACCCAAACTTCTCAAGTGTATGGAATCCGAACTTGTACTAACTCTCGACATCGGATATCAAGATCTTCAGAACCGTATTTTAAGTTTGGCTTCCAATCTTGTGCACAATGAAAAATATTATTGAGACGAAATTTTATGATTGTCTATATTTTAAAACAGCGTCTTCAAATGTGTCATATTGACAAATTGTGTGCGGCGGACTGAGTAGTGCAATTTTGTATTGCGAAAATTAAAACCCCTTATTTCTGATAAATCATTTAAATCGGTTTATTTTGACCACTTCCGTTCTATAAGACATATGGGTCACTTATTTGGGGTACCTCGACTGACGCTGCATAAGAGTGTATTAGGAACGCTGGCTGGTGTGAAACCAAGGTATCCGTGTAAAGATCTTTTCGCAATACATTGAATTATGACGCAATTTTCAGTCTACTAGTTCAAAATCCTAATGTTTGTTAGAAATAACTTACCAATGTTAACGCGCGTCAAAGTTTCCTGTAGGTAAGCAGATTCGGTCGACAGGGAGACTTAGAAAGTGACACAGTCGAATGAATAATCAAGATCAAGCGCGGCTAGAAGATGTTGACACCCGCCTCTCCAGTTCCAGTTAAAGTGACGTCCGAAACGTCGAAATTACCAACGAAAGGTACTTAAATAAATCATATTTATACGTGACTAAGCCCCGTTTGTTGAGTTGTGATATAATAAGTAATTGTGCTAAATATAGTTTTAAATATGATTTTTATTTTTTTAGTGCGGCTGAGCAGCAATATACAATAACTACACAACTGGTTTCACAACTCGCTTGACGTGTACGTAGCTACGTAACTCAATCGATTAGGTGAATGTACATTGCGTGCTCAATTATTCTCTCTTATCAATCGTTCTCCTATTGCTGAGTATCATGACTCCTTTTTAGTCTCTCAGATTCTGCCTCCAACTGATGCCGTCCGTCGCCTGGTAGAGGGTGGCGCTAACAGGTAGCTCTAGCTGATGGGAGATCTGTATTGGACGTTTGGAGACACTTTAACTCCAAAACATTATTTGTATCGACCATAGAGACCTTTTATATTTTTATGTACCTATGGAAAATAACAGTTTCTTAACTCTCTGCTAGAAAAGGCTTGTGGATTCGACACGTGATCAGAGGGCTGGATCATATTTGGCACAGAATACAACGTGGCAATGCTGCTACCCTTCTGGGCACGATACCAGCAGATACCTATTCGGGGTAGATTTTTTATGTTTATTTAAGTTCAGTTTTAGTTTCTTAATTTAGTTTTAGTTATTTTAGGATTTAATATGTATTTCTAGAAATGTTTATACCAATACATTATCTACCCTGTTTCTTAACAAAATGTATGTAAATACGTTCCGTAGGAGCTATATTAATCGACATCGAAATACGTTTTAGGGAAAATAAGAGTTAGGACAAACTTGCTTTAGGACTTAAAAATGTGTATGCGCAAAAAATTATAGAATAAACGAGTAGTATTATGCTATTTAACATTATGCCAAATATTCTCAGCCTTAACTTTTTAGGACTATCAACATTATACGACTGACATACACCCAAATGCACACATCAAACTTATGACACTTTTTTTGCCAGAGGCTAAATATTTTAAAATTGAATGCTGTGATAAAATAAATATTAAACTGCTTCTAGGTTAAAACCAACTAAATTTAAATGCAAAAGCACGTTAATTTGTATGCCACTGGTATTTATGAATGCTCTCAAATGCACTGCATTTTAAATAAGCACCTATACATAGGAAATTGTTTTAATTTTAGTGAAAATTTGAAACATGATGTACGAGTAACAAACGTTATTCAGTTTAAAAGCTTACCGCAAATTAGGTAACAATTTTACCTCTTTATAATTAAATAGGTAACTAAAAATATTTCACATAAAATACAAAGTTTAGAAAATAAATTAGAAATTTACATCGAAATTATTAAAAAAAAATGTGGTTGTTGTTTCATCAGTAACAAAAAAAAACCCTTTTACTTTATGCTTAGGAGTAGAGCTCTAATACAGGACTTCATAGATACGGTCGCTTCCAGTGTATATTTTATACAAAACCCTCGGTGCGCGAGTTCGACGCACACTTAGTCGGTTTTTTTATATCTATATAAGTATTTCTATAATCTTATTTTAAAACAGCAAACGAAGTTAAAATCTCCCGTGGCCGTCACTTTTAATTGTCCGGAAAAGATTTTTATGACGTACATTAAAAAAGAAAGACTCATGAAATGGCTTATTAAAAAATAAATGCGCTCGGCGTTGCTTTAATATAACATAATTAGAGAAGTTACTTCTAAGGACTTTTCTTTTATTTCAATGTAAGGGTCTATTCAGACGTACCACAACCAGACCACGACCACAACCACAACAGAACCACAACCACACCAGAACTACAACCACACCATAACGACAACCGTCGGGCGATAGTTTATATTAAATAAATTGTTTTATTTACAAGGACCACATTTCATATCAAACCAACTGCAAAAAGCTGCAGCGCAACTATTCACACGTAACCACTGCTTTACCACTTTTTGCCGCTGCGTTGTGGTGTGGTTGTGGTGCGTGTAAATATATCCTAAGTGTCATGGACTTTCGCAGTGCCAAATGGTCTTTTTAGGGTTCCGTAGTCAACTAGGAACCCTTATAATAATATAATAATAATAACTCATTTATTTCGACCAACTTAGGATCATAGGGACATGACAAGACATAAACAGTAAATAATTATATATTATAGTTTCGCCATGTCCGTCTGTCCGTCTGTCTTTCTGTCCGTCCGCGGCTTAACCCCGTGATCATTAGTACTAGAAAGCTGAAATTTGGCATGAGTATGTGTATGTATCACGCCAAAATAACAAAACGCAAATAAAAACTAAAAAAAAACTTAAAGTGGGAGTGTTTTTTTTCGTTCCAACACTAGTGTGTGGGGTGTCGTTGATTAGTTTTTTTTTAAATAATTTGGGTCTTCAAACATTTTTTTTTATAATGTCAGCAGTTTTATAAATATTCGTTCCGGAAATCCAAAAAATAGCGTCCCCCCTCCTCTAACTTTTCAATCGCGGGTCAAAAATTATGGAAAAGTACTTTCAATGAAAACTATATTAAGTAAAATCGGCGAGCCGAAAACGGCTTACTTAAAAATAAGTTATCGCAAAACTTCACAATTTTCTTTAAAATGACGTAAGAGCCGCGCGGTGTCCTTATACATCGAACGTTACACATATTAGTTAAGTGTCATACTGCATCAAAACATTCCGCTCAATCTGGCGTGTATAATCGATAATTTCCAGAAGGTAATTACTGCTCCTTTGGCGTTTATGACTAGAGAGAACTTGGTTTCCAGTTAGATCTCACTTATTTTATTAGCAAAACCGTCCAAACTTGGCACTCTTTCACATTTAGATACAATATTACTTAAAAATGAGAAGGACGGAAAGAATACGAAACGAACTTCGAATTTCAAACATCGCAATAACCCCTTTTAACATTATGTGTGCCTCATGTCTCGAAAAATGCACCCTATTGTCAGTCCTCTTGTTTTAATGGTCCTTAAAGGGCTTATAGCGTCAGCAATAAAGACACAACTCGGGCCCTTGACCGCAGCGTACACATGTACGCAGCCCGTTTTATATGCGAGAGGTATCCGCGCCGCGCTAAACTGCGGTTTGCTCGACTATATATGTATGTATTTATGTATGTATGCCCAGTCTAAGGGATAAGATGAAGCGTATTTCATATTTTCTTCTGATTCCGTGATTATTACTAAATTAAATAAAACAATTTAACGGATTATATCGCGTATATTATCTCATTTGAGTTCCCGACGTTTCGGAAGCTTTCCAGCTTTCCGTGTTGACGGGTTGAAAGCTGAAAATGTTCCAAAACGTCGGGAACTCAAATGAGATAATATACGCGATATAATCCGTTAAAATTGTTTTATTTAAATGAAGCGTACTTATTCAAAAAATTCAATATAACAAAAAATGTGTTTGTTGTACCGTTTGTACAGTGGAGAAGGTTCTGAAGATTTTTCGGAGTTGGTGCCACCGTCACGTTTCTATCGCACCTCCTCAGAAACAAAGTAAACAAAGTACATCCCCACTATCTGGATGCTTGGCATGCCAAAAATAAACGGGCATCGCGATCTGACCCACCCCACCTCTACGGGTCTACCACGTTCTTAAAAGTTGTGAAATAACCGGGAAGGTCTACTAGATTCTCCTAAAAACTTCCAACTGAGGTATTTCCAGAGCGCTATAGCATGGGATTCTTCAAGAAACGAGTTAACAGGGCTCTCAAAGGTTGGCAAAGTGTGGGCGATTGCTCCGGTGCTGCACATATCCATGGGTGACGATGACCACTTTTCATCAGGTGGCTCGTCTGCCCGCTTATCACTCATTAAATAAAATAAAAAAAAGAAACATATTTTACTAGAAAGTGCCTGCAGAATTGTCACTTATTTATAACTTTATCAGTGGTAGATTGAAGGATGTTTTATTATGCATTGATTTAAACTAACACGATTTATTTATTATCACAACACAATAATCGCGTATAAATATGATTTATTTCATTACCTTTCGTTGGTAATTCTTTCACGTTTCGGACGTCGCATTACGTCCATGGTCTCGAAGGAACTCTCATGGGGCGATTAAGCACCGTTTGCTGTGTTATGTTTTATTATGTATCCATCGCGCAAACGCGACCATCACAGCCTCGCAGGAGTCAAATTTCACCAATCACAGCGCAAGACTCTGACGTTTAATGCAGTGATAGCAATAAAGGCAAAACTCGAGCCCTTAACCACGGTATACACATTTATTAAGCATTCCGCTTTATATGAGAGTTTGCTCGACAGTAACAATACTATGAAGCGTTTTTTACAAATTATGCATAATTAAGGAGCCCCTTTTGGCCAAATTTGTTAGTGTGAGAACGTGCGTTTATGATGAACACGTATATGAATCGACAAACGCAACTATCATAGACCCACGTGTCAAACTCCACTAACCACAATGCAAAATATTGAGACTCAGTGGCGCAATTTGGTGATATTGCCTTCAAACCTTCAAGAAAAGAGTACCTGAAAGGCCTGTAACGTACTTGTGTGTCCTTTGGTGTTGCGGATGTCTGACAGATGGGCGACGGTGATCCCTTACCATCAGGCGATCCGTCTGCTCCTTTGCCCACTCATCATCATAAGTTTAACAGTCAAACTCTTGTGATATAGATACAAATCAAAGCGCAAAGAAAAATACAATTGCTCTCGCACGTCACACCAGGACTCGAACCCGGTACTTCCTGATTACGCGTCAGGTGTGTTTCCCTTTCACTAGCGAGCACAGTGCGAGAGCAATCGTATTTTTCTTTGCGCTTTATATTTGTATCTATATCACAATAGATAGTAATGTGGTGTTAGTTTTCCCGCATTAAAAACACAGAATCCTACTAAACTAAACCTAAACTTGTGGTTCATATAAAGAGAAGCAAGTCAAATTCTTGGCAATGTAGCTGATGAAGCTTAAAGCTGTTTCCATCTCGCCCTATCTATCTATATGTCGTATAGGGATATCTCCCAATACGACATGAGAATAGAGAATAAAAGAGAAGCCTCTTTTATTTGTTCGTTTCGTGTCAGAATCATTCATTGCATATTATAAGTAAGTAGTGAGACTTGTGATAATCTGCAAGGGCACAACAATATTAGTATCAGAGGGCACTAATAATTATTGTACACCCTACAGATACACATGCATATTTAAACAAAATAAATGGTAGCATTATTCAGTTATTATCAAGATTAATTTCTACGATATCCATACTAGTCCATACTCCATACTATCCATACTAATATTATAAATGTGAAAGTGTGTCTGTCTGTCTGTCTATCTGTCTGTCTGTCTGTCTGTCTGTTACCTCTTGACGCTTACACCGCTGAACCGATTGGAGTGAAATTTGGTATGGAGATAGCTTGAGTACAGGGGAAGGACATAGGCTACTTTTTATCACGGAAAAATACCCTTATTCACGTTAAATGAGTTTAAGGCGGACAAATCGTACGTTACGCTGGAATGCAAAAACTACATAACAGATTTGCGTACATATGCGTATTCTGCAGTAATATAGCTTAGATATCAGAATAGGACATAGGCTACAACTTTTGAGGGTATTCATTCATAAAAGGGTATTTTTTATGAATAAATGGAAAACATAACCTTTTATTCATTGACGTTTTCTTTTCTTGATAACGAATAAACAATTGGTAACCTAGCAACAGTCATCCTATCAACACGATTAAGCAAAGAACACGCCTTTCGTATATGACGTATCATAGAAATAAGAGTATTTCTTTATATAGCCGGATAATAGCCCGGTGTACATTTTGGATTTGCGATCATCTCTGAATGATAAACATTTTGTTACAAAAATATGGTTAATGAATAAGATAAATAACATAAAACGAATTCTTTTTAACAATACATAGAAAATAATCACTTTTTGTTAACTGAAAATTTGATTCCGAAGAATTTTAAAGAAATAATTGCTTTGAAGCCAATATGACACGTTAGTACCTGTTTGCGTAACTGGATGGCGTTTGTTGTAATCGCTTTTTCGTTCTTTATCTAGATAAAAGGACAAGTTCTGACTAATATATCAACGCAGAGCCGAAACTACTGAAGTTAGAAACTTGAAATTTTTACAGTAGACACTATTTGTAACGTAAGCAAGGTACAAGTAAGGATTTTTGGAAATTTATCCCCTAACGGGGTTAAATTGGGGTTGAAAGTTTGTATTGGATATCTGTAATTATTTGAATTACTATTATTATATTTCTGATATAAATTCTTCACTTCTAACTAAGAAAACTAATTTCAGCATTTTTGGAAATCCATCCCTTAACGGTGTTAAATTGGGGTTGCAAGTTTGTATGGAATATCTGTAATTATTTGAGTAACTGTTATATTATTTCGCGTATAGACTCTTCATTTAAAATTAAGAATACTAATTTCAGCATTCTTGGAAATTCATCCCTGAAAGGGGTGAAATATGGGCCGAAAGTACAATGGCGCGTAAAGGGTATTGTGAAGCGCTGAATAGAACTTTGAAAGATGTTAGAGGGAACGAAGTTATGATGGGTGGAGTCACTATGTTGTTAGCTGGAGACTTTCGTCAGACTTCAGCGGGGAACTCGAGCTGATGAAGTTAAAACTTGCATTAAGGCTTCAAATATTTGGCCTATAATCAAAAAATTCAACCTTAAAATAAATATGCGAGTGTACCTCAAGGGCGATATTTCCGGTGGAGAATTCTCCGATCTTCTTCTTAAAATAGGAAATGGAGAATATCCCGAAACTGAGGGAAGGATTACAATTCCATCGGATCTCGCCTTAGTTGTCCGGACCGTTGACGACCGAATCTCTCAAATTTACCCACATGTTCAAAATCTACACAGCAAGTCCATGGAGTGATTGTGTGAATGAGCGGTTCTGAAACCTAAGAACCACCAGGCTTCCGTTATTAATAAAATGTGATTGAAGTCGTTCGAAGGTTCAGAATACGAACACAAGTCTGTAGACTCGATGTGTAGTGGACACAGAAGATGGCATTAAACTACCGCGTAGAGTTTTTAAATGCACTTAACCCACCCGGCCTACCTTCGCATATAAGGGGTGCTCGAGTAATGTTGTTGCGAAATCTCAATCAGCCGAAGTTGTGCAATGGAACCAGGCTGCAGGTGAAAGCTTTACATAAGAACGTTATAGAAGCCATCGTTATTACTGGCTGTGCTCAAGGTAAACCTGTGTACATACCCTGGATACCATTTATACCCTCAAAATACCCATTTGAATTTAAATGGGTGCAGCTCCCCGTTAAGGTCTGTTTCCCGATGACGATCAATAAGTCTCAGGATCAGTCACTGAAAACAGCAGGAATAGATCTCTTGGGGGAGTACTTCTCGCCAGTTTTACGTAGCTTGCTTGAGAGCAAGCTCTCCACGCAGGTCTTGGTCGGATCTGTTAATGTGGTATATAAAAAAATACTGCAAAACCTACCAAATGTCCCATATTATCAATAGTTCTATCTCAATTGTCCAATTACATCTGTTTTTTTTTAATTACAGCTATATAACAAAGTAACGTGACTTATAACTTTTGACAGACAATGCATAGCCTAAACTACCGACGGTAGGAATACGAGAATTGAAACACATATTCCGTTAGATATGTTAGTAGAGGCGTACTAAAGAAGGATTTTTTGATATTCGTGCTATAAGCAGACGAAGTCGCGGGCAAAAGCAAGTTAATATTATAAATGCGAAAGTGTGTATGTCTGTCTGTTACCTATTCACGCTTAAACCGCTGAACCGATTTGGACGAAATTTGGTATGGAGATAGTTTGAGTCCCGAGGAAGGACATAGGCTACTTTTTATCCCGGAAAAGTACCCTGATCCGCGATAAACGAATTTAAGGCGGACCAAGTCGCGGGCAGAAGCTAGTTTTTAATAAAAGCATTGTGTCTTAAAAGGTACCAGTGACTGTTTGCCCCCTATCACATAAAAAAAGTTGTCTTTTGTTACAGCAATAAAGGCATAAGTCAGTCCTTGTCCGCGTTGTACACATGTATACCGCTACCCGCTTTATATGCGAGAGGTATCCGCGCCGCTCTAAACTGCGGTTTGCCCGTCTGTGACGATTGGCCCAAGGAATAAGATGAAGGTTTAAGTAAACTAAACTACGAATTCAGGAATCATTTAAAACTTTCGTCGGCACGTTTATCAAGGTAGTTTTCAAGCGTATACTAGATAATGCATCCGCTGAAACAAGAACTTGAGTATCGTATATAATATCGTTTATCTCCTCAGAAAGCCTTATATTGTTAAACGCTGGTAGTTTTTTTTAAATAAAATTATTAAGCTCCTCTGGCACATGTAACGGCACGTGTGTAACGAAATATTTTTGTAATTTCTGTTATCTGAAAGAGGCGATTTTGCACAAATTGTATCTTTGACAAAGAAAAATACAAATCAATATTATAACAAAGTGTTCGGTTGTAAAGGAAAAAATCAATGCAACTTACTAATTAAAAAAAAATTATAGCAAGCAGGATTTGAACTTGTGACCTCTTCTTTAAGACAGAAGAGCTCTGACCAACTGAGCTATCGCAACTTTGCGTACGTGGCTTGAGATTTTCGAGCACACTAGTAGCGCCGTCTGTATCATTCTTATTTTTAAATGTTAAGCGCATTACCAATACTCCAAGACATGCGTATCACAGTTTTGTTAAAAAATGACAATAAATATAATAATTCAGTTTCTTTAGAGAAAGATATATTTTTCCTAAGTTGGAAACTCAAATGATACGCGATATTATCGGTTAAGATACCACAGACACAGTAACGTACACTCCTTTTTTTGTCTGGGGTTATAAACATTTAGCAATGCAACATCACATATCAAACCTAACGGCGCCATTCCGCACAATACGCTACAAAACAAAATGGCCGAACGTCACCCGCTTATCTCCCGTGCATTAAATCGGTCGAAACATAAAAATGGGGTTTACAGTTTCCGCGGAAAGCCGGAAAACCAGGCCAGTGTTGCCAATAAAGCTGATAAAGGCGGTAACACTTTGAATTTAGCATCCCTGGGGTGAGGATTGAAACTGGTTGCTATTTTTAAATGCTGACTACTGACTGCAGACTCAACTGTAGTTGTATTTGGAATATCTGCCTACGCTATTCGCGCGAAGGGATTTAGATGAAAATTTTATATCCTCTGCTCATATTGTTAACTCTCAACCTCAACAAGTTTGAGGTGTGTATCTGTGACTGGTTATCGGTGTATCAAGCGGTATTGAACCTTTTAAGTCTAAGGTGAGACTTCGCGTCCTTATGTATGTTTTACCGCTTGTATAATGGGCTGTGTTCCGAGGAATTGTTCGTCACGATGCCTACAGCTACCTTCTACCACCGCATCGCTCGCCATTGGCAGGGTCATCCACACACCTTGGAACCAAAATGGTCGCACACCGTGCAGTATCAATGGAATTTTCTACCGCGCCCACTGCGAATGTGGATTGAATAGGGACGTCGTTTCTTGTGATCGGACCGACCACATGGTTGCGTTTGACGGTGAAATGTGGTCCGAGTGAATAAAACTATTTATACTTTCACCCGGCCACTTGGTTGCCGTTGTCCTGTGGATGCGGTTATCATATGGCAGTGGTACATCTAGACAGACCCTTAGATATCGCATGTCGAAAAAACGGTTTCCCATCCCTATACTAGCTTATATCAGCGAGCGATCAGTATCAAATAGCGCGTGTAGATCCCACAAAAGTTGGTGGCTCTGAGCTCTGCCGAAAGAAGTTATATGATAAGCGACGAGGTTTGACGCCGTGACGAGACTGGAAATTGCCACAGTGGTGGCAACTTTAACAGTAAATACCTTAACAATAATAACATAGGGGAGACCCACGACAGTTCTAAAATCGTCTATTTTATGGAATCTATTAACTGATACTGAGCTTGCGATAGCGCGCGTCTGTAAGTTTAAGTTTCGAGCTAACAAACGCGCACTGTTGTGAGGTCCCAGGGGGGTTTGCATAGTACGTTTTTTAATCGCTACCGATACAAACGCGATACGCACGCGCGTCGTTATGCTGCTTTATTGACTGAAAAACGCGCTGTCAACTCGTATTACCACACCGCGGGTGCGTTTGACAAACGCGGTATCTAAAGAGCCTTAAATCAATCGAACCGCACAAGTGGGTCAAATTTAAGTTCAAAGATACCATACGATGATAAAACAAACATACGATGGAATATGAATGAATATTTATTTTTGCCTTATTAAGAGCTCATTCGTGTAACAAACAGTAGAAAAAAAATCGGATAGCGATAAAAATAATCAAACATTTCAGTCTTTCTCTTTATAGCAAATTACAATTGAATATGGAATTTATAAATTACATGTCATATAAATATGACATATAAAAGAATATGTCGGACTTCTGTCAAATCGCTGTCTAATTAGTAGTTTAAAATGCCTAGTGTATCATGCGTATTTCTTGGCCGATATTAATTTCCATTTAACTTTTTGAAATATTTTTTACGGTATTTTGATATTTCGTTAAGAATGCGATACAAAAATCATGTATTTACCCTATTATTGTAAATAAAATTAATTTACGCTTGTAATAATACCACTTAAAGTACTGATATAATACTAGTACTGTGGAATGATGGTCACGTAGTAGTGATAAGGGAGTGAGGGAAGGGGGGGGGGGGGGGGGGGGTTATGTTGAGTAGATATATGTGTGTAATAAGCTAGGATAAGTGATATAATAGTGATATCGGAATATTTATACTCATGTTAAATTTAAAGCCAAGTTCGCAAAAAAAAGACGACACACTGCCCGTATGACTGCCTGATCATCAAAATGTTTCACTACTTCTAGCTGACTTAGGAATTTGAAATTCGGTGTGGAGGTTATTGGATGACTCATCATCATGATCATTTCAGCCATAGGACGTCCACTGCTAGACACAGGCCTCCTCAAAAGATTTCCACATGGGCCGGATAGAGGCGACCCGCATTCAGCGAGTTCTCGCAATCCTAACCAGGTCCGCCGACCACCTTACGGGTGGCCTCTCCACGCTGCGCTTGCTAGTACGCGGTTTCCACTCGAGAAAATTACTTATTTTTTTTATTTAAGATCTACAAATTGGATGTTACAAAGTACAATACAATATTGAAAATTACTGCTTGAATATTATTATTATTGCACTCTCTGTTCATGTGTATTTAGTGCCCCCTAAAGCATATTGTGTTTTTATTATTTATATACCTATACTCTAACTTTTATCAATATACATCTTCTAGTTTTTGAGTAAAATGCCTGTTACATACAGAACGCCCGTACGGACGGACGACATGACAAAACTATACTATAATAACTATGAGCTCTGTTTTTACCATTTTGGCTACGGAACCCTAAACACGGTTAATATCAGGCTAAATGAAAACAAAAGCCATGTTTTACGTAACTTTATAAAGTGCTGGATGGCGCCCGCAACTTTGTCCGCGGAGGAAAAAAGTCATAACTCCCCTTTTTTTCGTCAGCGCCGTCGGGTAAAAAGAATCCTATAACTATCCGCCTAGCCAATTTTGCGTGATCAAGCCGCAACGAGACATACAAACATACAAAATATCAAAAAAATATATTTTTCCCTTCACTATACCTACTGTTTATACAAGGGTGCAAATTTGTAATACTTCTCATGTGTTGAAATACTCGCTACGCTCAGGATTATATTTTAGAACCACTCGCTTCGTTCAAGGTTCAACTATAGAATCCTTTCGCTTGCTCTTGTTTCAATTCCACATTCGCGGGTAAAATACAACTTTGCACCCTTGTTAACAAATCACTATTTTGCTTCAGTGACCTCCAAATAGTTTCTTACAATAGTTTTTTCTTAAATATCTTCAATGCACAGACATCTTATAATATTATAGATATCAGTATTTAAGATTCACGTTCCGATCAAATTACGTTGCCCCTATTTCCATTTTAGTAGTATATAATCTAAATTTTAATTAAGACGTCGGCTGAAACACAGTCTTTCATGTAGAAAAGGAACTCCTAGCAATTTTCTGAGCTTAACATAAAGGTAATGAAAAAAAATTTGTAGAAACAATGTTTGTAAGGGCAATTTAGAAAGCCTTAGTTGCTAGGGAAATTTGATTAAATTTTACTCATAATGAAAATAATATTTCTATTACAGTGAAACAGTATTTGACCATCTTTGTGTTTCTAAGTATAAAGTAAAAAATATTTTTGTTGAGCGAATCCACTTAGCTTGGTACCCAATGATCAATACTTATCATCTGCATTAGCGACACGTTTGGCTCAGTGGGTTGTACAACGGCCTAAGAAGCTGGCGGTCCTGGGTTCAAATCCCAGCCAGAGCAAGTGCTTGTGTGATGAGCACGAATGTTTGTTCCTGGGTCTTGGATGTTTTCTATGCATTTAAGTATTATATGTATTTATCTATATATTATGTATATCGTCGCCTAGTACCCATAGTACAAGCTTTGCTTAGTTTGGGACTAGGTCGATTTGTGTAAGAGTGTTTGTCCCTAATATTTATTTATTTATTTATTATTTATTGTTAACTGTGGCCACAACTGCCACTTCTCTTCGTCGTCATCCTATGCATCCATATGAACTTCACTGCTCTTTCACTTACGAAGTGACCAACATCTGTGTTCTTTTTGTTTAAGAGTAAACCTTATTTCAGTTGACTTTAAAGACTAATTTAGTGTAAAAGTCATTTCCACTTACAACGCCTTACATTTTGAAGTGGCGGTTGTGGCCACAGATAACAAAGCAGATAATGAGTATTGTTCATCGGTTAGAAAGCTAAGTGAAAGACAAATATTTTTTACTATAACATGAGTGACAAATATACAGGGTGTAATAGATAAGTGTGACCAGGTGATTATTCCGTGAATATTACAGATATCAAATTAAAAAAACTGATATCGTAAGTACGTTACCTAATCAGTAAAATCACATCAAAAACTTTTTAAAAATCAATCGAAAAATGTCCAAAATTTTGTCATGAAACACTCCCATTTATTGAATACTTTCGATATCAGTTTAAAGTTTTTTGATATCTGTAACAGTTACGGAATATTCGCCTGGTCACACTTAACGATTACACCCTGTATAGTCAGGTGCGAGTAAGAAAGGGACAGTAATAAACAGCCGAGCACTATAATACTTTGGTTTTACTCATCATCGTCAAAAGATGTCCACTGCTGGGTCTTTTTAGGGTTCCGTAAAGTGAGTTCGACTAAGATCGGGTAAGAACTTATGGCTTAAATATATGCTCATTGCGGTTTTTTTCAAAGCTGGCAAGATGAAGTTAATATTTTTTTTTAAATGATCTAGTACCGCGGACATTTTGCCTAGGAGTAGCGCTCTGCTACCTATAGGGGTAAGAATCATAGCAGTCGCTTTTGTAAAATAATCCACTTTTCAAAAAGTCAAGAAATAGGACGGTTATAAAATTGATGTGTGTATCTGTCTGTCTGTGGCACCGTACATATTAAACGGATGGATTTTGATATAATTTATAAGTTTTTAAAAGTTTTCTTGGAGAACTACGCATTGAGTTTATACTTAAATACATATAATTAAGACAGGCAAAGTACTAATATTGTAATAGATAAGAGTTAATTAGAAAAAGTACTGACTGTTGAGTTTGTTTCGGCTTTCTTCTCAACAGTGGTCTCCTCTTGGGAAATGCCGTTGAGTCAGACTTGTAAAAGTGCCCTTGCGGCCTACTTGCAGAATAAATATCATTATTTCATTACAAAAAAAGTAAATTAATAGACAATGTACCGTTATTAATACCGGTAACTTTGTATGAAAATATTACCGGTATCAGCCTCTGGTTACAACCAGTCTTTGTTCTACCATCCTAAATTCCTTTTACAAGGAAACTCGTAATATTTCACTACGCCAGGGTTCTGCGATCATTGCTATAACCGTCGTACATACATCAGCCGAGCAATATCCGCCCGGATATTCGGAATGTCAGCTAATGAACCGGTTAATGGTGCCCCGGTCGGTTATACGCCTGTACCCACGGTAGAGTGAACTACAGCACCTAGTAGGTATTCTGTACACGTTCAACTTAGTAGCAGTTGTTTAATAATGTGAGTAACTTTTGTGGCTGTAATATTCGGATTCACTCGTAATAGTACATTTCGATGCTAGTGCGGAAAGTATGTCATTACTCACACGAGATTAAAGACTCGGGACGAGTGAAGAATGACATTTACGCACCACGCGTCGTGTATCGACGACGTTTTTTGATATAGTTGTGAAAAATAAGAAATACAACAGTTACAATATCGAACGTTGCCTTTGGAAACTTAACACGTACTTGCAGTAAGAAAAAAACGCCTCTTCTTTGACAGGCGTTTCGGCAGCTAATCCGTTCCAAACAGACAACTTATTAAAAACGGTTTTTCAATATTAAAAAGTAAACGTGTTATAATAATGAAAAGGTAAGTTATAAAATATGAAATATTTATATTTTTCGTATTCTTACATTGACAGTAGGTTTTAATATTGATTACGACGTTTAGAGGAAACTAATATTTACACTAATCAATAGGTAGTCAGTAATTGGAACAAATAAGTTAAAAAAAAAATGGAAAAGTGAAAAGCAGTAGTTCGCGACAACCAACTTTCCGCACGCTAAACAGCTACGTAAAGTATAGCACTTTTTGAGCAACTGTATTAAAAGAATATTTATCATAGTATTCTACTCTGTTTCCCATACATGCATCAGCCCAGCAATCATCATCATATCAGGCCGTCCACTGCTGGACAAGGGCCCCCAAGGATCTCCACAATGACAAGTCGCGGGCCGCCCTCATGCCCTACACACCACTGCCCAAAATACGCTGACAGTACGGAATCGTAGTGACGTGCCGTAAGCGTCACAACTTAACCGCATGCTCTTCACACCGCTGCTCAAATTACGCAGATGCACCGTATACGCCGTGATGGTAAACTTAGCCGGTACTTAATAAACGCTGCGTCAAAACTATTCTTCGGCCATGTCATTAAGTGCTCGGGATCTGCATGCCTTATCCCAAGATTTGGCGTGGATACTAATCTTACGAAAGCGCCTACAATCAAGCTTTCAACCAAGAGGGACCACTTCATTGGGATTTGACCGGTTTCCTCGCGATCGATCGATGTTTTAAATTTCTTGAAACCATGATACATAATGGGTGCTACAAGTTGATTTTTACAGGTCTCTTTGTTAGGTGTTTTTCCATTTCTTTCTAGAAATCCTATTCAGGGTATATAAATTGGGCCCACCGTTTTGGACAACTGATTTACCGGGTGGATGCCGGACCGTTAACATCTCCTGCATCCTGATGATGCCTCTTAGAGAAGCGAAACACGTGTCGAGGATTATACTGTCTGGTGATGGTTTGTTGTATTTCCATGCGTAGGATGTTTTTTTTGTGGAAACTGCATGAAATTATGCGCATGTGAGCAAAATTTATAGTCACATCTAACCAAGACACTATTTCACGGAAAAGCACAGGATCTATAAATCCATTAATCTGATAAACTCTGTGTGAAAAGCGTTATCGACAATAACTGCAAAATTCCGAATAGCTTGCGTAAAAAATGTTGCATTTACGAGACAGTTGCGTCTTTTACGTCCCTGGTCTTGAAGAACTCCACCCGAGAAATGAAATGTTCAAAACGGTTGGCCCTAATTCTACCCTGTATATAATTTCTAGAAAGATATGGAAAAACACGTAGCAACGGTAATCAAGTAACAACTACTTAACGTCATCACTGTAAAATTATAAGAGTGCCCTAACCTAAAAGCCTGCCAGCCAGCCAGCCTCCTTGCTACCAACCTCTATGGTTAACCTTACGCTCTGACCTGGCAGCGACAAATTAAAAAGTAGAGGAAGGGAAAAACAATTGAGAGTTGTCAGATGCGACGGCGGGAAAATTAAAAAAAGAAAATTAATCAAATGAAACGTGAGTTTTAAAAGACGCAGTTTATATTTATTTACCTTCTTTCTCATCACCGTTGTTACGCGTTTTGCTGACCGTTTTAGACATCTCAATCCTTGGGTGGACGGCGGACCGTCAATATCTCCTGCATCCTGATGATGCCTCGTAGAGAGGCAAAACACGTGTCGAGGGTTATACATGGGTATGTATGTGTATTTGCATGTGTATTTGTTTATGGAAACTGCATGAAAATATGCGCATGTGAATATAATTTATTGTCACATGTAACCTAGGCACTATTTGTCACAACACAACAAAACGGGGCTTAATCGCGTATAAATATGATCTATTTAATTTCCTTTCATTGGTAATTCTTCGACGTTTCGGACGTAGCGTTACGTCCATGGTCTCGAAGGAAACTGGAGCGGCTCGTCGCTAGACCGACACACTACACTCACGACGTCAGGCGATTTACCAATTAAAGGTAATTAAATAAATCATATTTATACGCGATTAAGCCCCGTTTTGTTGTGATTTGATAATGAGTGAAGATCGTGTTAGTTTAAATCAATGCCAAGACACTTTTATGCAAAGGAGTATAGGAGTTTAAAATTTATTGTCGAATTGTTTTATTAGTGTGCAACATCCATACGATACCCATCTACACACACATCACTCGGGATATTTGGAATTTCAGCCTAATGAACCGGGAAATGGCGCTCTGATCGGTAGAACACCAGTACAAACGGGTGCACTGTAATAATATAGTTGTCATATTTATTCATTTATTTTCTTACGTAGGTGTTTCTACAATATATCTGCAAATACAAAATATAGAGGGTGGAATGGGAGACGTAACCACAAACATTTTTTTCAGACTCGGTAATAGGTTAGTTTCATAGGTAAAAATAAAATTATACTAATTAGTCCGTTTGATTATTAAAATATATTGGACTCGTTTTTCAACGGATTGAGGCATTTCAGATGTGGTGCTGGCGGAGAATGAAAAGAGTAAGTTGGACAGAAAGAGTTACAAATGAGGTGGTATTGGATAGGATAAAAGAAAACAGATGCGTTCTACTTGGTATGGTAACTCGAAGAGGAAAAATGGTAGGGCATTTGATACGACACGACGATCTACTACAAAAGATGATAGAAGGAAAAGTTGAGGGAAGGAGAGAAAGAGGAAGGCCTTGAATCAGTTATATAGACCAGATAAAGGGAACGGTAGGCGTCGTGACGTACCAACAAGTTAAAGAACTTCCATTAAAAAGACAGGACTGGAAGGAACTGCACCGACGAAAGTCAAACTCATAAATAATTAATTATGAATAAAGACCTCCTTAAATAGGTCAGATATTATTCAACCAACAGTGAAGACCTCACAATGCGCTTCATTTGTTTATCTCAAAAGTTCTTTTATTTGGACCTCTATAATTTGAGCAGTAATTATAGTATTTTAATTGCTTCACTGAACGAGCCCTCTTAAAATGGTAAGGTAAAATCACTAAAATCGAATAGACTTTTAAGGGTTGCGTTACTTGCGTTTGTTCATCGACGTCTTCTAATTGCGAGTTATATTATTCTGTCAATTTTAGCTGGAGCGAACAGCATCTTGACTTGACTTTAAAGTACAGGTCTTATTATACTAGTGACCATTTATACAAGAACCCCGTTCGTCTTAATTTTAAATCAACTGGAAGGCCTTGGGAGATGGTGAAATTTTGATTTGATGTCTGTTTAATATTCCAAAGGTTATCTCTACTTAGTTAAGGTTGGAATTTTGATTTATTGATGGCAAGGAGTAAACGAACTTTGAATTACAGCAGTTATCGGATTTACTGAGTTACCTATTATAACTTGATTATTTGTTTTGACTGTCAGTTAGTTAATGCCGAGACGTAGATGTATACATGCTTTGATTTCGTATCATCATTTATTAATGACTAGCTTCTGCCCGCGACTTCGCCCTCCTTAAATTAGTTTATCGCGAATAAGGGTATTTATCCGGGATAAAAAGCAGCCTATGTCCTTCCCCGGGACTCGAACTATCTCCATACCAAATTTCATCCAAATCGGTTCAGCGGTTTAAGCGTGAAGAGGTAACAGACAGACAGACAGACAGACAGACAGACACACACACTTTCGCATTTATAATATTACTAGCTTCTGCCCGCGACTTCGTCCGCCTTAAATTCGTTTATCGCGGATAAGGGTATTTTTCCGGGATAAAAAGCAGCCTATGTCCTTCCCCGGGACTCAAACTATCTCCATACCAAATTTCATCCAAATCGGTTCAGCGGTTTAAGCGTGAAGAGGTAACAGACAGACAGACAGACAGACAGACACACACACTTTCGCATTTATAATATTAGTATGGAAGTATGGATTATGGATTCTGAATAATCTATATTAACAGTAATAAAAAAATGGCCAGTAATAAAAACAAAATTGATCAACAACAATAAGACGACGCTAGTTAGTGCAGGGTAGAGTTAGACAGGTTGAGTAGGGCTTCACCGTCATTGACACCGAAGACATGTTGGATGGATTTGTATTTGTGCCGTGTCCCGCGTATACACATGTTGGTAGCTCAGATTATCGAAATTATAATTTTGGATCTTAGCCAGCCCATTAATATACTATGGGTTCAGTCCCACCGGTCAGCAATGGCTTCACCGAGATGTTTGATGAAGGCGGACATTTGTGGAGCGAAGACTCCGTCAACGGATGTGACGAGGGGGGTGAAAGTTGCATGACGCTTTTCACAGGCGTTCAAGTATTAGTTAGTAAATGTAATGTTTGTTACCAGGATTTTAAAACTATGTTAATAGGGATGATGACTAAATTTTCATAATAAGTCCGTCATGTGTATTAATAAAAAATATTAGACATAATCGAAAAATAATGACGATACACTGAGTCAAAATGTCGCGTGACGTCACTCCTAAGTACAAATTTCACTTAGGAGTGACGTCACCACTAAACTTTAATGCGATTTATTTGAGTATTTTCTTAATATTTTGAACAATACTTTTTTTCTAAGTTCAAGTCACTGCTCAGATTAAATCATTTTTTGCAACTAAAATATATTTTCTCCGTCGTAACCAGAGGTCGGAAATTACGTTAAGCCTAATTACCTAAACAAATCGCGACGACTACTTCATTAAAAGTGAATATTACCACCAATATTTTCGTGGTAGTAACCAAAAGTATTTGGGTCCAGCTCGACTTTGGATGATGGGGGACACGAGCGAGTAAACAAATACCACTGCTGTGATTTTGAACTGACCGCGTATAGTGACTGAAATATTCAGTCACTTTAACAGTGCATATGGAAGCCGCTATGTAGCCAGATTTACCTTTCATACATGGAATACAATTTCATATGGTACGGAACCTGGAACGAAACACGAATCCAGATTTTTGAGAATGGTAAATATTTTCCCACAAAGCGCAATTTAAAATCCAATGTTCTTAATGGGAATGTGAAAAAATAATTAATTTTGCGGTCGTATTGTTTTAAATATCTAAAAAGACCTATTTTTAGATTTTTTGTTTAGTATATAAGGCACTGGTTTCACCGCTGACGAGAAAGCGAGTAACTATCGACTATTTTCTCGCCCAACTCGCTCAAGAAACGCACAATAGATGTAGACTCCGTGTCAATAAAAGAGATACCTACATTCATATTTGAGAGTTCTCGCCGGCAGTGTGAACAGCCAGCGATGAACTATTAATATATGTGTCTCTTTTACTAAGGATCTATATCTTTTGTTCGTTTCTTGGGCGAGAAAATCGCCGATAGCTAATCGCTTCCTCGCCCTTGGTGGGACCAGTGCCTAACACTAGAGTCTGGCTAATGAAAGATGAGACTGGAATCAACCGCGAGATTTAAAAATGCGCCTTTATGAGCTAGAGTTGAACAATATTGCTTTTGTCATTAATTATTAAGTTTTTAATTAATAAGAAATCATTCAAATTTGCTTATATCTAGCTCATACAGGCCTTTTGTTATGTTCTTGCGAAAACAACATGTGGTGACGCGAATCAAAACAATGAACGTTATTTAAAAAACCAAATTTCATTCAGTCACTCATTCAAATCGAAATCAGTTCATCCGTTGAAGCGCTACAATCCCACAGACAGATTCACAAACACACATAAGTCTAACCCCTGCGTTTTCATCGGGGTTTAACAAAGTTACCCATTTCATTTAGTTTGCAAATTATCAAACTTACCGTGCTCATTTGGCGCGCCAATATATAAAATACGACCAAATCGGCCGAAATACGGCCGCCCGCGTCGAGGGGCCTGAATTATTAATTTTGATACAGTGTTATTAGTGGCCGGCGTAATTTATCGACATTCCTTTGTCAGGACACAGACTTAGAGAGAATAGATACCGCAACCCAGCCGGGCATTGAGGGAGGACTTTGTCCAGCAGTGGACTTCTATAAGCTGATATGCAGAGGTCGGAATAGATAGTCGGAATATATATTTAAAAATAGACCGAAGAAATGGCTGCTAGAGGCAGAATTTTATGACTGAATAAAATAAAACGATATATAATTTTTACAATGTTGTAACAATTCACATAATGCTGAATAAATTTGTTATGTATGTACACCTCAACTAAATATATTAAATTAAGAAAACGAGTTGTAACGATGTTGTGAATACATGTTTCATTTTCGAACTTAATTAAGAGTTATAACTGCCAAAAAAATATAATCGATTTTTATTTAATGCGGAATTTCCCGTATTACTTAATTATTACTAACTAGAAGGTGCCAGCAACTTCGTTCACGGAGGAGAAGTCATTACCCCTATTTTTTTCTTCAGTGTAGTCGGGTAAAAAAGTATCCTATAACCATCTGCGAATACCCAACTAGCCGTGTACCAAAAATAAATAAAATTCGCTTAGCCAATTTGGCGTGATGAAGCCACAACGACATATTTAATCATACAAAAAAAAACAAAACCAAGCTGTTTTATGTATTTTTCCAAATATTCCAGGAAAATAATATTTGATTTTTACAACTTAATGTTAGTATATAGATGTATAATAAATATTTAATATGTATATGTAAATAGAGACATACGTACATTACAAAAAATATTCGATTACATATACGGAGCCTATTTCCCATTTTTCTTTTTCATTGAGTAGACATGGTAGACATTTAATATTAACGACTTTTTAATGGTATATATAGATTATAGAATTTTAAAAGATTATTTGTAATTTACACTATCTGTTTCCTCTATATCCGTGTCTATGATATTTCACATAGCTTTCATTAAAATAGGCTTAATAGGTAGTTGGACAATAGATTACATAGTTGCTGTCATTATATAACTGTGTACGAGGTAGTGAAATATGTTAAATATTGTTTTATGTTATTGAAAAAATTATACTAAACTAGAGGATGCCCCCTTTGTTCGAGGAGGAAATAAAAATCATAACCATTTTTTTGCTTCAACGTAGGGATAAAGAGTATCCTATTAACCTATTGTGGATGGCCAACCTCATGTATCTGTATGTACCCATAAAAAAATTATCTCAAAATCGCGCGGTTAAATTTTTTCGGAAATATCTTCAACTCTGTCTATACAACATTAAATTTTTACAACGTTATAAGTATAGATATGTATATTAAGACAACTGTGTTACGTCAACCAAATTGCGTATTTTGATAATGCCAAAAAAATCCAACATTTTAAAGCTACTCGTTTCTACTGCGCGTGAGAAGTGACGCGCATCGTTTCCTCATGATGGCGAAAAAGCAGTCTGTTTGAGCCTCACCAAACATCGCCAAGGCACTACAATACCGCGGCAGCCTTAACAACATCCTAAATGCATTATTATACTGGACGCGCAGATCGCCATACGCCCGCTGCGTAAAGTTAGCACATTGAACCTGAGCCAGACCGATACCAAAAAGTAGACATCCTAGAGATGTGGTGCTAGAGGAAAGTGCTTGGGGTATTCTGGACCGAATTCCTCACAAACGCCTCCATCCCTGAGGAGCTACGCATGACAGAGCGTTTGTCTAGTATGGTTCAAAGACGAATCCTCAAATATTTTTGTCCCGTCAATCGGCGCGGAAAAGACTCCAAGGAACGCCTCGTCATGCAAGGGAAGTTGAAGGGAAAAGTACGCGGGGCAGTTCGCCAATGCGATGGACAGACCAAATAAAGGTAATTGTTGGTGCCGCTAAATGTGTGCACCTGGATGACTGCGAGCAGGCAACGGTGGCGAGAAGTGGTGTAGCGAGTCCTGTCAGCTGCCGAGGGTGTTACATGATAACCACGACCACTTTGCCAAGAGTGTAGCAATAAAAAATACAATGAAGAACCAAATGTGACCGAGTCCTGCCTTTTGGCCTATTTATTGGCTCTGGATTAATGTTACCACTGACTGACAGGATGGTGACACGGGTCGATGAATTCTCGCCGAAATTTGCTGAATATTCAATTTCTGTTTATCGTCATGGGAATATCTAGCGAAATTTCGATGTCATTAGCATAAGGGCTCTGCAGTGGAGTTCTGTTGTTGGCAAATTCAATTCTCATATGATTTGGTTGCGAAAGCTTAACAATAGTGATTCCTTTTACGATACTAAGTTCCTTTTATAATTACAAACTGGAAATTCAAGTTTATCTGTATGTTTTGTGTGATCTATTATCCATATATAAATAATAAAAATAAAATTAATTAAAACATTTCATTACATTCCCTCGCAACGACGTGTTTTGTGAGCGTATTCTGTATAATATATGCTATGTATTATAAAGTTATGAAAATTGAATGTCTGTAGGTACATTGAATTCTCATATGACTTGATTGCGAAAGCTTGTCGACTGATTCATTTTACGATACAATTAAATTACTTTTAGGATAATTAACTAGAAACTCACTGTCTGCCTGTCACAGTCTAACGCTTGAACCGTAAAGGGTATCTTCTTCTCTGCATCCTTTTATCCCTCATCAGGGACATAGGGCTCTCAGAAGGGATTTCCAACTATCCCGATCCTGCGCGGCAACCTCAATTTCCTTCCAATCAAGGCCAGTTGATGCAACGTCCCTGTTCACTGTGCGCCTCCAGGTGGTGCGAGGGCGGCCTGGTCTTCTTTTCCCAGAAGTTTGCCACATGAGGCTTTGCTTGGACAGATGACTATCGGGTCTTCGCAACACATGTCCAATCTAGCGTCATTTCCTCAAAAATATCTCGTTGTCCACAAGATGTTGTCAGTAAAGGGTCAATTAAATTTAACAAAATACTGTGGCTACATCAACGAAATCACTCGCTCATCTATTGCTTCCTTAGATTCGAGCATCTTCAACAATGTACTATTGATATGTAAAAACGACGGTGATTGGTCCAACTGTTGTTTCAAATAAGCTCTCTAGCAAAAGCTGAAGTATAATAAATAGTATTTTTGTTCCTTAAATTTTCTTTCAATTACCCTTTTTTTCTATCTGGAAGAGTTGTTTGGTGATAACACCGACTATTGCTTACATTTCGTTGAATGTGTTTTTTTTTCTTTTGTACTGGGTCTCTAGGTATGCAATAAAGAGTTATTGTTTTGTATAATTTTAAATATAGCCGCATCGTGATATAGTCTTATCGAGTTAAAATCAGTTTTACTCTAATAATTACAGTTGAATTTGGTGGCGACATACAAACAAAACTTAAAATTTTCCTAATATTTATGTTCGTACTTTTGCGAGCGCTAGGCGCTACTACACTAAAGTTTAACAATGTCTCCGGCATGTTTCCCAAACTGTTTATCTGGCAGTTAGCAGTGTATAACTAGGGAACTAAAACTAGACTAGCGGCAGAACAGACAACTGGGGCGTCTGGGGGACGCTCGCAATTGTTATGAAGTAAGTTGAGTAACGCTTGTGTGTGAATGTTGAACATCATACATATTGTGATATTTGTCATCATCATCATCATTTATCATAGCGATGCGCAACTTTAAATGATTTTAGAAATAATAGAAATAATCATAACTAGTTACTATTTATTTTACCATTAGAATAACAAAAAAGTAGTGTACTAATCACTACAGTCGAATGAATGTTCTACTTTCGACTTCGACTGCTGTACGATTTGGCGATTAACGCTAGCGATAGGCGACTTTGAATGATACTAGTCGAATTATTAGATTTTTAAGTCGTCTAACTGGCGGCGCTGGCGATGGCGTGGCGTATGACTTCGATTCGACTCGAGTCGTTTCGGGCTAGATCGCCAATCTTCGGCCGACCGCTGTCGCCGCCCGTTGAGCTCTCACTCTCTCTAAGTTCTCTAAGTTTCGACTTCATTCGAATAATTCGAATGAACTTAAAAGTCGAATGATTCGACTAGAGTCATTCAAAGTCGCCCATCGCTAATTCATCATTTTACTAGGCGGAGTTCGAAAATTTGGACACGTTAACTCGCGTTTTGAAGTTTCCGTTGTGCTACGATCAATTAACCATACAACTGTATTGAATGTTTGCGTGGTACAACGGAACATTTCACTTTCATCAAGTTTGTGTTATCTATGAGATAATATAGCGATGGGCCAACTTTTTGGGCATCACCTACTGTCAGTCAACCCGTGACCATGGAAAGCTTCCGAAACGTCGGGAATTCAAATGAGATAATATACGCGATATAATCCGTTAAATTGACATTTAAATGAGTAATAATCGCGGAAACATAAGAAATTATTATAGACCCATCTTGTTAACATATTATATTTTGTACTATAATTAGAAAGTAATTTGTTGTGTACAATTACAAATACGTAAACAAGTGACTTAAATTCCTTAATTAAGAACCACGGACATTTCTTCGGCTAAGCTATCAAGAAAAGCTACTAAACAAAATGAATTTATCTTCAAAAGCTAATTGAAGTCACTCAATCCGGATTTAGAATTAAAATGTCATTAACCTGGTGCTTTGACTTCCTTAGAGTGCTTCTGAAGGCTTTTTGCCCTTTCTTATTAATAAGAAGTGATTTTAAGTGAAAGTTACGTTCCTGTCTATGGCACAGTATACAGACGAAGATCAGAAGTGAGTAATATTCTTTTTTTAGGGTTCCTTAGCCTATATGGAAAAACGGAACCCTTATAGTTTCGTCATGTTTGTCCGTCCGTCTGTACCATACCTACGGGCACTCACAGGAATTTCACTCAAAAACTAGTGGACGTATGTTACTTACACATATTTCGCCAGTACTTTTAAAAACACTCATAAGTTTCTAAAAAAACTGTTGATTAAGTAAGCTATATTTTCGGAAATAATCCATCCAAAAGTTACATAAATTGGGAAGGACATACTCTCTCTTCTAAACTGTAAGTCCAAAATATATGGAAAAATGTCAAAGATAAATACTTTCAACAAAAAATATATTAGATATGCATGTAGAGGGGTGTAAGAGAAGGCGTAGACCAATGAAAAGGTGGATGGATTGCGTGAGAGACGACACGAACATGAAGGATATGAGTTACGAGATGACGTGTGATAGAGATGTATGAAAAAAAAAACATGCTGCGCCCACCCCAAGTAAACCGGATAAGGACAATGATGGTCATTTATGCACGCTGTTAATTGTAACCATATTTCCCATACATCTAACCCCTTCTAATCCTTTGTGTTACTAGAAAAGAAATCCGTTCGTGATTGTTTGCAATTGCAGTACTGTTTCAGCAGGATGAGTGTTCTGTGTCGACCCAGTCAACTTTGGTCGAATTATTATAATCGGGGCAGCGAATTGGCTTCAAATGCCTTCACTTTTAACTCGTCGGGATGGTATTTATTCTTCACAACTGTATTTATAGAGAAAATTTCTAGCTTAATCTTACCCCTAGACGAAAATACTTAATTGCGTTAGTGTGCTCAAACTCGGCTAACTCTTTAATTGAACTATGAACGAAGCAGATTTAAGACGATTGGTCTGAAGCTCATTAACTGTTTCAACACTTCATTATGGTTATGACCATAATTAAATTTCTCGCCATGTCATCTTTTTTTAGGTATTCTTTCATGTCATTGACAAACGTATCCGATAATGCTTATTTCATAGAATTTTTTTTTTTTTTTTTATTGTTTTATATTATTATGTGCGTTTTTTGATATTTACGATAACAACAGCCGTAAATATACAGGTTTTACATAACATGGCTTACTTAAAAGAAGGCCAATAACAGTCATCTATTAAATAAAGACATTGTTAATTATCTATACAGAATACATTAAGAATATAAATGTTTGTGCAATTGGGAATATGCGAGTTATACGCAATGTTCCAATTTTGAAACAAAGAACAACACCCACTCATTCCTAGCTATTCTGGGTCATTTCCGCTACCCAAAGGTTGTCTGAAAGTGATCGCTCTTTAGCGATAAGACCGCCTATTGTCTACCGTATTTTATGTTAAGGCTCTATTGTACTGTTTCTGTTGTTGGTGTGCAATAAATAATTATTGTATTGGTATTGTTAAGTTGCAACCGCGCGTTGTCTTCGCGTTGCATATGCGGGATGCAGACGTAGTAAAATCCTTTACCCTAAACCTATAGAACAGACAATATTCAACAACACACTTGCCTCATTACTACAACTAACGCGTTAATTGAAATATCATCTTGAGATCATATCATTTTCATCACTTTTGTTAGTTAAAAGATCGTCAAAATTATAAAAATGTGTCCATGGATGTTTTCTGCCCATTTTTAGAAATGGCATTTAATTGACGACTGAATGGAATGTATGAAGATTTTTGTTTTACAGATTTACATTTATCCCACTAACTGCAGTACTGTTACAATCCTATTTGGTGTCGTGTGTCGACCCAGTCTGCCTTGGGGCAAACTTGATCAAGTTACCCTAACTAGGTTCCCGGACACGAGTACACTTTTAACTTCTCGGAGTGGCCACTTCATTAACACTACCATTTACACAAAAGCGGATTGGTTCAATTGACGCGGAGAATATGTTTACAAATTTCAGGAACTGATTGGACGTGAAAATAATAAGATCGAAGAGGAGATGACAACTGTCATAGACACCGATTTCGGTTTAAGCAATATCTCAAATAATGAGTCTGAAGATGTCCCCTCTTCCAAGGTTTACACCTTAGGAGCATAGAAAAAAAAAAAATATTGGCACAAATAAGGATACACTAACATGTATATGATTGTTATGAAACAGACGCAAAATGCCATTATAGCTTTTTTAAGGAGAGATAGGTATAGGTAAGTCACTCAAGGACGTCGCTGTTATTAAGCAGCAATATAAAGTTAACCAGCAAGATCCCGCTATTACAAGAAAATATTTATTGCTTGAAGATATTTGAATCGATCGTTTAAAAAACAATATTAGTCCCATTATGTGGATAAGATCCTATCAGATGGAACATGGAACATCTGCCCGTTTGCTACTTATAAAATCAGGATTACTTTTGTTCCACTAATTGCAGTCCCGCCCTCCAAATGGTACGCGCCCATTGAAAAACCTCGTACAAACATACTTACATATTTGACTAGTTTGGATGGTCTATTTGTAACTTTGTCGTCGGGATACCTATTTTATCAATGGTTACACAAAAGGGTATTGGCTTAATTAAGGTGACAAATGCAGTCAAAACCTGCTTGCAAAATTTGCAGAAATTACTTGAGTGGTTATGTAGACATTGATCAAAACTGCGTCAAATTGATGTTTTTTTTAAACTAACTTTTCATTCCTTACCAATTATCGAATTCAGCGGGGCGATCGCTTGTTGTTAAATGCGGTGCGCAAAGCACAAAGATGGCTAAGGTGTTTTTAATGGGACTTAAGGTTTGGGAGACAGAGTTAAAGAAGTGGACACAGGGAAGAGAATGAGACTATTGGATTGGATTGATGAATTTTATTTCCACTTGCGTCATTTCAGTAGTAACGTTTTAGATGCTATTTGGTTTTAGGTGTTGTATTCATGTTTTTGTTTTTCTTATTGCAGTACTGTTCCAATGTTTAGTGTTCCGTTTCGACCCTGTCATTTACCTCGGTATAAACTTGATCGAATTATTCTATTTAGTTGGGCCGCTGGTGGCCATCAGTGCTTACACTAACTAGTTTAGTCTCTTCATTAACACTTCTGTTATCAAAAGGCCAATCAAAACGATATATAAGAGATTCATTTAAGATGAGGATGACGGCTAGTATTTAGGTATCAATAAGGTAAGGATAAATTCCTATAAGTATTTGTGTCATTTGTTATGTTTGTTTTCTTCCTTGATGACCGGTTAAGCCCAGCGGCAACGACTATGTCTGCAAAGCTGACAAAATCCCGCCAAGGACAAATATTTGCACATAAATATTTGAGTTCAATGTTTCCGATGTATTTTAAGTATATAAATAACATATATCGTCGTCTAATACTCAGGACACAAGCCTTACTGAGCTTATTATAGGAGTAGTTCGAGTTGTAAAATTGCCCCTTAAGACATATTTATTTTATTTTTGATATTGTATGCGTGGAAGAGTTATCTTCATACTTTTGATAGTAAAATAGCAGTACTGATGATGCTTACGATGAAGAGGATCAAATCAGAAGTTGCCTGTGTACTCAGGTCCCAAAAATATCTACGTTAGGATTGGTCAGAAAATCAGACGCTAAGCACTTTGTAGTATATTAAATATGTCGTAGAATAGCGATAGAATCGCGGGTATACCGAGTCATGCTGGTATTTTTTTTTAGTAAATTTTCAATGTCGATAAAATTAACTCCGTGTTCGATTTCTTGCCCTATACATATATTTTGGCGCAGTCGGTAGGATATCACTTACTGTGACAAAAATATGAAGCCAACATGTGAATTAGGTACATTATAGTCTGCAGAAAACCAAAAAATCAGAAATGATACAGAAATATCTGAGAAATAGCCATTATCATCTTAATGAGCGTACGCAGTAGTCTCACTGTTCCTCTCTTTTTGTGTGCATTTTGTTGACTCAATCAGTCCTCACCGTAGCAAACTTAATCGTATTATCCTAATTGGACACTGTGCCAATGAGTGAGGCTCATGCTCAAGCCTTTATCGGATTAGTGGCCACTTCATTAAAGACCAATTTTGTGACAGGTTTGTAATGGATAATGTTGCAAAACATGTCATCTTATTACGTCATAATCCTTAGGTTCTACTCAAAACATTATTTTTCATTTTTAAATAGGATTGCTCCACAATTCTTGACTATTGAAATAAAACAAATTAACGGATTATATCGCGTATATTATCACATTTTAGTTCCCGACGTTTCGGAAGCTTTTCAGCCTGCCATGGTCACGCAGGATCGAGAGGCAATCGCGGAAACAGAAGAAAATATTAATTCTTGACTATATTATTTTCTAACTAAGCCTATAAAATCATCTCAAGTTGTTACACCATAATTATACTAGAGTCTCATAAAAACTTCCCCCTGAGGAGTTTCCGGGGCGCTATAACATGAGATTATTCAAGTAGCGAGTAAACAGGGCACTCGTAGGTTTGACAATTCCTCCGGTGTTGCACATATCCATGGGCGGCGATGACCACTTTCCATCAGGCGGCTCGTCTGCCCGGTTACTACTTATTACATTAAAAAAAAAATTAAACGGTAAACAAATTGTCACATACTTCAGTTCTATCTTCGTCTAGGTGTCTTAAATATGCCACATAATCTATGACAGACTCATAAATATCTCGTATAAAATGAAATTAGTTACATTTTTCCCGATTCCATTGCAATTTTTACAGTTGATCCACTGCTCCTCTTCTATTTAGTGCGTTTCGTTGCCTCAATCATTCCTCGCCGAAGCGAACTTAATCGAATTATCCTAATTGGACCCGAATGAGTACGCATCGTGTTCACACCTTCATCTGTTCGTTGGCCACTTCGTTAAGGACCAGTAGCATCTGCTAACGAGGTTTTATTACAGGCTTTTAGTACCTGTAGTTAATAGCACTCCTAATGGTAATTCACTTGAAATTTCGTGTGTATACGAAAATCGACGAATCCTACTCGGTTGGGCAGCATTCGAGAAGCTGCGTCATATCTTTTTCGTCAAAAATACCGCCGTGCTTGAAAACTAAGGTATTCAATGCGTGTTGCTAGTGATGGCCTACGGAACTGAGACATGGTCGTTCACAGTGGGACTCATGACGCGGCTCACATTTACGCAACGTGCAATGGAAAGGGCTATGCTCGGGGTTTCTTTTCGTAGCGTTGTCACCACTCCAGGACTTTACTGCCCCAACGGCCATCCGTTCTCCGGACTACATTGCCCGCCCATTGCCATTTCAACGATGCAATCCTGTGAGCTATGTCGGTTACGGCGGTTCTTCTGCGGATATCCTAATTTCTGATTCTATCAGCATTGCCCTTTTTATTGTACGTTGTGTGACTCTGTGCCGACTTATGAGTCCAATTCTGAACGACCATATCTCAGTTCCGTAGTTCATCACAGGCAACACGCTCTGTTAGAAGACCATCTTCAAACAGTTTATCATCTTTATGAGAACTAAATGACTAAGGAAAACGAATTTTCAAATCACTATTGACTTTGAAATAAAACAATTTAACGGATTATATCGCGTATATTAAGCTTTCCAGCTTTCCATGGTCACGGGAGGACGGGAGTCCTCCCGTGACCATGGAAAGCTGGAAAGCTTCCGAAACGTCGGGAACTAAAATGAGATAATATACGCGATATAATCCGTTAAATTGTTTTATTTCAATGAGTAATAATCGCGGAAACAGAAGAAAATATCACTATTGACTTCCCAGTGCTATTAATTCAATCAAAAATCAAAGTAAATATTGACTTAACTTAGTTTCCAGACTATCAAGAAACCAATAATAATTCAATGGAATTGAAACTGAAACTTTGTATAAGAGTCACTTACACATGTACTCGTACTACATAAGTGAAAGTCAGAAACTTTGAAAGTTCCACCCCTAAGAGGGTTAAAGTTATATTTATAAACTAGAAGACGCCCGCAACTTCGTTCGCGGAGGAGAAATGTCATAATCCCTCTTTTTTTCGTCAGCGTAGCCGGGTAAAAAGTATCCTATAACCGATACCCAGCTACCCGTGTACCAAAAATGGTTGAAATCCGTTTAGCCGATTTGGCGTGATGAAGCCACAACGACACATACGAATATACAAAAAATCCTAAAAAAAAATCCTGTTAGTGACTCCAAATAGTACATTACATTTTTTTTTTTTTAATATGCTAAAAATGAAATGTCTGTACATTGGTACAGACATTTCATTTTTACAACTTTATAGTAGTATAGGTGACGACGTTGATATTTGTTTAAAGGACGCGCAGGCTAACGAAACATTTGAAAAATACGAGTAGGTGTAGGTATTTGAAAATGTGGTTGCTGTCGCGACAATCGCTCTCGGTGCGATAGGGACAAATGCAGCTGCTAAATATCCTTAATTAAAAAGATGTCATCCGAGGTCTGGTGTGCTCGACTGTCTCTTACTTCAGATTTTGACATCCGTAAGACATATTTCCGACATAAAATTAGAAGAAGTAGAATTAGGTCTCTTGTTTTGCTTTTATTTTTCATTTACCGCTAACGAAGTTGCTTGTAGTATAAAATATTTTCTAAAATATAATAATTAGCTTAAATAAAGACTAAAGTGATCTAGGGAAGATCTTTGCTTTCCTTAATCCTGAATCTTAGAGTAAATTTTGAACGCTGTTACCTATCTAGCTCGACTAGAGTAGAAAACTGCTGCGTTCTCTTTTTTGGAGGCATATCTTGGGCATTACCTGAAAAAAAAACAAGACCGTAAATATATTTGGATCGTGTTATTATTTAAAAAATATAATTTTTTAGAAAATCTACTTTATGATTTTTTTGAAGAAGAAATGATTTGTGTAGTAAATACACTGAGGACTAGAACTTTTTTAAATGGAAACCCAATAATGAAAGAGATACCTATTCAAATGAAAAACTATTAAAGATATTTCATAATATTGTTATATACTAAATTGGGATGCGCCAATAAAAATGGCTTTTTTCTTGTCTTATTTCATAACGATGCAAGGTAAATCCTTTTTAACATGATTGAATATTTACATCAGAAAAAGAAATAAGCATTGAGTATAGCTTGACAAGTTATTTAGTGACACTCCCATGGTCTGCGGGTGACGGGGGGAAAGACAACGGGGGCGAGTAAGAAGTGTGCGCGCGGTAGGGTCACCGTGCTTCGCCGCGAGCACACTTCATACCCGACCCCGCTGTCTTCCCCGCCTCGCCCGCAGACCATGAGAGTTTCACAAAACAACTTGACAAGCTATAGCATTTCGATTAAAATGTCTTGTAATCGGTTGTTGACATCATACTATCTTGTTACTTTAGCGCAATTCTGGACGGATTTGGAAATTTGGAACTATTAGTCACCGCTTTCCGCTGGACTTTTCATTTGTTTTCTTATATGAAATTGATTTGTTTGATAATTTTCACAAAAGCATTTTTACATAGAAGTGAATTTTCACATCGCGTTCTTTCATTATGGGAAATTTAATTAGTCCTTTTTCTTCATGTAGCGATTTCTTATAAAGCGTTATTTAATGTTTGCGTTAATTTTTTTCACTGATTTTACCAGTATGTTATTTTATCAGTCGCATACATTTTTTTTCGAACTAAATTTTTTACATGTTGATATTTTATTATTGGCGAATTATAATACCTGCATAAAACTCCGATTAATACAAAAAAAAATGTCATTGTGTTAATTTTATGTAAGATGGTACCTTAAATTTTACATATTCATATTCATAATCATTCATATTCATATTTATTGGTAATATCTGTTTACAGGTCAATAGTCATTAATTACATTATTATGTAATTTATTTATATATAAAAGTACACATACACAATTTCTCCATATCTATACATATTATAAATATGTTATAGTATCGTTAATATTATTTTATAAATAACTCTTTGTAGTCGTAGAACGCCTGCTCGACAAGCCATTTTTTAAGTTTTCTCTTTAATAGGTGATTGTACACCTTGAGACCCAAGATGTGGACAAGTTTTTGGGACTTGGCCAGTTTGTGAGGTGCCAAGGGCAGCTTCCCAGCGCGCACGCTACGGGTCATATGCAAGGGAGGCGGCTCGTTTATGGGCTGTGTGCACCTGTTCTCTCGCGCGTGCACCGCTGCTTGCAGAATGAGAAGTGAAGGTAGCGTTAGGATGCCCAGCGACTGGAAGTGGGGTTTGGCAGACTCTGTTTGCGGGTTTCGCACTATAGCACGTATTGCTCGCTTTTGCAACCGAAAAACCCTCTCCCAGTCGACGGCTCCCGCCCACAGCTCGACCCCATACTGCAAGAGCGCCTGCACAGACTCGAAGTAACATGTTTGAGCCATTTCAACCGGTACTATTCCTGCCAATCGTTTTAGGGCGAAGCAAGCGCTAGACAATTTGGAACAGAGCTTGTCAATATGCAACCTCCAAGTGAGACCTCTGCGAAGTTTGAAACCCAGGAAAGTTGTACTCAAGACTTGGTCGATGTTGGTATCATTAGCTGTCACTGACAGAGATTTGCCGGCCCGAAAGGTCAAAGCTGATGATGTGGGTTTTGGTTATGTTCAAAATTAGGCCCTTATTTTTGAACCATGTAGTTACCGATGCCGCGGTCACATTAAGTTGGTTTTCGAGTTTCTCATACGCTTGTGCTTGTACAACAATAGCCACATCGGCAGCATACATAAAAGTCTCTCCGCTACTGACGGCATCTTGCAAATCGTTCAGCAGCAGAGAGAAGAGAATGTTTGACACAGAGGAACCCTGGGCTACACCCATGATTGTGGTCACGGCGTCCGACCGTACTCGACCGTTATCACCGACGACCACCTGCGTCCTGTTTCGTAGTAGGTCAGACATAAACGCCAGCGCAGAACCTTCGAAACCATAATGAAGCAGCTTGTCAGTCAGAACCTCGTGATCTGCTACATCAAATGCCTTGGACAAGTCGCAGTTATTTGCTGCGACTTGTCCAACCCTCTCCCAGTCGACGGCTCCCGCCCACAGCTCGACCCCATACTGCAAGAGCGCCTGCACAGACTCGAAGTAACATGTTTGAGCCATTTCAACCGGTACTATTCCTGCCAATCGTTTTAGGGCGAAGCAAGCGCTAGACAATTTGGAACAGAGCTTGTCAATATGCAACCTCCAAGTGAGACCTCTGCGAAGTTTGAAACCCAGGAAAGTTGTACTCAAGACTTGGTCGATGTTGGTATCATTAGCTGTCACTGACAGAGATTTGCCGGCCCGAAAGGTCAAAGCTGATGATGTGGGTTTTGGTTATGTTCAAAATTAGGCCCTTATTTTTGAACCATGTAGTTACCGATGCCGCGGTCACATTAAGTTGGTTTTCGAGTTTCTCATACGCTTGTGCTTGTACAACAATAGCCACATCGGCAGCATACATAAAAGTCTCTCCGCTACTGACGGCATCTTGCAAATCGTTCAGCAGCAGAGAGAAGAGAATGTTTGACACAGAGGAACCCTGGGCTACACCCATGATTGTGGTCACGGCGTCCGACCGTACTCGACCGTTATCACCGACGACCACCTGCGTCCTGTTTCGTAGTAGGTCAGACATAAACGCCAGCGCAGAACCTTCGAAACCATAATGAAGCAGCTTGTCAGTCAGAACCTCGTGATCTGCTACATCAAATGCCTTGGACAAGTCGCAGCAAATAACTGCGACCTGATTCCCGCGCTCACGGGCATCCATTACCTGACGCACCACGGCGCGCGCTAACTCAGTCGTCGAGCTACCTTTGCGGTATGCGAACTGCTTATCGGATAGCACATCTGTAGGGTTAAGGTAACTCGTCAACCTCGAACTTAGCCCGTGCTCAAATATCTTCGCCAAAACCGGAATGATCACTACTGGTCTGTACCCGTCGATATCGTCCCTCTTACTTTACGCCTTTATACAGCGGCGAGATGCGGCTTCCCTTCAGTGAGTCGGGAAACACGCCTTCGCGAAGGCATCTATTGTATACAATAGCGAGTAGGGAGACAACTCCGCTGCAACGGCATGCACTAGCGTTACAGAGATATCGAAGATATCTCTGGTGTTCTTTTTGGCCAGACGAGTGGTGATGGTGCGGAAGATTTTGTCGGACGTGAACGGTTTCAACCTGACGCAGCGGTCTGCGGGCGAGCGCGCGGCACGCTACGCGGCGGCGAGCGCGCGCGGGCGGTCCGTGGCGCCGCTCCGCACGCGGCCGCCGCGCCGGCGAAGCGATTGCTCATGGCATCGGCTGCGGCCTTTTTGGTTTCGAACTTATTACCGAACGCGTCAGTAAATCCACCTCATTACGAAAACCCTTACCTCTTTCTTGGTTTATTACCGCCCACATGGTTTTGATGGTGTTATTACTGTTATTTATTTTATGGGCGTAAAAACTAGCTTTTTTTGAATTTAGGAGGGACATGTACTTAGTATTCATACTAGAGATTATGATATGGTTGTTATGGGTTATGGGTGCATGTTTTCCTACTTCATAGATCTCGAATATTAAAGTTTTAAGATTATAAATATCCCTCGTCACCCACTACTGAGATTTCGTATTCTGTCCAACTTTGATTGGGAAGCAAATTTCAAATTTATTTCTTACAACATTAATTATTGCTACTATCAGTCCTGGCAATGATTCAAAGTTTCGTTGGATAATGTCGTACCAGTCTACACTCTGAATAGCGGCTCGAAATTGGCCATAGTTGCGCGGCGAGTAAACCCGCGCACAGCGAGGTGGTCGCTGTGGTGTGTTCCAGTATGCATGATCCAGCGTAGTGGATGTAGTAGCCGTAACTCTCGTCGGGAACTTTACCACATTAATAAAGTCGTGGGCCCCGAGGAGATCGTACAACTTTTTTAGCTCCGGTCGTGCATTACTCTCTGCATCGTGTATATTCGTGTCACCTAATATTAAGCAGTCGCTATCAATACTACTTAATTTGTCGAGCAGACGTTTTAAGTAATGGAGGAAGTAATTCCCACTAATATTACAATTAGATCTGTAAGTACACACAATTGTTACATTAAAATCGATGAGATCGACTGCTGATATCTCACAATATCGTTCTTTAACATACTCGCTGCACTCCTGGTTTCAACTGCCAAATTATATGTTAAATCGACCATCACACCGCTCCCCTACCAACCTGTGACAGATGTCATACGGCATGCGTTGTTTCACACCATTACACAAATCCGCGACATTTTGACGAGTACGGCTAGTCGTCGGGAGAAAAAGACAGGACGTGGTAATGCGTAAAATATAATAAAAATAGATAATATATAAATAAAAATATCAACTACACGGGATTCAGTTGGCACGCGGCAATAACCGGAAACCACTGGCCTTATAATAGCGAGGTAGGACGGTTGTGGAGGTTCAGGTTCCTTTCCAATTTTCCAATCCGGCTTTCCAAGAAGGCATTACATAGAACTGTCGGCCAAGGTACGATTGAAGACTGAAGATCCGAATCCGAATACCGATGCGACCGTCAAGCCTTCAAGAAAAGAGGGTACTCCCACCTGAAAGGCCGGCAACGCACTTGTGACTCCTCTGGTGATGCAAGTGTCTATGGGCGACGATGATCGCTTACCATCAGGCGACCCGTCTGCTCGTTTGCCTCCTATGTCGTAAAAATAATAGCTCCGTCCTCTCTCTCAATCCGTCCGTCCGTCCGTCCGTCCGTCCGTATGACACAAGCCTTTTGACTCAAAAACTACGAGTATAAGATGTATGTTTATGAAATTTGGAACATAGGTGTCTTGTGTAAGCCGCTACTTAGTTTAATAGTTAAATAAAAAAATATATATTTCTATAGGGGGCACTCCATACATGTAACCGAAAGTAAAAAAAAAAAATCAGCAAATATCAATGTGTGGCACATCATTCGACAGATATTCTAAAACCACTTGAGGTTTCTCAAAAAAAAAATTATTTAGTGAATATTTTCGGAATTATTCGCTCCGAAAATAGCAAAAATTGTGTCCCCTCCCCTCTATTTTCTAAACGGTATGTTCAAAAAATATGAACAAAATTACGAATACGAAGCTTAATAAATACTTCAAACTAAAATTATTTATAAAATGATCGAACATACTGTTTTTAAGTTATTGCCAAAAAACTGTGCTTCTCAGCAAAGGGACGTAAGTGCCAGGGAGCTACGCTCTTTTGTTAGTGTCTTTTTTTCACATCGTATTTTATCATCTGTAGTGCACTTTTTGGTATAAACGGCTGCGGAACCCTACATTGAGCATGGTCCGACATGCTCTTGGCCGGTTTTTTCACCAATGTTTCTTATAATAGAAAAAAATTGCCAACATCACGATTGTATTATTTATTTTATGAGAAAAACAGTCCTCAATCACTCAAGCCAAGTTTCCTCAGGTAAGTGAATACAGGCAGCGTTTCCAATCTCGAACATCACTGTTGATGTGATTTGTCAACGAATCGAATGAACCAACGCGAACTATGCGTGACACAGGTGCATGATACAAAGAAAAATTACATTTGGATTTATTCCCCGCTTCGGTTTTTATGCTGAAAGGAATATGAGGAAAAATATAAGAAGGAAAGTGAATGTATACGATAATAAAGTCACCCTTCGTTATCGTGTTTTACTGATTTATTTAACCGACTCCCGAAAAGGTGATAGTTCTCAATTCGGTTTTTTTTTCGGTTTTAATGAAAAAAATATCTTTATTCTGTAAGTAGGCCGCAAGGGCACTTTTACAAGTCTGACTCTACGGCGTTTCCCAAGAGGAGACCACTGTTGAGGAGAAAGCCGAAATAAACTCAACAGTCAGTATTTTTTTTGTAAATAATTCTTAACTATTACTATATTTGTACTAAGCCTTATCTGAATTATGTCTTTTAAATATTAACTCAATTCTTAGGTGTCTAAGGACACATATCAAAACTTATAAAAGTAAATTCAAATAGTTTATTCTGTAAGTAGGCCAGAGGGGAGGAGTTTAAGTGACTTTCTGGGGTCTCTTTCATCAGTTCCACTTCACCAATTTACACTTTCTGAATTTTTAACAATACATCAACATTTAAACAATAAGTGATTTATACATAATTCTCTATAGATAAAATTAACCCGGTCTTTTTCTTGAGCGTATTCGGATAAAAAGTCCGTTAACCATCTCTGGATGACTCGTGTACCAAAAATACTTTAACTCTGTTTAGGCGTATTGGCGTGATAAAGCCACAACCAGACATACAAACACAAAAATTCGATGTAGTGACCTCACAAACGGCACCTTCTATCAACGCGTATAAGTTGATATTCTTGAAATACAAAGATCCAAATAATGTAAAAGTTTCAAGCCTCCGACCGGATTTGAACCAGTGCCTTGTGCCATACCGGGGCGCACGCTCTGCCAATAGGGAATATGCATATTTTTTTCGCGGTCCCTTTAATTTTATTGTGTCGATTTTCGATACCCAGAAAATGGTTTCCATATTACTTATGCTCATAATTATCAATGGTCATAAAAATTGTTTAGCATACTGATTGCTGAATCGAATAGTTATGTCCAATAATGTGAAACATTATATGTATAAAAAGTCATAAAATACATTTCTATAATATCTGAAGTCATATCAATCATTCTGTAGAAATATTGTATGTCCTATATTTAAATATACTATTATTTGTATGCATGTGGCCTTTTTGACGAAAGTTTATTAGTCATATATTTAATCATACTATTATTTGCATTCATATTGTCATTTTGTCGAAAGTGTATTAGCCATATATTTGATCATACTACTCGTATTGTTTAAATTCATATTGCATTTTTTGCCTAAAGATAATTAGTCATATATTGAACCATACTATTATTTGCATTCATATTGCCTTTTTGTCGAAAGTATATTAATTATATATTTAATTTTACTATTATTTAAATTCATATTGGCTTTTTTACCTAAAGATAATTATTACTACGCAAAATGACATATAAGGCGTTTGGTCTTTTAAAAAATACTGTATTATGACAAAAAACATAAAACAATGAACATTTCGACAAAATAATTGTGTAAAATTGACCATTGTGACCATTGTGAACAAAATGGGTCAAAAACCAAAAACTGTAGGTTAGGTTAGGTTTGTATTATGACCATGTATAGCGGAGCAAGCGAAGCGAGCGGAGCGTCAAAATGAGTCAAAAACAGAAAACTGTACGTCAGGTTAGGTTTGTATTGTTGTGACCATGTATAGTGGAGCGAGCGAAGCGTCAAAATGGGTCAAAAACCGAAAACTGTAGGTTAGGTTAGGTTTGTATTATGACCATGTATAGACATGTCAAAAACCGAAACAGGAACAGCTGCCAGAAAAGTAAGTTAGGTTAGAACTGCGACCCACTGAGTTATGTATATGTATATTATATTTTCATGGCCTAGGATTTTATTCTTTACGTTTGTGTGTTTTACTTTTATGTTCAAAGATTTTATTGTTTATAATTTTATTTCTTTTGATTGTCATTCGTTCTGTTATTTATGGCGTATGATTTTATTCTTTAAAATAATATTCCTTCAATGTTTTCTACGTAAATTTAGTTATGTATATTTTGCTTTCATTGCGTAGGTTTTTATTCTTTCTGATTGTTATACACAAATTGAGTTATGTATTTAACTTTTATGGTCAAAGATTTTATTGTTTATAATTTTATTCCTTTTGATTGTTATTCGTTCTGATATTATTCAATTTGAGATTCTACAAATTAATACAACTGCAATGGAAAATTTTATGACGAATAATGTTATGACAATCAATGAGTATGAGTCTCAAAAATAGTACATTCAAAAATATGAACATTGAAATTATGGCTTTCGACAATATGAGTAACAATAATTACGACATAAAACGGTATTCACTGTAAAAATCGATACTTTAATTTTCTACGAGTCAATATAGACCCATTTTTTTCATTTTGCTTTATTAAAAACTCATTCATGTAACAAACAGTGGAGAACAATATTTTTTCGAATAACTATAAAAATAGCCAAGATATAAGCTATCAAACATTTCATTATATCTCTTTCAAGCAAAACTGAATTTAATGTGGAGTTTATATGACCGTAGCGTGGACTGTGACGTAACAGTTACATGTCGGACCTCTCTGTCAAATCGCTGTCTAATTAGTAGTTTAAAATGCCTATATCATGCGTATTTTGTTGCCGATTTTAATTTCACTTTTTGGAATAGTTTTTACGGTATTTTGATATATTTTTAAGAAAAGCGATGAAAAAATTTTTTGCATGTTCCCTATTGCGCTACAGAGCTTAGTCAGTTTGTCTTCAAATGTTGTCACTACTTGTTTACAATATCATGCATTTTTTTTAATTTTAACTGGCTTTTCCCGTCAGCGCACCTGGGTGAGCTCTGTTAGGGGTTTAAGTAATGTTTACCTTAACAAGGCGAACTCTACAGTTGTCACATGTTAGCTAGAGATGTCGCTGTAATATAGTGTACCTATTTCAAGAAAAGAGATTCTTAGTAAAGAACTTCACTTCACTTAAAACATCACGTAGATTATAAACAAAGATCAGAAACAAATGAAAAAATTTTTCGACGATACTGGACTTGAACCAGTGCCTTGAGCCAGACCGGGGCAGCACGCTCTACCATCTGAGCTAATCGTCCACACCAGTAGTCGACGAATTTTGTCATCTGTTCTTGCTTATGGATCTCTGTATGGTGCATCCGACTCTTTAGCCGTTAGCGCCGCCTAGTGCAGAACTATGAAGTTACTTTCACCCCGAGCAGATACCTTTACAGGTACCATTGCTCGGCGAGAGGTGGCGCTATTATCAAGACTGTACTTTTTGTTTTACAAATATCATGATAATAATCACAATTTTTGCAATTTATTAGTGGATCACTCCACTAGCGTTATTATTATAAACAAAGATCAGAAACAAATGAAAAAAATTTTCGACGATACTGGACTTGAACCAGTGCCTTGAGCCAGACCGGGGCAGCACGCTCTACCATCTGAGCTAATCGTCCACACCAGTAGTCGACGAATTTTGTCATCTGTTCTTGCTTATGGATCTCTGTATGGTGCATCCGACTCTTTAGCCGTTAGCGCCGCCTAGTGCAGAACTATGAAGTTACTTTCACCCCGAGCAGATACCTTTACAGGTACCATTGCTCGGCGAGAGGTGGCGCTATTATCAAGACTGTACTTTTTGTTTTACAAATATCATGATAATAATCACAATTTTTGCAATTTATTAGTGGATCACTCCACTAGCGTTATTATTATAAACAAAGATCAGAAACAAATGAAAAAATTTTTCGACGATACTGGACTTGAACCAGTGCCTTGAGCCAGACCGGGGCAGCACGCTCTACCATCTGAGCTAATCGTCCACACCAGTAGTCGACGAATTTTGTCATCTGTTCTTGCTTATGGATCTCTGTATGGTGCATCCGACTCTTTAGCCGTTAGCGCCGCCTAGTGCAGAACTATGAAGTTACTTTCACCCCGAGCAGATACCTTTACAGGTACCATTGCTCGGCGAGAGGTGGCGCTATTATCAAGACTGTACTTTTTGTTTTACAAATATCATGATAATAATCACAATTTTTGCAATTTATTAGTGGATCACTCCACTAGCGTTATTATTATAAACAAAGATCAGAAACAAATGAAAAAAATTTCCGACGATACTGGACTTGAACCAGTGCCTTGAGCCAGACCGGGGCAGCACGCTCTACCATCTGAGCTAATCGTCCACACCAGTAGTCGACGAATTTTGTCATCTGTTCTTGCTTATGGATCTCTGTATGGTGCATCCGACTCTTTAGCCGTTAGCGCCGCCTAGTGCAGAACTATGAAGTTACTTTCACCCCGAGCAGATACCTTTACAGGTACCATTGCTCGGCGAGAGGTGGCGCTATTATCAAGACTGTACTTTTTGTTTTACAAATATCATGATAATAATCACAATTTTTGCAATTTATTAGTGGATCACTCCACTAGCGTTATTATTATAAACAAAGATCAGAAACAAATGAAAAAATTTTTCGACGATACTGGACTTGAACCAGTGCCTTGAGCCAGACCGGGGCAGCACGCTCTACCATCTGAGCTAATCGTCCACACCAGTAGTCGACGAATTTTGTCATCTGTTCTTGCTTATGGATCTCTGTATGGTGCATCCGACTCTTTAGCCGTTAGCGCCGCCTAGTGCAGAACTATGAAGTTACTTTCACCCCGAGCAGATACCTTTACAGGTACCATTGCTCGGCGAGAGGTGGCGCTATTATCAAGACTGTACTTTTTGTTTTACAAATATCATGATAATAATCACAATTTTTGCAATTTATTAGTGGATCACTCCACTAGCGTTATTATTATAAATAATAGCGTTAGCGCCGCCTAGTTTAATAATAGCGTTATTAAACTAGGCGGCGCTAACGGCTAAAGAGTCGGATGCACCATACAGAGATCCATAAGCAAGAACAGATGACAAAATTCGTCGACTACTGGTGTGGACGATTAGCTCAGATGGTAGAGCGTGCTGCCCCGGTCTGGCTCAAGGCACTGGTTCAAGTCCAGTATCGTCGAAAAATTTTTTCATTTGTTTCTGATCTTTGTTTATAATAATAACGCTAGTGGAGTGATCCACTAATAAATTGCAAAAATTGTGATTATTATCATGATATTTGTAAAACAAAAAGTACAGTCTTGATAATAGCGCCACCTCTCGCCGAGCAATGGTACCTGTAAAGGTATCTGCTCGGGGTGAAAGTAACTTCATAGTTCTGCACTAGGCGGCGCTAACGGCTAAAGAGTCGGATGCACCATACAGAGATCCATAAGCAAGAACAGATGACAAAATTCGTCGACTACTGGTGTGGACGATTAGCTCAGATGGTAGAGCGTGCTGCCCCGGTCTGGCTCAAGGCACTGGTTCAAGTCCAGTATCGTCGAAAAATTTTTTAATTTGTTTCTGATCTTTGTTTATAATAATAACGCTAGTGGAGTGATCCACTAATAAATTGCAAAAATTGTGATTATTATCATGATATTTGTAAAACAAAAAGTACAGTCTTGATAATAGCGCCACCTCTCGCCGAGCAATGGTACCTGTAAAGGTATCTGCTCGGGGTGAAAGTAACTTCATAGTTCTGCACTAGGCGGCGCTAACGGCTAAAGAGTCGGATGCACCATACAGAGATCCATAAGCAAGAACAGATGACAAAATTCGTCGACTACTGGTGTGGACGATTAGCTCAGATGGTAGAGCGTGCTGCCCCGGTCTGGCTCAAGGCACTGGTTCAAGTCCAGTATCGTCGAAAAATTTTTTCATTTGTTTCTGATCTTTGTTTATAATAATAACGCTAGTGGAGTGATCCACTAATAAATTGCAAAAATTGTGATTATTATCATGATATTTGTAAAACAAAAAGTATCACGTAGATTGTAATGGTAAAACATCAAGATTTTCGTAAAAAAAATATGTTTTACGCGTATGTTGTACCTACCTCGATGTTCTGCTTTGATATGGTCCAGAATTTTATTACAATAATATCTATTTCGCCAGATTACTGGTGATCCGATTTGTCAACAAATCAAATGAACCAACGCGAACTACACTCGGAGCAAGTGCATCCAACAAAGAGAGATTTCATTTGGATTTTTTTGCCTCGGGTTTTACGTTAAAAGGAATATGAGGAAAAACATACGAAAAAAATATGTTTGGTTCTAGAAGGTGCTCCCAAACTTCATCCGCGGAGGAAAAAAATCATAGCACTCTTTTTTTTCAGCGTAGTCGGGTAAGAAAAGAAGTATTCTTTAACCACCTGGAGATACCTACCCAAGTAATACAACTTAGGTTAAATAGCTCGTATATCACATCTATTTAGATACTTAAGTGAAATATACAGCCATTACTAAGTTCTATATAGGTGGAAAGAACCGTTAAGCAACCAATATAGAACTAAAAGGAGAAAAATTTCAGCCTATTTTGGTTCTAAATTGAATCCACAAGAGATCTCATAAGTACATGAAGTAGCAATTACAACTATAGGTGAACTATAAACGATTCATTCACTCATTGACCGAATGAATAAACGCAAACGTCAAAGTTCCTTTGAGTGGTGCGGTAACAAGTTGGGTTTTTTAATGTGATCTGCCATTTTAATTTTGGATAACATCTGTTTGGTAAATGATTAAAACCTCACGTTAAGCATTGAAATAAGCACGAAATCCTTGCAAATGTTTTTTTACCGTAAAACTATGGTATCGTTTCTTTGTAAAATTCGATGCGCCTTTGATTTGATCAGAAATATTTAAAAATCAAATAAGGACTTGATACTGATAAAAAATAAATATGTTAAAAACCTGACCTAATGATTGTATGTTACGAACAATGTTTGAATAACGTCGTCACAACTATCAAAGGTCTGTGATTATGCGCAAGTGTGATACAATTTTGTTTAAACTTATTCATTTTCAAGGACTCCATTTTGTAAACATGGCGGAACAAGAAATATCTGACAGTGTTTATTTTCACTTATTTGTTCTCTATTTGGAACTATTAGGTCTGAAAATCACTTATTTGTATCTTGCGAGTGGCAAAGCAGTGAATGCTATTATTAATACAAACGAATACTAATTATTTGCTCTTTTGTATTAATTTGTGATGAGTTTAATGTCTGAAACTTTATATGAACAGAAACAAATATGTACAAAACAAATTTGTATCAATAGAGTGACGCACGACGAATCATATTTTGACAGAGGCAATAGGAACATAAAATATTAAATGTCCTAATTTTGAATCTGCTAGATCGTTAGTGGTTTGAAATAAGTGAAAATAACTGCTTTTGGTTTCAAGAACTTCCTATTGAGGCTTAATTATGCGTTGGAGTGGCAATAAGGTAGTTCTAGGCCTTAAAAGTTGCAATATTTTTAGGTTCCAAAAGGGCCATAAAATTATCTCTTTAGACACTATCGGTGATATACTGCTCCATTATACTAGTCATGTGGAATTAAAAGTTTCAAATAAGGGTATGTTCCCACTTATTTGTAAAAATTGCTTATAAGTAACTTTAGGGCCTTATATAGCACTATTGCTTATAATTAAATCCTGCATGCAACTTTAAGTAGCAAAATCGACTTCACCCTTCTACATAAGTATTAAAGTAGAAACAAAAAACGTTCCTAAGCAACTAGAAGTGACAAAATGAACTCATATACAATTTTGAATTGTGTTTAAAGCTATAAGTTTTATCAAACACTGTTATACCACTCATTTAGAACATAAAGCTATAATATAAGCTGCAAAATTCACTAATGTGCTGCTTGGGTAGCTACCCGTCTACCAAAAATAGTTAAAATCCGTTTAGCCGATTTGGCGTGATGAAGCCACAACGACACAAACACAAATAATAAAATAAAAAAAATTTGCTTCAGTGCAGCGACCTCCAAATGGTCCCTTACAACTTTCGACATTTAAATTTACAACTTTGTAACAGTACTAGAAGACGCTCGCAACTTCGTTCGCGGAAGAGACAACCCCCTCTTTTCACGACAGCGTAGTCGGATGAAAGTATCCTATAATCATCTGAAGATACCCAGCTACCCGTGTAACAAAAATTGTTGAAATCCGTTACAGCTACCTCCAAATAGTCGGTTATTATAGGTATATTTTTTAATACCTTCAATGTACAGACATTGAATTTTTACAACTTTGTAAATACCCGACCTTTTTACCCGACTTCACTAATGAAAAAAAGAAGGGCTATGACTTTTTCTCCTCCGCGAACAAAGTTGCGGGCTTTTTCTAGTATATTTAAACTGCAATAGACGATTACCTACACAGAAAATTGATTTTCCTCCACTGAAAAGCTGTTACGTCAACCACTATCTCTGCTATAACCATGAAAATGTATTCAAAGCTCGAAATTGACCGCTGTCAGTTGAACGATACAGCCGTTAGCGGATCTCATGTAATCGAATAAAACGGACAAAAGGGCTTTTAAATGGGTTCCGCAACATTTAACAACGAAAACGGTGCAATTATTGAATACAAAGACAACTAAATCGAGGTCCATATTTCGTTCGCTAAACGATTTTTCCTTTCCTTTTGAAATTTTTCCCCAAAACAATGGGGGATATGCAATGTGTTTATCAGCGAGTTATGGAAACGGCTATGCTCGGGATTTCTCTACGAGATAGAATCAGAAATGAGGAGATTCGTAGACGAACGACGTTCACCGACATAGCAAATTGAAGTGGCAATATGGGCAGGGCACGTAGCTCTAAGAACTGATTTCCATTGGGGCAGAAAGGTTCTCAAGAGGAGACCACGTACCAGCAAGCGCAGCGTGGAAAGGCCACCCGCAAGGTGGTTGGACGACCTGGTTAGGGTGGCGGGGACTCGCTGGATGTGCCGCCTCTATCCAGCCCATGTGGAAGTCTATTGAGGAGGCTTGTGTCCAGCAGTGGACGTCCTATGGTTGAAATGATGATGATGAATGCGTTTATTTTTCATAATTACTAAAAAAAAGGAGAAATATTAAATTGAGCCTAAAAAGTTGACATAAAAAAAATAAGGCTTATTTTTTTGAGATTTTGCGTCGGAAAATTGCTGTCCAAATAATTTGCGATTTTTAATCAATGGGTTCAATGAAATAAAAATTGTATAAAAACTTCACACTTAAAGGCACTATTTAACGGCTAAAATAAAGTAATGCACGATTCTCCATACACTTGTCTGTGTCGTCTGTCGTGTGACGTCACGCGACACGATTTGTATGAGGCGTTTTAACGCCGAGCCATACCTGTCTTTTTGGTGTCTAATTTTGAATGTATAACATACATTTTTTCTACTCGTGAACTATTATCCGTGAATAAAAACTCCGCGAATCATACTAAAAAGGCAAACTTTTTAGATTGGACCATCATTCTATACTCTCTCTCACTCTTCAAGCTTCGGTGTTTAAACGCGGCATACTCGAATGAAATAGCATACACTATATGTATAACGATTGCATAAAATACTATTCTTAGTTATAAAAACCAAATCAGTTCATTGAAAAAAATGATGCATATTCCCTATTGATGCACATCGCTCGTATAATTAATGGCCACTGACGTCGACGAGTTCAGTAGTGGCGACGGAGTCTCAGGAGCTTGCTAGATGAGGGCAGTGTAGAGCCGATCCTGCTGGTATGCTTTGGGAAGGCTTATGTCCAAGATTAAATTGATGAAGATGAAACAATTATAGCTTGGCTTTCTTTGAATTGCGAGTAAATAGGTAAGAAGACTGTTCATAGGCAACGTTGAAACTTATTGATATTCACGTTGTACCAACCCCCCCCCCCCCCCCCTAATAAGTTAACCTAACTTATCTAACTTAACCTTAACTAAACCTAACCTAACTAACTATTCTACCCACTTATCAAACAGCCACCAAAATGTCCTAAACTACCTTAATTATAATAGTTCTCTACTCTACCTAGATCTATCACTAGTCCAGACCTAATTATTACAAGAAACCTAACAAGGCCTAAACAAACCCTAATAAGACCTAAATAAAACCTAAATGAGAACCTAAATACCTAACTTAGAAATTCCTTCAATAATATCCTTTGTTTAGATCGTTGATTTGGCCAAGTGATCGTTTAGTGATGTCGTAGGAACCTATGTTATGCCGTAAGTAACCCTAAGTACTTTTCACATAATAGGATGGAGCTATTTGTCTTACCTACTGACCTATCTGTAAATTTAGCCTAGCTAACGCCTAAAAAACCTATTCATAACATACGTAACATAGATGATAGAGGAATTATAGGTTAAGTAGACTAAAGGGAAAATTAATATAAAATCTAATTAAAACAATTATTAATGAAATTAATGAATTATGTTCTTAAGTTTTTTCTTTTGGGGTTATAGCGCAGGCACCGCCCCGCCCGACGCTGTGAGCCTCGACTTTCCTGACTGGATAGCCCTCCACCCCTTAGTTCTGAAGGAACTTTACTTCTTTTTTTTATTCTTTTCTTTTCTTTCTTTTTCATATATAAAATGCACTCCAGACTTATTAGGAGAGCACATTATTTTTTAGCAAAGGGAAGTTTGTCTAATAGCTGTACAGTATCCGTTCCAACTCTAAGACTTCTTCAAACATCACAAGTAAGACATAACTGTCAATATACAACATTACAATGAAATAATATTATCTTGACTCAGTATGGACCTTGGATTCACACCAGCTCAACCAAGCGTACCATGACCTTGCCTTGCCTCGATCAAGTCTCAATAAATCATCCATTGCAAAATAAGAGTTCAGATTCACAATATAGGTACCACCTTATAATTGTGATAAATAGTGTCGCTCTACAAAGCCAAAAAGACTAGAACGAAGTCAAATACAGCTCGCAAAAGATAAAACTAATTCAAATATCATTTTGTATAATATTGTGAATATCAATTTTTAGCATATCTCACAATAACAGTGTTTCCCAAATTTGGACTATATCGATGGAAAGAAACACTAAGTATCCATCAGTCGGAAGTCCCTACGACATGAATATGATGTCAATGTCTAGTAAGTATGTCTTCTTCAAAAGTAAAATAATCCACTTTAAACCCTGTCATCCCTGCCTAAACTATTATGTTAGTACTATCCTACTACTAGTACTATTCTGTTAGTACTATAACAAAATACCTATTAGCGTCTAGCACTAACTTTATATATATTAAACCTACAATAAAACAATTCCAATAAACGAAAACTTAACTTGAAACTAGTAACCTACTGTGCCTATCAATCAATCAACCACCGACGTCCACCGTCGAACATAGGCCTCCCCTACAATGCGCTTCCCTACCTATTCTATTATTGTATTAGTACAACATCAGAATACCTTTACACGTCTATATTGATCCCTATATCTACCTATTATTGGACCTACAATAAAACAAATGAATTGAAATTATAAAATGTTGTAACTATATTACTACCTACTGTCCTAAGTCCTAACCTAATTTTAACTAACGACTTTTACCAGAAGACCTAAGGTAACCGATGAATTCCTATGGGGAAGGAACAAGGTGTAAGGAAAGGTGATTTTCTCACTGCAGATCATCCAGGCTCAAATGATCTATTAAGGACATAAAGGTGTCTTAGCCACAGCGAGAGGGAATTAGTTTAGGAGTTTGGTGGGACTATGCGCTCAGAGAGTAGCCCTGATCACGCATAGGTTCGGGTATAGGAAGGTTTAGGAAACACCAATGGACATTACTACCCTAGTAGATAACACTATTATCCTACTAAAACCAACTTATAAACCTAAAACCTGTCAGCTAAACTATCCATCTAGTCTGTACGAAAATGTAAGCTAGAAACCCGTGTTTCACATTTAAATTACTCGCGCAGTTTCCGATGTGCAATGGAAACTCCTATTCTAAGGCTAAATACGTCGGGATGAGTAAACCCTTCGACCTAATACCTATCACTCGTGTGCGTGTCAACTTTCAGCGATAGGGATTGGGACAGCCGAAAGTTAACGAAATAGATGTGAATATATAAATATGTAAATAAGAGGTCAAGGTATAGGTAAAATTAGATAGCCTGGTAGAGCCACCCAATCCCACAAATACCCAGGGAGTAATAAGCTGGCTCGTACGTAAAAACAGCTTTCTGCAGGAACTCCACCTTGCAGACCCAACTAACCCCAACCCTTCCTAGAAACAGAATACTATCGTTAACACCGTGGGTGACCAATATTCAGCTCTAGGAATCCAACCCGACTCTGGCTGGAACTTAGATTAGGATCTCTGGCTAACAACCCAATAAAGTAATCGTTAAATGCAAAAACTTTATAATTTTAAATCAACAAATTAACACTGGGCACAATAATTAAAATTGTACTAACTTTGCACTGAATAACACAATATATACAATATATGCTTTCATACATTGAGTAAACTAACACTATCAAAATGCTAGCGTAATCAAAGTAGGAAAACACACATTCACTAATAAAATAAAACAACCCTCCCTTAATTCAATATTCTAACGAAAAACAATTAAAACCACACCACAAATACAATAATATATTATTCGCCAACACAGACCGTACTGATATTCTGTAATACCAGCATAGCCTAGGTCTTAGAATAACACATTAACAAAACACTTATTACGACTAACAAACAGAGATCTGTCCTCTAAGCTCGTATAAAGGATAAAGCGTAATGCTCCCGGGACTAATCTGCAATAGCTTATATGTTTTTAGTCAGGGACCAAGGCGACCCCACGCGTCTCCTAAACTGTTTATGTTATTTGGACTCATAACCAGTGCTAACTTAAATCGATTTCATACTCTATTTTGTACAGAAACAATATTCAAATTATGATTCAAACCAAGGTACTTATCACCTTTCAAAACTTAGCAACTACGCTAGCAAAGCACTTGAGAAACCATACCAAGACATATGCACATGTGATCTGTTTATAACTTATTTAACGTCATAACAGTAAAGTTCAAAATAGTTTGTTATTTATGCGTGTACCTGTTATTTAATTTTTGCATATTCTAAAAATTATGACACAGTCAGCGTTCCCTTAAAACAAAAGCCAAATAATTTTAAAAGGACGTAATATTCTAATTATCTTAAAGCAGTTACTACCTTTCAGCGTACAACTGTTTATTTGAAACTTATTTTGGCTCAAACAAAACACTCCTTCGGTTTCGGGATCTCCTTTCTTCAGACTCAAAATGACCTATGTCTACACATGCTATTTTTAACTATGTGACTCTCTATTTTATGAAAGTAGAATTCAAAATTCTTAATTTATTTGTATAAATATGACATTACTATTTTTTATAAAACACAAAGTTTATTCATAACAAAGGCGGTCTCTGTGACTAAAATATATTATAGCTGGTCCGGTGACGGTGGAATTAATATAAATAAATTAAAATTAAATTATTTATGTATATGAACTTAACGAGTACATAGCTGGCTCGTTACAACGTAACTCGGAACGGATTGCCGTGATTCGCATAAAGAGAAAATATGAATCGACAACGTGGCTTAATCGCGTATAAATTTGATTTTACGTCACGAAATAACGAACTGACTTGACTGGCGCAGCGACCCAAAGCGAGTCTTGGCCTCCAAAAATAAAAATCTCAATTTGGGTCTGTCTTGCGCCACCTCGCGTCATTCATCTGCATGAAGCTCGCACAATTCTTTCTGACTTCGTCTTTCTACTAGGATGCCCCACATACGCTTGCTTTACTCCACAATCTTTTCCGTTCAAGGTAGCCTAGCTAACAAAGTCTTTGTTTTTTTATGCGTTGTGAAATAGTTAAAATATTATTTAGGTAATAGAATACTCGTATCAAGTACTGTCGCATAGATCGTGAATTGTTGATTCAATAAACTGAGGAGTTACTAAAAGTTAAAAATTCCAAAAAACAGGCCATACATATCATCAGCCAAAAGACATCAAGCTAGTCATAGGCCCTTCTCAAAGAACGCCACAGAGCCGATCCTGTGAGGAGCATACTTATTACGTCACTACATGGTCGCCATTCAAGAAATCGTCTATCCCAACGACCGTCATACGCTACAGCCACTTTGAATGAAATCGTTTAATTCAGGCAACATGGCCCATATATATACCTTATAGACGAACACACATTAATTAAACAGGAATAAGTTTCTGTCAATTATTTCATTTTTGTAAGAAGCTTTTATAGCTGACTGTACTTTTCCTTAAACATTAATCAACTACTCACCGAGACGATTCTAAAGAGCCCAAACTTGGTAGCATTGCATTATTTTATTACAGAGTTCCTATGAACATCTTCCTGGTCCATCATCAGATCAGCTCGATGGTATCATACTATTTTCATCAAACTTACGTAAGTATGCAATATTTGAGCTCAATCGGAAACCGGGAAGTGGCTCAAATTTAACTTACACGATTTGATTACAGACCGACAGACAGACAACGGGACAGGTGAAAGTAAATAAAAGCTTGTAAAAAGAAGCTAAACATCTAGGTCACATTTTTAACAGCGATGGGTTCGAGTTTTCAGCTAGCCAACCGCGAAAACGCCGGAACATAAAACCTTTCGGGCAGAATTATTCTTCCTTTGTATAGGAACTATTATATAATCTGTGGTATAGGCCCGAGTTTGTCTGTCGGAACTCTCATCGGGAAATAATTAAAATTCATGTGGTGGCAAGACTCCAACTTCACGACCTTATAATTTTTATGAAAGTTTCTCGAGCGGAGACCGCGTACCGGCAAGTGCAGCGGGAAGGCCACCGGACAAGGTGATCGGACGACCTGGTTAGGGTTTCGGGGACTCGCTGAATGTATCCGGCTCATGTGGAAATCTATTGAGGTGGCCTGTGTCCAGCAGTGGACGTCCTATGGCTGAAATGATGATATCGTGATTTGAATTTCGTAGAAATTTCCTGCCGTTCGGTCGATCATAGACCATTGAATCTATTTCGTATTACCGATGTGACGTCACTATCTCCCGGGTACCGTACCGAGCAAACGAAGATGATGCCGTCACATGGTCTTGTCAACCGAAAGCAACAAACTCCAAGTTAACTGAAAGTAGTTTAATGGATTGTGGAACCCTAAAAAATTTCTCGCCGTCCGGAGGGCACGCTTCAGTTCTCAATCCGCCCACCAGCTGACACGCCGAAAACCATTCAATCTATTTTGTACTCCCATTTCACAAAGGCTATCAAACAATGAACGAACTACTTTAAAAAAAACACATATTGTATGAGCATTAAAATATTTATATAATAGGTTTGTGTGCTCATGATAGTTTACTTTAGTTTTATTTATTACACCATTACAAATTTCTTACAAATACAAATACATGTCTGTTCGGAACGTCATCGTTACTTAGATTTTTTTTAAATATTAATACAATAACAATATGTACGCAATAGTGTAGTTACTTGAAAAAAAAATTATACATTTGGTACCAGAAAAGTAGCTACCGATCAATAGATAAAATAAAACCGGCCAAGTGCGACAATATTAAAAAAAAACTTTTACTTAACCCAACTTAAGTGGCCAGTTAAGTTTAGTTTGCACCTAGTATGGCTTTGGATACAAATTAGGAGCAATCTTATAGCAACCGAAATTCAGATATGATTTTTGAATTTTTTTTTATAGGTTTTCCTCCAAACTATTGGTAAAGAACTATTTTACTATACTTTTTTATATATTTAACTATATTACGGAAACGAAATAAAAACATAAAGTTTTTTACAATATTTTAAAATTATTCGCATACCTATCTTTCCCTAACTGATGTGTCTTTAATCTCCTATTTACAAAACGCACTTTTACAATTTCAATTTATTTGAACTACGACATGTTTGTACTCTTTCCAATTTTGATAAACTGATCGCGATGTATTTACTGATGTGATGACATTATGTTCGATTATCTATGTAATGCGGCGGCGGCGGCATTTGGGACATAATGAAGTCACGTGTACCTCGCATCTCAAATAACAGCTGTGAATAGTTTCACCAAAGGCCGTTAGTGCAAGTGATCTTGAATATATTTTCAAAAAATAAGTGGTACGGACTATTTGAAGGTCACTGACATTTTTTTTTTATTTTTGTAAGTGTCGTTATGGCTTCAAAAGTATACCGACGCATTATTAAGCCTCTGCTGTGTAAAACAAGACATCGACATTTATAGATTCGGATATGTGCGAGTGTGTTCTTTCTCAATATGTTTGATGTATTATTCATTTTATCTCAAAATAGCTGATATTTCCCAAATTTTGCATGTCACTGCGTGACAAGATAGTTGGATCTCAATGTTAGTTAATAAGACATAAATGTACCCTATCGTGAGCATATAAAAAAAAAACTTACTTATTTACTAAAAGTTATCTATTCAATGGACCAAGTAATTAGATTTTTGGATGAAAAAAGTTCATTTGTACTGAATGTACCTAACCGCACAGGACGAATACCAACAGTATGGCAATCCAAAATTTTACAATTTAGCACATATATATCACATTACTTGTAGAAAAGATGGCCGGGCAGAAAAGTTCCCAAGTGGCGATCGTGTACAGGACGACGCAGCATGGAGATCTCCAACAAGGTGGATAGATGATCTGGTGAAGATCGGGAAACCATGACGGCGACCATTGGCGTGCATAGGGTTTTTGGGGGTAGGCAGTTTTTCTGTGCGTATTTGGAGCCATGATCGTTCAGGGCTTCAGGGTAGGCAGTTTCTCTGCGCCTGTATGGAGCCATGGTCGTTCAGGGCTTCAGGGTACGCAGTTCATCTATGCCTGTATGGAGCCATGGTCTTTCAGGGCTTCAGGGTAGGCAGTTTCTCTGTGCCTGTGTGGAGCAATAGTCCTTCATGGCTTCATGGCAGGCAGTTTTTTTGTGCCTACGTGGAGCCATGATCTTTCAGAGTAGGCAGTTTCTCTGTGCCAATATGGAGACAATAGTAGCCAGTCCCTTGGTCCCTATATAGACTGCACGCCACTGAGGGCAGCGCATGACTGGTCGTTATGGAAATCCTTGGGAGAGGCCTTTGTCCAGCAGTGGACGTCTTTGTCCTGATATGATGCTGAGATTCGAGATTATTTGCAAGTATCTACATATCGTGTGCGTGTGATTACGCACTTAAGCGTTTTAGTTTTACACACATACATACATACCTACAATCACGCCTTTTTCTTAACGGGGTAGGCAGAGACTGTTATAGTTTTAGGTCACAAAATTTGTATCTTTTTAGGGTTCCGTAGCCAAAATGTCAAAAACGGAACCCTTAAAGTTCCGTTATGTCCGTCCGTCCGTCCGTATGTCACAGGCATTTTACTCAAAAACTATTGAATGTATATTGATTAAATTTGGAGGATAGGTGTCGTGTGTAAACCGCTACTTAGTTTGATAGTTACATAAAAAATATATATATTTCAAAGGGGGGCACTCGATACATGTAACAGAAACTGAAAGAAAAAAAATTACAGCAAATATCAATGGGTGGCACATATTTCGACAGTACTACTAAAAACACTTTGAAGTTTCTTAAAAAAAAAAAAATGATTCAGTAAATTTTTTCCGAAATATTCGCTACGAAAGTAGCAGAAATTGTTTTCAACATAATCGGATATACCGTTTTCAAGTAATTGCCAAAAAACTGCGCTTCTCAGCAAAAGGACGTAAGTGCCGGGGAGATGCGCTCTTTTGTTAGTGTTTTTTTCATATCGTATTTTTTTCATCTGTACTGTAATGCATTTTTTTGTATAAACGGCTGCGGAACCCTTCTTGGGCGAGTCCGACACGCACTTTTCCGTTTTTTTATGTTTTCAATGTACAGATATTTCATTTTAACACATTTATAACAGTACAGACATGCGACAGGAAATGGTTAGCAGTTAAATCGCCGGTAGAACTACACATTCCCCTTCTGCATTGTTTTTTTTTTTGTGGCGCAGACTTGCACTTAGAGCCAAATGAAGAGAAATTGGCCGGCAGACAGATGGCCCAGATCTTTCAGTCTAGATAAACTTTCTCGTGAACTAATTAAACTAGCTAGAAGGTGCCATTACAGGAGTTGAATAAAGTTGTACGAAATTCCCGGTAGATGACGTTGTAGCAATTGCAACAATTGGTTAGTTTTTTAATCCGCTTTAGGATTTTTCACAAGTCGGACTTACGGTCCCTCAATGTGACATCTGTATCGACGAAAAAACAACTTTTTAGGGTTCCATAGCCAAAATAGCAAAAACGGAACCCTTATATTTTCGTCACGTCACATGCATTTTACTCAAAAACTACCAAATGTACATTGATGAAATTTTGAGTTTGGGTGTCTTGTGTGAGCCGCTACTTAGTTACCTATACTCCAATTTTCATCAATATACATCTTGTAGTTTTTGAGTAAAATGCCTGGGACATACAGTGACGTTATAGTTTCGTCATGTCCGGGTTTTGTCATTTTGGCTACGGAACCCAAAAAAAGACTCAAAATTCTTTACCAATCTACGAGTATGTGGACTTAAGTAGGTTCCTTCGATACGCATCACATTTGCATTGCAATTAGTTTCCCGCCTTAGCATTTTTGGAGAATTAAGCTTGACGTTAGAATAAAATCACCCTGCCTCTCTTACTTTGGCTCATGTTAAACGCCTTGGCCAGGTCAACCAGAGAGGTATCTCAGTGTAGGTAAACTTTCTTGGAAACTAATTAAAGTGGCTAGAAAATGACATTTCCAGGAGATGAATAAAGTTTTACGAATTGTCCCGGTATATAGATGGCATTTTAACACCTTGAAACTAGGCATTTTTATGGCTACATACCTAAAAGGTAAAAACCGGAGAGGTAAAAACAAGAGCATGTAGGACCAAGCTCAGTGTAGGCGTTCATACGAAAAAATGAATACTACAGATAAAATAATCACTTATTACCTTCTGGAAGTTATCGATTATACGCGCCAGATTGAGCGGAATGTTTTAATGCAGTATGGCACTTAACTAATATGTGTAACGTTCGAAGTATACGGACACCGCGCAGCACTTACGTCATTTTAAAGAAAATTATGAAAATTTGCGATATCTCAAAAAGGGCTCGACCGATTTTATTCAATGTATAGTTTTCATTGAAAGTACGAGTAGGTACTTATTTACCTCATTTTCATGACTTTTCCCACAATTTTTTGACCCGTGGTTGAAAAGTTGGAGTGGGGACGCTATTTTTTGGATTTCTGGAGTGAATATTTACAAAACTGCTGACTTTATCAAAAACTAATGTTTGGAGACCCTATATTATTTTTAAAAAACCTACTTAATGACACCCTGCACACTAGTGTTGAAATGAAAAAAAAATCTCCGCCACTTTAAGTGTACGAGAGGTACCCACAAAAAAGTTTTTTTTTTAATTTTTAGTTTACAGTTTTATCGGCGTGATACATACACATACTCCTCCCAGATTTCAGCTTTCTAGTACTTATAGTCACGGAGCTAAGCCGCGGAAGGACAGACAGACGGACAGACGGACGTGGTGAAACTAGACGGGTTCCTAATTGACTACGGAAGCCTAGAAAAGGAACCCTTATGGTGCTACTCTGTCTGTTTGTCTGTCCGAATATTAGAGCGCTATATCTCAAAAACGGCTTATGCTATATATTTGCAATTTGGAATAGTTATAAACATACTCAGCCCGAATGTATTGCAAAGAAAACATTTTAAAAATTAAAAGTCTATAATCTATTAATTGTGCTTTTAAATTTCATTTTAATAGGGAAAATGTGGAAAAAAAAACTACAGTCCTGTAGATTTTTTTAATGGATTTCACTTCGTGCCGATTTTAGAAGATATATTGAAGACATATGTCTCTCACATGAGAGGAGAATGTTCGAATCATGTAGATTAATACAATATATCGATGAAGTATTTTTTAATTTTTCACGCAAAATATAAAATAAGTTAAAATGTCGTGACGTCACGCCCACGTTCCCAATCTTAAAACTTAATAAGATTTATCTGAGTATTTTATTTTTATTTTGAAAAAGCAAAAAACACGCGTATTTTTTTTTTATTTAGTTTACCGGCTAATTAGAATTTTGATTTTTGTACTCCAACATCATACCTATTTTTGGTAAGTCCATTATGTTTAAGCGTAAGGCACAGAGCAAGCTTAAAAGCTTCCGCACAAATCAAGCCTACCCTGAAAGCTTTCTACCAATAAATTCAATTTTCGTCGCACTTTCGGGTGACAGGGGGAATAACACATCCATACCGTCAAGGTAAATAAATCAACCACTAAATAACTCCAAACAGGGGAAGTTGACATTCCATAGAGATTTTGCACTTTATTTAAGATTTAATTAATTTATTAAAAAAAAAAAACAAAATAAATAAAATAATATAAACTAAAATTAAATTAAATCTAAAAAAGTGACCGTTTTCTCCGAACATGAGGAAATGCTACCAGCTTTTGCGTTACCATACTCATACTCATTTATTGATAAAATATGTCTAGATTTTACAAGTCACTTCATTAAATTAAAATTAAAATTACATGGCATTCATTATACCTATATTAAGTTAAGTATAGCCATTTTTTTAATTTATTAAAAAATGTTACGTGTACTGCGTTGTAGATTTTTGGTCCCACTATAGACATTGTTTTACCTGACTTTGCTAGTCGGCAACATGCTGTGGACAGTGTGTTTTTATTTTTCTGTGCAATTCGAGTGCTTTTATATGTCATTAGTGGAAAGAACTGCATGTTACATCGTACGTATTTAATAATGTAGAATATGTATTGTGAGGTAAGTGTCGCGATGTTTTTGTTTATAGAGAGTTGCTTGGCAGGGCTACCGGGTGCAGTGTGAGAAATTATTCTCAACGCTCGCTTTTGAAGAATAAATACTCGCTGCTGTTCAGCTGCCGTACCCCAGAGTTCGAGTCCGTAACACATTACCGAGTGGAATAGCGAAAAGTAACTCGACCTAAGTTGCTGGTCGGGCAGCACGCGTGCCAGTCTACTCAGAGCAAAACAGCTTTCCGCAGAGGAAATCGATATGAGCATCCCATTTTAGTGCTGCATCCAAGGTCATGCCTAGGAACTTGGTAGTGCTGACTTGAGATAGTGCTTTCCCGTCTATATACATACCGAGAAGGGTCACAATTTCAGCCATAGAACGTCCACAGCTGGACACAGGCCTCCTCAATAAACTTCCACATGGGCCGGATAGAGGCGACCCGCATCCATCGAGTCCCCGCAACCCTAACCGTCATCCGACCACCTCGCACGTGGCCATCCACGCTGCGCTTGCCGGTACGCGGCCTCCACTCGAGAACCTTTCGGCTCTAACGCCCATCCGGTTATTCGAACTATGTGCCCTGCCCATTGCCACTTCAGTTTGCTTACCCTGTATATGTATTATCTAGTTACCACCTATCAAAACAAAAGGCCTTTTGTACTAAATATTATTTATTCTCAATACAAATGTAGACACGGATGTTAAAATTACTTTAATCCACATAAGTGACTGAATTTATTAACTAGATGGGTAAATCAACGTTTAGACTCGCAAATATCTGCCCACAACTTAGTTGTAAAATAACGCATTTAAATAATTGATGTTTATGGTGTAGAAGATTTGAATGTCCCATCTGTTAAACCTAAGCAGAAAGGCTACTCCGATATCCGAAAAACGAAGTCCGTATAACGCCATCCCGCTCACTCAAATACAGCATAGCACGAGAGCGAGAGGGATAGCACGTTACGAACTTCGTTTTTAGGGTTTCGGAGTAACCCCTCAGAATATCATATTAGAAGTCCCATATTGAAAATTATTGAGTCATTTTTGATAACGCCATTTATTTATACACACACACATACATACTCACACATGGGGTGGCTGCTTTTTGTTTTGGGTGTCTCATCCTTTCTCAAATTTATACATGTTCTTAAATTTATACAATGCGAGGTTCCAATCTGATATCATTCATACCATTACCTACCTTTTATGCTTCCGTTAACGTAATGCTGTGGACATCTGTTATCTGCTTTATGTATTAGCTTTTAACATTGTTATTCTCATAAATACAAACATCCAAATAATGAAAAAACATCAAGACTCCGACTGCATTTGAACAGTGCCTTATGCCATGCCGGGGCGCACTGCCAACTGAGCTACCAAGTCCAGTCAGGTTGTCTACAAATTATGTCACTATTTGTTACAAGACTGTTGCATTTTGCATTATAACTGGCTTTTCAGCCGTAAGCGCCATGGTGAGCATTTATTAAACTAAAAGTTGCCATCTGTAAGCTAGAGATGACGCTGTAAGAAAACAATTATTCAAATCATTGTTTATTATTTCGGTATTGCTGTTTATGTTCCAAATAAATAAATAAACGCCAGAGGCTTCAAAACTGTTGGTCTATAGTTGATTCATCCAGATATCAATTTGTTAAGCCATCAAAGTTGAAACCTAAAGTCGGAGCGAGCTTAAAGCCCCCTCACAAATCGAGCTTACCCGGAAGCTCTCGGCAATATTCAATTTCAGGAACCAACACTCCTGTAGTTAACTGCGTAAGCCGTTGTTAAATTATAACATTTATTACCACGGTTATTAATACCAGCCAGTACTTTGACTTTAAAATAATATATATAAAGCAGTACAACACAACACAACAATTCTTTATTGCACACCAACAACAGAAACAGTACAATAGAGCCTTAACATAAAATACGGTACATAATATGCGACCTTATCGCTAAAGAGCGATCTCTACCAGACAACCATTGCAATGCTAATAATTATTAATTGTATTAAATAAAGGAAAGTAAATGGTTTTTATAATAATACGTTTGAATATAACGTTTCTAAACTTAACTTTGATATGTAATGTATTTCCATCGGTGTTTGTAAACTTTATAAACGCTTCTTTTTTTTCAGGAAAAACTGGGGTAAGTCTTGACCTAGGTTAGGTTGAATATGGTTTATAACTTAAAACCAACATAAATAAGAAAAAAGTAGTAAAAACTAGCCAAGTGCGAGTTGAACTCGCGCACCGAGGGTTCCGTACAAAATATACGCCAAAAACGGCTGTATTTATGGAAAATCCAGTGTTAGCAGAGTCCTATTCTTAGGCAAAATGTACGCGGTGTGGGGTCATTTCATATTGGTTATCGACGACAGAAAGATGTTTTTCAGATTTATTTCGTGGGTTGTGCTATAAGAGCTACCTTCATACCAAATTCCAAGTTTCTAGGACTGTATGGCAAGTACCCTATAGGTTTTCCATGGACGGCAATTTGTATGCAAACACCATTTTTAATGTCTGTATCATAGGATTGACCTGTGATACAGACATTAAAAATGTTTTGTTTGATGTTAATTTCAACTTAATACCTCCTCGCGTTCCTGAGAAAAATGGGCTTAACAGACAGACATATAGACAGACGGACGGACGGGTTCTCTTTTTTCCTTTTGAGATATATACGGAACCCTAAAGCGAAGCGTTTTTTTCTCCTCCGCAAACGCGCGAACAACGAACTGTATATTTATACTGTTTCCCTAATCCATAAGCTGACTTCAGGTGCTCGACACCTGAAGTCAACTACAATATTAGCTTCAGAGTCTGTCACAGCGTAGGTGTCTGTCTAGACTATCTAGTCACATAGGCGTATTTTAGTACTATAAGGTGCCTACAACTTCGTTCGTGGAAGAGGAAAAAGCCATGACCCTCTCTATTGCTTCAGCGCAGTTGGGTAAAAAGTATCCTGTGGATACCCAGCTACCAGTGTACCAAAAACAGTTGAAATCCGTTTAGCCGATTTGATGTGATGAAGGCACAACCATACATACAAACATAAAAAAAAAGTTTCATAAATATAAAAAAAAAACTTCAGTGACCTCCAAATAGTCCGTTACAATATTTTCTTTAAAAGTGTCTTCAATGTTCCTACACATTTTTACAAGTTTAAAATAGTACTAGAAGATGCCCGCGACTTCGTTCACGAAGGAGAAAAAGTCATAACCGCTCGTTTTTTCTTCAGCGTAGTCGGGTAAAAAGTATCCTATTACCATATGGAGATACACAGCTACCCGTGTACCAAAAATTGTTGAAATCTGTTTAGCCGATGTTGCGTGATGAAGCCACAACGACACATACAAATATACAAAAAATCTAAAGAAAATATTTTTTAATTCAGTGTCCTCTAAATAGTCCGTTACAATAGTTTTTTTGAAAATATCTTCAATTTACAAATATTTTATGTTTACAAATTTATAATAGTATAGTTTCGCTAACTATTTGTTTGTGCCGCTTGCGGTCGAAACGGCTGGGTGTTGGTGCTCCGAAGCCAAAATCTTTTTTGTGGAAGTGGGGCGCCGTTTAAGGGAGAGAGGTCTGGACCCACGCTCCGGGTCATTCTTGGTGCAGAGGGGTAATGCCGCTAGCGTTGATGGGCACCTTTGCGCCGGGAGTGACTCGGGGTGGGTTATTTGACTAGGTTTTGTTTGTAAAGTTGAATTTTAGCTTATTTTAGAATTTTGTGGTTTGTTTTGTAATGTCTAAATAATTATGTATGTGCTTATCTTTGTAATAAATTCTTTCATATTATAGATATATATATAGATATATATATAAATTAAAACCAACTCTTTGCAAGCTTGCCCCTTGGGACGTTTTCACTCTGCCGGCGCCATTTATAACGTGGCGTGAGACTGCGCCATCATTTATTCTGACGTCATCTCGCGCCACACACGGACACACAGGATAAGTAAACATTTCTATATGCAATCATCATATTTTAGCCTAGTTACGGCCATTGCTGAATTAAACTGTCACACAATTTCTACAGGTACCTATCACAATTGGAGAACGATTACTGCCTATCACGTTCTTCTAGCTTTAAAAATAAGCTTACCGATTTTTTGTCTGTTGCATTAAGTAATATTGCTATGCACTATAATGTCATTATATAGATAGTGAATATTTTTTCCGTTTATTGTAAAATCAGACATGTAAAAGATCCCTTATGAGGCCTACCTGCAGAATAAAGATTTGCATTTGAATTAAATTACTCCAACTTGCTTACTCTAAGACTATCACTGAGACTGAGACTCCACATTTCCTAATTTCTCAATCTCAATAACAAAAAAGTTATTAGCGAAATAAAACCAACTTATTGCCAGCCTGGCTGTCCCTTGGTACGCCACATTCTCACTCGGCGCCATTTATGTCGTGGCGTGAGACTGCCCCATCATTTATTCTAACATCAAGTCGCTTCACACACTGACCCAAAGTATGAGTACGCATTTCTTTTCTACATGCATTCATTATATTTTCGCCCATTTACGTCCAATACTTAATAAAAAATGTCGCACAATTTGTATAACTTACTTTGAGAACGAATGAATGAATGAATGAATTACTCCCCATCTCTTCTTCGAGCTATAAGAATAGTGCTGCCCATTTTTACTCCAACTTGCTTACTCTGAGACTACCACTGAAACAGAGACTCTACATTTTATCATTTCTCATTCTAAATAACAAATTCAGAGTATTTCTGTGGTCGTTAGCGAAATAAAACCGACTCATTGCCAGGCTGACCGTCCCTTAGGACGCCACCTTCTCACTCGGCGCCATTTATTACGTGGCGTGAGACTGCGCCAACATTTATTCCAACGTCACCTCTCCGCCACACACGGAACCCAAGAATGTTGTTATCAAACTGGCTAGTCTCTCATAGATGGTGAATGTGCTGTGATTTTAACGGCTTTATGTGAGGGTCCCGTCTCACAGCGTAGCGATTACATTATCTTTGGTTGCTATCACAAAGGAAGAGAGTATGTTCACCTTAGATTAGCATTGAACCACAGGAGATGAGTAGATGACATAAAAATACTTTCCATTTTTCCAAACTGTGTGTTTTTTTTTTGTCGTTGTGATATAGGAATATTTCCGTAGAGTGCTGTACATGTTCATCTCATCTTCTTCTAAAAGTGCATGTCAAAGTACGACAGTGATACGGTTAGGTATTTCCAATAGTTAAATTCTAAAAAAAAACTATGCTGTCAGATGATGAGCATTGCTCTGCATTTTCTATCGCTTGTATAACGGGGAATGCTAAGAGGAATTGTTCGAATTGATCGCTGCCGCATGCCATCGTTTTACGTAACAATCTATCCATCTTCACCACTTGGATGGTTGGCAGTCCACAACTATACGTTTTGTTAGAAGATTTCCTGATGCGACCTTCAAGCCTTGAAGAAAAGAGCGTACTCCAACCTGAAAGGCCGGCAACGCACCTGTGACTCCTCTGGTATTGCAGGTGTCTATAGGCAACGGTGATTGCTTACTATCAGCTCATTAACATATAAAAATAAAACAAAAGCCATTTAAATCAGTGCAGTTTTCATACTATCTTATAGTATAAAATGATTTTAATGGCTTCGTTGTCCATTTCATAAAATTCCACCAACTTCCTGATTATATATTTTTTGGTTGCTACGACAACGGAAGAGAATGTGGCCACCTATCATAGCTAGGCCAGCATTTTAAATTTTTTTTCAGGATCCGACCTATTTCAATGAAAAAATATTTTGCAACCCCCCCCCCCCCCCCCTCTTTTCTTCTATTATATTTTTACTTTTATAACTTTTGATATGTTTCATTGAGTTTATATTGAAAAACGTATATTTAAGACAGGATAAGTACTAATATTGTAATAGATAAGTTAGAAAAAAATACTGACGGTTGAGTTTGTTTCGGCTTTCTTCTCGAATGTGGTCTCCTTTTGGGAAATGCCGTAGAGACAGACTTGTAAAAGTGCTCTTGCAGGCTACTTACAGAATAAAGATCATTATTTTTTTCATAATAAACTTTTCTCTTATGTCAAATTATCTTTCTGTGTTACACGAGTTACAATCACACAAGGAAATTCAATTAAACTGAACTCCTGAACACAAAAAGTTACGCAACATGAAAAACTAGTCAACACAATAGTATCCGATACACGTGCAAAGCTTTATATTTATATTCTAAAGAAGCAGATTGTTTTATAAGGAAAATTAGATTTTAGCCCGTATGTCCATGGCGAAGCCGTTACGGGTCGCGACCCTTTGGGACGGAAAGGGTAGAAGGAAGCCGATTTCGTTTGAAAAAATACCTGCATCTCTGATTTATTTAGTCAGGGTAACTTGGCCTCTTTTTTAAGGAAAAGCTAAGAAAGTGAAAGGTCTATTAAATGGGGTCTAACCTTCGTTACACCTGATATTTGATTCAGCGATTCGTCAAAGTTGATGAGATCATTATCACAACACAACAAAACGGGGCTTAATTGTGTATAAATATCATTTATTTAATTACCTATCATTGGTAATTCTTCGACGTTTCGGACGTCGCGTTACGTCCAAGGTCTCGAAAGAAACTGGAGCGGCGAAATCAAGGTCTTCTAGCCGCTCGAGTTTTTCGATCTACCGCGCTTGATTTTTATTATTAGTTTGAACACTACGGTCGTCACTAGACCGACACACTACACTCACGACGTCAGGCAATTTATCGGATGTCTTTTAATGTTGTTTACATTTACTAATAACTGGGTTCCGGTTGCCGGTACGCGGTCTCCACTTGAGAACCTTTCTGCCCCAATGGCCATAGGTTCTTCGAACTATGTGCCCTGCCATTGCCACTTCAGTTTGCTTACCCTGTTTGCAATGTCGGTACCTTGGTTCGTCTACGAATCTCCTCATTTCTGATTCGATCTCATACAGAGATACCGAGCATAACCTTTTCCATAACTCGCCGAGTGAGTAAATCCATTATCCATCTATCTATCTATCGATTTTGAGTTTCTCAGACCTTTCAGTCAGTGTATCCACTCCTTCTTCTTCGTCACTTCCTCATGACTGAGGGTCGTGACCACTAGAGGCCACAATTTCGAGCACCAAAGCTCTCCACTTCACACGGTTTTCCGCTTTCCGGATTGACGCCTGTAGAGTTTCCTGACAGGCTTCTTTCAGGGCATCGGTCCATCGGGTTGGCAATCTTCCACGGCCTCTTTTTTCTTCCACATGGCCAACCACATTGAGTTTTCTAAATTATCTGGCTCTCATCTAGCCACGTGACCGATGTACTGCAAAATCCGCTGTAGGCAAATGGTCGATAAGCGACACTTGATCTTCAATTCATTCGGCCAGGATCGACGCATTAGTGCGACGTGCCGTGCAAAGGATTCCTAGCATTTCGCGCCAGCACCACATTTCGAATGTGTCAATCCTGCTCCGAATACGTGCCGTGTAAATACACTACGCTGAAGGATAAAAAGAGGGTAATGCCTTTTTTCTCCACTGCGAACGAAGTCGCGGGAACCGTCTACTTTACATAAATAATACGTATTCTTAAGTCGGTGGCTGCGTCTTCATCCCGGAAAGACAAGAGAGCTAATGCTCTCTTGTCTTTACGGGATGAAGACGCATACCATAGAATAATATATCACGCTAATGTGTGATATATTATTCTATGGAATTAAAATGTTTCTCGAGGCCATTGCTCTCTGCATTATTTAAAAACTCTGACGAAAAGAGAAGTGTTTGATGTGTGTATCTGTGTGTCTGTGTATTTGTGTGTTTTTTTTGAGGCAACGTAGCTAAACGTACAAACCGGTTTTGATGATTTCGTACCTCAAAAAGAATAAACGGATCCCTTGTAGGATCACTTGTCCGTCTGCCCTTTTTCTCAGGAACCCGTCAAGGTATCAAGTTGAAATTAACATCAAATCTTAAATGTTAAACCAAAGCGGTCTCTTGAAGCTATACAAAAATCAAGCTTCTAAGTAAACGTAATCCAAAGTTAAAGTCATTAAAAAAGTTATTTCCATACAAATTGCCGTCCATGGTAAACCTATAGAGTACTAACTTACTTCCAGATGTCTTAGAAACATGAAATTTTAACTGTGTATTGTGTTTATACTTATAAACATAATATATTCAGGATAGGCTAAGTACAAATATTGTAATAAATAAGAGTTATTTAGACAAAAATACTGACTGTTGAGTTTGTTTCGGCTTTCTCAACAGTGGTCTCCTCTTGGGAAATGCCGTAGAGTCAGACTTGTAAAAGTGCCCTTGCGACCTACTTACAAAATAAAGATCATTAATTCATTACTAAACGCGATTATAAAACAAATACTCGTGATCCCTAACTTGAAACACGTTTTAAATCACGTCTTACGCGTCACGCTGTATCACAATCACCATCTGTACGCCATTGAAATACAATTGCGCTGTAGCGCGGGGAACGCCATAAATCTCTTGAGAAGTCATCGTGCTAGTTAGTGGTGAATAATGGCTGCGTCATTTTTGCATTGGCTGAAAGCGGAAAGTAGGAAAAAAGTTTATTAGCTTATTAATTCGTATGTAGGAGGTATGGTGTCAACTAACAATAGTTCAAAATTCAAATTCAGGTTCAGATTCGGTTTCCGAGTCGGACTCAGACTAGGACTCGGACTCGGACCTGTACAAGTTCTCAGACTCGGACCTATACTTGGACTCGGACTCGGACCTGTACTCGGACTCTGACTTGGACCCGGACTCAAATTCATTTATTGCAGGCATCTGTGACTCATAGATAAATTAAGAAACTAACATACATTAATACTATTTCTAGAAAGTGCCCACAAATCATAACCCTCTTTTTTCATCAGCTTAGACGAGTAAATAGTATCCTATAACCATCTGTGGATGCCCAGCTACCTGTGTACCAAGAATAGTTGAAATCCGTTTAGCCGATTTGGCGTGATAAAGCTACATCTTTTCATTACTACTTTTATCCTATGACTTGGCTACTAGAAACAAAATTGTGATCACGTCTTATATTTCACCCTGTATGAAAAAGTGCGCAGTTGAAATGCAACTGCATCGCGGTGCGGAGTAACGCATGACAAAAACGGCGATATATCACACCAGAACTCTTTCTGCTAGTTAGTAGGTGAATAATGGTTGTGATGTTCCTGCACTGACTGAGGTACCTAAGTATAATTTTATAGTAGACAATCAGTACTTTTTTTAAAATACTAACTTAAAAATATATAAAAGTGCTTAAAATTTAATAACTACGTTTTCTTTAAAAATGTTGATTTTTTAAAGTATTAGTTATCTATTATGAAAGGCTTAAGGATTTTTTAATACTAGAAGGTGCCTGAAACTTCGTTCACGGAGAAGAAGAACTTCATCCACTTTTTGCTTCAACATGCGCGGGTTAAAAATTCGGATGTCCAGCTATTCTTAAATTAATAAGTTCAACTGTTTTGGTGTGATGTGAACACAATATGTACCCCAGCACGATGGACTGGCCAGCTTAAAGGCGAGGGATCGTCGCAGAAGATTTATGATATGGTGAGGAATGCGATGGACAGGAATCGATGGCGGGCGTGCATTTGCACCCGAATGACAACTACCAACCACGATCATCAGCCATGATGAATACGACCAAGAGGAAGAACACAATTATTCAAAGGTTCATGCATACATCAATCAAAAAAAAAATAGATATTTCAATTCAGTGAGCTCTAAACAGCCCGTCTCACTTGTTTTTATAAAAATATCTTCAATGTACCTTACAGACATTTCATTTTTACGTCTATCTTGACCTAGCGAGCGTAGCGAGCGAAGCGTCTCCGCTTCAGCTTGGACAAAAATCCTTTCATATGTCTGACCGGACGTTCTATACAGAGGGACTACTCCGAAACTCGAAATTCGAAGTTCATATGGCGCTATCTCGCTCACTTAAATAGAGTTTAACATGAGAGGGATCGCACGTTACGAACTCCGATATTCGAGATTTGGAGTAACCTCTCAGGACGCATTCTTCAACCGATTCTTGTGAAGTTTTAGGAGCAAGAGTTAATTATATAGTCTTTTTTAAAATTCAGTTTTCATTATTTCAAAATGGCGGATATATGGGAGTTGAAAGACACGCGAGGTCTATAGCAGAGCCATTAGTAATAGTGTCTTTATAATACTATAAAGGTACTCGTATACTTCTAGAAAGTTCGTCCCTTAAAGAGTTCAAAAGTTGAAACTTTGCAATCCCATCACACAATCCCATCGGCCGACCTAAACCACATTTCAGGATCGAAATAAACCAAAAACTAAACTAAACTCCCCAAAACTAATTCATGCATCCTGCATTGAGGCGGACCCTTAAGTTTACTCAACCCTCCAGTGATAACGTGTGTACGGGACGTCGATAAATCAGGTGACGCAGCGTTCGCGGCTGAGTTACATTAACGACTAATGTAGATACAAAAGAGAGCAACATTATGGTATGTATATAATAAAATAAATAAATATTGAGGACTAGTCTCAAACTAAGCAAAGCTTGTGGCTTGTGGGTACTAGGTGACGAGATTATTAAGACAATAAACGGGGCTTAATCGCGAATAAATATGATTTTATTTAATTACCCTTCGTTGGTAACATATCGCAGCTGTTAAGAACCGCCAGGTGAAAAAGTCCGCTATTGCCGAACATTTACTAGAATGAGGACCAAACTACTAGATTGGGCTTCATTATTCCAAGATCTACCGTATTTTATGTTAAGGCTCTATTGTACTGTTTCTGTTGTTGGTGTGCAATAAATAATTGTTGTATTGTATTACTGCAGTAGAATCGTACGTAAAGATACTGAGATAAAGAAACACCGAAATTTCAACCAGGAAGACGGTTTGAAACTTTCATCTTCATGGAATCCAATTATTAGTAAATTTAATCAACATCAAACATCATACGATGACGTAAATGATACCGTGAGTGTCGTGTGTCGGTATAGCGATAACCTTAGTGTTCAAATGAATAATTAAATTTGGTCTTGACCAAGCGCGGGTAGATCGGAAAACTCGCGCGGCTAGAAGATGTCGATACTCGCCTCTCCAGTTCCTTCGAAACGTTGAAGAATTACTAACGAAAGGTAATTAAATAAAATCATATTTATACGCTACATGACACTAACTCGCTCTAGTATTTTTTATTTCTTTACATTATTTTTCATATTTTAGGGCCTATGTTTCATAATATCCTCCGGTCTGTCTTTGTGCCTCAGGCATTTTGTTGGGAAACTACGAGCAAAGTTTATCCAGCCAACCCCCTATTGTTTACGTGACATCGATAAATCAGGTGAAACAACGTTAGTAGCGACAGGGTTAAATGGACGACTAAAGTACAAAGGGTACATTTTGGTAGTAACAGCATGGCACGTAAGTATAAGGTGCACAAATTAGGTCTCGATAATTTAAGAGATGCTACATTACACGAAAACAATTAATTTAGTTTTAATTTTTTTATGTTATAAGGGGCAAACGAGCAGACGGATCGCCTACTGGTAAGCGATCATCGTCGCCCATAGACACCTGCAACACCAGAGGAGTCACAAGTGTTTTGCCGGCCTTTCAGGTGGGAGTACGCTCTTTTCTAGAAGGCTTGAAGGACGCATCGTCCGGAGATACTGCTGGCGACAATTTACTCCACCCACAGTTCAGTCGTGCGACGCAGGACTTTTATAACAAAACGCACAGTTGTAGACTGCTTACCATCTAAGTGGTCAGGATGGAAATATAAAACTTTTAAGATATTTTCTGTGCATTTAGCTGAAAATATAATCATTCATAACATTGACATTTATTTGTTTTTAAGCAATGTGGCCAGTTCCTTGACAGTTAGGAGGTTCCATGAGATAGTTAAAGAGATTTTAATCACTGACTATTGATTATCTCATTAAGAAAGAAAACAAGTAAGAAACATTTATTCATGGCATAACAACAATAGCAAACAATAATATTAACATAAGAAAAGTACACATATAATAAACTATAATAACTAACTAGATGGAAAAAGTCAAAACGCTCTTTTTTACTTCAGCGTAGTCGGGTAAAAAGTATACTATAACCATTTGTGGATACGCATACGCCATACGTGTACCAAAAATAATAGATTTTTTTTTTGCCCGTTTTGGAGTGAAGAAGCAGTAACGACACATACAAAAAAATAAAAAAAAGTATTTTTCTATTTAGTACCTTCAAATAGTCCGTATCACTTTTTTTAAATATCTGTAATGTACTACAGACATTTAGTTTTTACAACTTATGAAATACTAGCTTCTGCCCGCGACTTTGTCCGCCTTAAACTCGTTTATCGCGGATAAGGGTATTTTTCCAGGATAAAAAGTAGCCTATGTCCTGCCCCTGGACTCAAACTATCGCCATACCAAATTTCATTCCAATCGACTCAACCGACGGTTAAAGCGTGAAGATGTAACAGACATACAGACACAATTTCACATTAATAATATTAGTATAGATATATGAACAACAGTTTAATTTGGCTTGCTTAATTAAAGGGACAGCAAAAAAGGTCACGATTAGTATATATAGATTGTACTGTTTAGCAATATTTTAAAGTTACGTTACCTTTAGTCTAATAATGTCCATCCATCTGTCTCTGCACCACGTGAATTTGGCTCGGAAACTACGTGTCGCATTCAGCCAACCCTCTTTGATAACGTGTTTACGGGACATCGATAAATCAGGTGACGCGACGGCAACGACAGGGTTATATTAACGACTAAAGTACAAAGGTACGGGTTAGGCGCATGTATTTTGCTGGTAACATTAGGGTAGCTCCACATTTATCTATAGTATTATAAAGTAGTTATATAGGTGGCCGATATCGGGAATAGTTTATACAACACTTGATTTTTTAAGTGATTTTAATGATCAGAAATATAACGGTGCAGGCGTGGGATTACAAATTAACTTAATTCTAAACTTAACAATTACCTTACGCGACCGCAATGGAAGACATAAGGCACTCGCGACACTTCACTATACACAGGTGTTACCTCGGGGTGACTAAATCTCCACTCAGAATTATCGTGAGAGCCGATTGACTGGTTATTGGGAAAAACAGTGACTCGATGATGGTCCTTCGACTCAGCAGTATCGTGAGAGCCGATCGAACAGTATGATGACTGTTATGAGCGGGAGAGTCTCATGGCGTAAAAAAAATGTAAACATAAAATGTCTGTACGTTAAAAATATTTAAAAAAAATAAGTGATTTTTTTCTTCTCCGGGCACCTCCTACTAATAGATAAATTTAGAAAAAGGTACAGTGTCAACAGTTCCTTCTGTTAAATATATACGGTGCACATGAGGAATGGGAAAGGTTTTAACCACGTATTCCGTAGGTCATCAAAATCCATATCCATATCCATATATCCATATATCCATATCCATATATTCCATATCCCTATATCCACATTCCATATAATATTATAAATGCGAAAGTGTGTCTGTACCTTTACGCTTACCTCTTCACGCTTAAACCGCCGAACCGATTTGGATGAAATTTGGTATGGAGATGGTTTGAGTCCCGGGGAAGGACATAGGCTACTTTTATCCCGGAAAAATATCCTTTTCCGCGATAAACGAATTTAACGCGGAGGAAGTCGGGTTAAGTTTTGAGGATATTATCATTTATCATGTAAACTATTTATTGTGATTACTAAAAATCATCGTTTTTGGAAAAATAATCGTTACCAATTTATTTCATTTTGGTTTTTGCTTAATTTGACTTGGTTCAAGCAATTTTTTTTTTACTTCTTATGGCCTCAGGAATGCGTGGTTAATTTTTTTCCCATTCCTCGCGGGCACCGTGTATATCCTTTAATGGGATATGTAGTAGCAATAGTTATGATTGAAGAGGACCTGACTTTGGACTCGGCAAGTCTGGCCAGATATACTACCAATAGCCGCCAGCTTCCGCCAGTGAGGGGGAGCACACACACATAAACGAGAATGCCAACCGCTGCCACTTAGAGGAGGGGTTGTGACGCGGTACGGCGCGGCGCGGTTGTGAAAGCATGAGGACTTCGGAGGTAGTTTTAACTGGTTTAACCTGACTTGTGGAGTGGGAGAGAGGAGTGTAACAAATTACTTAATAAGTAAATATTAGGAACAATCTTACACGCTTCTGGGTACTAGACGACGACGGTTACATAATATATAGATAAATTATAATACTTAGATACATAGAAAATATCCAAGACCTAGGAACAAATATCGTGCTCATCACACAAACACTTGTACTGGCCGGGAACCAGGACCGCTAGCTTCGTAGGCCGTTGTGCAACCTACTGAGCCAAACGGGTCGACAACTTCCAGGGTGAAACGTTTCCGTCTTCTATAAATACGTTGTGCCTCTGTTATGATAGGCTCAAACTAAACTGTGCGGGATTTCCACCATTGTTAAGTCAACAAAGAATAAAATTAGCAGCTCGGTGTGATATTCGTACGTAGGGGTAAATTGGGATACTTCGTACACGGGCTACATTCGTACATTAGTAATTAATAGATAAAGTAAAGAGTATCTACGGACATATCCTTGTATGCATTTTTTTCTTCCTAAGATATCATTTTATGCAATAAAAATACCATTGTGTCCGTATTCCACTTACTTTGTCTATTAATAACTATTATAATCTTCCCCTACAGCTAATTTTACACACATATTTAAGAAAAGGCAATTTTAATTTTACCTATAGGAGAGATCGGGGCTAAAAGTGCCGGGGGTAAGTTGGACCGATGAGAATAAGATATTTTTTTGGGTTTAAAGACATTTATTCCTCATAAGAAACACAGTTTTATGAGAACTTTAAATGTAGGTAAAATATAAATTATAAAAATAACAAGTTAGTTCGCGCTTGGCGAGCATTGACTTGTTGAAACGAAAAGTAAACGTATCTTAGACTAGTTGAGTCGCAATGAATTTTCATACCAAATTTTAAATTTCTTGGACACCTGGAAGTACCCTATAGGTTTTCCATGTACGGCAATTTGTATGGACACACCTTTTTTAATGATTGTATATTTGGATTGCGTTGACTTAGAAGCCTAAGCTTGATTTTTTTATAGCTGCAAGGGATCGCAGACATAAGTATTTCATGTTAATTTCAACTTGATACCTCCACGCGTTCTTGAGAAAAAGAGTCTTGATAGATAGACAGTCGGACAATAGAGTGATCCTATAAGGGTTCCGTTTTTTCCTTTGAGATAAGAAATTCTAAAAAATAAGTGATGCAGACAATTTGAACGTCACTGAATCCTTTTTTATTATTTGTGTATTCTATCGTCATGCGAAAACGGCTGAACAGATTTCAATTATATTTCTTACATGGGCCACCGGTAGTTTTACAATTTTCTTACCGGACTGCACTGAAGCTAGCAAAAAAGAGGGTTATGCATTTTATCTCTTCTGCTAACGAATTTGCGGGCAGCTCTAGTCAGAAATGAAACGAGCATAAACTCAGCATTCAGGAACAAAAATAACATACATTTCTCTCACTTCCGTGTAGAGATAGAGAAAGCGTTACATTTTAATAACTGTGACAGTTCCTAAAAAACACTGTGACTTTTTCATGCCTATTACAGTTAAAATTACGTATGTAATAAGTTAGTTATAATTTTACTGCCGTGATTTTTCCACACCTGATCGCGCATTGAGAACAGAAAGCAGTCGGAACGCAGCCAATTTATCATGCCAATTAACTTTTTTTCATATTTAAACAGATTCATACATTAATTCAGCATCATTTAAATTCAGCTCCAACATAACCTCAATCTCTGCGCCTGCGTTAAATAATCTTAATTTTCTTGCCGACTATCATTTTTTCAATTGCGAATTCGTTACTAAGCTTCCGGCATTCTGTTTTGTTGCATTTTGACTCGACTATTGACTTTCAAGCGTTTTTTTTCCCCATTGCACTGCTGCATCTTTTGTGTTCGCATATGCACATTTTTTCTGCTTGCGCAATTCCAGTTGTCATCTACGCGTCGACGTGTGCTGTCTGTGTAACGAGATCCATGGTGGAAGCGGTGTGCGAGTGGTGCCACGTTGCGTCGGGCGTCGTGCCGCCGCGGCGTGGCTGCTGGAGTATAAGGGGCGTAAGCTGTTTTGCCAATTTAACTGTGTGACACGTGGATAACTTTAGTGTTAATAAATAGTGATATAAGTGACTTGATACTGCACAGCTAACAACACAATTTAATATGGCTGATGCAAAGAAAGAAGCTCAATTTGTAGAATTAAGAATTAAACGTAGTTCAATGAATGATCAAATCACTCGTTTTACAAATTACCTTATTATTATTGTCTAGTACAGAGTGCAATGACTCAGTCGTTAAAACACAAAGCGATTTATACTGCGATGATTTATTGACAGGAGCAGATTCAGAAACTGAATTGCTTCACATACAAACTGAAGTCTCAAAAGCTCTGGTTGCTTTAACTTACGTAAATACCGGTGAAATTCAGATGAGCTTTTGAAATCTGCTTCTATTACCTCACAGAATAATCTAGCACTGATTCAAGCTTGTCAAACACTTGGATTGGGAATCCTGGCCAAGACCTATTGAACTTTTCAATTAATGTAGATGACGACGGTAAGAAGGCCACTAAAAGATCAATTTTATCCAAAAAATTTCAAGTGTTTGATCCTCTGGGAATTTTAAGCTTATGTACAGTCAAGTCTAAGATTCTCATGCAAAAATTATGGATCGCCAAGGCAGGTTGGGACGATCCTGCCCCGCCTGAAATTTAACGAAGCTGGTCTCGCTTCATCAACAATTTGCATCACATTCAGGGTCTGAAAATACCTACATATGTACGTTGGCGATTCACCTTCTATAATTGAAGTCCACTGCTTCTCAGATGCTTCACAGCAAGCTGTCGCTGCTTGTATTTATATAAAATCAGTTTCTAGCTCAGGGCAACAAAGTGACAGCCTATTATGTGCAAAGAACCGGCTAGCTCCAATCAAACCTAACAACACAATACCGCGCCTGGAGCTAGCAGGAGCCCTGTTAGCAGCTAGAACCTATGATACTGTAGCTAGGGCTCTAAAAAAGCCTATATCTCGCACTGTTTTTTGTACTGACTCTACTACAGTCTTCGCTTGGCTGAAGACCAATATTTCACAATTAAAACATTTGTAGCTAACAGGGTCTCTGCTATAATGCACCAACAAGTTAAATGCTAAGCCGGGCACTCCCGTGAGCGTTGATGGCTTGTCTAACCCGAGAGCTATAGCTGATATGTTTCAGAATCAGTTTGGGGTCAAGCCACCATTGGGACCACCAAGTAGGATGCCCGATACTGGGAGCTTTGGTCAGACGTCTGTTTTGATTCTTGCCAAGGATGTTGAGTTAGCTATAAAAAAGATGGCAAGGGGCAAATCGCCGGGCCATGACGATCTGAGTATCGAGCACCTTCGATATGCTGGCGCTCACCTGCCAAGAGTTCTCGCCATGCTTTACAATCTGTGCCTGAATCACTCATACCTTCCTGCCGACATGGTGAAAACTTTGGTGGTACCTATTGTTAAGTGTAAGACAGGAGACGTATCGGATAAATCAAATTATCGTCCCATATCTCTCGCTACTATAATAGCCAAAGTGCTTGACAGTGTGCTGAACAGTTACTTGAAAAGGTATGTTAAGGTGCATGACGCTCAATTCGGTTTCGTACCTGGGTTGTCGACGGAATCTGCCATTCTGAGTTTGAAGCACACAGTCAAGTACTACACAGATAGGGCTACACCCATTTATGCCTGTTTTATGGACCTTTCCAAGGCTTTCGATACGGTCTCTTACGACATTCTCTGGCGTAAACTGAGTGAAACTGGGTTGCCGCCAGAGTTGATCTCGCTCTTCAGATACTGGTACTTAAATCAGGAGAACCGATTGAAGTGGTCAGGTGAACTTTCGTTTCCATGCAAAATGGAGTGTGGTGTGAGGCAGGGGGGTCTAAGTTCACCCTTGCTTTTTAGTTTATACGTGAACGCGCTGATTGAGAGGCTCAGTAGTATGCATGTCGGATGCTTTGTTGATGGTGTGTGTGTCAACAACATAAGTTACGCAGACGACATGGTGCTACTGGCCCCCTCAGTCAGTGCATTGCGTCAATTGATTGCTGTCTGTGAAGCTTACGCGGCGTCCCATGGCTTGTCTTACAATGTGAAAAAGACAGAGTATATGATTTTTAAAGCCGGAAGCAAGTGTCCTTTCTATTTTCCTCCAATTAAATTGAATGGGGTGCCTCTTAAGAGGGTGACGCAATTTAAATACTTGGGACACTTGCTCACGGATAATTTAAAGGACGACGCCGACATGGAGAGGGAGCGTAGGGCGCTGTCAGTCCGTGCGAATATGCTGGCCCGCAGATTTGGTAGATGTACAGAAGCAGTGAAAATTACCCTGTTCAAGGCCTTCTGTACATCACTGTATTCGTCGAGTCTGTGGTTCACGTATACGCAGCGGGCTTACAATGCCCTACGTATCCAATACAATAATGCGTTTAGGGTGCTGTTGCGGCTACCGAAGTTCTGCAGTGCAACATCAATGTTTGCCGAGGCGCGCACGGACGGCTTCGATGATGTTTGGCGCAAGAAAACTGCCTCACTTTTGGATAGGGTGCGGAGAAGCAGCAACAGCATTCTACATATGATCGGCAATAAAATCGATTGTCCTTTGATGCGGAAACTCAGAGAGAGGACTAAATCTTTATTAATAATAAGATACTAACAACTCTAGTTACTTAAGTTTACTAACAAATTTGGATCATGTTGTCTGAAATAAAAAACTTTGAATTTGAATTTGAATATAATCGAGCTCCCCCCTCAGCGGCCTGGAAGCACGTGCTCACTTCACAGAATCCCGCGGATCTTGCTACGCGAGGCGTGGACCCTCAGCATGTCTCCAGTGCCTCTCTGTGGTGGCAGGGCCCCGAGTTTCTTCTCGAGCCTGAGTGTACCTGGCCTACTGTAGACTCTATAGAAGCACCGGAAGTATTGCCCGAAGTCAAGCTCACTTCCATGGTTACAAATGTAGAGCCAGACACATGTGTGATAGATTTTGATAGATTCTCTAAATTTAAAACTATACAACGTACCGTAGCTTTTGTGAAGCGCTTCATAAATAATTGTAGGTCTAGTTTATTTAAATTGATAGGCACATTAACCTCACAAGAGCTTACTGAAGCTCTACACACACTCTTGAAGCTTTCACAACAGCAATTATTTGCTGATGAAATTTAAGTTTTGCGTTAAAATAAAGCATTAAACTCAAAATCGCATCTCGCATAACTGACGCCATTTTTGGACTCGCAAGAAATCTTGCGAGTCGGGGGAAGGTTAGATGCTTCTGATTTTAGATGATGATAAGAAGCATCCTATGTTATTACGTGCTTAATACCCACTCACTAAACTCATATTCAGACACAAATATGTACGTCTCTTTCATGCAGGACCGCAGCTTCTGTTGTCGTCGGTCCGCGACACTATATGGCCGGTTGGAGGCAGGAACCTCGCACGCAGCACGGCCCGCACTTGTGTCACGTGTAGTCGCGCCGCTGGTCGAAATTTAAGAAATATAATGGGCAATCTTCCAGCGCAGCGCAAAAAGGCTGATTTTCCATTCACGGCGATGGCTGTAGACATGCGCGGTCCCTATCTAATAACTGATCGACGTGGCCGCGGATGCAAAGTCACCAAATGTTATTTGTGTCTGTTTATATGCTTAAGATATAAATGTGTTCACTTGGAAGCCGTAAGCGAACTTTCTAAAGATGCATTCATTTTAGCACTCCGCAAGTTTATCGCTCGACGTGGTAAGCCCTCGGAGGTTTTCTGTGACAATGGACGTAATTTAGTAGCAAGCGCTAAAGAAATAAATGAATTTGTAGAGCTTAATAAAAATAATATATCAGATTTTGCAGCTGATCAAAACATACGTTTCATATTTTCACCAGCTTACGCTCCCAACTTCAACGGCTACGTCGAAGCCGGTATTAAAAGTGCGAAATTTCATCTTAAAAGAATTCTTGGCACTACCCATCTCACTTTCGAAGAACTTTTCACTTTGTTTAACCAGATCGAGGCTGTATTAAACGGCCGGCCACTCTGTCCTCTATCTAGCTCCTCCACTGATTATTCCCCCTTCACACCCGGGCACTTTCTGGTTGGCAGGCCGCTGACGTCGCTGCACTATCCGCCGCTGCAAGACCACAACCCGAACCGGCTCGACCGTTACCAATGCCTGGAGCAGATACGCTAGCACTTTTGGAGCCGCTGATCGACCGAGTACGTGTCGGAGCTACAGCAACGCAACAAATGACGCGAGCGAAAACGTGTCCTACAGCTGGGAGAGCTCGTGCTCATTAAAGATGAAGGCTTGCCGCCGCTACTCTGGCGCATCGATAGAGTGTCCAAACTCTACTATGGTAAAGATGATGGAGTACCCCGTGTTGCCGACATAATCACCTCCAGAGGTCTCATCAAACAGGCCCTCAACAGGATCTGCCCCTTACCAATGGATGAAGACTCCTGAAAGTCAGGCTTTCAGCGGCCCGGAGTATGTTCGCGCATAGAGAACAGAAAGCAGTGGGAACGCAGCCATAGCCTACATGAAATAGAACGAATCAACACGCATGCGCAATTAGGAGCGCGACAACAGCACCACCACCGCAGGCCGCAGACGCAGCTACGAGCAACGTTCTCTTCTAACCTGATCGCCCAACGACGCGCACGTCCCATACCTACCTATCTAGTAAACTTCACTTGTAAAGATATAGCACTAATGGTAATAAAAGTTACCTCAAGCTTAAACTGTGCTTGTACAACACCCAATACGTACTTAAAAGGAAAAGACGAGCACTTAGTCTTAAACATTTAGGGAAAAATTCCGGGAAAGAAACAATAAGGTGTGATATGCAATAAATGATTATATTCTATTCTATTCTATTCTATTCTAAGGAACTAAAGAGCGGGCCCCTATTTCACAATCGTGACAATTGTCAGGTGATAATGATAATTTTATGTTCACGGCGATCCCCGCAAGCTTGATACATCTTCTTAATTTATATTAGGCAAGCAATGTACGTGAAATTGTCATTGTCACCCAACATTTGTCACGATTGTGAAATAGAAGCCAGGTGGTTAAGCCAAAAATAATTAGGGCAAAGCCACACGACTATGCTGGCTGAATAGTCTGAAGAGGTGAGTGTCAGACGATCGTGACGTCAAGAAGGTATCAGTGGGTTCGAGTGGAAAACGTCCGGTTGACCGCCCAGAATCTTGGGCCAAGATGCCGCTGGAATGACGAGGTTTAGAAGGATCTGTGCGCCCTTAAAATACCCTATTGGTGGGAGGTGGCGCAGAATAGAAAAGCATAGCGTGGTCTTCTGTCAGAGGCCCTGATCCTTTTTAGGTCTAGTGATAGCCAGTGTAGGAAACAAGTAACGGTCTCATTGATAATTGCTTTTTTGAGAGTAATTTGACACTTTCACCTCAAAAACTAACAAATATTGACTGCAGTATCGTGACAGGCAGAACAAAAATCTTTGTCACTGTAATTTTAGACGGCCGATCACTGTATTTTTTTCCATCGTGCCGTTTTTATTTTCCATCTCTACTTCCATGTATCCATACTAATATTATAAATGCGAAAGTGTGTCTGTCTGTCTGTCTGTTACCTCTTCACGCTTAAACTGCTGAACCGATTTGGATGAAATTTGGTATGGAGATAGTTTGAGTCCCGGGGAAGGACAGAGGCTACCTTTTATCCCGGAAAAATACCCTTCTCCGCGATAAACGAATTTAAGGCGGACGAAGTCGCGGGCAGACGCTAGTACGAACTAAATGTGTGTACTGGACGGTGGCGTAGCTAACCAAGGGCGCCGGGGCGAAATAAAAGATCGAGGCCCCATGTCAGTTCGAGGTTCTGTTATTCAGCCACCGCGTCGAACCTTTCAGTAGCTATGTAACTGGTTAGAGTCCGAGGGCCTCCTGAGTTTGAGGGCCCTGGGGCATGGCCCCGTCTAGCCCTTCAGTACGCTAGCTACGCCTCTGGTACTGAAACATAATGCAGCCATTTTTGCATAGGTACACGTTTATATGAAGCGTGAATTTCAGAGCGCTAGTGAAATTAGTTAGGTTTTGTTCCATATTGACCAGTCACAGTGATTTTAGACGGCCGATCACTGTGATTTTTCATCGTAACGTTTTTATCACCCACCCCTACTTTTGTGTATACTTATGTATGTATGTATGTATGCCTCAAGGAGCAGAGAATCATTTCCTTTCGCTAAGATCCCGTTTCATTTCCTGTAGCCTTACACCCGGTTTTAGTGTTCCGCGGTAAAAAATAGAACCCTCGTAAAAGCTTGAAGGTTTGAAAACGTTTTCTAAAAGCTGGGTTTCAGGTTTTATCTTTGTAGAAAATTCAGGTAGGCAGCGGAACGACTCTTAAGTTTTATTGAATAAAGAATAAACTTTTATGGATCTCTATGGTCTGAATTAAACAATTTTTAGTTTTATTTTTGTACTCAATGCTTGATGTTTAGTCAAAAATGCAAAGATCTTGTAACAAGTAGTGACAAAATTTGAAGAGAAGCTCACTGGGCTCTGTAGCTCAATTGGCAGAGCGTGCGCCCCAGCAAGGCACAAGGCACTGGTTCAAATCCCGTCGGAGTCTTATTGTTTTTTAATTATTTGGTTCTTTGTATTTCAATAATATATATTCTTAGTGAAGAAATTCACTTTAAAAATCACGATGATCGTGGTGACAAATTGGAATTGCAAGCCCTAATCTCTAAAACAAACTCCGATGAAAGCACTTTTGCTAGAAATGTTAAATAAAAACATGTTAACATTTTTAAACCCTTAGCACCACATTTTAGATTTTCAGCGGTCCCGTACGTCAGTTTCCATTTCGCGGTCTTATATTAATACCATGTTCCATTTCGCTGAAACATGGTATTTCCACAAAATACGTATTATATAGAATATTTAGTATGCTCAACACCGTATCTCAAATTCGTATCGCTTGTATGAACATCCGGTAGGTTAGGATTCCACCTCATGTAATAAAATTATTGTAAGTAAAGTTTAAATAAATGAATTTTAACGGATTATATTGCGTATATTATCTTCTTTGAGTTCCCGACGTTTAGGAAGCTATTCAGCTTTCCGTGTTTACGGATTGACTGAGAAAATATATTTTTTTTCTCTGTCAATTTTCCAATTTGTGCAAACTACCCACATTCAGAATATAAATAAAGGTGTACATAGACGCCAGATGGGCCTAATCTGTACAGATTCAACAGTAACACATGTGCCAGAAGGAAATTTGCCATTTGAAATGCTGGTGGTAATTTTTTTAAAATTAAACAATATCCCAACAATATTACGATAATAAACAATATTACATTAAATATCAACAAAGACTAGTGGAGAAGAATCTCAAAAGCAGCTTCTAAAGAAGTAGATGACTGCCCATGACCATGACCTCTCTGTCTTACTCTTGACAGAGAGGTCATGGTCATGGGCAGTCATCTACTATGAATGTATCTACATGACTAAGAAGAGGACATTGAATAAACAGATAGGTGTGGAAATTCGCGTTTGGATCTGAGCCTACGAAGTCATATCTATTCATGCATAATTTTATGGCGAAATCGTAAGGTACCGGGTCGTCATCGCTTCGCTGATCACAACTTTGGGGTGTTATTCTCAAGTTCAATAATGCGTTAGGAATTAATGTTAGTGGTGGTTGAATAATGATCGCTTCGCTGATCACAACTTTGTGGAAGTTTTCAAATTCAGATTTAAAACTTTATGCAAGTAGGCCTCAAAGTGACTTTTAACTACGCTGGCTCAACGAACCAAAATGAGTCTTGACCTCCGACACAAGAGCATGCCACTTAACCCGATCCTGCGCAATCTTTCGCCAGTTAATGGCTCCAAGCTCACGCAGATCCGCCTCCACCAGATATATCCAGCGGTACTTAGGTCGACGAACTGGGCGTCATCCAGTTGGTTGACCCAGGTATGCTCTTTTCACCTGTCGATCCTCTCCCATTCGCTCAAGTTGGCAAAGCCAGCAAAGACGATGGGCCTTGGTTACACCAATGATATCCAGCTCGGCCACTTGTTCCTGTATTTTGGCAGTTTTGAGGATCCTCCAATTCCCACTGTCTATTTTGACGGGGCACTTTTACATGTCTGATTTTACAATAAACAGATAAAATATTCGTAATCTGAATAATGGTATTATAGTGCATAGCAATATCATTCAGTGCTGTGCACGGGTATTTGGAGCGTATATGGAGCCATAGACGTTCAGGGCTTCAGGGTGGGCAGATTCTTTGTGCTTATATGGAGCCATGGTCGTGGAGGGCTTCAGGTAGTTTTTCTGAACCTATACGGAGCCATGGTCGTTCAGGGCTTCAGCGTAGGCAGTTTTTCTGTACCTATATGGAGCCATGGTCGTTGCGGGCTTCATTATAGGTAGTTTTCTGTGCCTATATGGAGCCTTGGTCGTTGAGGGCTTCAGGGTAGGCTGTTTTTCTGTGCCTATACGGAGCCATGGTCGTTCAGGGCTTCAGGGTTGGCAGTTTTTCTGTGCCTATATGGAGCCATGGTCGTTGAGGGCTTCATTATAGGCAGTTTTTCTGTGCCTATATGGAGCCATGGTCGTTAACGGATTCAGGGTAGGCCGTTTTTCTGTGCCTATATGGAGCCATGGTCTTTCAGAATAGGCACTGCGGTCTATATAGGCACAAATGCCTATATAGACCGCACGCTTCTGAAACTAATGCAACAGAGAAGTACCTAGGCACACTTTACAGGGAGGTGTATATTGTCTCCGGGTCTATTAGATTCTAACTAAATTTACAATTACAGAGATGTAAAGGGTCTCTAGGCGCCAAAAATAGTCAAATAGAATGATAATATATAAAAGTATATACAAAAAAAAACGTTAGCTGAGTTTAATAGAGACGTAGAGAGTATCCGTGGTCAAAACTTTAAATTAAGAGATGTAAAAGGTCTCCAATGGTCAACACATAATGTTTTGGAGGTGTTGGTGTCGGTGACGTCAAAGACAGAAATTAAAACATAAACATCAGATTAGAGTTCTCTTATTTAAGTTCGATATTGCGATATAGAGCGTTACAGTGTTCGATATACGAACCAATGTTAGTGCCTTACGATTAGAGATGGGTTTATCTGGCATAAACTTTTTTGTTATAATCATCATTTAGCATAATAATTCATAATTTGGCATTTTCTTTCTGAACCAGTAAATTTTTCAGGATTGTTATAAAACAAACCTAACCTAACGTAATGCATTTAACAGGATGGACGCCTTAAAAAGTCCTGAAAACTCTACAGTTTCAGAAAAAATGCATTATGCCAAATGATGAATTATGCAAAATCATGATTCAATTTAAGGTGTATTTTGTTTGTAATTATGATACTACTCGTAAAATAAAATGAACATAAGTAATATTTGTTACAAAAACTTTATGGCAGATGAGAGTTATCTTTAGAGATGCAACGAGCAGGTGATATCTGGCCGCCGGATAAACTGAAAAATCTCGATTTGCTTTGAGTTTCAGCATACAATCATGAATTTAAATGTTCTAAGTAAATCCTGCACTCGCGTCGTATCCCGAGATACAGAATAACAGATACAGTAGGCCCGTAATACTAATGGATAGGTCACAAAATAGGGATATTGAGTTTCACAAATATACTAATACAGGTTTGTGTCATACAAAAATCTAATTCGTCCGTCAGTTAAATTATCAGAAAATATTGGTCAGGTATTTTTTTCTTTTGTCAATTAAACCAAAAATGATAAAGATATAGTCCGTTAAAGTTCCCCGTGACGTCACGCCGTGCGACCGCTTTTCGCACTCCCAAACATTGACGCGCTTTATCTTTGTCTTTTTTGTTTGATTGACAAAAGAAAAAAATACGTGTCCAATTTTTAGGATTTTTTTGAATGTTTGTACGTGTCGTTGTGGCTTCATCACGCCAAATCGGCTTAACAGATTTCAACTATCTTTGTTACGCGGGTAGCCAGGTATCTCTAGATGGTTATATGACTTTTTAACCGACTACACTGAAGAAAAAAAGACGAGTTTTGACTTTTTCTTCTCCGCGAACGAAGTTGCAGGTACTTGCTAATTAGAGGTTATAAAATTACACATTTACCTGAGAATCCATAATGTTTCAAGGGCGAATTCATCACTTACCTGAAAAAGGAAAAAGCATGTATTGTAATGAAAATGCATCATAAGATTCATAAGATTTTGTCTCAAATAGTATTTTCATTTTAGTGTCAGTGTGTCGGAACTTCAGAACATCCTAGCCCATTAAAAGCAAATGTCATGCTCAGTTCAGATGTTAATTTAAATGGCTATTATCCAGCAGGACAATTTTGTCACCGTCAAAGTATTAAGCCACGACATTATCTATACTATTAGAAAGTTGTAAAAATGAAATGTCTGTACATTGAAGATATTTACAAAAAAATGGTTGTTACGGACTATTTGGAATTCACTAAAACGATTTTTTTTTGATTTTTTGTATGTTTGTATGTGTCGTTGTGGCTTCATCACACAAAATCGGCTAAACAGATTTTAGCTATTTTTGGCACACGGGTAGCCGGGTATCTCCAGATGGTTATAGGATACTTTTTACCCGAATACGCTGAAGAAGAAAAGAGGGTTATGACTTTTCCCCCTCCGCGAAGCCATAACGACACATACAAACATTTCATTTTTACAACTTTATAATAGTATAGAATAGATATAAAAACAATGAGCTGATCAATACCAATTCATGTCGCCCATCGAAGATGGACGGCAAAAATGACATTACGTTTTTTCATTGAAATAAAAATATGAGTAATAATCGCGGAAACAGAAGAAAATATTATTACGTTTTTTTTTAGCAGCTGAAATAGCAGTAACTGAGCATGGTCCAGTAAATGAGCAGGATCCAATTGTGGCAAGAGAGGACTGTGGAAAGAGTGTACTCCCCATGAAAGGCCGGCAACGTACTTTTGACTCTTCTGGTGTTGCAGGTTTCTATAGGCTGTGATTGCTTTCTATCAGGGATGCTTACCGTCTGCTCCTTTGGCACCTATAACATAAAAAAACCGGCCAAGAGCATGTCGGACCATGCTCAGTGTAGGGTTCCGCAGCCGTTCATACAAAAAAATGTACTAAAGATGAAACAAGTACGATATGAAAAAGTACACCAGCAAAAAGCGTATCTTCATTGGATTTAGGTCCTTTTCAGTGTATCATAAAAAAATATTTTTTGTTGAAATTCTTTATTAATTATAAATATACCTTTGAAAAAAAGTTATTTTTTTACTTTTATTTTATACGTTTGTATTCTTGGGACCCACGGTTGATAAACTAGAGGGGGGAAAGGGGGGGAGGGCATAATTTATGCTGCTTTCAATGCGATTATTTCCGAAAATATTCACAAAACCTATTTTTCACTTTAGTAACCTCAAAGTTTTCTAAGAACTGTCGAAATATGTGTCACACACTAATATATGCGCATTTTTTAACATGTATAGAGTGCCGCGACATGACTAAACAAAAAAGATTCTGTTTTTGCCATTTTGCCCGCCTCTCCATTGCCGCGGGCATCGCGTCTACGACGGGCCTTCTGTCATCACTTATCAGTCGTCATCATCGTCACCCAAAAGACGTCATCTGCTAGTCCTGCGCCCCCCGCATCCCACGGACTCAGTAACGAGGCGCATTACGACTCGTTGCTTACGAACTGTCTGGCTATGCGCAGCTTTTTAAAATTATTCTTCTGACAGCAAATTCAAAATTATTTTAAAATTCCACACTCGAACACACGCTCGAGCTTCATTCAATTCTGAACTTCGGACCTGATCAGATGTTGGTCCTCTCACTCTTGAACAATGTTTTAAAATCCTCAAGCCTAAGCAGAGCATAAGTCCATTCTTCCTGAAACCTGACTGCTTTGAGTGACTATTATTTATTTGAATATATAATATAAACTCTAATTTGAATCTACAAGCAAAACCATACTGTTGAACCTTTGTTGACAATACGTATTTATAATACTAGGCACGGAAAAGTAAGTTCATATATATTTTGTAATTAATTGCAGCCAGTGCTGCACGGAAGATCGAGCTAGACTTTTGGCAGTAGGTACAAAAGAGAGTGGATACTGGCTCCAAGCGCACCCTTCCGTAAGCAATGGTACTTTTTTGGAACCCAATATCCTCCGACTTTCTGTTTGCCGTCGTCTTGGGGTCCCGGTTTGCGCCCCTCACCGCAAAGAAGTAGACAGGCTGGGTCATCACGGACTTTCCTGCCAGAGCAGTGAGGGCCGCTTCTCAAGACACGCTGCTCTGAACGACATCATCCGCCGGTCTCTCGCGTCAGTCAATGTGCCGGCCCTATTAGAGCCGACCGGCATCTCAAGAAACGATGGGAAGAGACCGGACGGAATATCCTTGATTCCGTGGAGTAAGGGACGGGTGCTAGTGTGGGACGCAACCTGTGTAGACACACTGGCCCCGTCACACCTCCACCGGACGACGATTAGGGCAGGAGCAGCGGCAGAAGCAACCGAATGTCTAAAAATAAATAAATGCAGTGGTCTTGGCGCTGAGTATATTTACTTTCGGCGTCGAGACCCTGGGTCCGTGGGGCCTCAGCGCATTAAGCCTCTTCAAAGACGTTTCGAAGAGGCTTACAGAAGTCACTGGCGACCGGAGAGCTGGCGGTTTCCTCGCTCAAAGAATCAGTCTGGCGATTCAGCGAGGAAACGCCGCCAGCATCTTCGGTACAATGCCGCAGGGGCCATTTTTAGATTTAATTTAAATTTATTTTGTTTTAGTTCAACTATATTTTTGGTTAAGTTTTATTGGTTTTGTTTAAGTTTAGTTTTTCTGTAATCGATTTAATTTTAAATTGTCAAATAAAAATAAAATGTTGACTGCTAACTGTTCATAATGTAAATAATACTATGTAGCTTAAGGACTGTTTGTTTTGTCTTCAGGTGCCTTTTTCATTTCCTTTATTTTACAACAATATATATCCTGGCCCTGGTCTCCTGTTTTCCTTTATTCCGGATCCCACGACAGCTCCAAATACCTTCAGCAGGTCATCATCACCTCAGGCACGGCACTCAAGAACCCGTCCTTTTCCCTTCTGTAGCTACATATTTTGGCTCGACTTTGTTTAAATATGCAAACGCCGCGGAAATAGGGCTCCATGAATAATGGACGTGATTCTTGAATTAGTCTCAGACGTGCATGTGATGAAAATTTTATTGCCTGTGAATTTTCAATTGGCGCTATGGCGGAGTTCAAATTGCGTGATTTACGCCTTGCACCATGTTTTTAGGGTTTCGTATCCAATCAATTATTACTAAACCTGCTGCTCATATTATAGGAATGCCTCCGGAGACTCTTTGTGGGAGAGCTAAGCAATTTACACGCACGCAATGCAGATTCCAAGGATTGGCTATCAAACCTAGATGTCAAATTATAGTTTCATGTTCTTTTTTCTAGTCTTTAGGGTTCCGTAGCCAAAGGGTAAAACAGGACTATTACTAAGAATCTGCTGTCCATATGTATGTCTGTCTGTCTATCACCAGACTGTATCTCATGAACCGTGATAACTAGACAGTTGAATAACAACAAAAACTAAAACAGAATAATTTTATGTCTGTCTATCTATGTAAATAACCAATATAAATTGATCGAACACCGCGTACGTTTTGCTTAGGAGTAGAGCTCTGCTAACACTGGAATTTCATAGATACGGCTATTTGTAGCGTATCTTTTCTACGGAACCCTCGGTGCGCGAGTCCCACTAGCACTTGTTCGATTTTTTGTATGTTACATGTATTTGTGGCGTCATCACGTCAAAACGTCTGAACAGTTTTAATATTTCTTGCTAAACGAGCTGGTCATCCACAAATGTTTCTAGGATATTTTTTAACCGAGTACACTGAACAAAAAGGAAGGTTATGTTTTTTTTATAACCAGCGACTTTAAAATAGAAAATTAAAACTCTGTTTCAAATGTTGTCCCCATTTCAGTTTTTCTTGAAACTTTATTTACAAAACCTTTTTTTCTCGAAAGCGGACGTACGCTCCGTTATCCTACTCAAAGAACGTTCTAAAATAATTAGATTTAATAATATTAGAATAGTAGGTAGGTAAACATAAAAAGTATCGAGCAATAATTCAAAGTTAACGTCAGTCAAAACCAACCCAAAATATACCTAAAAATTGCTCAGAAAGCTTCCTTAATTCCCTTTATGAAACAAAAAAGGAATAGCAGTTTTTTTTTCAATACCCAAAGGAACGGATCAGCGAGTAATAATTTCTGAAACGCGATACTCATTTTTTCGTTATGCACTGAAATATATTGCTTGTTTAAACAAGATCATCCCATTCAACATGAAAATGAATCACATGATTGATTACTGCATTGATGACCGATTGCGATTGAAGTGGTTTTGTAAGTGAGATTGACAATCACATTAACTGGGAATAAGGCAATCATTTATTAAGTCTTTATTGCAGAATACTTACATGGAGAACCAATTGGTGGACTGATTTTAGTACATAATGGAATAGCCTTTAATTCGTCATCAATGTTAATAGAGGTGATAGTTTCCGTCATGCGCTTGTTGGCACACGAATGACATATCTAATTAATTATATTTCTTAGTATGAAACACAAATTCTTGTGTTTTTGTGTTTTTAATGTGGGAAAATTAACACCACTATATTTTCTATTGTGATATAGATACCTCAAAACGCAAAGAAAAATACGATTGCTCTCGCACGTGGTCACACCAGGACTCGAACCCGTTCCTCTCAATTACGCGTCGAGCGTGTCACCCCTCCACTAGCGAGCACTGTGCCATCCGCCTCGAATTGATCCATCCGCTTTGACCCCTGTGCCTATTTTTATTTTGGAAAGGTATTATAACCTTAGCGCCATCTATGTGAACACGCATTACATCTGTTCACTTTACGATTGTCATTCCTTTAGAGCAGTGTCAAATCAGACAAAGAGATCGCGCTGTTATAAGTATTTCTTAATATGAAACTAATTCTATTAATCCTAGGTTACATTGAATATTAAGTAAATGAGTCAATGTCAATAGATTAATTACATAGGTCATTTTCATTAAGCAATTTCAAAGTCGCCATCATTGATAATATCTATACTATTATAAAGTTGTAAAAATGAAATGTCTGTATATTGAAGATATTTTCGAAAAAATATTGTAACAGACTATTGAAAAATATATTTTTTTGACTTTTTTGTACGTTCGTATGTGTCGTTGAGGCTTCATCACGCCAAATCGGTTAAACAGATTTCAACTATTTTTGGTACACGGGTAGCTGGGTATCTCCAGATGGAAAAAAAGAGGGTTAAGGCTTTTTCCTCCTCTACGAACGAAGTTGCGGGGTGCCTTCTAGTATTCATTGACGAAGCGTGACAGCTGAAATGTTGCAATGTGTATCTGCTGTATATTATAAACATTGAATTGTATTAATTATGGTGTGAAATTTATTGAATTTGCAAAAGTGATGTCTATGAATCCTACTTGAATAAAGGAATTTTTATCTTATCTTATCTTATTTTTAATATTATGATAACATTTCTGTACAAGCATTTATGTTTTTTTTTCATGTCAGAATTTTTTAACGTTGTAGTTAATTTATTGTATAATTTTGCAACGATTACGTTGTGCCCCATTAATGCGGTACTATATTTTTCTACAAGTTTGTCTCTTATTAAAAAAAAGTGGGATTTATTTTTACAAAATAGCAGTCATAGATGTACAATAGGAAAACTTCAGAGAAAATGTGGTCGCCAACTCTTCCTCTTGCCCACTCTTGAGTGTCACAATATGATTAACTCCATTTCTCTTCTCCTCTAATGACATGGCCCACATCTATGGCAAGCAAGGCAAGTGTTTGTGTGATGAGCACGAGTGCTTGTTCCTGGTTCCATAATTTATCTATATATTATGTATATCGTCGCCTAGGACTGGGTCGATTTGTGTAAGATTGTCCATGTTTTGTTTTATAAAGTTGTAAAAATTAAATGTCTGTATATTGAAGATATTTTCAAAACAAAAATATTTTATTTTTTGTGTGTTTGTATTAGTATGTGTCGTTGTGGCTTCATCACGCCAAATCGGCTGAACAGATTTCAACTATTTTTGGTACATGGATAGCTGGGTATCCACAAATGGTAATAAAATACTTGTTACCTCGACTACGCTATCAAAAAAAACAGGGTCTATGACTTTGTATCCGCCGCGAACGAAGTTGCGGGCATCTTCTAGTTGAATATATAACTAATTATTTAAATGTTGTTACCAGTACTCGTATGATTATTATATATTAAGTAAGTATGAAAACTAACCAATAAAATTATTATTTTCAGGGATCGTAAAATGCGAGCAAAATCGAGTGTAATAATAATAACGTATGACAATCAGTGACGACGACCCAAGCACTTCAATGAATTTTGCTCACATTTTACGAACCCTTGTTAGCATAATAGAAATAGTTAACAAAATAGCTTAAATAAACAAGCACATAAACAAGCTTAGCATAAATGTTCATAGATTTTAGATTTACTTGCTGTGTGTGCGCGTCGTTATGCGCGTTGTCACTTAACTGTTTCATGTGCAATATCTATACGCGAGTTCCTGTAATTGGTTCTATAATTCTATTTAAGTTTATATTTGTACTGTATTAGCTGTTGGTTCTCCAACAATAAATAAATAAATAAATAGGCAAGCTAACAGCTTTTGCGAAAGTTAACGCGTCCATACAAATTTATTTAAACTAATTTAGTCACGCTCGTATTCAATATTGATTCATCATCATTTCAGCCATAGGACGTCCACTGCTGGACACAGGCCTCCTCAATAGATTTCCACATGGGATAGAGGCAACCCGGACCCAGCAAGTCCCCGCAACCCTAACCAGGTCATCCGACAACCTTGCGGGTGGCCTTCCCACGCTGGGCTTGCCGGTACGCAGCCTCTACTCGAGAACCTCTTTTGCCCCGGCTATCGGTACTCTGCGATATTGATTCAACGTCCAAATAACATTACGCTAGACGAAAAAAGTTCCTTTCACGCACTATTTTTGTAAATGGCTATCACGTCAAAAGATCAACATTAGTCTACTCCCGCGTGCGAAAAATAACAACTCCAAGAGGATTCCGACGTCTGACAATGTGAGTGAGGTCGGACGTAGCCCATTTATTAATAAAACAAACAGTCACTGTTTCTAGCAGAGTCAAGTGTACGACCCAAGTCTGACCGTGACAAAAGGATACCAACGGAATCGAATTGTCCAACCGAAACGAATACACATAGATAGCTAGTTGTATGGGGCCAAAACTTTTTGCACTTTTAAAACATCGATAAAAATTTTACTTATAGATATTTTCTATATTTCATTTATGTAACTTAGTAACAGATAATTGTATTTATTTTTAATTACATCACCCAAATGTCCTCCGCCTCGTCGTCGGTACTCTTGCAATCGAATACGCAAACTTTGGAAAACTCGCTGACACATGCTGCGAGGTATCGCGGCTATGTCTTCATCTTTTTTTTAAACTGTGTAAAAAAAATCCGTTGTTTCTTAATAAAATTGCACGAAGTGACCTACAGTTTCCCGCCAATTTCCCGCCGCTCACTCTGAGTTTCCGAAAAATTCAGTGTTGCTATTTGCAAAAAAATATGGCGGAGGCTTAGTAATACGGTTCCGTTGGTTATATCCGGAAGCTCACGGCGTATCATGGCTATGCATCTTCATTCCTGAACTATGGGCTCTTGCTTTGGGGAAATTCGGTCGACATAATCGGGGCCTTTGTTAGACAAAAAATGTGCGGTCGTGCAATAGTTAATATTAATGGCTATTAATCAAGGAACATCCAGATTTCTTTCAAAATAGTCCAATGTGTCATATTACTACGCTCTACATATCGTAAAAATGCTTATAATATGTGCATATTCATATACAACAATATCCCAGAATATAATAAGGCAAATGGAGTATAATAAGTACGAGAAATTACCGGATGGCTCATGGAACATGGTTTTTATAGCATAAAACATTTTTTAGAATATAGTCCACATTACTGACTTATTGTTCACAACTTAGAATATATTTTTGCATGTCGTTGACATAGTTGTATATTATACAAAATTATTTTCGCGTAACGTTCACCGACATAATACTTTACTGATGGTACCTTTAGACCATGTACCACATGTTTCGTAGTATTCTAGCAAATAAAACATTCATATTTCTATCTTTATTTTCCCTTTGGGTACGGAACTCTAAAACGGGGTGATACTAAAAGAACTTAATTACTAAGCCTCCGCTGTCTGTCCGCCGATAGACACACGCAGCCGCCGGCATCCCTCAACGTGATCGGGGTCAAACGCGGCCCATTTCTTATAAAAACAAACTATTTTCGACATTGTTTTTTTACGAAAATCTTGATGTTTGACCACCACGATCTACGTGATTTTTAAAGTGAATTTCACCACTAAGAATCTATTCTTGAAATACAAAGATCCAAATAATGTAAACATTTCAAGACTCCAAGAATTTTTAGATTATTTGGATCTTTGTATTTCAAGAAAACTATTTTCGAGTTAAATGTTAACAGAATATCCCCAATTTATATGAGTCTCATATACCCAATTTATATGAGTCTGCTTCTGCAGTTTTAACTGACTGTCTGTCTATATTACTTTCTGTCTGTCTATCTTTCTGTGTGTGGTCTGTCTGTCTAGATATGCAGAAAGATGCCTGCGGATATACACACGCAACCGCCGGCATCCTTCAATATTATCGAGGTCAAACGTGACCCATTTCTTATGAAAACAAACTATTTTTGAGTTTAGTCAAGAGTAGTGCCACTACTCCTCAAACTCTTTTTAGGGTTCCGTACCAAGAATAGTAAGAGACTGCGACGAGTGGCGTTGCATCGTAAAGCACTCCTCAAACATTGACGTGACGACCACGCCCACTGTGACAAGAGTGCAGCGTCATAGAATACCAAAAGGGTATCAACGAAACCCTATTAATAAGACTACGCTTTCTGCCTGTTTGACTTCCTGCCTGTCTTTATTTCCTGCATATCTGTTTATCTGTCTGACTTTCTGCGTGTCTAGACATTCAGACAGACGTCGGTAAATAGACACGCGCTCGTCCACTTGGTTAAGGTTGGATGCGACCCAGTTCTTATATAAACAAACGATTTTCCATTTAAGTGTTAATAGTTTTAGGGTTCCGTATCAAAAGGGTGCCAATATAATCCTATCTATATGTCTCCACTCTCTGACTCTTTTTCTTCGGCGTTTGCGGGCGGCCCCTAGTATAAGACATGATACTTTATGTATGTATACTATGTATAGTCAAGCAATTGAAACTCATTGGTTGGGTTATCATGGAACTATCTCAAAGTGTCCAAGTGATGTTATTAAATTAAAAATATAGTTCTTTTTCTTAAGAACTATGTCAAAGTGACAAGTAGCCTAGAGTTCCAATAGGTCAACTGTACATAATAAAGCCATCTTTTATAAAAAAAACGACTACCGCAGATTTTAACTACTTCACGAAAATTATCTCGATTCACACTGAATGTCCAAAATGTCCATATTAATAAAACAATTTATTCGTATTCAATTAAGTTCCATATTGTTCATAATGAAGCAAAATTGGTGACATTATTAAAGCTATGAAAGCGGAACAAAATTATTTACATTTGCATTGAATATTTAAACTCAGATTAATTCGACGTGGCTAGTGAAATTTAACGAAAAATACAGTTTTTGAGCAATCTAAATGACAAGTGAGAAATAAAATAATCTATTTTTCTACTCGTGAACTAATCTGTGAATAAGAACTCCGCGAATCATATTAAAGAGGCATATTTTTTAGATTGGACCATCACTCTATACTCAAAGGTTTATATTACATGTCACTGAACTATAATACCAGTATATTATACAACTGCGCACAGAACTATAATGAATTTAAAAAAAAAACACTTTGCAGTATTCTTTTTAGCTATGTTTCATTTACTGTAGTTTATGAGTTACTCGTAGAAAAAGTATTGTATACAATGGTTATATCATCATACTCAGCAAGCTTCGTGGCCTAAACGCGGTACTCGACTGAAAAAGCATACATTATACAATAATTGCATCATAGTACATTAAATACCAAGGGCTGTAAAAAAAGGAAAGCCCGAAATCGCAGGTATTTGTGACCCGAGCTGCGGGCGAGGGTTGTAAATATGCGACAGAGGGCTTTCTTTTTTACTGCCCGTGGTAAGTACACAATTTTACGTCTTCACCTGGCCATAACGTGAGTTTTATAGTACGCGTAGCGTAAATTACAATTACTATATACAGACAGTTAACAGTACACTACAAAACTTTAACGGTTAAGGACGATTTACCTCTCGATTGGTAACAGTACTTCTTATTTATTTTTATTACCAAACAGTAGGTAGGGGAGACTGAGCACTAGACTATAGCTTGACAAGTTGTTTCATGACTCTCATGGACTACGGGCGAGGGGGGAGAAGACAGGGGTGGGTATAAAGTGTGCGCGCGGCGGAACACAATGACCTTGCCGCGCGCACACTTCTTACCCGCCCCCGCTGTCTTTTCCCCCGTCGCCCGCAGACCATGGGATTGTCACGAAAGAACTGGTCAAGCTATAATTTGTTCCACTGATAATGGGGGTCTGTCAATAAGGTATAACAATATTAATTACCAGGTAGGGTCCCGGTACACGCCGTGAGAGTAGAAGTCGAAGGCATCTTTGCTCTGCATGTAGATGACGACAGGGCCGAACTTGTAGAGGGCCAGTTTCAAGACTATCAATAAATATCATTAGATCATAGTATTAACTATACATCTAGCCTTCACCAAACATAGCATTAACTTTTAAACTGTAAAAGATAGAATATTTGTATAAATTGCCGTGAGCGCCATATCAACTAATAAAACATTATAAACTGAACAATACAATAACTTTTCATTCCCCATCTCACAAAGTAGAGTACAGAAGCAACACATTCAAGGAGAGGTAAACAACAGGCGGTCATAGACAACCTTTGGGTAGTGTCTCTTCCAGATAACCTTTGGTCAGTGGGAGACGTTGAGATAAAGAAGCTGTACGTCCAATTAGGTGGCGCAAATCAGTCTGGTATTGAAGTGAGTGAAGTGCACCTGTGCGTTTTTCTAGAAATCTCCTGCCTTGCACGACTGAACTGTGAATAAATTGCCGCGTGCAGTATTTCCGGACCGATGCGACCTTCAAGCCGTCAAGAAAAGAGCGTACTCTCACCTGAAAGGCCGGCAACGCACTTGTGACTCCTCTGGTGATGCAAGTGTCTATGGGCGACGGTGATCGCTTATCGTCAGGCGACCCGTCTACTCGTTTGCCTCCTTTGTCATAAAAAAAGAAGTGTATGGGAACTATACTGGTATAAATGTATATAAACTGGTATTAATGCATATTAAAGAACAATGTATATAAGTATTTTCGCTGATGCATCCAACAGGTTAACATGTAGCAACTGGAATTGTTTGCCTTATTACTAAATTTAATATAGATGTAAACAGTCTGATTTTATTCCTGTAGCGGACACTACACTAACTTTAAAAATCACAAAAAACTTTACAATGTCAGTTGTTTTTTTTTTAAAGACTTTTAGGGCCCAGCTCGTAATAGAACCCACTAGAGCGAGCCGACACGCACTTGGCCGGTTATTCCACCCTACAGACAAAGTCGCGGCCCAAATTTACTTAAGCAATAAATTGAAATAAGTCTCACTAGTAGGTACACGCTCAGAAATAATTGCTTCCTGTTAAAGCAATTCTATTCAGTTCTCCGGAATCCGAGTTGCTTAAAACAAAAGGTCAATGTATAATAAGCTTCGAAGTCATATACGTCGTTATTACATTGGTGCATTTTGTCAGCCACTTGACTGACATGTGTACGAAGAAAGACGTAAGGGGCGATATTTTATAAGTGTTTTACGCCCTTTTGTATTCAGGATGAGGAGTATTTGGTTGTATACACGTGGATTGGAGTTGGTGTCCAATTCTTTATTTTGGGGGCGTATACAATAAGGCGCCACGATACCCAATTACATTGAAAACGTCGAAAACATAAGAACAAATAATTATGCTCATCACACAAATATTTGCATTATCATCATTATTTATTTTTACTGAAATTGTAAGTAAACTTTTCAGGATTGTTATAAAACAAACCTAACCTAACCTAAGCAAAACGATACGATGATCTTTTAAAAAATCCTGAAGAATTTTCGGTTTCTGAAAAAAATGCGTTAGGACAAACGGTACATTATGACAAACGACATTAGAGATTCCGAAGGAAACCCTGTAAAATAGGATTATAAATAGTACTTCAGATAATATTTCTGTTGGTTTTTAACGACACTGAACTCGCCTATCCACAATCTGTCAGCAGCGCATATTGACCTAATTCGGCCACATAATGAGGAGAGGAGATGAAAGCCTTGAAAAGCTGATCATTGTTGGCAACACGGAGGCCATACGAGGCTGAGGACGGTCCCCAACCAGATGGAGCGGTCAAGTGAAAGGGGCCCCATCCTCAACCAAGATTTGCTCGGTCGTGAAAGACACGATGAAAGACACCGGTGGACGCAGATCATAAAAACTAGGTGTAGAGCATCTACATCCACCGATGACTACGATCCTCAGTCATAGGGGAGAGACCACGGAGAGTATTGAAACTGGCGAAGGGAATTTAAATAGGGAGGTATTCGCGTATTAGGTTTCATTAATCTCCAATAATTAGGCATATTGATAACAACAAATCCATAATATATTTAATTATAATGGCATGAGAACACACCTTAAAGCATCAAGAGCCCTTTCCCAAAACACGCTCGTGTGATGGCATTGCCCTAGCAAAAGAAAGCAAAACTTGCACTAGCAAAAGAGCGTATCTCCACGACAGTTTTTTCCTTTAGCAGCTTTAGCTGAGAATCGCAGTTTTTTGGCAATAACTCAAAAACGGTTTCTTCGATTTATTAAGCTTTATCTTTGTAATTTTTTGGTAAGGAAATAAAGGGGGGGGGGGGGCACAATTCGTGCAACTTTCGGTGCGATTATTTCAGAAAATATTCACTTAATATATTTTTTTTAAGAAACCTCAACATCTTTTTTAAGGAATTGTCGAAATATGTGCCACACATTGATATTAGTAGTAAAAAAAAGATTTTGAGTTTCAGTTACATGTATGGAGTGCCCCCCTAGAAGTATATTTTATTATTTTTTGACTATCAAACTAAGTAGTGGCTTATACAAAACACTCCAAATTACATCTAGTAGTTTTTGAGTAAATTGCCTTTGACATACGGACGGACCGACGGACACGACAAAACAATAAGGGTTCCGTTTTTGCCATTTCGGCTACGGAACCCTAAAAAAGTTCAATATCTGTTGATTTATTTACTAATTTGAGTAATCTGATATACTTCTATATGTTGATTTATTTACAAATACACTCGAGGATAAAAATGTTGAGCCATGGTCGTTCAGGGTAGGCAGTTTCTCCGTGCCTGTATGGAGCCATGGTCGTTCAGGGTAGGCAGTTTCTCCGTGCCTGTATGGAGCCATGGTCGTTCAGAGTAGGCAGTTTCTCAGTGCCTATATGAAGCGATACAAACGTAGTTTCGCTCTCATTTTAAAAAGATTGGCTAGTTCGCTCCCTCTGAAACTTTGCACTTAGAATAAGTTCAGGTATATGCGGGCCTGTAAGTAATTTATAACAATAATTAAAGCGAATTACAGTATTCCATACAAAACTTGCTTTTACTGTATTTCGTTTGTTTTATAAACTGGAGCCAAATATAAAAAATATTACAGGCCTAGATGTCAGGCCTTATGTCATTGTATATGAAAAGTTTCGTTACAATCCAAAACGTAGTTTTAAAATGAGAACGAAACTCCGTTTGTATGGGAAGGTGAAATTCGACCGAGCTTGCCGGGGACTCTTAATAGACTACAACCAAAAATACATTTCCCTCCAATAAGTTATGTAAATTTGTGTAAAATTATGGGCGGATCCTAACAAAACATTCGCTCAGTTTGGCATAAGGGATGTAGGCTTACCAACTAGGCTTCAAACCTCGAACTTACTACTTACTTGGGAAAGACTAAGGTTGGACAAAGAATGGCACAGTTTTCGGATTCTGTACCCAAAAGTTTTTGGTTTCAATACACAAATTGGACATTCAGGTAGAAATTTTATTTCCTATCTTTTAATGTTTACCTTTCTGTCTTAGTTAAAGTATGGTCGGGGAACAAAAAGGTTCGTCATTTTTTGACTCTATGTGGTAGTGTTAAATGTTCACTAAAGAAAATGGTGTTTAGAGATGGAACTTCCAAAATAGTGCCGAAAACCTTCTATCAGTTTTTTACATTACATTGCATATACCCCATAGACTCAACATTCTTCTTAGTCGGATACTCTTGACAGAGCAGTCGTGGTCACGTAGCACGCCAAATAATTCTGCACCACTTTTCCCTGGCCGTTGCTTCTCTGGCGCATGCGTTGAGGGAAGTGTTTGTTAGTTGTTTGATTTGGTCAGTCCAGCGCATAGGAGAGCGTCCTCGCGGTTTGCTACAATTGACCCTTTCCTAGACGACAAGTCTTTCTATGGTATGTTTTCCACGTCGAGTTACATGTCCGAAGTATCTCTGGATACGAGATCTAACTATCGATGAGAGCCTCTCTTTCACATCAAGTTCTTCTAGTATGGACAAGTTTATCTGGCGTTCTGTACATGGCATGTGCCTCCAGCACCACACTTCGAGTGCATCGATTCTTTGCCTATCACTTTACTTGACTGTCCACGTTTTGGCCCCATATAGAAATATAGGGAACACTAGAGACCGTACCTAGATTTAAGTGGTCTTAGTAATGTTCCTGTCCTGCCATATCTTTATAAGCTTTTCCATCGCAGATCTCGTTATTGCAATGCCAACATAATGGGTATTAAATTTGGCCGCTATAACAACAAATAATAAAAAAATATATAAAATTAAAAATTGTAAGGTCTGGTATAGAACCCTTTGTGCTTGAAACTGAGTCGCACTTGGCCGGTCTTTTATCAATAATTAAAATTAATAGTACCTACTTATGTAAGTATAATACAATAACAGGGTAAGCAAACTGAAGTGGCAATGGGCAGGGCGCATAGTTCGAAGAACCGATGGCCGTTGGGGCAGAAAGGTTCTCGAGTGGAGACCGTGCACCGGCAAGCGCAGCGTCGACAGTCACCCGCAAGGTGGTCTGACTACCTGGGGGGTTATTGCTTAGCGAAATTTTTACAATTTGTATCCGAATCTGTCATAGCCCATACAAAATCATGGCACTTGATTCTGATTCCGTTCCACAGTTACAACAAAAGGTGAAAACAAATTAACTACATGGTTGGAAGATAAAGATTATGTTCAGACAGAGGAATTGTTAGGATACATAGGCTAGGCATAAAAACACTTACTTGCACACACACACACACACACACACACACACACACACACACACACACACGCACACACGCACACACCCGAGCATTAACAGATATTTATCAAATATAATATTTAAGCTAAAAAACTAAAGAATTGTACAGATTTATATTAAGATCTATAAATTGTATAGTACCTTTTAGAAAACTTGTATACATGAAAGAGCGGTGGACTCCTGGTACAAGCTATGTAATAACTTACAAGGAGACGCCGGCCATTTGTAATAATTGTACTTACTGTTTGGAACACCAATAAATAATTTTAATTTAATTTTAATTCCCGACTGGAGGACTCGCTAGATGCGAGTTGCCTCTAGCCAGCCCATATGGTATTGAGGAGGCCTGTGTCCAGCAGTAGACATCCTATGGCTGAAATAACAATTATGATGATGATGAATAATATGATTAATCAGCGATTGTAGGGGTAGCTTTGTCTTTAGATTTCATGAAATATTTAGAAACGCGTTTGTCCCATATAGACCCATCTATCCCGCTTGGCTTTAGTAGACATAGGTATCTAAATTAATCGCACTTGTAAAGTATTATACCGTGATCAATATTGAGTAGTAAAAAGCCATCTTGTTATAATTGATGCACGATTAAATCATGTTACATATAAATAAGCATTAATATTCCAAAAGATCACGACACTAGATATTATCTTGACTAAGATGTTGATTTATAGTATTTTATCGTAGCTATTAAAGACTCTTTTTATTGACTGACATACATAACAAATTAATTTAGTATAGAAGCATAGAACCAGTTTGATATCTATACTATAATAAAGTTGTAAAAATGTAATGTCTGTACATTGAAGTTATTAAAAAAAGAATAAGTGTCCGTATCACTTATTTTTATTGCAAGTCATTGAATCGAAAATATATATTTTTTTGTGTATTTATGGTTCTGGCTTCATCACACCAAAACGGCCGAACGGTTTTCAACTATATTTATATAGGGTAGCTGGGCATGGTTATAGAATGCTTTTTATCCGGCTATACTAAAGAAAACAGGAGGGTTATGATTTTTTCCCCTCCACTGACAAAGATGCGGGCACCGTCTGGTAAAAAATATTATTGGAAACATTAAGTTTCCAGAGGTGTTTATATTGTATCTTTATTTCGATATTGCGCTTTATTTGGACACAGAATGTACCATTAGTATTTTTTTAAGTTTTGTTGTGTTTCGGATATATATATATATATTTAAAAAGAAATTTGTATGAAAACACCTTATTTAATGACTGTTTTTTTTGATTGCGTTGACTTAGAAAAACCGCGAAAGGCCATACAGAGCGCGCGAAACTAAAGCGGAACTTCCTTGGGTTTGACGTTTCACGGCGGAGGTGTGCTACCGGCATTAAAACAGATCTGGAAGAAATCTCTTATTCTTATTTCAGTTAAAGATTACCTAATACTGAAATGAAAATAAGGGATTTCTTTCGGCTGACGAGTGAGCAAATCAATTAAAAAACGTATTAGTAAACAAGTAATTAATTATAGAATACTGACATGTGGATTTTACATAATTATAATTACAATTTGTTTACAAAAATCGTTTCTAATTAGGCGTAACACATATTTTGAAATTTTAGTTTAATACCAAGGACCATTAAAACAAGAGGGCTGACCATCTGTACACAAAAAGCCGTTCCCCGATATGTACATCGCCATATATGTTGAAGAATTATTTTTTACAATTAGTCAACTTTGAAAGCGTGACACAGTATTTAAATGTTACGATTTATTTATTATTAGCTATTTACGAACTAATTGTTACTATACTATTTTTCTTTACTCAATTATTACATCGTTAAATGTTTTGTTTTTAAGCGCCATCTAGTTTTTCCAGAATATCTCCTTGGGATCGGAACACGATCCAAAGTATGGCAAGCGTCACCCCTCTTTTAATGGCCCTTGCTTAATACAAAGATAATCACTAACCACTAGTTTTTCACCACCAACCATTTTAAGTTTTTTGTTTTTAATATAAAGTAGGCTTTGAATAAATTCCCCCAAAAATTACAGTAGTTGTCGTCTTTTCGACAATGAAGTATATAAAAGGTCTATTTGCGATCAGTCGCGGTGCTGTTATTCTGTCAGCCACATTAGCTTGAGTTGATGCCGACGCCACCGTCCCTTCTTCAGTAATTTCTATATCAGCTTTATGTACTATAGCTGATACATATATACTCTCATTTGTAATCCTATTGAAACTGGCTGCAGTAGGCTCAAAGATATCGTAGACACCCATGTCGTTTAAAGGTTTATTCATGATCACATTGCTGCTGATCTTAAATCTTGGGAGTTTAATTTCGACTTCGTCCAAACCGTAGTTATCAACGTCTTCCTGTAGTTTTGCTGCTATATCCGGTAGCGTTACGTTTGTTAGTCTTTTGTACGCGTCTTCTAAATTTGTGTTTGGATGAGGAAGGATTATAATCATTGAAAACTTCCCATCTGTTCCATAAGCCAGCTCACATACAAACGATGTCAATTCCACTATATTAGATAAAGGAAACTCTCCTCTTTGATACATCATATTCACTTCTCCTATCACTTCTTTGTTTTCGTTGTAGAACTTTTCGACAGTCGTGTCGCTGGTATTGAATTGTGATGCCCAGAGACCCTTGAAAGATATCACGTTTGTCAAAATCATTCTAGATTCAACAAAGTCGTCTGAAGTTAGTACATTGGAAACGTGAGCTCCAGAGTCTTGGATTAAATTATTTGCTTTGTTTGAAGCTTCTTCTGGGTTTGTGAAATCAAGAACTTCGATACTAGCGTCGAAATCATTAGTGATCGTTTGCTTAAACACTGGGTTTAATTCGAAATCATCGTCAGCAAATAGGAAATTCTTACTGGTCAATGATACTCCATCAGTTTGTTCGAGCACAGCTTTAGTTAAGTTTTTGTAGCCTAATACTGCAGTTTTCAAGCTTCTTGGAAGGATGAAGGCTCGACGAATCTCCTCAAAACTGTTTCCTGTAGCACCGACGGCCAAACCAGTCATAAGCGTCCAGATTCCAAAGGGAGATATCACAACGTGTCCATCGGTTTGTTTCTGCGTATGATGCAGAAGTTCTATACTAAAATTCCTGCATCGTTCACTGAATTCAACTTCACAATAACAAGATGATATAAACAGTATAATCACTAAGGTCTTCATCATGTGTGACCTCATCTACGGCTCGCGAGGAACTGGCGATCTTAATCTTTAAACTTTAATTTAATTTGTCAGTCAAACGACTATAGTTCTTAAAGTGTTGACTTAAGGTTATTGAATTCAAGGTTTCTAAGGCAGGTTTTCCGCTAAATTATCTCACACAAACGAATTTGTTTGAAAATGAACTTTATAAGCTTTAACTTGAGTGCATTCTGTTTGGCTGTATCATAATGATGTTAAGTTGATGCAAGAGCAGTCTTCTTATTATTTGTATCTTTTTCGAGGCATTGAACAGTACAATGACATCTTAAAATTCCAGTTTGGCAGGTTTTTGTAGTAAAATATTTTATGTTGTTTTCCGTGATCTGTTTTTTTTTTATAATAACCAAAATGATTAGCTTTTACGTAATACAAGAGACACATGTTCGGCAGTGGACGTCCATGTTTGATAGATAGATATATAGCTTTTGCCCCCGAGTTTGTCTGCGTACAATTTAAATTACAAAAAATTCAAACGATGCCCATCCGAGTTGAGACCGTCGATTGATCTCTCGAGTGATCGTTAAACACTACTCGTTTATTGTCACGGATTCTTCCACCGCCGGTTAGGGCGAAGCCTTAAAATATACTTACTACATCCATATTACTACATCCATAGCTCAAGGGAGTAACCTCGGTCCGTTATTTTTCCTTATTCTAATCAATGATTTACCGGTACAGATTGCGCATTCCTTCTGTCTTATTTTTGCTGATGACGTAAAACTGGCCCTACCTGTTCATTCCTCACAGGACACCGCTCTGCTCCAGGCAGATATAGACAGAGTACATGAATGGGGTAGATCTAATAGTCTAGCTCTTAATATATCCAAGTGCGCTATAATTACTTATACGCGATCTAAGCAGCCACTTTATGACGACTATTATATAGCGGGTGAAAAACTTAAACGTGAAACCATGGTAAAGGACCTTGGCACATGGTTCGACTCACAGTTAACATTCCACCACTAGACTCTCGAAATCTGTAAAGCAGCTCGTAAACGTATGGGCTTCATTATGCGTCAGACCCAGCTATTTAATTGTCGACTAACTTTAGATGTACTATATTACTCATATGTACGTAGTAAAACAGATAGCAATGCTATCGTGTGGAACCCGTATGAAGCCAAATACTTACAATAGAAAAAATACAAAAAACGTTTGCAAGACACTTGTTTAAGAAACTGTACTATTATTATCCCTCTCTTTACCCGACCCCCTACGTGCGAGGCATGGTAGGCTACCAGACATTAGAAGCACGGCAAAATGTTACTTTAGTACAATTTTTTCTTCGGCTACTGCGAGGAAATATTTACAACAGTTACCTGTTATCACAGATTTCCTTAAACGTTCCCCCAATACCGAAACACGGTCTGCGTCCCCGAAAACAACCTCTGCTTAGACTCCCGCGCGCGCGCACCAGGGCACTGTCTAACTCACCGCTTCACCGCGCTCTGCGGCTCATTAACAATATATTGGACCAGGACGAAACTCTTGATCTCTTCTCGACCTCCGAGCCGAGATTTCTAGCCACTGCCGGGAATTATCTCGAGACCATCGTGGCTTCGAGTACGATAAGTGATAATTAATTGTATTTTATGATAATTCAATTTATTTATATTCTCAAATGTACCTGTGTCATGTTTGGTGTTTTTTTTACTGTAGGTGACATATGAAACAAATAAATAAATATTACGAGCCAGTTGAAAAGCCCGCCAATCATAAATTATTCAGCGCGCATACTGCACACCCAACTTAGCCGGGTTATTAAACGGCTATAGACGAGTTTTGTGCAGTCTCGGATAGTTTGTTGGGTATTGATTACATAACTGAAGTAATACAATTAACTGTATGTATACAGGGAATACTATGTTCATTCGAGAGCAAAGATAAATATAGGCCAAAAGTTTCAAAAATATTTACACAAATACACACTAAATCTATTTTCATAGTAATAAGGTTTGGATATTTATGAGATTGTATGGTGTTAACTTATTTTTGCCTTAGAAATTACTTTATGCAGATATATGATAAGGTTAAAGTCATGTCTTACCTGCTTATTATAGAATTTACCTACTTATTGTTTACAAATAAATAAATATCTATCAATATCTATCTATCTAACTTACCATTAAGTGAAGGTAATGGCGCAAGATATAAATGGCTGGCGATTGCTGCCGAGAGTAGCGTAGCTCTTAAATGAAAGACTGCTGAGTCCTTTGCCGAGTCGCTGAGTTCCTTTTGTCACGCGGCATATTTGAGGTACCTTTTTAGGGTTCCGTACCCAAATTGTAAAACAGGACTCTATTTTACTAAGACGCTGCCATCCGTCTGTCACCAGGCTGTATCTCATAAACCGTGATAGTTTCACAGATGATATATTTCTGTTGCCGCTATGACAACTAAAACTAAAAACAGAATTAAATAAATATTTCCGGGGGGCTCCCATACAGCAAACGTGATTTTTTGCCGTTTTTGGTCTGTCTGTGTTAGTAACCAATATAAAATGACGGAACACCGCGTACGCGGAGTTTGTAGCGTATATTTTGTACGGAACCCTCGGTGCGTGAGTCCGACTCGCACTTGGCCAGTTTTTCTACCTTCTTTTTTTCATACGTTATTTTTCCCTGTATAATTTATTTTTGGTGTGGCAATAAATGTTTTCTTTCTGTCTTTCAAAGAAGAAGAAATTAGTTTTTTTTGGGCGTTTTATTGTGTACCCTTAGAGCGCGCGTTCCATTCCAACTTAACTGTTTTTTGTCGACTTTACTACACGCAAAACTGTGAACCTTAAGCATTTTTCCAATACCCAGAACAATGTACACAGTACAATTCAAAAACCATTTCATCCTTAGATTAAGTTTTCCCCCGTAAACGCATTACCCTCTTTCTCGAGACGGAAACCAGGTCATTCCGCGCTTCATTTCCGCCCTTGGGCTCTGCTTATTGGAAGAAAACTTTTTTAAACGGATTTCGTGAATATTACTTTATTTCCCGACCTTTTTTTCCAGTACTTAGGCTGGAGATTTTGTAAAACGAATGGCGACCGCTGGTAACACTACCTCATCGAGTACCATCATTAAGCCACTTGAAACAGCACATTAAAGTTGCTAGTTCACCGTCAAAGGATTTATCGTGCTCTCATCGCAACGACGAAAACTTACGATCCCTGACCAAAATCGACCACTTTCCGAAATGATTACACGCTGAAAAAGGTAATTTAAAGCGATGATATATATATTTTCGTCCGTTGCCCCGCAGTATCTCCAGACGCTTATATTTCACCAGTGTGTATAATGCCAGTGAAGACTTCGGCACTGAAACGTCGCTCACGATGGACATTATAAGAAGACTCAATCACTCAGATAGCAATGGATCGAGCTATGCTTAGAGTTTCTTTGCGAGATCCAATAAGTAAACTGATGACTTAATTAAGGTCGCTGGATTCAGTGTCCAGTTTGTTTAAACACGTTTTTCATGACTGTACATAATACCCATTTTTAATGTACTTTAAGTCTTTTACTCGGTCTTATAAGTACTCGATGTGGTCGGGTTACCGACGGTGACCTCTCGGACTATAGACCGGGGGTCAATTTCATAAAAGTTACTCAGTGTATTTTTGGAAAGACAAGTGTTGTGGGTAGTTAGGTTAGGTTATAGTGGATCGGTTTTTTTGTAAAAAAAAGGAATAGAGATCAAATAATAATAAAGCCATTTAATTTTTTGGCCTCATTCACAATATTCACTTCCGTTATCACGAAAAATTGTAAAGAGCGAATGTTTTTATATGCTATCAAACATTTTTTTCGATGCGAAATAAGCCATTTTTTTTTATTAAATTGCTTAGTAGTAACACTTCCACTAGGCTAATAACTTCGTCAATTAAACCCAACGAACAAGATCTAAAGTAATTTGTAATGATCTGATATCTTCAGGTTGTACATTGCGCAGAAACAAAGACTGAAATCTAGGGAAATTCTGCAGTAATTTATTACTTTAGTGAATTATTACCCAAGTGAATTATTCTAGTTTCCAGATCCATTTGAGCTAACAGAATTAAGACCAGATTCGATCCGGGAGTAGAGCTGTAGAAGTGTAATGAGACGAAGATAAATTAGACGTATTCTGAATGACTGATTGGATGGAATTATCTGGACTTATTATTGGTATTTGAAAACGTAATAAGTGGGCTTGGATTGAAATTACCAGCCTATCAAATAGTTGCATACAAGATGAAAATGCAGTTGTAATTCTGTCGTCACCTAAGATCAGCCAGAGCCCAGAAAATCAGCGCTGGCTTTTGAGCAACCATTATAGCAGTTATTAATCTCTTGAATCCTTTTTTTGTGGTATTGTTTGTATGTCATCGAATAATTTATTTCTTTCTTTAAGAAAACGTAAAACCTTCACATTTAGCCATAAATTTGTGAGCGAGAGAAAACAAAATCACATCTATTCATCGAGTGCAGTAATTTAGGTGAAACTTCGGGATGTACTTCCGTTCACAAACAAACAGATAAATAAAGCCACACATAAACCAAGGCTAATGGTGTACAATGTTTATTCCTAGATACTTTAACTGTCAAGGTTCTTAGGTAATAGCATAAAGGAGAAATCATACTTATAGACCCTTACCTACAATACACTTCTCTGAAGTGCGTACGCCAAAACAGTGAGGCACGTACCAAATCACGTATAAGGATTTCCTTATCGCCCTAGGCTCAAAACAGCCAATTTAGTCCCGCTTAACGATACTCCGATAAAAACGTTTTTCGCGCAAGAGACAAGTGAAAACAAATTTATCACCTTTCAATTTACTGTACAGTCAACTAAAACAGATGCATTTTGCGAACTTAATTGTTTTATTCATAAACTGACCAGCAATTGACCCCAGTATTAGGTAATACTATGGTAAGTGACTACGGGGTCGAAGATGTAGCTGGCTGGTTCAGTAACAGCCTATTCACTATTGCCTTGAAGAGACCCAAAATATAATTTTCCGGAAATACACACGACGGAAGCGAGTTCCATTCCTCAGTGGTTCGCATTAGTAATAATGAAGCAAATCGCTTCATGCGTATGAATGGTAAATCAACATCGTAAAGCTGATGGCGCTCCCCACACCTGGATGTCCGATGGTGGAACGGGGATGGCGGGATTAAATCATGCAATTCCTACGCACACTCTCCAAAATAAATCCTATAGAAAACCTACAAGCTGGCAACTTTGCGGCATTGTTTTAGGCTCTGGAAGTTGGTCTCAGCCGATAAAGCATCACCAATGAATTTTAAGCCTCGAAGTTCTACTGGACCTGATTTCAACCCCCATCCCTAGGTCAATACAGCATGTCAAACAGCAAAAAGAAACATAAAGCAGTCACATTTAACGGTAGATTTGTGGACACGAGAAAACAAAATCAGCTTTATGCATCGAATGCAGTAATTCAGGTGAAACGTCAGGATGTAGCCCCGTTCGCAAACAAACACATAAATAAAGATGACCCGGATTATCCAAGGCTAACGGTGTACGGTGTTCATTCTTTGATACTTTAAACCATAACGATTGGTGAGCAACCGAAATGAGTAGGGTGCTATATATTTCGCATATTTTTTTAAGTCCGAAACTGATTTCGCCGAACAGGTTTGGCATAATTTGATTTCGCCGAATGTTCATCTTGCCGAATCATTATTTGTCCGAATCTAAATACGCATAATTTAATATCACTGAATTTTAGTTGCAAATTCAAACTCTAACAATAAAAAACTGCTGACAGTAAAGCAGGTTAGGTTAGTTTAGAATTGCAATCCCAAACAGAAGATGACTGCTGCCAGAAAAGTAGGTTTTCGGCATTAAAAAGTTATGCGTTCCATTCGGTGAAAATAGATTCGGCGACAACATGATTCGGCGTAATGAAATTATGCTTATAGATCAATATGCCTATTGTGATTATGCCATATATAATTATGACAAAAAAATGCGTAAACAAGGGGAAAGGGTAAGGATATATTTCACACGGCCCACGACCACAAAAAGTAGTGAAGCAGTGGTTACGCGTGAATAGTTGCACTGTAGCATCTTTTAGTTGCTTTGATGCGGTCGGACCGACCACACAGTTGCGTTGACGTCGAAATGTGGTTCGTAGGAATCAAACTTTGTATTTTCATATAAATCGCACGACCACTTGATTGTCATTGTGGTACGTCTGAATAGACCCAAGGTCTGACGTTTCTTCATTGTTACGAGAAATGTGTTTTATCTTAGATTAATTAATAGTTATTTTGTTTTTCCAAGGAATAGCGACAGTAATACTAATTCGTGGAATAGCAACAGAGCTACTATTTATTCGTCTAATATGAAATCCGCAGATTAATGCCTGAATCTATTAATTTGTGCTTTGTCTATTGCTACTTAATATTTAAAGTTCCGTATTATGAAAGGAACTGACAGGGTCGTAATGTAAGTTTTGAATTGTAAAAAGTAGGTATACATTTTTTTACCGCTATAGTAAAAAACTATATCTTCCCCACGCCTTTCATTTTATACATATTTATACTTATTGGAAAACATTCCCCTAAATTTAAATGCAATAAAGTGGTTGCGAATGCAAAAAATTTAAGATCACGAGAAGGTTTACTTAATGTTTTTCTCAGGCTAAGGAAAATAAACAGTACCTTTAAAACGAAATTCAATTTATACAATGGTCATCAGGTTTTATAGAATCATTCCTAAAGTCTCATTATCAAAACTTTGAATGCAGCCGTTACATTTGCGTAGCTCCCAAACATTTGACCTAATTTCCATCCAATTTAGCAATTTTGCACTTTTCCTCAGCCAGATGCTTGTAGGTCACCTGGTTACAGGTAGGCTAAAAAGACTATCGATTAAGAAAACGCAGCGGAGGAGAAAGAAGTCCTTTCTATACTTTTTATCATTTCATTATTTGAAATAAAACAATTTAACGGATTATCTCGCGTATATTATCTCATTTTAGTTCCCGACGTTTCGGAAGTTTTCCAGCTTTCCATGGTCACGGGTGGACTGAGAAAAGATGAGTTTTCCTCTGTCAAAGTTACACTTTGTGCAAACTACCCATTTTTGAAAAAACACAAATAAAGGTGTACATACATGCCAGATGGGCCTAAGCTGTAAAGACAGTTACACATGTGCCAGAAGGGCTTAATTATTTTATTTTAATAATTTACCAAGCAGCATTTCACAAATGAGGGGTACTGAGGAGAAAAGGAAAGGCTGCAAAGAAAAACTCCCAGGCTACCTCATTACTAATTATAATATATAAAAAAACAGAGACTATTAAACTACTTTTAAACAGATAAGATATTTTACACCGCTCGGAAATTAAGGTTTTGCAGTCCTGTGTCTCGCTTGTTCCTTGATGAGATGTATTACAGGATCCCAAGCTGGTGGTAGTGACAATCCATCTTCTCTATTGAAATTAGGATGCTTTTTAATATCAATAGCCTCGCGTAGCATTCTGGGAAAATATCTTTTAAGCTTCCGAAACGTCGGGAACTAAAATGAGATAATATACGCGATATAATCCGTTAAATCGTTTTATTTCAATGAGTAATAATCGCGGAAACAGAAGAAAATATTATTTCATTATTTGTTCGACGACACGTTTGGCTCAGTGGGTTGCACAACGGTCTACGAAGCTGGTGGTCCCGGGTTTGAATCCCGGCCAGGGCAATACTTTGTGTGATGAGCACGAATGTTTGTTCCTGGGTCTTGGATGGTTTCTAATGTGATATTTCCTTCCGTTTCCGCGATTATTACTCATTTAAATACAACAATTTAAAGGATTATATCGCGTATATTACCTTATTTGAGTTCTTGACGTTTCGCAAGCTTTTCAGCTTTCCAATGGTCTCAGGTTGACTCATTTTGTCTAAATGGTTTTTATGTAATTAAGTAATGTAATTTATCTTTATAATATGTAATAGAAAGTGCCCGCAACTTCGTTCGCGGAGGAGATAAGTCATAACCCCTCTTTTTTCCTTTAGCATAGTCGGGTTTAAAGTATCCTGAAGCCGTACAACTTCCGAAACATCGGGAACTCAAATGAGATAATATGCGCAATATTAACCGTTTAAATTGTTTTATTTAAAACAGAGGGTTATGCTTTTTTTCCTCCGCTGCGGAAACTGCAGGCACATTCTAGCACATAAAAAAAAGTTACACAGAAAACATTCAGGCTAACGAACAAATATCCGTGTTTATCATACAAATTAGGTCCACTTTTAATTATCCTAACTTTTTTTTTGACCTTGGAGACTACGTCTCCATATTTTAGTAAGTATTTTATATTAATGTCCAATTATTTCTGATAGCGGGGGAGACACATATATCTCTGTCTTTCTCCCACATTCAAGATTGAATTTAAAAAAAAACCATCTCCGCAGTCCTTATGCCTTGCTCACCGCGTTCCTACTCCCAAAGGTCGCATGTCAGTGCCGTTTGTAAATTTGCACTCCCCCTACAATCTAATTACTGGTAAGGAGTAGCCAAGTAGCACACTAGCTGTATTAGAGCTTATTCAGCCCTTAAAACACTTAAATTGGCTGTATAATGGCTGTATATATAAGCCCTTAGATAGGTCGCGTGTTGTCATGCCCGGCTCCTTACTCTTATTCTTACAAAGACAAGTCAAAAAAAAATTCAGTTATTTTCTCTGTTGCAATTATTTTAGGCATATGCTCGGAATCTTTCTACGAGATCGAATCAGAAATGAGGAGATTCGTAAGACGAAGGTCACCGACATAGCAAATAGGGTAAGCAAACTGAAGTAGCAATGGGCAGGGCACATAGTTCGAAGAACAAATGGCCGTTAGGGGAGAAAGGTTCTCAAGTGGAGACCACGTATCGGGAAGCGCAGCGTGGAAGGGCCACCCGCAAGGTCGGACGACCTGGTTAGGGTTGCGGGGACTCGCTGGATGCGGGTCGCCTCCATCCGGCCCATGTGGAAATCTATAGAGGAAACCTGTGTCCAGCGGACGTCTTATGGCTGAAATGATGATGATGATGAATTAGTTTTCACTACAGGCAAATCTGATGCAGACATGTGACCTTGAGACCAACTTGCAGAATATTTTTTTGCCCTAAGAATTTCCTATTTTCCACTTACCCCTAGTCCTATATAGGTCACCAGGTTGCGCGCTAATAAGACTATCGATTAAGGACATGCAGTGGAGCTTCGATTCTATTAGCCTGATTGCAACCGTGCGGAGTTGATTGACTTTCTGCACTTGTGCCTGAAAGTGGTTTTATATTACACAGTTTTAGATCAAAGTTGGCGTTCTTTAGTTAGTTTGATTGATTAAGGTTCCGTGCCCAAATGGTACGAGTGAACTCTATTATTAAGCCTCTACTGTGGGGTTGTCAGCCATAATGATCTAACTCTTTAACCGCTATTAAAACTTTTGATAAAATTTGAAAATTAAAGTCGATCCCTATATCACCTTCCTTAAAGTAATTTTATTTTATACTTCTTTGAAATACTTGTTATGTATAAGTTGCTTCTGTTGTTATATTAGATATTACTCACTTCTCTAATGTAATATTTATATTTTAATTTCTGTCTTTGACGTTTGGAGACACTTTACACCTCCAAAACATTATGGGTTGACCATAAAGACCTTTTACATCTCCTAATTTAAAGTATTGACCACGGAGACTCCATTAATCGTAGGCGACTCGAACTCCCGCTGGGCCGTATTTTAGGTACTCGTAAGTTATAAATAAAAATAAACACCTATAGTTTGAACTGAAAACTCTTAAGAAACTATAACTGGAGTTCTTGTCATCAAATTTCAAACTTTCTTAGGCAAACAGGGCAAACTTTAACGAACGTACCACAATTAAGTAGCTCTTCGGAAAATATAAAATCTAGATGGAAGAAACTTTTTACCACTTTAATAAAAGTGGTTTAAAAATTCAACTAAAAAGTTTCTGTCCTAGAGAATATAATCTGTAGAACATTTTTGTTTTTTTCATATCGATGATTTTTTTAATTTCATGCCGATGACGTCAAACCACACATAAGATGATTTCCACTAGTCTTTTCGTAAACAGTTACAACTTTATCAACCTCTTTAATTAAACGATATTGGCACTTAAGGGCCTGCCAACCAATAAGCGGAATTTGTAACAAGGGACGCATTTATTGCTCGCGCGCATCAAAGAAGGAGAAAGTCACAACATCCTGTGTGCAAAATGACGTAATTTTTACGTCATTGGCATGAAAAGTACGAGCCCTGAACATGATATTTGAAATTAATTTTAAAGACGTACAGGTGCACTAACAAAGGATTTTTCGAAATTGGAATTCGATTGGATTTTTTCATGGCTGTGCCATTATAGTGCGATGTTGAATTTGGTCCCAAGCTTTATATTTTAAAAAAAAGAAGGGGCACCTTTGTTCGCGGAGGTAAAAAAAATATAATCCTTTTTTCACAGCGTAGTCGGGTAAAAAGAATCCAATAACCATTTGTGGATACCCAGCTTTCCGTGTGCCAAAAATGATTAAAATATGTTTAGCCGATTTAGCGTGATGAAGCCACAACGACACACACAAACATACAAAAAAAGGACTCAGTGACCTGCAAATAGTCAGTTACAGACACCTTATTTTTACAGCTTTATAATAGAATAGATAATCATAAATGTATTTACATACATTTTATCTGTAGCTTTACAATAGAACATCAGATTCCTTAAATTTGAAGCGAGCATGTCTATTGTTCAGTCTCTTACAATAAACCACTTGGCTACACTTTAGACAGAGACACATTTCGTCTCTAACCGCTTCGCTAGAAAACCCCAGTCCTTAACCGACTTCAGAACAGAGCTCATAAAGTCTATTTCACTTTAAAAAGCTAGACAATTTGGGACGACGCGGTGCCAAGACGCGTCTTTAGAAAAAAGCGTAAGTACCGTGTTTATCGTATCCACATATGACTTTTCTGGTAAATGCGAGATGGAACAATTCCGAGGGTAGTTTGGAACGGTTGTTCATAATAATGATGAGTTGTTATTTATCATGAAAGTTCGACAATTGAAATTGCTATTGTGAAGTTAGTGCTGAACGTTTCAATTTGGGTTCACGTTTTAAATGTGAACCCAAAACATACATATGGCCAATATCTCCAATGACAATTCGGTGATTCACCAGTTCATCCGCACCATCGTATAAATGTTGTATACGTTGAAAAAATTGGATAAATATCACATTACAACCATCATATTTACTTCTTCTTAGTCGGCATCTTCATTGCTGAAAGCCGTGTCTAATGTGAAATGTTGGCCACTTGCTGAACCATGTTCTTCCAGGTATTTCTATCCTCTGCCGTCCTAATAGCTTTAGGTATTGGCAGGCCAGTTAGCGTCTTTATTAGGTCTGCCCAACGGGTAGGCGTTCGACCGCGCGGTCTTTTCCCGTCAACCTGACCAACTACCATCAGCTTTTCCAAGCTATCGGGGTTTCTTCGAGCGACGGGTCCGAAAGTACTTGTAGTATATGCTAACGCAGTGTATTCTTTGCTTTACTTTTGTTTTATTGCTCTTAAAAAAACTAACTCCTAACTGGCGTATTTGTAATGTCCACGGAAATCTCCGTCACACATGTCATAAAAGTTCCACAAAGTCCCCGAGGTATCGCGGCCACCGCGACTAAATAAAAGGAAAGTTAGTTCAGTGATAGATTACCCTGGAACTACTGAGTCGCCGGAACAGATAATATAGTGAAAGAGTCGAGACTTAGCTAGGGATGGGAGTTGTAATAATTAATTTGAAAAATAAAAAAATATCTATACCATTATGAAGTTGTAAAAATGAAATGTCTGTACATTAAAGATATTTTATAAAATAAAGAATTTTGTGCTGCTCGTAGACGCGTAGCCGATACTATGAGTTCAAAGTCAAAGTGAAATCATTTTATTATAAATAGATTCGTACCGAATACTTTTTGAAGGTCAATAACATATGGGGTATAGGGTTCTAAACATTTTACACAAGACATTTTTAAGTATTTGCAGTCAAGAAATTGGTTACCGCGTCTGGCAACACGTGTTGGTCAGATAAATATTCATCTAATGTATAGTATGCGTGTATAGTATTTCCCCGTATGCGTGAGGAAAGTGTGTAGCGCTGCGAAAAACTTGGCACCGAAAGTGTTATTATACATACTCATAAAGTTGCCGTAATAACTAACTATGATAATAACAGTTTGGAGGATGATTATTACAAATATTATCAAGTTGTAAAAATTAAATGTCTGTACATTGAAGATATTTTCAAAAAAATGATTGTAACGGACTATTTGGAGGTCACAAGTCACTGAATAGAAAAATATTTTCTTTGGATTTTTTGTACGTTTGTATGTGCCGTTGTGGCTTTAACACGCCAAATCGGCTAAACGGATTTTAACTATGTTTTGTACACGGGTAGCTGGGTAGCTCCAGATGGTTATAGGATGACTTTTACCTGACTATACTGTCGAAAAAAGAGGGTTATGCCTTTTTCTCCTCCACGAGCAAAGTTGCGGGCGCCTTCTAGTTTCATACTTAAATTGCAAGTTCCCTACTATTTAACCGTGTATCCAAGTTTCTTCGATTAGATCTCACCAGTAAGACAGCGCCTGAAGGGGCGGTGCGGTAATCTCTCCGTAAGCGCCCAAGTGCGCAAAACTTGCCAAATTAAGACAGCTGCGATCCCGAGTGGAATGAATTATTTGCTATTGATATGTATTATGTTGTCATTTAGGTGCGAATGTTTTAAGCTGTACTTTATCTGTTAAGTAATGAATGAATTACATTTCAGAGTTCCACTGTAGCATAATGAAATAATTAGATAAGTACTAGCTTCTGCCCGCGACTTCATCCGCCTTATAATCTTTTATCGCGGATAAGGGTATTTTTCCGGGATAAAAAGTAGCCTACGTCCTTCCCCATCTCTTATACCAAATTGCGTCCAAATCGGTTCAGCAGTTTAAGCGTAAAGACGTAACAGGCAGACAGACAAACACACTTTCGCATTTATAATATTAGTATGGATTAGTATGGATGTATAACTAGATTTTTGACGGATCCAACTCGGACGCTGCCCAGCGTTTGGGAAACTGCAAAGTGTCTTCTCATCCAGGATACCTCAGTGCTTGAAGACGAAAATCTACAACCAGTGCGTATTACCGGTGATGACCTACGGAGCCGAGACGTGGACTCTGACTATGGGCCTCTTAAGGAAGCTCAGAGTCACTCAGCAAGCTATGGAAAGGGCTCTACGAGATCGAATCAGGAAGGGGGACATTCATAGACGAACCAAGGTCACCGACATAGCAAACAGGGTAAGCAAACTGAGGTGGCAATGGGCAGGGCACATAGTTCGAAGAACCGATGGCCGTTGGGGCAGAAAGGTTCTCGAGTGGAGACCGCGTGACCTGCAAGTTGGTCGGACGACCTGGTTAGGGTAGCGGGGATTCGCTGCATGGGGGTCGCCTCTATCCGGCCCATGTGGAAATCTATTGAGGAGGCCTGTGCAGCAGTGGACGTCCTATGGCTGAAATGCTGAACATTAACTAGATTTTCACTTTGCCCTGGCCCGCATTTCTCACATATTATTATGGTTTTGTGAATCTTAGATGTTTTTGGGATAAAAAGTAGCCTTTTTCACTCACCAGTTACAGCAAATTAGATGAAGTAATTTAAAGTAGGTACTATCGCGTAGTACATTTTCATGAGCCTAAGTTCTCGTTCGTAACTTTCAATAGTCTTAGCATAACAGTAGACTTTTCACGATGTCATATATTTAATCAAACATTTTCCTTCGATTTCTATCGACAGAATACCTTATTCTTCTCGCATATCTATACTAATGTCTCAGCTCAGCAGCAAACGTAGACACATGCTCCTTAAACTTAGAAAGCTATAAGCGACGCCGTTACCGTATTAATATGCGCCCTTTTCTGCCCTAGGGCAGCAACGCCGTGACCTACTTCGAGAGGATATTACGGGTTCGAATCCGTCGTTAAAATTAAACCATCTGGTATTGGCCGCTATTTTACCGTGCGATCGACATTTGGCTTCATACGATGTTTGATAAAAGAGATTTGATTTCTGTGTGCCTACCATGAGCTGAGTTTACGATCGGCACTAGCGAGTATCTCGTATCGAGAGTCAGTGCACCTCTCTCGCACGCACTAATAGTGCGAAAGAGATAGACCATCATCGAGCGCTCGATACTCTCTCCTGCCGAACTCATGGTAGGCGTACTGTTAGTGTCATTCAAATATGGTTTTATAGTACTGGTGAAGTAAGACTAAATATGACAGTTTGGCGGCAAAATATGTACCTCATGGAAACTTTGTTTCTAACTTTATCTTGGCACTAGAAATGAAGAACTGTCGAGTCCTACCAAAAATAGTCCTACTTCCTCTGAGGGGGTATGCTATACTAGGCGAGGAAGGTTTGTTTTCCATATATTTCTTTGCGCTGAATGAAATGAGACCATTCCTACACTTATAGAATCAATATTGTTCTAGATATGAAGGGTTTTTGTTTGAAAAAACGAATCACAGCTTACCCTTTCTTTTCACTCAGTGTCGATTGTGTTGACCGTTTTCTTTCACAATTTTATCTGTAGAATTGATGATGGCATCAGAGGGGACAGACTTTATTCTAGCCATGTTGTTGAATGTTTAAATCACAGTTTTCGAACACACTGAGCTTGCCGGTACGCGGCCATCAAAAATCTTTCTGCCCCAACGGCCATCGTTTCTTCGAACTATCTGCCCTGCTCATTGCTACTTCAGTTTGCTTACCCCGTTTGCTATGTTGGTGAGCTTGGTTCTTCTACGAATCTCATATCATTTTATAGAAAGCATTTTTCTCTGAAACCTTTAATAATTTGGGATAGTTACAAAACAAACCTACTTACCGAAACCTAAACCGACTTATACATCATCATGTATCTTTTCAAAAAACATGTCAATTATATGATTTTTCTCCCAACTTTCTATAAATAAAGCATTGTATGATCCCCCCCCCCCACCTTTCTATAAAATAAAGCATTCTAGGGAACGTTTGTCGACAAAAAAAAAATAGAAGGATACCATGGTTTTAGACACATTATCTCCGTTTTGCAGTTCCGCCAACTTAATTATTTAATTTGATTCACCTTCAAGAAGTCAGTATCACTTTTTTATATCTTAAATATGTAGGAACAGACATTTTATTTTTACAACGTTATAATTGTGTACATATATATGAGAAATAAGGAATAGGGATGACCATTGACCGGGTATGAAAATCAAAATTGTATTTAAGTAGTCCATCAGCGAAATAATAATAAAAATTTGGACAAGTATATTTTTCTTTTTCAAAATACCAAAAACATATTCAGATACATCGCATTAAAGTTTAGGAGAGGGGGCTCGTGACGTCACTCGGTAAAATTTGTACCTAGGAGTGACGTGACGCGACATTTTGACCTAAGGTATGGCCTTTATTTCTTGATTATTTAATAAATGAAAAAATACGGGTGCAATATTTTTTATTATTGTACATAGTGGACTAATTACAAAAATTTAGTCATCCCCATTGCATGTTGTCTTAGACATGAGTAAACAGTTCATCAATCAATCAATCAAAATATTCTTTATTCAAGTAGGCCTAGTTACAAGCTCTTTCGAAATGTCAGTTACATGAGAGTGAAGTGTTTGCTGGGAGACATACAATATGATCCAACATTTGCTGCAAGATCATTTAACTTAAGTGTAATATTATAGATAAAATCATTATTTTAAAAATTAAAATAATCAATAAAATAAATCCCAAAAGGATTGTCAGTAAAAAAGAAGAAAATTATAATCTAGAATGTGTCTAGAATAAAATTCTAAATGGCAAAATATATAAAAAAATTATGATTAAAATAATAATAACACCTTAGGTATTCGTTAAAAATACGTTTTATACGTATTCGTTAATTTACATATACCTACATGACGCTATAATTTACATTAATCCCACAAGGCTTTATCATTCATATAGTCTTGTGTGCTATAATAAGCTTTAGAAAATAATTTTCGTTAATTTGAATCAAATTATTTTCCTCTTTAACTTCACAGACGTCGTCTCGATAAATGTAAATTCAGGATACCGACGCGTTGGAAGCAAATAAAAATATATCACCCTCTCTTTACTTTTGAAGAGGCTATTTTGTTTTTACTGATTCCATTTTACAACTTCTAAAGACACGGGCTACCAAATTAATAAGGTTGTGCATGACTTTTAATTTATTTTCCCTATCGCGAAGTGAAAGTAAAAAACCGGCCAAGAGCATGTCGGACCATGCTGAATGTAGGGTACCACAGCCGTTTATACAAAAAAATGCACTACAGATGAAAAAAATACAATATGAAAATAAACACTAACAAAAGAGCCTATCTCCCCGGCACTTATGTCCTTTTGCTGAGATGCGCAGTTTTTTGGCAATAACTTAAAAACGGTATGTCCCGTCATGTTGAAAACAATTTTCGTTGGAATCATTTATGAAGTTTTATATTTGTAATTTTTTTCATAATTTTTGAACATACCCTTTACAAAATAAAGGGGGGACACAAATTTTGCTACTTTCGGAGCGAATATTTCCAAAAAAAATCACTAAGTCAATCATTTTTTTACAAACCTCAAACTGTTTTTAGAAGATCTGTCAAATGATGTGCTACACTTAGATATTAGCTGTTTTTTTTGTTCAGTTTCTGTTACATGTATGGAGTGCCCCGCCCTAGAAATATGTATATTTTTTATTTAACTATCAAACTAAGTAGCGGCTTACACAAGACACTGCGTTCCAAATTGCATGAATATACATCTTATGGTTTTTGAGTAAAATGCCTGTGACATATGGACGGACGGACATGACGAAACTATAATGGTTCCGTTTTTGCCATTTTGGGTTCGGAACCCAAAAAAAGAGGCTAGTTAAGAGTTAATTGATAGCTCCGAAATTTATAGAGCTATGTTTTTTTTTTTTGAGATTTTGTGTTTGGCCTCATAGTAAAAGTTGCCCAGTGTAGCCCTCCAAATAACCCTCGTCACTCCTGCTCATGACTCATAAATCACCCAGTATGTCTCGTCATCAAATTGTTTGTTGTTATTCTATACTTATCAGTATTGAACAATAATGAATTAACAATGGTGTAATTAAATACAAATATTACACTATATCTAAATTATAACTAAATTAAAGGTTGTGTAAGGTTCTAAAGGTGATTCCGGTAGGTGCCTGGCTCAAAGGTGCATATAGTCAAATACGTTTTTTTAATACATTTTATTTATTTAATAAATATCTTTAGGCCTGTCATATTTATGTTTAATACAAACCGCAACAGTATAAACTGTCATAAACATTGTTTTACTGACATAAAAACATTATTTGCCACAAATTCGTTTGCTAGACCGGAATATAATTAATTCCGGCAAAGTATGTAACGAAATTAAGCAGCACATCAACTGACCTATGTGTCGATAATCCATTAAAAGGTTAAACGCGTAATTGAATGATTGGGAACCCCACTAAACGGGTTAATCCAACGAACCCGCAAATCTCGTTCAATCCAGAATCGGGGTTTGCGGTCTTTAGAGGATGAAGCTGGCAGCTTGATCACCATAAATAGGGGTAATATTATATCATATCATATCATATCATATCATTTATTGATAAACAATTTTACATTGTGTTTGAAATCTGTAAATAACTAACAAAAATTACATAGTTTAATTTAAACAACAAAATTTCACCCGTCACACAGTGTTAAATTAAAGAAAAATAATTAATAGTAATAATAATAATAATTCATTCAAATTTTGATTTTAAGTGTCATAAACATAAACATGGGTAAGTTGGAATATCAGTCGAATGTCCGTTTAAATTTGAATTCGAAATATTAATCCGCAATAACTCTGACTTTCTATATGTAATTGTGACTCGTTGCTTTTTTAGTGAGCTGGATTTAAGGAACATACTTCTCCCAATTCTAAATTAATGAGAGGGAGGCCTTTATCCGGCAGTGGGACGCAGGCTCTTAAATAAACATCTCTACTATTTTACTTATTATATATCTATACTATTACGACTATATATAATTTCGACGACCGGTTTGGCTCAGTGGGAGTAACGTTACCTGCGAAGCTGAGGTCCTGGGTTTAAATCCCAGTAAGGGCAAATATTTCTGTGATGAGCATAAATATTTGTTCCTGAGTCTTGGATGTCTTCTATGTATATAAGTAATATATCTATTAAATATATCGTCGTCTAGTACCCATAACACAAGCCTGATTGAGCTTACCATGGGACTAGTTCGATTTGTGTAAAATTGTCCCGTAATATTTATTTATTATTATTTATTTATTATAAAGTTGTAAAAAATTAATGTTTGTATGTGTCGTTGAGGCTTTATGACGCTAAATCGGCTAAACGGATTTCAACAATTTTTGGTACATGGGCAGCTGGGTATCTCCAGATGGATATAGGATACTTTTTACCCGACTGTGCTAAAAAAGGGGGGGTTATGACTTTTTCTCCTCCGCGAACGAAGTTGCGGACACGTTCTTATAAAAATGAAATGTCGGGACATTTAAGATATTTTTCAAAAAATATTGTAACCGAGTATTTGGACGTCACTGGATCGATTTTTGATTTTTTGTATATTTGCATGTGTCGTTGTGATTTTTATTCTGGCACATGTGTAACTGTCTTTACAGCTTAGGCCCATCTGGCATCTATGTACACCTTTATTTGTGTTTTTTCAAAAAAATGGGTAGTTTGGACAAATTGTAACTTTGACAGAGGAAAATACATCTTTTCTCAGTCCTCCTGTGACCATGGAAAGCTGGAAAGCTTCCGAAACGTCGGGAACTAAAATGAGATAATATACGCGATATAGTCCGTTAAATTGTTTTATTTCAAAGAGGTTTATATTTTTTCCCCCTTTTGACAAAGGTGCCCTCTATTTATTTTTTTCTAGTTTATAACATTTGTTTTATTCGTACGCGAATCACAAGCTTAAGGGGCTACCACACGCGAATGACCTTAGATCCGTAGCTCCTCACTTTCCTGTGTTGTATATGTCTCGTCATGTTAACAACCACCGTTGTTAACAATATACTGTTTCAGTTTATCTTCACGAGTCACCGAAACCAAGATAAACATCATTAAAATTTGTAGTTTTTTCGACAAAAAACCAGTTTTTGCTACTTTTCATAAAAACTCTAGAACCTATTGAAAAAACAGTTGACAATTTTTAAGTGAACATCATTACTCGCTTATTGGTTTTAGTCCCATGTCTAAGCGTCGCTTGACGAGGGAGCCTATATCAATTTAAGATAGAAAAAGGACTTTACCAATCTTCTTTTTTGTTTTTCATTTATTAAGTATTTTGTTTTTCATTTATTATAACATTCCAGTTGACAAAAATATAGGCCAAATACTTAGCTACAACATATAGTTTTTTTACGTGGTTTGCAAAAAGAGGAATAATTTTTGATCACTTTAAAAACAATGAAATTTACTAAAATTTTCCGGGTAGCCCCTTAGTTAGCAATATTCTACTAAATTAAAAAAAATAACAATCGGCTTAAATCAAACCTTTTTACGACAGAATATGTAAACTAGAAATTTTCATCCCCGTTTCTACCTTTATTTTAAAGGTATTATTTACATCAAAATAAATATAATTGTTATTTAACATAAGGGGATTTAATTCAAAGAAAAACAGTCAAAACCAACCCACAACCAACGGAGATAACACGTTACAATCATACAATAAAGCTTTACATATCTATACTATTATAAAGTTGTTAAAATTACATGTCTGTACATTAAAGCTATTTAAAAAGAAACATTGTATGTAAATACTTGAAAAGCACTTAAAAAAAAAATCTGTCGTTGTGGCTTCATTATTTTAACTAGTTTTGGTACACGGGTAGTTAAGGGATACTTTTTACCCGACTACGCTGATGAAAAAGAGAGGTTATGACTTTTTCTCTTCCGCGAATTAAGTTGCAGGCACTTTCTAGTATCTAAGCAAAATACGACCTATTCTTAAAATATTTCACTATTTGATACTTCAATACCTAAGAAAAGGCGCTAAGCGACCAACCAAGCGACTTTTCTCAACAACAATTTCCACAATTGCGTTTCTTTTTAAGAAACAATAATGTCTATATTTTTATAAAGTTGTAAAAATTTAATGTCTTTACAGTGAAGAATTTTTCAAAAAATCATTGTAAAGGGCTATTTGGAGGCCACTAAATACAAAAATATTTCATTTTTATTTTTTGCGCGTTTTTTGTGTCGTTCTCGCTTCATCACGCCAAATCAGCAAAACTGATTAAAACTAATTTTTGGTACACCGGTAGGTAGGTACCTACAGATAGTTATAGGATAAATATACTACACTGAAGAAATAAAGAGGGGTTACGACTTTCAATCTTCCACAAACGAAGTTCATCTTTAAAATAAAACACTATTCGATACTTTAATACCTAAAGCGTACTAAGCGTATAAACCAAGTGACTTTTTCTAACACAATTTCAATCATTATGTTTTGTAAGAAACATATTATAAATTAACTTCGCTTAATCAATATCTTAAATAGCACCCTGTCATCACAGCTAATCTGAAAAAAAAACCCTACGAAAAGAATATTAATTACCTTGAGAAACGTCGAGCAACGTACGCCGGCTCAAAATATCCCAGTAGAGTTTCATCACTCACTTGGCACAACTTAAACTCATAATAACCACACACTGTATCAATATCAAACAGAACCCGATTTATCGTAACTGTTATTTTAAACACGTGTATCGCTTGATTTCCTCTCAAATCGCACGTCCGTTCTCCTGAACGGTCGCCGCGGCACTGAATTTTGAATATGGAAGGTGACTGAAAGCATCTCAAACGGCCATGTTAAATACGGTTTCAGAATGAAAATCTGTCCCTGTCTTAACGTTATGGTTAGATAAGGAAGGACGTATAGGGAGCGTTCTAATACTAGTGCATAAGTTTTAGAGTGGAAAATTGGCTGACGCGAAAGTTGAGTTGGTGAGAGTCTGGTATTTTCGCGGTGACGCATGCTTTATTTTCGTTACGAGTATGTAGGTGCATAGTAAATAAACTAACTGCATCGGAAAAACTCGGTTACTACGAGTATTTCCGATCAAATGTAAATAATCTATGAAATGTCATATTAGTTGGTGAAGACACTATCACTATGTCACACTTGTAAGATTTCAAGAGCACAGAAAAAGTACACACATAAATTATGCCCAATCATCTTCATCATCAGCTAAAAGTCTTCCACTGCTGGACATAAGCGTAGGCAAATAGCATTCTCTACCAGTAAACTAAAGGGTCAATCAGAAATATATGCTATTGGTGCATTAAATAGGATATTTATTACAGAGTAAATAAATCTTCACACAGAAACTTATCACAACTTTATTGGTATGGATTTAAATAAGTTATAAATAAATATAGTTTTTAGCTACTGCATGGAAGAGAGACAGCATTCATATTTATGTCACTATCACTGTCACTAGAAGGACTTCGTACGCAGAGGAGAAAAGTCATAACCCCTCTTTTTTTCTTCAGCGTAGTCGGGTAAAAAGTATCCTATAACCATCTGTGGATACCCAGCTACCCGTGTACCAAAAGAGTTAAAATCTTGATTTAAACTTACACGATCTTCACTCATTATCACAACACAACAAAACGGGGCTTAATCGCGTATAAATATGATTTATTTAATTACCTTTTGTTCCAACCAGCATTCATGCCTTACGTATGAGGAATAAGGGGCAAAAGTGGCAAAGTACTCGATAAAAACTGTGTACAAGCCGTTATCTGGAGTCATAGGGCATGTAAGATTACCTAAGGATGTTTATTCGGTTCCAATCACCTTGCATTTACAAGATCGATTGCAGTTGCGGGAGTTCTTATATTGGACAGACGAAGCGCACCGTTGCTGAAAGAGTCAAGGAACATATCGCGGCTGTTAAGAACCGCCAGGTGAATAAGTCCGCTATTGCCGAACATTTATTACAAGCGGGACCAAACCACTGGATTGAGCTTCATAATCCCAAGATCCTTTCTACGGAACGTAATTAGTATAGTAGAATAGTGTGTGAAGCAATTGAAATCAAGAAACAACGAAATTTTAACCGGGAAGATGGTTTCATGCTTTCATCTTCGTGGAATCCAGTAAATAGTAAATGTAAGAAACATCCGATAAATCGCCTGACCTCGTGAGTGTAGTGTGTCGGTCTAGTGACGACCGTAGTGTTCAAACTAATAATAAACATCAAGCGCGGGTAGATCGAAAAACTCGCGCGGCTAGAAGACGTTGATTTCGCCGCTCCAGTTTCCTTCGAGACCATGGACGTAATGCAACGTCCGAAACGTCGAAAAATTACCAACAAAAGGTAATTAAATAAATCATATTTATACGCGATTAAGCCCCGTTTTGTTGTGTAGTTAAAATCTGTTTAGCGGATTTGGCGTGATGAAGCCACAACGACACATACAGAAAACAAAAAAATATATATTTTTGATAAGTGATCTCAAAATTGTCCGTAACTATTATTTATTTGTTTTATAATATTACCTATAGATGTGTCTGTGAGAGCATGATGTGTTAACTTCTCATTTAACCAGTTTCAGATAAAAACGTTTGTATTAAGGTTTTTAAAGTTTGCTAAATGTAAATTTGATTTATTTACTCCAAATTATACATCCTATGTGTTGTCATTCCATATTTCTAGGAAACACTGATTCTGTTTAATATTTGTATTCGCAATTCGGGTAATTCATTTTCACTGGCCGCTGTGTTTCCTGCCACTCGCCAGTGAATTCCTGGAAAGTTAATTAATCAACGTAGTCTGCCTTGTTTTGAGTTCAACCACAGATTCAATAGTGAAGCAGTTACTTAACTCCTTACAAGCGGGCGAAATCAGTCACTCACACATACAGGTGCGTCTACACAGTCTGGAAGGTAACGTCAAGCTGCGCGGGTCTCTCATTCTAGAAATGCTTTACTAAGCTATTACTTACCAAGGGCTGTAAAAGAAAGAAAGCCCGAAATCACGTGTATTTGTGACCCGAGCTACAGGCGAGGGTTGTAAATATGCGATAGCGGGTTTTCTTTATAACTGCCCGTGGTGAGAACACAATCGTGTCGAGTTTTACATTACGCGTAGCGTGCGGTAAAACCCACATTATGGGCAGGTGTGACGTAAAGAATAAAACCTCACATTATATGCTTGACATCATATGTATTTATTTCTTATTACATTATTTCTTGACGTTATTTGTATATTATGAATTATTATCTCCTTATTCATCCTAATTCTTAAGCTAGGTTTCTTTTACAATAAAAGTAAAATTATGGCCCAAGTGGACTCTGTTTTGCTGTCAGAACTTGGACTACATGCAATTGAAGAGGTAAGGGGGGTTACGAGCTGTCAAATTTACTGTGGAAAGTTGAAAGAAGAGTGAATACGTGAAGGGGTCTGCACGCGGGGGTGTTTGCTTGAGAAGGCCGGTTGTAAGTGTCAGCGGTCGGGACGAATACATAATATGTACCTAACCAAACAATATTAAAATTTTTGCGGAATAATCCTAATAATCTTATAAAAAGCTTGTGCTGATGTAAGTACCTACGTCCCTTTTAATTTTTTTAAATTACAGAATGGATCGGAAGGTGCGTCCACACTTGTATCATTTGCTCGTATCCGATCACCGTGCCGTAGCATGACTGCGTATCGCGCTGCTTGGACGCTTACTGTCGGCGCGCCGATAATGCCGCACTCTTCCGATACAAGTGTGTGATACGCGTAGCAAATGGATTTCGAATGATCGGATTGGCGCAACGTCCAAACGCGTGATCGTGACACGCGATCATGCTACGCGACGATGATCTGATACGGGCAAATGATACAAATGTGGACGCACCTTTAGGCTCACGTGAATGGGTGCTGGTCGTGACGCTCCGCACCTTTGGTGCTACGTGGAAGCTCGGCCTTCAGCCTCGGACAACTAGCTGTTGCCCACGACTTCGTTCGAAGATGGAATTAATGTCTAAAATAACATTACTGGAATGTTTCGTTGAGATCCATTCTGTAATTTTAAAAAATTAAAAGGGACGTAGGTACTTACATCAGCACAAGCTTTTTATAAGATTATTAGGATTATTCCGCAAAAATTTTAATATTGTTTGGTTAGGTACATATTATGTATTCGTCCCGACCGCTTGCTAAAGACAAAGCTGTTTGTTTTCCTCATAATGCAATCTACTATTTTAATTAAAAAATAAACATGACCACCTTACTGCTTCACTGAAACTTCAGATGTCGAAAGAACGTTAGTCCAGCAGTTAAGTAACTGCTTTAACTTATTTATACTGTGGTTCAATTTTCACAATGTGCCAACAAGGCATTAAATAGTTTAAGCGCCCCTTGACAAGCCTTTAGTATAACCATACATACAATAATATATTATCTCGTACCCTAAAAAGGTTTTTCTTAAATTGGTAAATGATATGTCAAAAATTACTTAAGGTAGTAGAAATGGCGCAAAGTAAACAACCAATCGCGTAACGACATGCGTAGCGTGGGAGAGCCGCCCGCAAGATGGTCGGACGATCTGCTCAGAGTTGTAGGGATTCGCTGGATGCGGGTCGCCTGTATCCGGCCCATGTGGAAATCTATTGAGGAGGCATGTGTCCAGCAGTTGACGTCCTATGGCTGAAATGATGATGATGATTATGATGATGATGAAATAATCAATAAAATAAGTGATGCACAAGAAGATAAAATCAAAAAAGAGAAAACATTCAGATACATATAAATATAATAGATACTTGTAAAATACTAGAACGCGCCCGCAGCTTCGTTTTCGGAGGAGATAAAGTCCCTTCTTTTTATCGTCAGCGTAGGCGGGTAAAAAGTAACCTATAACTATCTGGAAATACCCAGGTGTGTAACAAAATTGTTGAAACTGTTTAGTTGATTTTGCGTGATGAAGCCACAACGACACATAGCAACATACAAAATTCAAAAGATTTTTTTTTTAATTCAGTGACCTCCAAATACTTTTTTAAATATCTTCAATGTACAGACATTTCATTTTTACAACTTTAATAGTAGGTATAGTAGATAATTTATGTATATAAGTATATATTATATGTATATAAGTATTTATCTACCAAAATTATATCTGTAAATAAGTTGCACCGCCCACAATTTATCTGCTTCGCCTCAAGGTTGACTGGTAGAAAATGCCCTATGGCATCAAGTCCGCCTTTTCTACTATAAGTTTTTCTTTTGTGCAATAAAGATTAAATAAAATAAATATAGTCTAAAATCCAAATCGGTAAACATATATACTAATTGTGTTTTGTAAATGCATTATTTGTAAATCGCTGTACCTATTATATTTGTGACGTGTGCAATAAAATATATGTATTGTATTTCATTGTATAAATACATATAACCGCAAACACATCTATACTATTATAAAGTTCTAAAAATTAAATGTCTCTACATTGAAGATATAAAAAAAATTAACAAATTATTTCTAATCCACAGATGGCTTTGGGATACTTTTTATCCGACTATGCTAACGAAAAAAAAAGGTTACGGTTTTTTCTCCTTTACGAACGAATTTGCGGGCACCTATAAGGTGTACATACATTAATACTCTCGAAAAATATCCTTCTGCCACAGTACAGGTTTAAAAACACAGCAGACTTAAGACCTCTCCATTTACAAGTCGGTTAAAATCCAACTACGCTGTATAACGTTGAAGCTAGTTTAAAATTACGTTCCAAGTGACTCCGTAGTTTCATTAAAACGAGATTTCCCTTTGATATTACATTTTAAGCCACTCCGCCAATGAGAGCGTCTGGCTTGCTTGCTTGTTCGTCACAAAGGCGGATAAGAACTTCTGTAATGAAAAACAAAGATCACTGACCTTACTACAGCTTTTTCTATAATAAAGTTTTTTACAGCTTAAAATCCATACTCCATACTAATATCCATATCCATACAAATATCATAAATGCGAAAGTGTGTCTGTCTGTCTGTATGTTACCTCCTCACGCTGAACCGATTTGGATGAAATTTGGCATCGAGATAGTTTGAGTCCCAGGGAAAAACATAGGCTACTTTTTATCCCGGAAAAATACCCTTATCCGCGATAAGCGAATTTAAGGCCGACAAAGTAGCAGCAGAAGCTAGTCAATACTAATCCATACTAATAATATAAATGCGAAAGTGTGTCTGTCTGTCTGTCCGTCTGTTACCTCTTCACGCTTAAACCGCTAAACTGATAGGAATGAAATTTGATATGGAGATACTTGGAGTCCAGGGGCTACTTTTTATCCCGTAAAAATACCTTAATCCGCGATAAAAGAATTTAAGGCGGACGAAGTCGCGGGCAGAAGCTAATAATTGATAAATTCAGGCGTTACTATTCGAAATTCCATATTACATTAATCCATACTAATTTTATAAATGCGAAAGTGTGTCTGTCTGTCTTTCTGTCTGTTACCTCTTCACGCTTAAACCGCTGAACCGATTTGGATGAAATTTGGTATGGAGATAGTTGGAGTCCCAGTGAAGGACAATAGACTACTTTTTATTTCGGATTAATACACTAATCTGCGATAAACGAATTTAAAGCGGACGAAGTAGCGGCCAGAAGCTAGTCCATACTAACCCATATTAATATTATAAATGCTAAAGTGTGTCTGTCTGTCTGTCTGTTACCTCTTCATGCTTAAACAGCTGAACCGATTGGAATGAAATTTGGTTTGGAGATAGTTTGAGTCCGGGGGAAGGACATAGGCTATTTTTTGTCCCGAAAAAATACCCTAATCCGCGATAAACGAATTTAAAGCGGGCGAAGTCTCGGGCAAAACACATTGAGGATATTTAAAAAAAAATGATTGTAGCGGACTATTTGGCGGTCACCGAATTAAAACATTTTTTCTTTTGATTTTTTGTATGTTCCTATCTGTCGTTGTGCCTTCATTACGCCAAATCGGCTAAACAGATTTCAACTATTTAAAGCACACCGGTAGCTGGGTACCCACAGATGGTATAGGATACTTTTTAGCCGACTATGCTGAAGAAAATAGACGACCACGCTAGTCTACGTATAACTTACGCTCGCATAGTTACTAGGGTTGGATTATTTAGTAAATGGAGACGCCTTCATGTCGTTTCCCCTCTGCCAAAGACATTGGTACAATGTTCAAACCGTTTTATAAAAACGACTTCATTCATCGATTATTGACAGTCTTGTAATCGTTATTTACGCGTGACAAGCTCCGTCAAAATGCCTGTATGGGTGCAAAAAGCGTTCAAATACATCAAGCATACAAAAGGATGGAATATCATTTCATAATTTTGCTTTTATTATACCATATTACAACATATTAATACATAAAACGTTTTTAAGAAAATCAGGCATCTTGGAATCGCTTGGAATCGATTACAAAATTAGTTTGAAAAATATCGCATACAATTCGTATTTCATTTTGACAGATCGAGAAAATTTGACGAGTACAGCTCCCCGTATTGAAAGTTAATAAGGTCTACTGGCCTTTAAATTTTGTATAAAATTACAAGCAAATATCTGCCTTAGCGAATTCAGTATGGGAGAAACGTCAACCTTTGTCTAAGAATTAATCTTATTTTTAAAAAATTAAGGTTGACTATTTAATGCTCCTGTTTACATATTGCAGTATGCGATAAAGTAGGATAATAGTATTGTTTTAGTGTGAGTGCGTAGTAACGAGAGGAAAAAATGCACTTGTAGTTAGATTATTTATATGTGTGTTACTTCGCCCCCCTCAAAAACGGCAGAATTTTTTGTTAGGAAATTTGTAGCGATGCGTACTCCATTACTAAATCCTCCAAGTTACTAGGTAACGTTGAACTAATGAATCGAATGACATCGTAAGGCACCCAAGATAAATAGACAGTTTGTTCCATGCTTAAGCAATGGTGTTGCGTGTTTTTAGGGTTTCCTACCAATAATGGTAAAAAAGGACTTTGGCTGCCTGTCTGTCTGTCCGACTAGTAGAGCGCCATGTCTCAAAAACTGCTTATGCTATTTATTTGAAATTTGGAATATATATACATAGTCAGCCCACATGTATTGCAAAGAAAAGCGGAAATACATCTTTTCTCAGTCCACCCGTGACCATGGAAAGCTGAACAGCTTCCGAAACGTCGGGAATTAAAATGAGATAATATACGCGATATAATCCGTTAAATTGTCTTATTTCAATGAGATTTTCCATTCCTCCCCCTTTATCTCCGAAGGATACCAAGCGAAAAATGAGGAATTTTCTGGAATTATGTAATTTAATATGAATATTACACGAAAATTATAACCATATATCTATCTGTCTTACATTTTTTTAATCACCAAAAAACATTTTTGAATAACCTGGTTTGAATAAGTTTGCCCTTCATTTATATGTGACGCCATAGATACCAGAGGCAAACTTAACTCAAACGGCAAGTTCAGTCGTATAATAAGTGAAAGTTTGTACGGAACTCTCAGTGCGCGAGTCAGTAATACATCATGGAATTCACTTGACAGTGGCAGTGACAATACTTATCTACAACTAACAGTTTACTCAGCGGAAATCAGCCGTATAGAGATATTATCCTTAGGTTAATTATTGGTTATAGGTGAATCGTAAAATGAGTTTACTCACGAGTAATTTAATGATTTATTATTGGGATAAGATTTTATACTATGTTGGTCAAATAAAATATAAAAGTATAGTAATATAAAAAATAATATGGAGTGAAGGAACTATGTACTCGTACTCTCCTAGCAGGGCAACCCATGGAGTCTTATTACCGGCCCTCCTTCTTTATTGAAGGAGAGGCCATGTTACCTTATTATATGTAATTTAATTATATTGCCTAATTTAGTAAATTAATAAAATGTTACATTTTAGTAAAATTCCAGTAACAATAAATATATATTAAAAGTCTAATGAAATTATGTAATGAAATTGTGAAATGAATTGTAAGTAACAAAATCAAATATATGGCTATTCTATTCTATTCTATGTTTGTGAAAACGACCCTAAGTAGACCAACTGAAGCACACATGAGGATGGAGCGAGACTACCATGTGTGACTGTGGTCTTCAGGATCAAACTGTGCGGCATATCGTGAAGAACTGTCCAAAACGACGCTACTGGGTTGACCAGCATGACCTCTATAAAAATTTGCCACAAGAGGCTCTGGACTGGATGCGAAACCTGGATATAGAATTATAAATTCCTATATCTAACCTTACGCCATACGATTAAATAAATCAATAGACCAACTTAACTATACTGCGGAAAAGAGTCTGTTACGTATTGGGATAAAATCTGACTTGAGGTTCAAAAGAACTGCGACTAACAGACTTAACTCTCGAAGTCGTAAGTGAACTAATCGAGTCTAATTAGGGTGGGAAAAGCGCGCGATCCCAAATACGAGTAGCGGCTGGAGGCGATCCAATAAATAAGGTACCAGAAGTGGTGTTGGCCGTTAAATCGTTCATGATATATGAATGAAATAAAATGATATGTGAGTAATAAATAGTAACAAATAATAACAAAAACCAGACAAGTGCGAGATTGACTCGCGCACCGAGGGTTCCGTACAAAATGTATGCTACAAACGGCCGTATCTATGAAAATCCAGTGTTAGCAGAGCCCTACTCCTAAGTACAATGTACGCGATTCTCGATCATTTTATATTGGTTACTGATATAAAACAGACAGACATAAAATTATACTGTCTTTAGGTTGTTGTTATAGCGGCAACAGAAATACATCATCTGTGAAAATGTCAACTGTCTAGCTATCACGGTTCATGAGATACAGCATGACAGACAGATGGACATTGAAGCGTTATTAATAGGGTCCCGTTTTACCCTTCGGGTACGGAACCCTAAAAAGATAGCTAAAACTTTTTTCTCCGTAGAGAAATGGCGTACACCCTCTAACCAAAAACCTGTCAATTTTGTGTTACTGTCACTGTCACACAGATTACGAAGGTTTGACCTTGTCAGGATTTTCCTCCTGTTCACCATTATATCTTGTTTTCCAAGTGACTGGCGAAACGACACAATAAGCCTTGTAAAATACATCGGCCATCGCCGGCCATTTAATGGAGCCAATAACAATTAGGCGCCCCATTGAATTGAGTGTGCCGTATAATAGTCAACTACGACTTGCCCTAAGGCTTTTGTTTCAATGAACGTAAAGATGCGTCCACATTTGTATCATTTGCCCGATCAGATCTTCGTCCCGTGGCATGATAGCGTGTCCCGCGTTTGCACGATGCGCCGATCCAATCGCTCGAAATCCATGTTGCTACGCGTATCACACACTTAGATCGGACAAGCGCAATGTGATCGTCGCGCCGACAGTGTGCGTCCAAGCAGCGCGATACTCAATCATGCCACGCCACGGTGATCGGATACGAGCAAATAATGTGGACGCACCTTAAGCCTTCGCTAGAATAGTGTAATACTTATTACACAACAAAAGTAAAATGAGTACAAATACTCTATTCACCTCACTGGCCGAAACTCACTCTTCTTCACTGAAAAGTTCGTTTTATCCGCTAGCGTGGAATTTTAATTTGAAGTTTCAATGAATATTTATTTATTTATTTATTTATTAATTATACAGAATTAGCACTAACAGCTGAACCTTACGTGCTAATTGTTAGTTGTTGGAAGAATACATCATTACTTAATTTAAACTAGGTAATTTACATTATTGCTTATTAATACATTATTGCATTCGATTGCTTATATAAATAAATTTAATTGGATTGAAATACGGCATTTTTACGAATTTACATAGCTAATAACATACAATAAGATTTTTTTATAATATATCGATACCTTAGTACACACTCGTACTAATTACAGTATTTTTGTCCATGGAATTTCAACTTTATGTATTTGTGCACTAACGTACTAATAGGGAATATGCATGATTTTTAATTTTTGCTTTATTAAAAGCTCATTCATGTAACAAACAATAGACAAAAATATTTTTTGGAATAACTATAAAAATAACCAAGATATAAGCCATCAAACGTTTCATAATATCTCTTTCTAGCAAAACAGAATTGAATATGGAGTGTATGGCCAGAGTGAACTGTGACGTAACAGCTTAGCACATATCGGATCTCTCTGTCTAATTAGAAGTTTAAAATGCCTATATCTTGCGCATTTCTTGATCGATTTAAAATTAAATTTCACATGTTGAAATAGTTATTACGGTATTTTGATATTTGACAAAAAAAGACCCTTGCTCTTCGTACATAACTGAGTAACATTACTAACAATGTATAAAGAAAAATTATTCTTCGTACAACACTGGGTAATGTACCAAGAAATTTACCTTGCACCAATCGTTGACGGTCGGACGTCGGACGGTGTCATGGAGCACCTGCTTTTGTACCCTTGTATACCCTTCAACGGCCAAGTCACATAACATTAACTATAATAATAAAAAAAACGCAGTAAAGAACCTTAGACTTGGCACGACTTTGTCTAGATTTCATTACTTTTTAGAGATAAACAAGCAGCTCCATAGAGACTTGGCTAGTTTTTTACAGAATGTTTTTGGTGGGATTTCACTTCTTTCTGTAGAAACGTGGCACAACCCTTCGATTTTGGACATCAAATGAAGCGGCTCACCAAGCTAAATATTTTTTGTAAAGGCGGTAATGTCGATCTCTAAGGGCCTTATCACACTTGCGAGTTGCGAGCGTGTTTTCTATACAAATATCAGTCGCGGCGAACTCGCTGCGTGATCGCCTTCATCCAAAATTCGCTCACAACTCGCTAAATGTGATAAGGCCCTAATAGTTTGGTTGGGCTCTTGTGTTTTCTAATCAGGGTCACCAGGTACTCCAGATCTTCGATTATCCTACTTTATAGTTTTCCCTTTATGTGGTCATTAAACCCTAACTCTGTACCAAATTTCAGCTCTCTGAGTTTATGGTAAGTACTAGTTATATTCTGATGATCATGAGTGAGTGAGTGAGTGAGTGTCATAAATGCGAAACTTTGCTTTCGCTTAACTTCGGAACTAAATGACCGACAGACTTGAAATTTTGGATTTTAAGTATGTGATTATAGCTTACTGGATGACGAAAATTTCTGCGTTCTGGTCTTATCCAGAGGTTCTCGAATAGGGGCCTGAAAATGTGGCGAAATGGTTCCAGTAAAGGATGGTACGGCAGTGTTTGCTTCGCGCTCGACTTGGCGGGGGCACTGCCTTGCCCCCTGATTCGGTCTCATCGCTAAATAGCGATCTCTTCCAGACAACCTTTGGGTAGCAGAATGTCTAACCTTCTAGTTTTTTTTGTCTGTAAGGTAAGTATGTGTCTTTGCGGCTTTAGCGCGTTAGAAAGGTTGAATAAATACTATTATTAGAAATAATATACTATTTCAGTTTATGAAGCCCTGGGCGATCGTGTCAGCCCAATAAAGGAACACAAAGGATACCAAGAATAATTTGGTATCTGTAATAAAGTGTTCCTCCTACACAGTAAAATACACCTACGGGGCTCTCATTCGGCGTTGGCTTAGCAATCTTACGCCATCTATAGGTACAAAGGCAAAAATTGCGTGTTGGTAGAATACCGTCACCGATACTATTCTAAATAAAGTAGAAAAAAAAACCGGCCAAGAGCATGTCGGACCATGCTCAGTGTAGGGTTCCGCAGCCGTTCATACAAAAAAATGCACTACAGATGAAAGCATACGATTTAAAAAGAACATTAGCAAAAGAGCCTATCTCTTAAGTCCTCTTGCTGGGTAGCGCAGTTTTTTGACAATAACCCAATTATGGTATATCGAATCATGTTGAAAACAAGTTTAGTTAAAAGTATTTATTAAGTCTTATTTTTGTAATTTTTTTCAAATTTTTTGGACGTTCTTTTTAGAAAATATAGGGGGGGGGGGGGGTTTCTTTCGGAGCGCATTTTCGAAAATATTCACTAAATCAAAAAAAAATTTTAGCCAACTCCATATATTTTTAAAAGAACTCTCGAAATATGTGCCACACTTGATATTTGCTGAAACATCTATTTTCACTTTTTAAATTGTGCCCCCTCTACTTTCTAAACCTAATGTCTAAAAAATTTGAAAAATATCACAAAGATAAAACTTAAATACTTACAACGAAAATTGTTTCCAGCCAGATACCGTTTGAGTTATTGCCGAAAAACTGTGCTTCTCAACAAAAGGACGTTAGTGCCGTGGAGATACGCTCTTTTGCTAGTGCACTTTTTCATATCATATTTTTCATCTGTAGTCCATATTTTTCTATGAACGGCTGCGGAACCCTACTCTGAGCATGGACCGACATGCTCTTGGCCGGTTTTTTTATATTAATTTCATGTGTCGATGCTGAATACATATTTATTTCTTTATAGCCTGAAATCTCTTGTACAAATTGTAAGTAGTCCGTAACTATAGTAATTCAATAGTATCAGAATATTCAAACTCAGGCGATTAAACTTCGCCGTCAACTTTGTTACGCAACACCGTCTCTTTGACATGTAACACCATTTTGTTTGTTACAGAGAAGTTTACTATTGCCGAATTTGCACCAAGTGCGAGTCGGACTCGCGCACCGAGGGTTCCGTACAAAATATACGCTTCAAACGGCCGTATCTATGAAAATCCAGTTTTAGCACAGCCCTACTTCCAAGCAAAATGTACGCGGTGTTCGATCATTTTATATTGGTTTTTTGATATAGACATCTATACTATTGTAAAGTTGTAAAAATGAAATAAAATGAAATGTGGCCGTTGAAATCTGCTGAATAAGGGTAGTCCCGGATCGGTTATGGTATCGTTCTGTGAGGTTTGTGTCCAGCAGTGGACGTTTTTTGGCTGATAATGAAAACGATGATGGTTTAGCTCATAATGTAATTAAAATCCCAGAACATAATATTTTCTTCTGTTTCCGCGATTATTACTCATTGAAATAAAACAATTTATCGGATTATATCCCTCAGTTATCAGTCCTCCCGTGACCATGGAAAGCTGGAAAGCTTCCGAAACGTCGGGAACTAAAATGAGATTTTATACGCGATATAATCCGTTAAATTGTTTTATTTCAATCCCAGAACATGTTTCAGCAGACGAAGCCGCTGAAACTCATCCAATGAAGATCCTTAGCTATGTCGGTTACTTTGGTTCCTCTGCGGATATCCCCATTTCTGATTCTATAACGAAGAGAAACCCCAAGCATAGCTCTTTCGATTACACGTTGCGTAACTCTGAGCCGCCTTATGAGTCCCATTGTGAACGGCCATGTCTCAGTTCCGTAGGTCGTCACTGGCAACACACACTGTTCGAAGACCCTTAAAACTAGAACGTTATATAATGAAACGTAATAACTTTATTCATATGGAAAACTTTGGAGACAATTCAATAAAGGCTTCATTGATCTGAAGCAAATGCAGCGCAATTTCATTTCACTCGAATCAATTAATTCACGTTGAAAACACAAGGTATCAAGACTTGAGCGTGTCCGCTTGTTTGGAACGGTGCGAGCTAAAATGTTATCATGTTTAACCTTCTTTAAAAAAATAGAAGGGTTATTTATACTATTATAAAGCTATAAAAACCGGTCAAGTGCGAGTCGGACTCGAGCATCAAGGGTTCCGTACAAAATATACGCTACAAACGGCCGTATCTATGAAAATCCAGTTTTAGCACAGCCCTACTCCTAAGCAAAATGTACGCGGGGTTCGTTCATTTTATATTTGTTACTTACATAGACAGACAGACATACAAATCATACAATTATTTTGTTTTTAGTACTTTTTATTATAGCGGCAACAGAAATGCATCATTTGTGAAAATTTCAAATGTCTATCTATCACGATTCATGAGATACAGCCTGGTGACAGACGGACAGACAGACAGACCGAAAGACGGACGGAAGGACAGCGAAATATTAGTAATAGGATCCCGTTTTACCCTTTGGGTACGGAACCCTAAAAACGAAATGTCTGTACATTCAACATATACAACAAAGTGAGTCCGTATCACTTTGTATTTGAAGGTATTATTTCCTCTGTACAACTTCATTTATTTACTTCATTATTTTTCAAATCTTAAAAACAGTTTTTCTTTTAAACGTGTTTTTTATTTATTATGTTTTTTTTTACTTACCAAAACACGCCGTATTTAGGGTTCCGTACTTATAGATTCGTCATGTCCGTCTTTCCGTCCGTCCGTATGTCACAGGCATTTTACTCAAAAACTACAAGATGTACATTGATGAAATTTGACAGGTTGTCTTATGTAAGCCGCTACTTAGTTTGATGGTTAAATAATAAAATAAAAGATATCTAGGGGGGGCACTCCATACGTGTAACCGAAACTCAAAAAAAGCGTTTTCAGCAAATATCAATGTGTGGCACATACATAGACAGATCTTTTAAATCCATTTTGAGGTTTCAAACAAAAAAAAATGATTTAGTGGATATTTTTGGAAATAATCGCTCCGAAAGTAGCATAAATTGTGACCCCCCCTCCCCCTTTATTTTCTTAACGGTATGTCCAAAAAATATGAAAAATGTTACAAAGATAAAGCTTAATAAATACTTTCTACGATAATTATTTTGTACATGATCGGAAATACGGTTTTTGAGTTATTTCCGAAAAACGGCGCTTCTCAACTAAAACACGTAAGTCCCGTGGAAATACGCTCTTTCGCTAGTGCACTTTTTCATATTCCATTTTTTCCATATGTAGTGCATTTTTTCGTATGAACAGCTGCGGAACCCTACAATGAGCATGGCCCGACATGTTCTTGGCTCGTTTTCTTTTAAATTATTTGTCACTTTTTCATCACTTCTCTTATGGTGCGTCCACACGTGTATCATTTACTCGCATCCGATCACCGTGGCGTAGCATGACTCCGTATCGCGCTGCTCGCACGCTTACTGTCGGCGCGGCGATTACACCGCGCTTCTCGGATCTAAGTGTGTGATACGCGTATCAACATGGATAACGAGCGATCGGATCGGCGCAACGTCCAAACGCGTGATCGTGACACGCGATCATACCACGGGACGTAGATGTGATCGGGCAAATGATACAAATGTTGACACACCTTTAAGTAAAGCGCAGCGTGTTCCAACAAAACTTCTGCCCGTGTGTCACGCCACGACCCAGCTCGCGTCCAACGCGACATGTCGCGCAATTTATCGCATCACTCGACGCAATAACACCTCGATAAGTAATGGTGACCTTTTGCCTGAATATATCCGGGCTTTTTATAATAATGAATGATTTTATCGAAACAGCCGGTTAAAAGATTAATAAGATATTGATAGATTCAGGCGCTACTTTACGGAATTCCATTTTAAATTTATGGATAATTACTTTGCTAATCTGCGGAATAGTGTCTGGTTTGATGTGACAGTAAATTGTACTCACACACGCATATTTTCAGACAAAATACGCATGCAAATACAAAAAAAAGCAGCCAAGTGCGAGTCGGACTCGCGCACCGAGGCGAAGGTTCCATACAAACTTTCACTTATACTAACTTTATTATAATAACCGGTTTCGGTTGAGTTAAGTTTGCACCTGATATCTATAGCATTGCATACAAATGAGGTGCAAACTTAACACAACCCGGCTGTCAAAAAATGTCTTCTGAAAGAGACTATATTTTTTAAAACTGTATGAAAATGTATAGTTTCAGATTTTCGTATGAATTTGTAGTATGTCACAATATTATTTGCCAAATTCCATAGTTCTATGTCAACAGGAAGTACCTATCATATCATTTTGATTCCCTTGAGAGTGTCGAAATATACGTTTTTGCGGCATATCAATGGCCGTTTTTACGTTAATATAGAAGTTTGATTTTTTCACAGCTTCAAGGGACTGTAGATTTAAGTATATGGTGTTAATTTCAACTCGATACCTCCACGCGTTCTTAAGATAAACGGTCTTGACAGACAGACGGACGGACATACGGACAACAAAGTGATCCTATAAGGGTTCCGTTCTTTCCGATTGAGGTACAGAACCCTAAAAACCACCAACAAACAGTATAATCCTCGACACGTGTTTCGAATCTCAACGAGGCATCATCAGGACATGCAGGAGATGTTGACCGTGCGGCGTTAACAGTCAGTCAATGAGTTCTGGAGTGGAGTTATAAATAAGTTTAAAAATAAGAAAGAACCGAGGATGCTACCAGTGCTAAAGATTGTGTTCGGAAATCTCAAGCTTCGTACGTAAAGTTACGATAGCTCAGTTATTCAGAGCACTACTGCGTTAAAGAAGACGCAAGTTTAAATCCTGCTTGCAATTTAGTGGGTTGCATTGATTTTTTTATTTACAATCGAATTATGTGTAATATTAGTTTTGAATTGAATATTAGTTTGGGATGTACTGGCTCTTTCGTAGAATATAATTATTGAGTAGCAATTTCTAGAGCATTACCTAAATTCATCGGACATTGAACACTAAATTGAAATTGTATGTCTGTGTAAATTGATTGGATGTTGTTTCGTTATTAACACAGAATATTTCAATTACATTATTAATTGCAAGATCGTCGTGTTCAAAATTACACTTCTGTTTGATACTTTTGTACAATAGTTCTATTAGTATTTTATTACATGCCTCCAATCAGAATTGAATATTGCCTTCACTTTTATCATCATCATCATCATCATCATCATCATCATCATCATCATCATCATCATCATCATCATTTCAGCCATAGGACGGCCACCGCTGGACACAGGCCTCCTCAATAAATTTCCACATGGGCCGGATAGAGGCGACCCGCATCCAGCGAGTCCCCGCAACCCTAACCAGGTCGTCCGACCACCTTGCGGGTGGCCTTCCCACGCTGCGCTTGATTATTATAAAGTTCTAAAATTGAAATGTCTGTACATTGAAGATATTAAAAAAAAATGTAACGGACTATTTGGAGGTCACTATATCGTTTTTTTTTGTAAGTTTGCATGTGTCGTGGCTTTGTGACACAAAAACGTCTAAACGGATTTCAACTATTTTTAGTAAACGGGTAGCTGGGTATACACAGATGGTTATAATTATAAGATACTTTTTACCTGACAACGCTGAAGGAAAAAAGTGAGGTTATGTTGGCGACGAATGAAACCGGGCCCGGCTGGGTTGAGCAACATACCGGGTGGCAATCTCCACTACATATGGTCATATGGTCAATAGTGTGAGTTACGTTACAAAGATAATATTAAGTTTCTGTCAAAAATTTTATTTTTGTGACAAGCATTTATTGCCGACTGTACTTTTCTTTAAACATCCATCAACTAATTGAGTGGTTTGGTTTGTCAATGACATGTTCACAGACTGCAGACCTATTACACCGACCCATCAACTACTCACCGAGACGATTCTAAAGAGCCCAAACTCGGTAGGATCGAGTTATTTTATTACAGAGTTCCAATGACCACCTATCGCTCCATCATCAGATAAGCTCGATGGTATCATATTATTGCATTGTCACCAAACTTACATAACTATACAAAATTTTAGCTCAATTGGAATCCGGGAAGTAAGTTAAATTTAACTTGCAAGATTCCACCCGAACAAACATATTACATACATACATACACACATAAATTGCAAGTTAAATAAAAGCTTGTAAAAATGTTTACAAAATACTTTCAATTAAAATTATTTCCGACATGATCGTATGTACTGTTCTTGAAGTATGACCGAAAAACTGCGCTTTTCAGCAAAGGACGTAAGTGCCTCGAAGATACGTTCCCTTGCTAGTGCACTTTTTCAGATCGTATTCTTTTCATCTGTAGGTCATTCGTTTGTAGTACCGGTACGGAACCCTACACTGAGAATGGTCCAACATGCTCTTCACTGGTTTTCTTCTACTCTTCTTCCTTTATAGTTTTTGTATTAGTTTAACTACATTTATTAATGTACTTTTAACTTGATGTCTAATAATGAAATAATTAAATAATGATCTTTATTCTGTAAGTCGGCCACAAGGGCACTTTTACAAGTCTGACTCTACGGCGTTTCCCAAGAGGAGACCACTGAAGAGAAGAAAGCCGAAACAAACTCAACAGTCACTCGTTTTTTCGAAATAACTCTTATATCTATTACAATATTTGTACTTAGCCTATCCTAAATATATGTTTTGAGTATATAAACTCAATGCGTAGTTCTTCAAGAAAACATATCAAAACTTATAAAAGTAAAAAAAATATATAGAATATAAAAAAGCAAAAAAGTGATTTTTTATTTAAAACAACTTACATACGTTTGATGTGTCACCTCATAAGAACCGTGTCCCGGTAAAAGTAAATTATTTGGTTTCTGTTTTGGGCCATGCATTTTTGTCTGTTAAATAGTCCTCTACTCTATAATGAGCCTTTGCCATTAGGGACTCTTTTAAGTACTTTTTGAGAGCTGGAAACGATAATTTCGAAGCATCATCTATCTGGTAGCTTATTATAAAAATGTATACATTGGCCTACGAATGATTTGCCTACTTTACGAACGCGGAACTTTCTAATAGCGATTTTGTTTTTATTTCTAGTATTAAAATTGTGGATATCTGAATTCTTAGTAAAAGACTCTAGGTTCTTAATAACATAAATAATATTCTCATAAATATATTGGGACGCTACGGTTAATATGTTGATGTCTTTAAAAAGTTCTCTTAAGGAGTCACGGGAGTTCAGGTTATATACAGAACGAATCGCTCTTTTTTGTAAAACAAATATAGTCTGTATGTCACCTGCTTTGCCCCAAAACAGAATACCGTATGACATCATACTATGACTATGATATAAGCGAGCAGTATCAACATTGGTCAATTGTCTAATTTTTCTAATAGCGTAAGCTGCTAAACTTAATTTACCTGCAAGTACTGCTAAATGGGGACTCCATTGCAAGTTCTTGTCCAGTGTTATACCTAAGAATAATGCCCTATTCACCATTTCTAAACATTCACCATTGAGCGATATAGTAGAATCCACTGCTCTAACATTCGGTAAAGCAAATCTAACACATTTCGTTTTCTTAGCATTCAATAGCAGATTATTAATATTAAACCAGTCAAGTACTTTAGCTAGTACACTATTAATTTCGGCATAGTCTGTTGCTTTCCGGTCAACTTTGAAAATTAATGATGTATCATCAGCAAATAGTACTATATCACAAAGCTTTTCTACTATAGATGGTAAGTCATTTATATAAACCAAAAATAATAATGGCCCTAAGATAGAGCCCTGTGGCAATCCTAGCTTAACTGCAGCTCCACTGGATTGGGTTCCATTTACAACAACTATTTGTGTTCTATTGCTGAGATATAAAGACATAAGGCTTAAGGCATTTATAGACAGGCCATAATGTTCTAATTTCAAAATGAGTGTTCCATGATCAACGCAATCAAATGCCTTACAAAGGTCACAAAAAACTCCAATTGCATCACAAGATTTCTCCCAGATGTTGTAAATATGTTTAATGAGTACAGATGCTGCATCAGCCGTGGAACGTCCCCTGGTGAAACCGAACAGTTTACTACTAAGCAGTTTATTTCTATTGAAGTGTCCCAGCAGATCCATCAACATTAACTTTTCGAGAACTTTACGTAATACAGGTAGTATAGATATCGGACGGAAATTTGTCTAGTCACTCAAGTCACCTGATTAAAAAGAGGTATGACTTTACTAAGTTTCATAAGATCTGGAAACACGCCCTCTGATATGCAATTATTATAAATCAAGGCTAGATAGGGTGCAATTGAATCTATGATATGATGAACAATTTTTACTGAAGTTCCCCATAAATCCTCTGTTTTCTTTAAATGCAGTAACTTAAATGTTTTAATAACTTCTATTGAATTTACTTGACTAAATTCAAAGCTTACATTGCATTTGCTAAAATTAACATTAAGTAACAAATGCGCTTCGGTCGCAGATGATTTTCTAATCCATATATCCATACTTACTCCATTGGCTCAGCGACCCAAAGTGAGTTTTGGCCTCCAACACGAGAGCTCGCCACTACTCCCGACCCTGCACCAATTCCTGCCAATTTATGGCACGTAGCTCGCGCAGATCCGCCTCCACCATGTGCCTCCAGCGATACCTGGGACGCCCAACAGGACGCCGGCCTGTCAAGTGGCCCAGGTATGCTCTCTTTGCACTCCGATCTTCCTCCCTCCTTTCAAGGTGGCCAAGCCAACGGCGTCTGTGAGCTTTCGTCTCTCCTATGATATAAGGTTCGGCCACCAGCTCCTCTACTTTTGCGTTCTTAAGGACCCTCCAGTGTCCATCTGGTCTTTGTCGCGGGCCGAGGATCTTACGGAGGATTTTCCTCTGCCATCCATCCATAGTAGCCTTTATTGCGCCTGTCAATCAATCAATCAATCAAAATATGCTTTATTCAAGTATAGGCTTAGGTACAAGCACTTTCGAATTCTCAGGACATTAGAGAAGTGTTTGCTGGGAGACATACACTATGATCCAACATTTGTTGCAAGGATTAGGGAAAACCCAGAAAAACCTAATCAGATCATTAAACTTAAGTATAATATTATTGATAAAATCATCATTTTAAAAATTAAAATAATCAATAAGATAAATCCCAAATGGATTGTCAATATAAAAGAAAAAAAACTAGAATGTGTCTAAAATAAAATTCTAAATGTCCGAGTATATAAAACAATTAAGACTAAAAGAATAATAATACCTCAATAGGTATTCGCTAAAATAATTATACATATACCTACATGACGCTATAATTTATATTAATCCCACGCGGCTTTATCATTCATGTATGTAGTCAAGTCGTCTTCGGACATTAGGCCTCTTCTCCATTTTTCCATGTCTGGCGACCCATTGCCGTCTGCATCCAATCTCTGCTGGCTTGTTTGTAGATATTCCTTCCATCTCTTAAGGTGCATCCACACTTGTATCATTTGCTCGTATCCGATCACCGTGCCGTAGCATGACTGCGTATCGCGCTGCTTGGACGCTTACTGTCGGCGCGCCGATAATGCCGCACTCTTCCGATACAAGTGTGTGATACGCGTAGCAAATGGATTTCGAGTGATCGGATCAGCGCAACGTCCAAACGCGTGATCGTGACACGCGATCATGCTACGCGACGATGATCTGATACGGGCAAATGATACAAATGTGGACGCACCTTTAGGGGGTCTGTCCTTGCTACGGGTGTTTGCCCGAGGTCTCCACTCCAGTGTATGTCTCACCCAATGGCCAAAAGCCTAGCAATGTGTCCCGCCCATCTCCACTTCTTGCACTCTATCTCCTCCCTTGATGCCTAATACTATTTATTTATTTAACTTATATAGAATACGGACATACAAATAAATATAACGAATAAAGAACTCCAGTTATAAATTATAAAAATTAAACTAACTTAACTAACCAAAAACAATATTACAAAGATAAAGCTTAATAAATACTTAAAGTAAAAATTGTTCTTATCATGATCAAATGTACCGATTTTGAGTTACTACCGAAAAACGGTGCTTTTCAACAAAAGGAAGTAAGTTTCGCGGAGATACGTTCTTTTTCTAGTGCACGTTTTCGTACGTTTTCATAAAGCATTTTTTCATCTGTAGTGTGCATTTTTTCGTATGGACGGCTGCCCCTACACCCTACACTGAGCGTAGTCCAACATGCTCTTACCCGGCTTTTTTTATTTGTCCAAAAAACTTTATGGGCATCGGAATTCCACGGCCCAAATATATGGTTGTTTGTGAGACCCATATATTTGCGGTGCTTTGCGGTCTCATTGTTACATTTGTTGAGGAAAGTCTTCAATATAGCATTAAGACCTGACAGGTTAATCCTCTTCCGCCTTCCACCTCATCTTATTTAACGAATATCACCTTAACACGTCCAATTTGGCTCAGCCGATCCAATCAGGCGAGCTAATTGGCCTGCGATCCATTAACACCTCTCTACTCGTATCAACCCCACTAATAACTAGGCCGATAATCTTGTGGTTCTTCAATTTCTCATCAGACCGATATTTCCAAGTTTCTATCATCTATACTTACTACATATTATAAAGTTGCAAAAATGAAATGTTAAGAAAGATTAAGAAAGCCCCAAACAAGTGCGCTTTCAAAAAATCTTTGAAGTTTTAGTTAGCAGAACTGCAAACTCTTAGCTTCTCTGATTAGCTTGTCTCGTCTGAATTTATTTATATATATTTAGGTATATATTATATGAATATGTATGTATCTAAGTATTTATCTTCTTAAATTATGTCTGTAAATTAGTTGCACCGCCCACAATTTATCTGCTTTGCCTCAAGGTTGACTGGTAGAGAATGCCCTATGGCATTAAGTCCGCCTTTTGTACGATATTTACATCCGAGTAATTGCAGTCACACGGCTTCTTCGGGCTACAAAGATTCACCATCAGCTCGTAAGCGGCGTCCCCTATCCCGCTTATTAATGTCGGCAGCTTTAACGTATCGTCCACCTTGTTCACCAGAAAATACATCTCCAGCCGATCACAATACGTTTGCCAATTTCCGCACTCCATATCAAAACACGCGATGTTTCCCACACTTTTAGCCATCGTCTATACACAAAAAAAATATTCCTCGTTAGCCAATGTTAAATTTGAGAATTCAGGGCGAAGGAACACACTCCAGCTCGGTTCATGTATTTATTCCGACTAAACTAAACGTCACAAAAGTAACTTAATCTACCTACATATATAACATTTTTCTTTTGTGCAATAAAGATTAAATAAATAAATAAATAAATGTCTATACATTCTGAATACCATTGTTGATAAATTCGAAAGTCGTATCTAGAAGCACTGGAACGATATTTATTGTTTATATTAATGTGTACTAAACTTGTGATTAGTAACACTATAATTAAGTTTTCTTGTCTACTGTACGCTACTAACAGCTATGTACACGTTTCCGAAATAAATTATTTGCATTTGAATTTGAATAGAATTTGAAGATATCTAAAAAACATATTGTAACGTATTATATCGCGTATATTTGAGTTCCCGATGTTTCGTAAGCTTTTGAGGTTGACTGGCAAAAGCGGGATATAGTCCGTTAATTTGTTGTATTTAAATTTGTAATAATCGCGGGAACAGAAGAAAATATTATATTGTAACGTACTAGTCTGAGATCAATGAATCGAAAAAAATATTTAAGGATTTTTTGTATGTTTGTATGCGTTGTTCTGGCTTCATAACGAGAAAACCGCTAAAAGTATTTTAACTATTTGGTAGCTGAGTATTCACAGATGTTTATAGAGGGACGTTGTGAAGTCACACGTTCCTACGTTGTATGTAGAAATTAAGAACTTTGTTCTGCAGCTATGTTTAAACTTGCGTTTATCGAAACGGTTTCATAAAGAAGGTTACCATGGGTTATTCAATGGTATTGTTAGTAATTAATATTTTCATTTGTACTTTAAAAATCGACTTTCTCACCAGACTTTCAGGACTCATAATGAAACAAGCTAGCTGTAACACGCAAGGTATCGAGCTCCAGTTTTAGAGTTCCGTACCTCAATCGGAAAAACAGAACCCTTATATGATCACTTTGTTGTCCGTCTGTCAAGACCCTTTATCTCGAGAACGCGTGAAGGTATTGAGTTGAAATTACATATATTCAGTACTACGGTCCCTTGAAGCAGTGAAAATATGAAACTTCTACATTAACGTAAAAAAATATACGGCCATTTATGCCGCAAAAAACGTATATTTCGACACTCAAGGGAATCGAAATGATAGGGTACTTCCCGTTCAAATAGAACTATAAAATTTAGCAAATGATATCGTGACATACTACAAATATTTTGTATTATTTTGTATTAACTGTACCTACTCTTGCAGATATCTTATATTATTATGATTATGAATTATTTTTTTTCTCTTTTATGTTATTGTGTTGATTAGGTTAACCTAGATTGTAATTAATATTTTTCGACTATGACATATTATTTTCCCTTGTTTTTATTGTGTGTTTTTGTTTATATTACTATAATATATATAATTATATGTAACTGACGATCTTTTTGTGAATTCATTCTATTTTCTAGGACATGTAAGATATTGTGTAATTTTCAAAGAGAAATAAATATATCTAATCTAATTTGTAATGAAATCATAAAAATATAGTCTTTTTTAAAAGTCATAATTGAACAGTTTGGTTGTATTAAGTTTGCACATCATTTGTATCCAATGCTATAGATATCAGGTGCAAACTTAACTCAATCGGAACCGGGTAATATATAATGTTAGGGTAAGTGGATGTTTGTACGGAACCCTCGGTGCGCGAGTCGGACTCGCAATTGGCCGGTTTTGTTATTTAAAATTTCTATCATAGAAACTGTCATTTCGCATCAAAATTTTATTTTTATTTGAATACAATCAACATCAGTAGCGTTGATAAAACCCCATTCTCATCGGCTTGCCTACTTTACGGCATTTGAGTTTTTTATTTTACTGCTTGTAAAGAAAACATAAGAGAAAATAAGTTTCTGTCAAACATTTCATTTTTGTGACAAGCTTTTATTGCCGACTGTACCTTCCTTTGAACATCTATCAACTACTCACCGAGAAGATTCTAAAGAGCCCAAACTCGGTAGGATTGAGTTATTTTATTACAGAGTTCCTATGACCACCTTCCTGCTCCAACATCAGATCAACTAGATGGTATCAAACTATTGCATTGTCACCAAACTTACATAAGTGTGCCATATTTAAGCTCAATTAGGTCAAATTTAACTCACAAGATTCCACCCGAACAAACATATTACATACATACATACATTGCACGTTAAATAAAAGCTTGTAATAAGATACTCCGGCTTTACTTACAACATGTTTGATACCACGCTACAGGTCAACATCCCAATTCATCAGGCAAACTGGGTTCAGCCTCTTCGCTGTTCCGATAGCCTCATACACAAATAACTTGAAACCGCACCTATTCATTTCGAAAGTTAAACACAAGCATTATCTGCTGCCATTTGGACTTGGACGGAAACTTTTAGATATTCCCGTTTTACATCAATATATAACCCTCATTTGGAAAACCCTTGCTTTTATAAACAACCTGTTTTCAACCGTGTTAGGGAGACGGAGAGTTGGAAGTAGTTTGGGGTAGGAAGATATTCAGCTGACTTTACAAGAGTTTAAAATTGGGCATTGTAAGTTTTGTGTGGATGTTTCAACTGAATTTTCGCTGCCATTTTGTATTGTGTAAGTAAAGAAAAAACAGCGAGTGTAGATTTTTTTTATGCAAAATAGTCCAACATTTGTCCTTGATCTCACTGTACGTTAACTGTTGAAGTATAAAAAGCATACTTATCTTAGAAATGCTTATTCACTCCGGACTTGAAGCAATCCAAGTTACTCCGTTTATTTTACTTAAACTTTCTATTCTTTAGCATTATACCGGTTTCATGTCAAATTCTTTCGCCGTTCAGGCAAGCCATCTCTGGAATTCGCTCTCTTTTTTTATCAGACAAGCCCTCAGTCTATCAAACACAGGCATCTGCTGAAACAATTATTTGTTTATTTGCTTGTGTGTCCTAACGCTGAAAGTCTTAGGATACAAGGAACTGTGTGATTGTACAGTAACGATAGTGAATGATTTTTCCCACTACACACTTTTCATGCACATCTGTTTGGCCCTATGGTTGACTGGTAGAGAATGCGAACGTGATTGTTTGCATGCAATAAGCGTTGTCGATGCTTTTTGTGTACGATCTTTCTGACTCAATGGTGCAACGGCAAGTGGAAGAAAAAGATAAAGCACAATATATGAAGCAGTGGGGCCAGAATACATTCCCGCGTGACCCCGCACCTGTTATGCCTGTAAGTTGATTTTTTTATGCATATATTTGCATGCAAGTATGCTAAACTGAGTTTTCTTGTTTAGTACAACATACTAGGTAACTGTCTATCTAAGTTAAAGTAAGCAAGAACACTAAAACTAATAACTTTGGCCAGCAGCTCGCCTCGTGTGAGGTTTCGAAATTTATCCTCGCGAGTAAATTACGACTTTTAATGTCACTCTAAAATCTAGCCTAGCCGTTATTTTGTAACCTACAATTGTAAAAGTATTGGACCCAGGATAATACTATACGGGACTCCGTGGATTTGTTTAAAAACTAATACCTTTTGTTTCATGAAAAAGGTGTACATATGCACTTCAAACTGTTTAATATAAAGTTAATAACACGCTTTTTGTGATAAGACAGTTTATTAAGGAGATAAAGTATGTTTTCCATTTAATGTATGTTCTTCATCCAGTTAAGTGAAAACGCTTAAGCCAGTATCTTGGGCCAGTAGCTCGACGTCGCCGGAAATTACTCCAGTGACTAAATTACCACTTTTAGTATCACTCCTAGAGTCCATTGTAGCCGTTATTTTGTAACCTACAGTAGGAAAAGTAGTGGACCCAAAGTATTATCCTACGGAACTCCGCTCTGTGCAAATGTTAAAAATATAATAGTTGTTTTATGAACACGGTATTGTGATAAGACAAGTTATTAAGGAGATAAAGTATATTTTCCATTAATAACCCTTCATCCAGTTAAGTGAGAACGCTTAAGCCAGTACCTTGGGCCAGTAGCTCGCCTCGTTTGAGGTGTTACGAGCGGCCGTCGCCGGAATTTACCCTCGCGACTAAATTACCACTTTTACTGTCACTCCTAAAGTCTAGTCTACCCGTTATTTAGTAACTTACTGAGACTGTCTGTGGCTGTGGAATAAAACGGAATGTGTGGCGTAAATGGAGAATTACTAAGAACCATATTTGATTAACACAAATATGAGTATGACAGCTACGCGAGTTGAATGCAGCTATAAGAATTGTTGAGGTATTTATGTGAACATTTAAAGGACACGGCAATGGCAATTGAATGGGTATGCTTTGTTTCCTTGATGGCTTAAAGAAAGGGAATTGTCAGTTTTGGTCACAATACTCGATTTTAAGAGCCCTGTAACAATTTGACAAAATACAAGGAGGTCGTGAGTTTGATTCCAGTCTGTACCACTAAGTTTCTCGGAATTTATATACGGAATGTCATTTAATATTTACTGCTAGCTTTTCGGTAAAGGAGACCATCGTGAGGATGCATCTGCAAATTCAAGGATGTATGTGTAGTCTCCAATCCACAATGAGCCAACGTAGAGACACACACAGCGACATTACACACACAGCTCATTCCTTCGCATCTCATTTTTCTTTCTGTCATTGACCTCCAAATAGTCTGTTACAATATTTTTTTTTTAAATTATCTTCAATTTCATTGTTTAGGGTTCCGTAGCCCAACTAGCAAAAACGGAACCCTTATAGTTTCGTCATGTCCGTCCATCCGTATGTCACAGGCATTTTAGTCAAAAACCATAAGATGGATATTGATGAAATTCGGAACATAGGTGTATTGTGTTAGCCGCTACTTAGTTTGATAGTTAAATAAAAATATATATATCTCTAGGCGAGGGGGGCACTCCATACATGTAACCACAAGTAAAAAAAAACAGCGAATATCATTGTGTGGCACATCATTAGACAGTTCTTCTAAAAACACTTCTAAAAATGATTTACTGAATATTTTCGGAAATAATCGTTACGTTAAAAAACAGTGAAAAAATTTACAGTTACAAAACATAATAAAACTTCCAAGGAAAATTATTTTCAACATGATCGGACATACCGTTTTTAAGTTATTGCCAAAAAACTACGCTTCTCAGCAAAAGGACGTAACTGCCGGGGAGATACGCTCTTTTGATAGTGGTTTCTTTTTTCAAATCGTAATTTTTTCATCTGCAGTGATTTTTTTTGTATAAACGGCAGCGGAACCGGACATGCTCTTGGCCGGTTTAAAACTTTATAATAATTATATAGTATAGATAAATCGTAAACTTTGTGGTCCTAAATATTTGTGTTCCTATACATTACAGATAGCACAAGACCAAAACATATTATTGTCATTATCTTTTTATTTACTTCGCATTCCCCTTCTGAAGTAACCCAAGGCGTTTGCGGTCACAAGACTCCCTTCTGGTAAAAATAATTACTGAGAAATTAAGGACAATAACCTCACGATTTATGGAGCCTCAGATTTGGGGGATAAAATTACAGTAGGTCATATTATAACAGTGGACATGCATCAACATATAGGGTGCTATATTGAAACTAGGATCGTTTATAATGTCGTCACGGTCGTTTGTCTATCTGAATGAATATCACACCTTTTTAGGGTTCGGTAGTGAACTAGGAACCCTTATAGTTTCGCCATGTCCGTTTGTCAGTCTGCCCGTCTGTGTGTCCGTCTGCGGCTTGGCTCCGTGATCATTAGTACTAGAAAGCTGAAATTTGTTATAAGTATGTATTTGCATCAAGCCGACAAAACGGTAAAATAAAATGTAAAAAAAAAAAATTTTTTCGGGTACCTCTCGTACTAAAGTGGAGGTGATTTTTACTGTATCAACGGCAAGGGACCCTAGCATGGTCCGACATTTTGTTATAAAAAAGAGATATGTTGCGCCCATTTTCGACACTATATAGAAGACACCCGCGACTTTGTCGGCAGAAGAGAACTACACCGACACATACATACAAAAAAACCGATTCAGTGGCCGTTACGTAAATAGTCCGTTAAATTTGTGGTTTTGCATTGCACAAGCCACAAGAATAGAGTTATTTTCCTGAGTAAAAAAAATATTAAATTCTAATAAGTCAGTCAGTAAGATTATCAAAAAATATTGGATACGTATTTTTTTCTTTTGTCAATCAAACAATAAAAGACAAAGATAAAGTGCGTCAAAGTTTGGGAGTGGGAGCGCATGACTAGACGAAAAACGGTCGCACGGTGTGAAGTCACGTGGAACTTTGACGGGCTATATCTTCAGCGTATATTTGTGTAATTGAGAAAAGAAAAATACATGTCCAATATAGTTCCCCCTGTTTTGGCATAATTTTTTTAGTCATTATTTTTCATGGCATAATAAATGTAGGCATAATTGACTTTTCGCATAAACCGTTTTGGGATAATCAAGGTTCGCATAGTTTGATAACGCAGATATTAATTTGTCATAATTTGTTTGCGCATATTTTTGTTTGTCCGCATCATGTCTACGCATAAAATTAATAGGCATATTTTTATCGGACCGAAAATTATTTGGTCATAATTTTGCAACTTTGTTTTTGTTACTTAATGTTAAAAATAAAAACCATGTTATTTTTATTTATTTATTTGATCTTTATTGCCCAAAAAAAAACTTATTGTACAAAAGGAGAACTTAATGCCATAAGGCATTCTCTACCAGTCAACCTTAAGGCAAAGTAGAAAAATTGTGGGCGGTGCTGAGGCTTGTATAATTACAAAAACACTATATATACATATATCCTATCTATCTATTATCGTATCTATTACTCGTATCCTTTAATAGTGAAGTAAATTACTAATCATAGCTTTTGTAAGTACTTCTACTAACAGTAATATGGATGTATGTAAAGATCATTATTGTTATTATTATTCTCTATGTAGCACCCGCTCACGGGACAATGGTGTCCCGGACCTTTGGGAGGCTTGCGCGGAGCCGAAGCCAACGCGTAGAGGCCCTTTCGACAATTTAATGAAATGTAAGGTGTACACCGCGCGGGTGCTGTTCCTGCCCATATCATGGGACGCGCACAGAGACACCACTCGCTAGATGCAAGAACTATTGGATAGTGATGAGATCTAAATATGCTGGGTTATGGGATTGAAATGATGGACTATATATACTGGGCTATTGCTTGAGACAATCGGACGTCTACCAGGAAAAAGTGTCCCATGGCTAAAGGCACTGGTAGACGATGACTTGCGCACCGCTAGATGTGCCCCCGTAAATAGCGGCACATAGTGGCCTGAGGGCAACATCGGTGCGGAGGGCTAAGGGTGGAGAGGTGTCACTGGACTTTCTACCGAAGCCAACTCGCCACTTACGTTCCACATCCACCCTCGAGCCGCAGCTCTAGCGACTCCACTACGACCGGCCGGTTAAGGCAAGCCAGAAGTGGGGGTCCTGACCCAACACCTTCCGTCAGGGTCCCCCAGGAGCACTCAGGTACGTGGGGTCGCCACTCCCCGACAGCTCGCCACAAGCTGCCCTGCGTTGACTGTTTGCCCCGGTGAACCAGCGGGCGGTGGGGTCGTCACATCCCTACGCCTATTTACAGCCCTACGCCTATTTATTATTATTATTATTATATATAGCGATGAAACGAATTAAGCAGATAAACTAAGAGTCTTCGTTTCTGCCAGCAAAGAAGTTGCTCACGGACTTTTTGAATGCAAACTTATTCGGGGCCTGTCTGATTTTATATCCTCATGTTTCATTTTCTTGTGAAATAGGTAATGTTAGCATTTTGGTCATAATACAAACCTAACCTAACTTACAGTTTTCGGTTTTTGACCCATTTTGACGCTCCGCTTTTCTGCTAGCAGATCGTTTTTGCGAAGGACGCAATTTTAACATAACCTAACCTACTTTTCTGCTAGCAGTTTCTCTTTGCGATGGATGCAGTTCTAACCTAACTTAACCCGCTTTTCTTGTTGCAATTTAAGTATGCCAAGATAAATTCGGACAATAGATAATATGCCAAGTACCATTATGCTAAACCAAATTATTCGTAAATATAATCGCCCTAAACAATAGTATGCGAATACAATTTCGGACAAATACATTTTCAGTAAGTTAGAACTTATGCCAAATAAGGTTTCTGCCACATTACCATTCGTCAAAACCTGAATATGCCAAGTCTGTTATGCTAAAACAGTTTCGGACAAACAAAAGTATGCGACATAGAGGGAACCCGTCCAATATTTTCGGACGGACTAATTATATAATTTTTAGGACACAAGCCTATTGTGGAGGTGGGTTCAACCGTTTCAGTCTTACTTGAGGCGTGGGAGAAAGAGAGAGAAGATCAGACTGTCGGAACAAAGCTGCTCTAACAAAATACTAAAGGATCGTAGAGAGCTTTATTCATTGGAAATTATTTTAACTCTATCTTATGCTAAACAGTGGCAGTGGCAGGTAAGACCGGTGATATTCAACTATATGTAAAATATTCGTTTTAATAACCTACCTAACCCGTCTCGGCTTTGTAGCGTGAATATCATAATGGCATTTAAAGACTTACAATCTTCACAGAAATTTGGCAGAATAAGACAATGAGCTAGTCACCCTGCCGGCGTTGGCCTGTTTTGTCGTGACGCATTCTAAGTATGAAGACTTGAAATTGTTACGCGACCTACTTCTTCTTGATCGTATCCATCATGACTGACGGATGACCGTGGTTGGTGGTGTTCATTCGGGCACGAATTCGCGCCCGCCATCGATTCCTGTTCATCGCAGTCCTCACGATATCATATAACTTCTGAGACAGCTCCTCGCCTTTAGGCTGATCAGTCCATTGTGCTGGGGATCGGCCACGTGATCTCTTGTCTTCAGTATTAGCAACAGCGATTAACCTCTCCAAACTTTGGTCTCCCTTTCTCATTATATCGCCGAATAGCTTAAGAAGCGTGACCTACTGTCCACCCTATATCTATACGCGAGTCTAAGTCTTTTTAAATTTTAATTAAAGAAGGTGCCCCAGTCCCCAATCTGATGCTGATTCCCCTTTAATTAAAAAAATACCTCTTAATTTTAATTCGCTGGTGCTTTGCGTAATTTGATGGCCCCTGTTTTCGGCGTTGCTTTGTTTTAAAAAGTTATCTTGATTGGGGTCTTGCATTCAGCCCGCGCTTTGCAAACAAAATGTCAATAGATTGTATGGATCGCTACCTATAAATATTTAACCTACTCCCGGGAATAAATATGGAAAATAATTAAAAAACCGGCCAAGTGCGAGTCGTTTTCGTGCAGCGAGGGTTCCGTACTCTAATATACACGTGTGTAGATAGAACGAGTAAAACAAGATAAAACACTTCTCTATACGATAAGGGATCCTCTCACAAGCACGGAGATTAATAATATATATAGTTAAAAACTGTAGCATTAAGAGAGACGTGAGTAATATAAGGTTTAGAGATAAATAATGCCCAGCAACTACGAATGCATACTACAGTACAAATTAGAAATATTCGCGTTCTTCAAGTATCCCACTCATTCGTCAGCCAATGTATTCATTTTTATAATAAGTAATCAGATACTGCTTTTAACTCTTTCCAGCTCTCAAAAACTGCTTAAAAAGGATTCTAGTCTCAAAAGCAAAGGTATTTTATGTTAAGGCTCTGTTGTTGGTGTGCAATAAAGAATTGTTGTATTGTATTGTATTTATAGGGTAGAGGGTATTTTTATTGGTCCTTTGGCATCGTTAACCAGTGTACATTTTAATAGAGGTTCGTTCTACTGATAAATTAGCAGCCTACTGGTGTAAATAGTTTTCCTAAAAAACGGAAATGGTTAGTTTTTTTATTATTTTTACTCATCAATTATTAAAACAAACGTTTTTACAATTCATGTCTTGCCACCTTCGTTACTATCGATTTTCAATATAATTGGAGATCACGTCATGTCATGTCATAAAATTAACATGTACGGCAGTAAGCATACTGTAACCTACTGATGGTGCAAATTGCGGAAACTTTCCAAAATGCTTAGAAAAGGTCTTAAGTGTAGTGTTAACTTACATGTTTATAAGACCTTTTTGAAGCATTTTTTTAAGTATATAAAAGGTCTTAAGTTTAGTGTTACTTACCTGTTTTAAAGACCTTTTTTAAGCATTTTGGAAGGTATCCGCAATTTGCACATGAGTACTGTAACCGTCATCGGTGTGCTAGGCGGCAGGTTACTATGGTAATCTCGGCACCTAGCGTGTGGGGGCTGCCGCGCGAGGGCGCTACGAGCAGCGATAGTGTACCTAGCTTGACACTATTTTATGGGCGTGTCTGTATGTCTGTTGATGTCGACCTAACCTTGATTCCATCTGTATTTACTATTGTGGTTTCCGCGGTGGGCGTCCCCGCAGGCGGGAGGGTCGGTGTGCAAGTGCAGTGTGGGGGCGGTTACATCGTTTTGCGATGATGCGCTCTCGTCTGTCGCGTCGTCGCTGTTTGCGGTCGATGTAGAAGTCGGCTCAACGATCATGTTCGACGTCGCTGTCTGTGTCTGGCGAGTCTTCTGGGTACCAAAGTTTTATGGTAGCCGTAATGACGTCGTCGGGGTCTGTCAATAGGTGTCGCTGTCGTCGCGTGTGTTTATACGCAACGCCCTTTGGTAGGCACGGGCGTCGGGGACCTCCTTTGTCAAGCTGCGCAGAATGCCCAGCTGGACGAGGAGGTCGTAGTCGGTGTCGTCGTTAGTGTCCATTACCGGCATGTGGAGTATGAGAGCGAAGAGGCGTTGGGGACGTAGGTTCAATCCCGCTAGATGCCTAAAATTTTTGAACTATTGAAAATCTCTAAGCGTTTTAATAGTCCATGAATTTGAAATTTCATCCGTAATACCCTGTTCTACCTGATAAAAATTATTAAGAAAACTCTCTCTCTTCCAATATTTGTCAGTACCATATTACCAGCTTTTAGGTCAAGGTCGCAAAAACATCTAATATTGAACGTCCCCAAACCATTACCATAATTTCCATGCTCTAAGGATTGACAAGAGAAGATATAATATATTATGATGAATAATTTATGAGGATCATCGTTTTGGTAGAGAGTAACATATTTTTTCGAGAGGTTAAAGGAAATTGACCTATTATTACAAATTAGCTATTGAACAGATACGACAATCGTTTATCAGGGTGAAGTTGAATAATTTTCATAATTGGCGTTTTCAGAACGTTTTAAATAAATGGTTTTAGTAAACTTAAAAGAAACTTTTAATTAATTACTAGAAGTTGCCTGTGGTTTTGCAAGCGGAGGAGAAAAATCAGAACCCTGCTTTTTTTCACCGTAGTCGAGTAAAGCGTTGCAAATGTGAACCGCTAAGGAATGGAACTCGCTCCCGTCATGTGTACCTTCCGGAAAATTATAATTTGGGTCTCTTCAAGGCAAGAGTGAATAGTCAGGCAGATAGACTGACAAAGTTCAAACACCATAAGGTTTCCTCTTTTACCGTTTTGGTACGGAACCCTGAAATAGTACCCTATAACCATCTGTGGATTGACCCGTCTACCGAGAATAGTTGAATACGGTTTAGCCACTTTGGCGTGATGAATCCACAATGACAATCACATACATACGAAAGATAATCGATTCAGTAACCTTAAATTTGTGCATTTCACATTTTTTTGAAGTATCTGCAATGTACAGACATCTCAATTATACAACTTTATAAATTTTATAATAGTTTATATGTAGATACTGCAATTTGTTGACATCGTGGTCCTCGAATGCCGATAGCGAGACGCCATTAAAAGCGCATTAGTTGGTGGGAACCGCTCTAGGATGCAGATTTACTGCTTCGGTCGAGAACGATGTGCATTTTAGAAGGTCTAGCGATAAGCCGCGATGGACACTGCCAGTATTAGGCACAAGATTAAGTGCACATTTATACCTATAAAACAGTAACACGACATAACTTTTGACTGACAAAGTACAGTCTAAAGTTCCTACCTTATTTATGAACTTACTTACTATAAGCCGAGCTTTCACGTAGCACCGAAGGTGAGGAGCAAATTTGTATGAAACTGAAATATTTGTATCTGTCCTGGGTGTAAGCTGCGCTCTGCTCGCAGTGTCGAACTCTCTTTCTTTTCACAGCACTAGTTTTATGTCCAAATCCTTCGCAGTTCAAGCAATTCGTTTATGGAACGATCTTGCTCTCTCTATATGGCAAACCCAGAGCATTTTGTCTTTCAAACGCATCTAGCGCATTTCTTTAATAATCTTAAGATTGACATTGTCTGTATGATGTTTTGTAGCACTACATAAGTACTTTATAATTGTATTGTGTTAATATATTTATATTGTAATATAATACGTGTGTATATATGTATATGCGTATATCCCTATGTTGATTTGTCTCTTTTCTTTAGTTTTTTTTTGTATTCTCTCTTACTCGACTTTAATGATCCTGCACTAACTGCTAGTGTCTGTTTGACCCCATGGTTGACTGGTAGAGAATGCCTTAAGGCATTCAGTCCAGCATTTGTACCATTTTGTATTGTGGAAGTGATGATATTTAATATACGCGATATAATCCGTTTATTTCTTTATATAAATGAGTGATAATCGCGGAAATATAAGAAAATATTAGACGGACAGATTTTATATTATTTTGACACTGGGGAAGTAGAACGCCTATTCATGGTTCTGGAGTACTTTTAACCCGTTGAAGCTAAAAGAGGCTTACGCCCTTTCTACAAAGTTGCGGGCATTTATTAAATATTGATAAAAAACCGCCTTATAATATTGAATTTAAAAATAATATATACTTTCAAAAAGCGGACTTAATGCCTTAAGGCATTCTCTACTAGTCAACCATAGGGCTAAACAGAAACTAGTAGTTAGTGCAGGATCAATAATGTTGAGAATACAAAAAAAGCAACGAAAAGAGACGCAAATCGATATGGGGATATACATATATATATTTATATATATTATATACAAACATATTATATTAAAATACAAATAGATAAATACAATACAATTTTAAAATATATATGTACCCTTACACCTGCAAAACATCACACAGACAATCAATCTTGAGATATATTGAAGAGATGATTGCGCAACATGCGCTTATAGAGCCTTTGTCGTTCAAAAAAGGGCAATACAGACTATCATGCGTATTCCCCATGGATATCTTGTCGAAGCTATTTTACAGAATTGGGCTTACTGACAGTCCCTTGCCTGTACGTCCTTCTGTTGCTTACTGATTTTGTTAAAACGCTGTCAAAGTACGCGTTACTTGATGAACAAGAATTGCGTCTACAAACGCGAACAAATAATGTCAAGCAAACCTTTTTCCCGAAACTCAAAGTCGCTCAGCCCTCTGCTAAATATCATGCTGTAAATTTATTTAACAAACCTCCCACCGAATTAAAAGTTATATGACTAGTAAGTCATAAGTTGTTTAGTAGAAAATTAAAGATATTATTATTGAGAGGGTGTTTCTACAGTATTGAGGAAATCTTCATCAAAAATAACTAGTATTATTAAGTTTGTAATGTGTAGTTGAGTAGTAATTAAATAGTCGATTCAGTTAACTTAGTCACATTTTATTTATTGTAAGTTAATTTTATTGTATTTCAAACACAATCTTTGTACTGTTTCTGAATAAAAATCATATCATATTGTTGCGAATACCATAACGTCATCAATCGTCGAGTAGTGTTTAATAAATTTGTATCAGTTTTTCGCAGGCTAAATGAAGAACCGAATGGCGCTGTCGTGGCGTGTGTCGGCGGTTCTAATCCCAGTATGGGTGAGCTTTTTGCAAGTTTTCTTCGGATGTTTAGATTTTAGTAAGTGGAACTAAAGTTTCTAGAATATTTGAAGAAAAGAACATTCCGTGCCAAAGAAGTTTAAGGGACAAATGTATGGGATTGGATGGAATATGCTAGAACCATCGACACAGCCGAATTTACTAGAAAGACGACGCTACTCAAAACAGCAGAATAACGAAAATATGACGATAAAAAGTTGACAAAAGACGAGCGAAATCAACGGGTATAAAATGCGGTGAATCAGAAGCGAGCAGCAGTCTTAAAGTGGCAAGCGAAGGAGAAACAAGTGGAAAGAAGAGGAAGTTAAAAGTGAAGTGATAAAAGTGAAGTCGTGGAAGTGAACTAGAAAGTGTTCAGTGTCAGTCACTCAGTGTGTGCTATACACGGTGCGAAGTCTAGTATCGGTACCGGGACGCGTTTAACAGTGAATCCCTGCTACTGTAAGTCGCAAATAAACTAACGTGGAACTGTCATGGTATTTTTACTCTATCATATACCCCACGCTCGTAACAATGTCATATCACATCATTGTTACAGACTATTTAAACACTGGTCACTAAATCGATTTTTTTTTATTTCATTTTTGTATATATCGTTGTGGCATTATCACGTCAAAACGAGTAAACGGATTTCAACTATTTTTGGTGCACGGGTGTCCACAGGATATAGTACTCGACAACGGTGAAGCAAAAAGAGGCTTATACCTTTTCTCTCCAAAGGGCACTTATGAAATATGAATACAATACAATACAATACAACAATTCTTTATTGCACACCAACAACAGAAACAGAATAATAGAGCCTTAACATAAAATACGGTAGACAATAGGTGGTCTTATCGCTAAGGAGCGATCTCTTCCAGACAAACTTTGGGTAGCTGAAATGACACAGAATAGCTAGGAAGGGTGAGATAAGATTATAAATAATACAAAAATAAATAAAAACAAACATACATATTATATACCTACGACTATATATATATAAATATATACAAAATGAAAAAGGTAACTATGATACATTTGACATCAAAAAATTTAGAAAACCAGCAGCAGAATTAAAAATAGAAATGATGGCAGTGATAAATAATGATCTTTTAACTTAGTTTTAAACATAGGCAATGACTTCGCTTGCCTTAAATCGAGCGGAAGAGTGTTCCATAACACGGTTGCCCGGAATGTAAAAGAATTTGTATAAAACTTTGAATTTCATGATGTCAGTCATCTTTTTTTACTAAATATAAAAAAGCACAAGAGTTAATCTTTTTTCGCTCAAGTTGCTCCCACCTTATAATATTGATATAAAAACCTTTGTATATTCTCCCCCAGCGTCGCCACGTGTATGGGAGCTCCTGAATGTATAATGACAGCCATTCAAAACGCCAGCCGCCACGCAACGCTCTTTACACAAGTGGTCGAGCCGCGGCGAGGCGTTGTCTTCGTTAATGGGGAACTGTCTGTCTGTCTAGCTACGCATTGCAAAGCAAAATCTAACAAGGCTGGGTATAATATTACCGAACATTTTGGGTCACTTTCGATCCTGTTGAACTTAACCCATGTCGCAGTATCAAGCTAAGTGGTGGCCTTTTGTTGCGGACATGGCAGCACCATTGTATTGTATCCTTATATTTTTAACTGTCAATCTAAATTTACGTAATCAAAAAATAACGGAGATACATTCGTCAAAATGTCGCGTCACTGTATGATACAGATTATACCAAGTAGTGACGTCACGAACCCCTACCGCTAAACTTTGATGCGATTTATCTCAGTATTTTTTGTTGTAAATTTATTTTCATTTCTCCTGCTCAATTATTAGCATATTAGCTTCGCGAAGCGACGCCAAAATATTACATCTAGCCTCTAGGGTTAAAAAGAAAGCCATATAATCTCATAAAAAATTCTATAAATCTGAAAAAAAAGAACTTGCGTCCAGCTACATACTACTTACGAATAATAAAAAACAAACATACCAACCTGGTCAGACTGGCCAAAATTTCGGATCGTATTGCAGCCTTTTACATAAAAAAGTAAAAATTGTCTATGCCCATTATTAGTTTAAAAATATAAGCTGTCTAAAGGTACTAGGTATAAAGAATTGCTCAAACTGTACTTTGAATTTTTCATGAAACATACAATTTTAATGTTAAGTTTTTATTTTTATTTTCTCGCAGTCAAAGTGAAAACAAGAGTGTTCAAAACGTGGCTAATAGTATTTTATACAATCGTTATATAATGTATGCTTTTTCAGTCGAGTACCGCGTTTAGGCCACGAAGCTTGCTGAGTAGCCTAATTAAGGTAGGAGACTTAAAAAGCTAATTATATAACTATTGTATACAATACTTTTTCTACGAGTAGGTAACCCATAAACTACAGGTAATGAAACATAGCTTAAAAAACAATTGCAAAACACCGCGTTCTTTTTTTTTAAATTAATTATAGTTCTGTGCGGAGTTGTATAATATAGGTATTATAGTTCAGTGACATATAATATAGTCTATAGAGTGATGATCTGATGATCCAATCTAAAAAGTATGCCGTTATAGTAGGATTTGCGGAGTTCTTATTATCAGATTATAGTTGACTAGTAGAAAAAAGCCATTATGACACTCAGAAAAATTTGTCCTCACTCACTTCGTGAACTCGTCCAATTAATCACTTCGTGTCTTAATCAAATCAAATCAAATCAAATCAAATCAAAATATTCTTTATTCAAGTAGGCCTAGTTACAAGCACTTTCGAAATGTCAGTTACATGAGAGTGAATGTTTGCTGAGAGAAATACAATATGATCCAACATTTGCTGCAAGGATTAATGTCTTATTTTAGCCCCTTGTCAAACAACTAAAACTTTATTATACTACAATTATAATGTGAATATAAACTAAAACTAAACCTTATACTCCTTATATCTCTTAAACCCTGTCTGGATGGATATCCAAATCCTTTGAGCGAGGAAAGTGCCAGCCCTAAGGTATCTAAATTTAAGGTATGTAATTTTAACCTAATTTTTTCTTTAAGCGCTTTTCTTGTAATGGTGCAATAAATGAGTTTTTTCTTTCTTCTTTAGAAAGGTAGACCCTGTTTGGTCCCAAAATGAGATCAACATCAATAGAACTTGATTCTAAGCAAAACTTACTCACAAAATGCACAAACTGAGACCAAAATTACGTCCTATTTAAAAACAAGCTGCAATCACTGCTTTTGGCCCGAATTGTTTAGGACCGAGCCTATTACAGTATTGATGAGTTTTATAACTTATAACGGCTGATCTTTGACTTATCAAGTTAACATATAATACCTATACTATTATAAAGTTGTAAAAATGAAATGTACATTAAAGATATATCCAATTATTATTATTAGAAGTAGTTTTTAGAAACCTTTCAAAGTATTTTAGAAGAACTGTTGAAATATGTGCCACACAATGATAGTTACTGATTTTTTTTTTCAGTTTCGGTTAAATGTATCGGAGTGCCCCCCCTAGAAATATATATATTTTTTATTTAAGTATCAAACTAAGCAGCGGCTTACACACGATAGCTATGCTTCAAATTTCATAAATGTACATCTTATAGTCTTTGAGTAAAATTCCTGCGACATACGGACGGACAGGCGCATTTCAATATCTGCCGCATACATCCTTCTGTCCCTTGTGCTAAAAATGGTTGGAATCCGTTATGAAGATTTGGCGTGATGGAGCCACAGCGACACATACATATATACAAAAAAAATTAAAATATTGTACATATTTTTCGATTTTGTGGCCTCCAAATAGTCAGTTACAATATATATTTTTTTAATATCTCCAATGTATAGATATTTCATTTATACAATTTCAGAATAGATGATGTAATACTGACACGATATAATCCGTTTAAATTAAAATGACACTTTATTTTTTTTCCATTTGATTATTAAAATCACATAAATGAAAGTGCTTTTTTATATGTGGCTGGCATCCATAAAATTTGCTCATTTTAACAATTTACTGTCGCAGCAATATGACATTATTGCGGCGAAGCATATTGCTTTCCCACAACTCATGTAATGGCTGTAAAATTACAATGAATTCGTAAATTCCAATTTCATAGGTGATTTATAAGTACTTGCAAGTAGAATACAGACATTAGTGATGCATGTAAACTGAGCAAAGGAATAGGTAATATTTCACTGTATTTAGCTTCTGAATGTAAATTGAAATTAGTTTTATCAGGTGTTCGAAAGATAGGCATTTCGTGCTGGCGGTCGCAACAGAAAGGAGTGTTAAAAAAAAAAAAAAACAATTTAACGGATTATATCGCGTATATTATCTCATTTTAGTTCCCGACGTTTCGGAAGCTTTCCAGCTTTCCATGGTCACGGGAGGACTGAGAAAAGATGTTTTTCCTCTGTCAAAGTTACAATTTGTGCAAACTACCCATTTTTTTGAAAAAACACAAATAAAGGTGTACATACATGCCAGATGGGCCTAAGCTGTAAAGACAGTTACACATGTGCCAGAAGGGCTTAATTATTTTATTCTAATAATTTACCAAGCAGCATTTCACCAATGAGGCGTACTGAGGAGAAAAGAAACGCTGCAAAGAAAAACTCCCAGGCTACCTCATTACTAATTATAATATTTTAAAAAACAGAGACTATTAAACTACTTTAAACAGATAAGATATCTTACACCGTTCGGAAATTAAGGTTTTGCAGTCCTGTGTCTCGCTTGTTCCTTGATGAGATGTATTACAGGATCCCAAGCAGGTGGTAGTGACAATCCATCTTCTCTATTGAAATTAGGATGCTTTTTAATCTCAATAGCCTCGCGTAGCATCCTGGGAAAATATCTTTTTTCTTTGGCAAGGATAGAAGGTTTATCAAACTTAATTGAGTGGTTTGGTTTGTCAATGACATGTTCACAGACTGCAGACCTATTACACCGACGGTGCTTGACATCTGCTATGTGCTCCTTCACCCGGGTTGATACACTGCGTTTCGTTTGACCAATGTATGAAAGACCACACTCGCAGTCTAGCTTATAAATGCCTGCACTCTGCAAAGGGGTGCTACTCTTCACGGTTCTAAGGTATTGAGACACCTTCTTCAACGGCTTGAAATATGTTTTTATAGAAGCACGCTTCAAGATGTTTCCGATCTTGTCTGTGACCCCTTTCACATATGGTAATACGGCAGGTTTACGCTCGACTGTTGGTTTCTTCATACTGGGATTCTGCTTGGAACGTGGTATCTGGAGCTCGTTGGCTCGAAGCGCACGTTTGACATTCTGCAACTCAGCAGTCAGATGTTGATCGTCGCAGATACCCCTGGCTCTCTGAAACAAAGATTTACCCACTGTAGCAAGTTGACAGGGATGGTGGTGAGATTTGCCATTCAAATACCTATCTGTATGCGTAGGTTTCCTATATACAGTATGACCTATGTCATTGTTAGGACCTCTAATTACTAGCACATCTAAGAATGCAAGTGAATTTTGATTTTCCAACTCCATAGTGAATTTAATTTTACTATGCATGGAGTTCAGATGGTCTAAGAAAGCTGAAACACTAGATCTAGGTAAAATAGTAAAGGTATCATCTACGTATCTTTTAAAGATCCTCGGCTTGACAGGTGCCAATGAAAGCGCTCTCTCCTCGAAGTCTTCCATGAAAATATCGGCGACAACAGGAGACACCGGAGACCCCATTGCCACACCATCAACTTGCCCGTAGAATTCACCATTCCATAGCATATAGCCAGATGTAAGGCAGTGTTGTAATAACTCAGCATATTCTATTGCCATCTGTTGTTCACCCAATCTTCTTTTCACAATTTCGATACATTCTTGAACTGGTAGGCATGTGAAGAGAGACTGGACATCAAAACTGACCATAACTTCATCATCAGTTAGTCTCAAATCCGTGGAGGTAATCAAACGTCAACGTCAAATGCCGTTGCACCTGTAGTGAATATTAGCTCGAAAGATCTGTCGGACTCACAAACTTTGCTTCTTAAAAAAGGGCTTAATTATGTTGTTACTCCACGGAATATCCCTTTTGAACAGATTATAGTCGGTGTGGAAGATTGTTTGGTCCAAAATCATATGCGTAAGGAGGATTTGGAGGCCGTACGCCAGGATGTGTCTTCAATTTTAAGACGAGCGAAGTCTCCTAAAGTTAACTTACCCAGAACTGAATTCAACGCTTTGAAGAGCTTGCGTGAAGACCCAGACATCACCATTCTTCGAGCTGACAAGGGAAATGCGACGGTTGTTATGGATACTAGTGATTACAACCAGAAAGTGGAAGTACTTTTGTCAGACACTACAACATACAAGCTTGTTAAGCGAGATCCAACGGCGAAAGTAATAAAAACGACAGCCGAGCTGATAAGTAAGCACTCTGAAAATCTTAATCTGGATGTGAAAAGTTTAGTGCCTTCTTGCCCGGTGCCACCAAAGTTGTACGGGTTACCAAAGATACATAAACCTGGTGCTCCGTTACGCCCTATAGTGAGTCAAATCGATGCTCCTACCTATCGATTAGCTCGGCACTTAGCAGGTGTGCTTTCTTTACTGCGAGGGAAGACGGAAGCATACACAAGGGATTCGTACCATTTTGTCAGTGAGATTAAGGATTTGAGACTAACTGATGATGAAGTTATGGTCAGTTTTGATGTCCAGTCTCTCTTCACATGCCTACCAGTTCAAGAATGTATCGAAATTGTGAAAAGAAGATTGGGTGAACAACAGATGGCAATAGAATATGCTGAGTTATTACAACACTGCCTTACATCTGGCTATATGCTATGGAATGGTGAATTCTACGGGCAAGTTGATGGTGTGGCAATGGGGTCTCCGGTGTCTCCTGTTGTCGCCGATATTTTCATGGAAGACTTCGAGGAGAGAGCGCTTTCATTGGCACCTGTCAAGCCGAGGATCTTTAAAAGATACGTAGATGATACCTTTACTATTTTACCTAGATCTAGTGTTTCAGCTTTCTTAGACCATCTGAACTCCATGCATAGTAAAATTAAATTCACTATGGAGTTGGAAAATCAAAATTCACTTGCATTCTTAGATGTGCTAGTAATTAGAGGTCCTAACAATGACATAGGTCATACTGTATATAGGAAACCTACGCATACAGATAGGTATTTGAATGGCAAATCTCACCACCATCCCTGTCAACTTGCTACAGTGGGTAAATCTTTGTTTCAGAGAGCCAGGGGTATCTGCGACGATCAACATCTGACTGCTGAGTTGCAGAATGTCAAACGTGCGCTTCGAGCCAACGAGCTCCAGATACCACGTTCCAAGCAGAATCCCAGTATGAAGAAACCAACAGTCGAGCGTAAACCTGCCGTATTACCATATGTGAAAGGGGTCACAGACAAGATCGGAAACATCTTGAAGCGTGCTTCTATAAAAACATATTTCAAGCCGTTGAAGAAGGTGTCTCAATACCTTAGACCCGTGAAGAGTAGCACCCCTTTGCAGAGTGCAGGCATTTATAAGCTAGACTGCGAGTGTGGTCTTTCATACATTGGTCAAACGAAACGCAGTGTATCAACCCGGGTGAAGGAGCACATAGCAGATGTCAAGCACCGTCGGTGTAATAGGTCTGCAGTCTGTGAACATGTCATTGACAAACCAAACCACTCAATTAAGTTTGATAAACCTTCTATCCTTGCCAAAGAAAAAAGATATTTTCCCAGGATGCTACGCGAGGCTATTGAGATTAAAAAGCATCCTAATTTCAATAGAGAAGATGGATTGTCACTACCACCTGCTTGGGATCCTGTAATACATCTCATCAAGGAACAAGCGAGACACAGGACTGCAAAACCTTAATTTCCGAACGGTGTAAAATATCTTATCTGTTTAAAGTAGTTTAATAGTCTCTGTTTTTTAAAATATTATAATTAGTAATGAGGTAGCCTGGGAGTTTTTCTTTGCAGCGTTTCTTTTCTCCTCAGTACGCCTCATTGGTGAAATGCTGCTTGGTAAATTATTAGAATAAAATAATTAAGCCCTTCTGGCACATGTGTAACTGTCTTTACAGCTTAGGCCCATCTGGCATGTATGTACACCTTTATTTGTGTTTTTTCAAAAAAATGGGTAGTTTGCACAAATTGTAACTTTGTCAGAGGAAAAACATCTTTTCTCAGTCCTCCCGTGACCATGGAAAGCTGGAAAGCTTCCGAAACGTCGGGAACTAAAATGAGATAATATACGCGATATAATCCGTTAAATTGTTTTATTTCAATGAGTAATAATCGCGGAAACAGAAGAAAATATTAGAAAGGAGTGTTGTTTTTTACATTTTTTTAAATAACTTCTACTATCTTTCTTCTAAGCAGTCCTACAGAGTTGGTGGGCTCTTTTATTGTCTCGGTGAGTAGTGGATGGATACAATATTGATACAAAGATCTAAGTAGAAAAGAAAAAATAATTTCGGTCCACTGCAGTCTAAAGGTGCGTCCAAATTTGTGTCGCGTAGCATGATCGCGTGTCAGTGTCACGCGTTTGGACGTTGCGCCGATCCGATCACTCGAAATCCATTTGCTTCGCGTATCACACACTTGTATCGGAAGAGTGCGACATTATCGGCGCGCCGACAGTAAGCGTCCAAGCAGCGCGATACGTAGTCATGCTACGGCACGGTGATCGGATACGAGAAAATGATACAAGGGTGGATGCACCTTAAGCCGGAATCGAACCAGCGTCTCTGTTATACCGGTACAGCACCCTGAACTATTAGAGCATCAGACCGCTTGTGATTCGCAAAGAATTAATCCTCTGCCTTCGGTAACGATACGTTACTCACGACCTTATGTACCATTAATTTTGGAACCCATTTTGAAGTAGTGTATAGCATCACTCTAAGAAGATGCGCTGTTGCAATATTTTTTCACACTTGACACTACTGAAATGTAGGTCAGCTTGAAGAAATGTTGCGAATGCATCTTCTTAGAGTGGTGCTATAAGGTACTAAACCTTTCAAAATTAATAGTACATAAGGTCGTGAGCACAGCTGGGTGGATTTCAACCATCTTTGGTACAAGGATTAGCTGGAAATCCGACAGTGGTTATAGGTATTTTTACCCAACTACTGAAGCAAGAAGAGAGTATAACTTTTTTTACTCCATCGATCGCGAACGAGTTGCAGGTACAGTCAGCGTCAAATAGTCTGTAACATCCAAAGTACCATATTTATCGCAATTTATCACAAACTATTTGACGCTGCCTGTACCATGCTATATTTTGCTGTTGGATTCCATATAATAAACTAGTTCGAATATTATTTTTTAATACATATTACAAACCTTAGCTTAGGAACATAATTTGTGTAGGAATTACCCCTAATATGACCTACTAGTGGCACTATGAACTGTAAATCTCGCAAGTCTTTCTACCCCCATATCTCAAAAAAAACTGGTTGCACTCCGGAAGTGCTGGCAGAAGTGACAACTTAAATATTAACCTTGTGCATTTATTATATGCGTTGCCAATGACATTGTATCAGTTTTCGATCAGGTTACGTGTCCGTCTTATGACAGATCACGTGACCGACCGATTTCAATCACGAGTTTAACATTTTTTCCCCAACACAAAAAGTGCACAGCGCCACTAAAGCACTTTAATTTAGCATAGATTATATCATAGAGTCAAATTGAAAATATTGTACGCCTCTCGGCAGGACATGATGTATGTACTGGATATACTAAACAATTACTAAGACCTATGATGTAAACTCATGACCATGCAATAAATAAATTGATTGATTGATTGAAAGAAGTTTTCACTTCAAAAAACTGAATCAACAAAAAAATCTGTGTAATTATCGAATTTGCTCAAAAAAATCACGAGAATACGTTGAGAAATGCGACTTGTAGAGCTGACAACGGACAGTCAATTATTTTCAAAGCTCAGTGCATAAGTCAGACTCATACTTGCCCATTTTCAAAATGAAACTTCTGTGTTCTGTCTGCCACCTCTATCCGTCCCCTAGAATTGAGGTTTAATAAATTGTCTCTGCTTGGTCCTGGCTTGCCAAACTACTGTACCAACAAAAAGTCTTAACGTACTAGAAAGTTCTTGTCGCTTTCGCCGTTTCTACAACGAAACATTTCCATAACCTGACCACGTTGTAAAGATCTTGATTATACTAGACTTGGCTGTCGAGAGATGTCTTCAAACGCTGGCCGCTTGTGACTAAATGTCCAATGTACAAATATCCTTCGGTATATGAAGGTTTGGAGTTAAAATAGGTTTTTATATTCTGGTCCTCTCAGGGTTTATAAAAGTTTGACAATGGAGGCAAGCCAGGCTGTTGTTAGACTTACCGTACGTATAGTTTTTATTTATTTAAACGTTCTCTTTTTCCGACCGATTTCGGTCATAGCGTCCATCAATGCAACTCCTTACTTTTTATTGGCTTACTCATGCGCCAGAAGATGACTTACGTATATACGTAAATCATCTGCTATATATATATATATATATATATATATATATATATATGTAGCAGATCATTCTTGGCACGTAAGTTTACCGTCTTTGTTATGATCAGATATGACGTCTGTAACGCTTCGGCAATTAGCTGTAAGTTGCGGATATGCGTTTAGGTTCATTTCGTCCACATTCCCATTTCGTTTACAATCAATTCCCAATTCGTCCACTTCCTATTTTGTCAACATTCCCACTTCGTCCACATTCCCATTTCGTCCACATTCTCATTTCGTCTATATTCCCAGCCTTAGCGCACTGGCAAACAACAATGTAGGTCACCACCAAACATATAAAATAATAAAAATTATTTTTAATTTTGTTTTATTTTGCATTTCATTGTTTTATTGTTGTTTTTATGTATTTCTGGTTTTACTTTACGCCTGTTAGTTAAGCTACGACTGTTGATGAAGTGGGATTGTGGACGAAATGGGAATGTTGACTAAGTAGGAATGTGGACGAAGTTGGAAAAGGACGAAATGGGAATGTTGACTAAGTACAAAGTGGACGAAGTAGGAATGTGTGTGTAGTCCCGCCACTACGTGCACTTCAGCTCGTTTGTGGTGCGCGTGCCGCGGCCGCTGCAGGACACCATCGCAAGTGCAGACTTCTGGCCGAAGTGTGTAGTATTTACGCAGTTCAGGGGCAATCTGCCGAATCCTAAACCAGATCAGACGACGCAACGGAGCCACGGAGTTACGTCGCCTAAATCAACTAGTTTTTAAGTTTTTTTTTTTTTTTGTTTTTTCTAGTTCACAGTGCCTTACTGTAATGCTGTGTAATTTTTTTGAAAAATAAATAAATAAATAAAAATAAATAAATGCGAACGAAATAGGAATGTGGACGAAATGAACCTAAACGCGGCTATGTAATTTTTTTAATAAATATACAAATAAATGATAAATGATGACAGTATATACCTATCTACTGCCATCATTTGATAAAAAGATAGATAGATAGGCTTCCAATGATATTATTTAGCTTCTCTTACGGTGATCCTCGAACTCACTTACTTGACTCATCACAATGCTACGCTATTGCAAAGCACTATACAAGTACTAAGACTTAATGCCAGAAAAGCATTCTCTACTAGTCAACCATTAATTAGGCTATAAACGAAGAGACTATTGGTACAGGATTTTAGTATCAAAGTTGTACAAATTAATAAATACAAGGGAGATATACCCAAATGAACAACTTTTGTTTGGGCTTTTAATTTTTCAATAAAAGTGTTTTAATATTTTTTGTGGTAAGAAAAGCGAGGTCGTTCAACTTACCACTGAAAACAAATGAAATATTGGTAAAAAACTACTAAAATCGCATACAAACTTTCCGAGATACAACACTGTTAAAATCAGACTTTGGACTTTCACAAAAGACGCTTCATACTAAAGTCTATTAACTTGTGACGTCACAGCTATGTTAAAACTTGGGTTTGTCGGAACGGTTTCATAACAACATTTACCATTAATTCCATGAGTTATTCAGTTCGACGTGAGTTATTCAGTCGGACGACCGGTTTGGCTCAGTGGGAGTAACGTTGCCTGCGAAGCTGAGGTCCTGGGTTCAAATCCCGGTAAGGGCAAATATTTGTGTGATGAGCATAAATATTTGTTCCTGAGTCTTGGATGTTTTCTATGTATATAAGTAATATATATATTAAATATATCGTCGTCTAGTACCCAGAACACAAGCCTTATTGAGCTTACCATGGGGCTAGTTCAATTTGTGTAAAATTGTCCCTTAATATTTATTTATTTATTATTATTTATTTATTCAATGATATTATTAGTTATTCATATTTACATTCAACTTTAAAGGCTAAAACAAATTACACATAAAGCATCGAACTCAAAATCTTAATGTAGTTAATATTTTTATAATTTTTTAACAAATTTTGATATCAGTCAATGTCCCTATTATTACATCTTCAAGTACCTTTAGTCTTTTTGAAGTTTATTATGACAAAGCCAATAATGTGCTCAACATTTTCATTGGCGAACTGTACAAATATTCGCACGCTACGAAGATTTTATTATATGCAAACACAACTCAAGATACTTGTCCTGGTGAAGTTATGAACTGGATAACTTCCTTGCTTGCATGCCTAGGCACTTATTCTGAAACTGCTAGATATAGGTAATGTAAAAAAATAAAAAGACCAGCCACGAGCATCTCGGACCATGCTCAGTGCCCGTAGCCGTTACTATAAAGAAATGCACAACAGTTAAAAAAAAAGCGGCTAAGTGCGAGTCGGACTCGCTCATGAAGGGTTCCGCAGCCGTTTGTACAAAAAAATGCACTACAGATGAAAAAAAAAAACACTAACAAAAGAGCTTATCTCCCCGGCAATAACGTCCTTTTGCTGAGACACGCAGTTTTTTGGTAATAAATTAAAAACGGTATGTCCGATCATGTTGAGAACAATTTTCGTTGGAAGTATTTTATTAAGCTTTAATGTGTAATTTTTTTCACATTTTTTGAACATACCGGTTAGAAAATAGAGGGACATAATTTTTGCTACTTTCGGAGCAAATATTTCCGAAAATATGCACTAAATCAATTTTTTTTAGAAACCTTTCACAGTATTTTAGAAGAACTGTTGAAATATGTGCCACACAATGATAGTTACTGATTTTTAATTTCAGTTTCGGTTAAAATATCGGAGTGCCCCCCTAGAAATATATATATATATATTTTATTTAACTATCAAACTAAGCAGCGGCTTACACACGACAGCTATGCTCCAAATTTCATAAATGTACATCTTATAGTCTTTGAGTAAAATTCCTGCGACATACGGACGGACAGGCGCATATACTGACATGACAAATCTATAAGGGTTCCGTATTTGCCATTTTAAACAAAATAACCCTAAAAAGTGCACCAGTAAAAGTGCGTGGCACTTAAGTATAAATAACGTTAAAAATCGAAGGTTATTTTTAATTACGGCCTGGAGAAATGACTGTTCAGGAAAGGTTTCATGACCGGATTCGATTACTTAGCCTCCTATGTCTATCTGCCTGTCCTTTCGTCTCTCTGTCCATCTGGCTCTCACTCTTGTACCGTATTAGGTAGCCAATTAATCACTTGTATGTAAGTAAATTAAACATCAGTGAGTGACTCTCTTTCTGTATAAGAAACTTGTTTTTGGATATAGTTTGCATAATATTTTGGATCGTAACAGGTACCCATAGTAGGGTGGTCCAAAATTTAAGTTCTGAATATGATTTCTCCCCAAGGTTTTTGTCAGTCCGAAACCCACTAAAATTATACGTAACAATTTTCCAAACAATCCTGATGACATTTAAAGGTTTCTCTAAAGGTAGCATTTTTGTAATATATCTAGGGTGGGAATCATGATTTTTTAAGTTGATGTATTTAGGCAAAAGTCAAAGTCAAAAATTTTTATTTGTCCAACATAGGTAAGAATAGCTGTTACATCATTTTTGTACCACTATGTGGTGCCGTTGGGCATACAAATAAAATCACATGTTTAATGTACATGCACATGCAACACGGATTATTTAAACAATTGAACTCAATACATAAACAAGAGAACACAATGAATAAATCAAACAAGCGATTTCAGTCCCGAGTGGTATATTGGTATATAAAAATAAAATCACACAAAATGTCTTCAATGTGGCAGGAAAAATCTTAACAGCGCGTTCTAGGATTGTGCGTTCGATTTACTAGCGCCATCTAGCGACAAATTGGAACGACTTTTGTTCCATACTAGGAAGTCGAGTTGTGCTGTGAACTTTCGTTCTATACAAGTTGTACATTCCGCCCACCAAGGAACGTCCTACGTCCTTCCGAATGCCGCCCACCGTGAGGGGTCCTTATCAAACTTGAGGATTGTAAGATGTTCCTTTGGAGCTCACTGTATGACTTATGTTAACAATACCAACAATTTACAGACATTTATGAATATAAACAAACATAAGTACTTAATACAAAAAAAATCTTTCTCTTAGTACAGACCATTAACGTACGGCATATTTAGCGTACATCTGCCGTTATTTCTTTCTTAAATAAAAGGCTAGACTATTATGGAGACTATCTAGCCAACAGCATAATTAATTGAAATCTTAAATCAATGTTTGACTTAAATATACATTATTCACTAACTGGGAGAACACAGAGTTTGGAGGTGGGTCGTTTAATTAAAGACCCTTTAGTACTCAAGGTAACTACACGCGTAATATTGTCTGTACCAGGATGCTTATTGACATCGTCTTCCTTGATTAAGACCACATCTCCGATTTTAGGTTCTGGCGTTTGTTGTGACCATTTGTATCGGTGTAAAAAGCGGGTTAGGTATTCGTGTGACCATCTACGCCAAAAATCCTGAATCATGCGTTGTGTTAACTACCACCTCCGTAGACTACCTACGTTAGTATTTAAAAAATCGTGATCTGGTGCGGTTACCAGTGGTTCTCCAACTAAGAAATGTCCTGGGGTCGAAATGTTGATGTTATCTGGATCATTGTCTATACGGGTTATCGGCCTTGAGTTTAAACAGGCTTCGATCTGGGCTAACACCGTGGACATCTCCTCATAGGTTAGCGTAGAGTTCCCTATGACTCTTTTGAGATGATATTTAGCTGAATTGATTCCCGCCTCCCATAAACCACCGAAATTAGGAGCATGAGGGGGAATGAAGTGCCATGTAGTACCTTCTGATGCTAAAGCATCTGCAATTTCCGTGGACATATTAGCATTTTCAGCTTGGAGCAACGACCTAAGCTCTCTTGAAGCTCCTAAAAAGTTTGTGCCATTGTCGCTCCAGATTTCTTGACAAGGTCCTCGTCTAGCTACCATCCGTTTAAAAGCCTGTATGAACCCTTCAGTGGTAAGGCTGCTGACGACTTCTATGTGCACAGCACGGGTGGACATACAAACAAATAGACAAATGTAACCTTTGATAGCTTTATGACCACGACCTCCTGATGTTCGTAGACTGATGGGACCCGCATAATCTACTCCACAAAACTTAAACGCACGCGTTGGCGTCACTCTAGCAGCTGGCAACTGTCCCATTAATTGCGATTGAGATTTACTTGCTGCAGAATGCCTGATACAAGCTACACACTTCCGAAAGTAATCATTTACCATATCCTTGCATCCTAAAATCCAATACTTAGAATTTATATAATTTTGCATGAGTTGTGGTGGGCCATGGCAAGTCTTGATATGAGCGTCAGCCACAATAAGTCGAGATAGCGGGGCCTTTTTAGGTAGCAGTATAGGGTGCTTTCTACTGTTGCTTAAATGCATTGCGTTTGCTAATCGCCCACCAACTCTCATTATATCATTGTCATCCAAATAAGGATTTAATGACTTTAAGTTTGATCCTCGTGGCATCTGCGTTCAATGGCTTTTCAAAATGACAATTTCCATCTCGAAATTCTCTTTCTGACACTGCCTAATACATACATTTAATGCCTCGCGTAATTCTTCGCTAGTTAAATAGCTGTGGCTATATCCCTCAGTTATCGGCTTTTTTAAATTCAAAAAACGTCTGCAGTAAGCAATGACCCTATTTAATCTAGTTAAAGATGAGAATCTATCCCAAATCTCGTTACAGTCCGTAGTAGTATGAAAGACTTTTGCTGCTTCTATATTTGTTGCAATATCTTTTAGTCTATCATATTTTATTGGTTCTTGTTTCAAATAGTCAGGTCCGTTAAACCACATAGAGGCATTAAGCAATTCCGACGGACGTAGACCTCTGGAGGCATAATCTGCGGGGTTAAGTTTTGATGGAACATGAGACCATTGACTAGAGTCCAAAGTGGTTAAAATTTCCGAAACTCGATTGGCGACAAAGGTCTTCCACCGATTTGGATGACTGTTGAGCCATGCCAGAACGACTGTTGAATCTGTCCATGCATGAATGTTGTTCTTGTCTATATTTAAGTGTTCAGATATTTCAGTAAGCAGTCTAGCTAGAAGCACCGCTCCACAAAGCTCAAGCCTCGGTATTGATACTTGCTTAATAGGTGCAATCTTGGTTTTAGCTGAAATTAAGAATACAGTGACCCGATTTGCGCTGTCTAGTACTCTAATATACGCCACCGCTGCAAATGCTATTTTAGATGCATCACTGAAGCCATGAAGTTCCACTCTCTTGTTATTTTTCTGCAAGCCCATCCACCTTGGAATCTGAACCCTTGTCAGCAGGGTTAACTCTTCTCGGTAAGTACACCACTCTTTAATGATATTGCTCGGAACTTCTTCATCCCACGTGATTCCAGTCAGCCATAGCTTTTGAATTATTTCCTTGGCTACTACGACACAAGGTGCTATCCAACCCAAAGGATCAAATAGTCTTGAGATATCAGAAATAATGGCTCTTTTGGTTATAGGTGTTTTTAACTCCGGAAGTGACACTGCGTACTGAAACTCATCACGTTCTCGATTCCAAGTAAGTCCCAGAATTTTGACTATCTCGTCCTGTTTAATTTCAATTCCATTTACAATTCCCACATCCGTTTTATGCATTTTTATCATTTCTAATAAATTTTTGTTACTGGTAGTCCATTTTTGTAGACTAAATCCTGCCTTACTTAACAATTCATTCATTTCCCTATAAATTTGTATTCCTTCATCTTCGGTCTCGCATCCAGTCATGAGATCATCCATATAAAATTCTTTACAAACTCTCTCCGCAGCCATAGGATATTTTTCTCCCTCATCGTGAGCAACTTGTTGCAATACTTTCACTGCCAAGTATGGTGCACTCGCTGTACCAAATGTTACTCTTAGCAATCTGTAATGTCGTAGTTCTGAGTCTGGGCTATCCCTCCACAATAGTCTTTGAAAGTCCGCGTCTTCTTCTTGGACTTTGACCTGCCGGTACATTTTTACTATGTCCGATACTAGTGGAATTGGGTATGATCTCCATCTCAGGACTAAGTGCCGCAAATCTGGCTGCAATTTAGGTCCAATCATTAAATTATCATTGAGCGATACTCCATTTTTACCTTTACAGGATGCATCGAAAACTACTCTCACTTTCGTTGTCTCTCTGTCTTTCTTCACGACGGCGTGATGTGGTAAGTAGACAACATCAGATTTATATTTCTCTTTTTCAGGTACTTCCTCCATATGTCCTAATTGTAAGTATTCTTTTATTACTTCTTTATATTGGGATATTAGTTCGGTGTCTTTATTTAACCTTTTTTCAAGTGCATAAAATCTCTTTTCAGCTATTTCACTCGACTGGCCATATTTGCAGCTCGGATCCTCGTTGTGAAACGGAAGTTTAATCACATATCTACCATCTTCGTCTCTGGTGGTGGTAGCTGCAAATATCTCCTCACACTTTTTCTCTTCTTCCGTCCATAGGTTGTGCCCTTTTAAAGTAGAATGATCAGCTTCCAACTCCCAGAACCTCTTTAGGCAGTCATCTTCCATCAGATGCGTATGTAAAACAACTACATTTGAGATATTATTAGCTGATTTTACTGCCCCAGATAGGATCCAACCCAGAGAAGTAGCTTGAGCGACCAGGGTACCTTGCTTGTTCTTTTTTATTCCTTCCATAATTATCTGACTATACACCTCAGCACCTAACAAAACATCAATTTTGTTAGGCGTGTGGTAACTTGGATCAGCAAGTTGTAATCCCTGTATTTCTGCCGAGTTTAACTCTACTACTCTCTTGGACGGCAAGAGAGAAGTGACCGAACTCAGTACAAATGCCTTCACTGAAAGCCTAACATCAGGATATATCAACGATTGCAAGTTCAATATTACCACTGACTTTGATCGCACATTGTTCTCGGCACCCAGGCCAGAAATTTTACCATTTATCGGCTTCCTTTTTAGACCTAAATACTGAACCGCAGCTTCTGTGACAAAAGACGCTTGTGACCCTTGATCCAGCAATGCTCGCAGAGGATAGTATTCTTCGTTTTTCGACTGGGCACTAACCACCGCAGTGGCTAGCAACACCTGACCGTCATTACCTGAAGAAAAACAAGACGTGATGTTTGTTTGTTCAGAGCAATCTTCGATTTCTTCTTCTTCTTCAGCAACAGTACCAATATTACTAGTACCTTCCACGACGGTAGTTGACGAACCACCGGCAACAGGACCACTCGTAGGATGAAGCAGCGAGTGGTGGCGACGTTTACAAATTCTACATGGGGTAGGATTCTGGCACACTTTCGCAGAATGAAACCCACCCATACAGTTAAAGCATAAACCTTTCGCTTGAACAAAATTACGACGTGAGTCCACATCTTGTTTTACAAATTGTTTGCAAAAGGTGATCTTGTGAGATTCGGAGCAAAATGGGCACTGACTGCTTTGAACTACATGTAAAGTTCGTGGTTTATGAGTGATTGGAGCTGTATTGTGATTAACAGTTCTTTTTGTTTCGATAAACTCCAACGCTCTAAACCGGTTCGTTATAAAATCCTTGAACTGGTCAAATGTAGGTAAAGTGTCCTCGGTATTGTTTATCGAAGCAGTCAACTCCCACTGCTTCCTTCTCTCCGGGTCTAACTTGAGAGTGAGCAAATGAATCACCATGACATCCCATGTACTGACATCAATCCCAATATTTTTTAATGCATGTAAACAGTCAGTACTGGTGTCTATAAGCTCCTTCAAAAAGTTTGCTGCGCACAAGTACCATTTTTTTGCGACAAAAATTTTCTCAAAATTGTTTGGCATAAATATCTTTTATTATTATACCTTTGTTTTAAACAATCCCAACATTTCTCATAATTAGAATTAGAGATAGGTATTTGGCGGAGCAATTGTTCGGCTTCTCCGGTTAAATAACCTTTTAAATAATGCATTTTCTGCACATTATCGATTGCCTCATTATTATGAATTAAAGACTCAAACAAATCACGGAAAGTAGTCCATTCGGTATATTTTCCTGAAAATACGGGGATAATTATCTTTGGCAACTTTACAGCGTTATGCTTTGTTACAGACATTGTTGCATTTTGACTCGTATGTTGAGAATTACTTCCACTACTCGGTTTAAATTTTTGTAATATAGTTTTCATTTCTGTTTTAAAATCTAAACACAATTCTTGAGTTTAATCATACACATCATCTAGCATGTAACTAGAAGACGCTATGGCCGCATGAAATTTTTCCATAATTTGTTTATGTCCTAGTAAAAACTCCGCCCACAATTCATCCAAGTTCTCAATTCTAACCTCGACATACTTTTCAGTAATGCGTTCTTTTGAGGCTTTCTTAAAATTTGTCCTAGCCTTTTTAATGCGATTATGAATATCCATTTGACCCGCAATTAAGGCGTCCATTTTAAACTAGAAATATAACAAGTATTAATGCTAAATTAATATCTGCTATAAACAACCAGTGTGCAAGTTAAAAACAGAGACGGACACAAACAGAGGTTCCTTAGAGAAGATTTTAATAACTTTTTCCAAGTCCAAGACACCAAAATTTTTCTAAGTCCTTAGAATAAGTTCACAATTTTTTACAAGTTAATATGAAACGTTGAAATTTTTCTAAGTTTATAAACTAAAAAACCTTTAAAATTTTACAAGTGTTTTAAACATGTAAATTCTATGTGAAATTGGGCATGGATTCCCCGTATAAACCACTTTTCTTAAACTAAATTATTTCTAAGTTAATTAACTACTACACTTAAAGTTCAAATTTTCTTGACTTTTAGTTCAAGTCTATGATAATTTTACTTTTTCTTCAAAGTTATTTGATCGTTGAACTTAAGGTTCAATTTGGAACACTTTTTGTAATTACTTTCAAATGTCACTTTAAACTTCACTAGATGATTGAAGATTAAAGAAAGAAAAACAATTAAAGTACTCACAATTGTCCAATTTCATCACCTCGTTTGTTCCGTTCATTTGCACCATAACCTTCCGTGGCTCCTTCCACAGATGTAGATTCTCGCTGTCGTAGGCTTCCTTCCAAAGCGCCCTCTGTCGGCTGCTACTGGATGCAGTACGATCCCGTACTAGCTGCAATCGCCCCGAACAGCAATCCACTGCCCATAGGTGCGCAAAACAATTCCGAAGAATTGTTTGTTTTATTACGCAAAAACGTCACCACTGAACTAAACCTGCCAGAATCCGGCTAACTCGAAGGACCATGAATAAATCAAACAAGCGATTTCAGTCCCGAGTGGTATATTGGTATATAAAAATAAAATCACACAAAATGTCTTCAATGTGGCAGGAAAAATCTTAACAGCGCGTTCTAGGATTGTGCGTTCGATTTACTAGCGCCATCTAGCGTCAAATTGTAACGACTTTTGTTCCATACTAGGAAGTCGAGTTGTGCTGTGAACTTTCGTTATATACAAGTTGTACACACAAAAAAAAAGAAATGGATGGATATAGGTAATTCATTAGGTATGTCAATTTCATTATCAATTATTGGTATTAGTCAAAATATTCACTTATCGAATAATAGGCTTTTCCTATAAGAAACTCTTTTAAAGCTCTTTTAAAATCAATGTCTCTTTCCCTTCTGGTTACAATTATAATTATATTTTAATTATAATTTATAAATATAATATATATAAGTTAATTATAATATAATTATAATTTATATTTTCTTATATATTTATATTTTCATCAACTATTTACAGACATGAAGTCAAATAATCCTTACTATCACCTGTTATTGCGTTTCCCGAAAATTCTTCAGAATTTATAACGTTGAATAACGTTATAAATTCTGCTCACATTACATTCGATGAGATTAGAGCAACCAGTTCAGTTTCAGTATTAATTATAATTTGGTACAATGATTATTTATTACTCGACTATATTTTTTTATTCATGCACAAACTGGTCAAGAGCTTTTGTAACCAAGCTAAGTGTGGAGTTCCGCAGCAGTTATTAGAAAGAACTGGTCCCACAATACGTATACTTTGCTTAAGAGCACGGCTCTGCCAATACTGGATTTTCACAGATAGGGTATATTTTGATACATCGTCTCCCGTGATAGACGAAACATTTACATACCCACAAATGTGTATGGAAGTCTCGGTGCGCGAGTCCGACTCGCACTTAGCCTGTTTTTAAAATAACGGAACCCAAAAGCCGAGGCCTAAACGTCGCCAGAGGCTTAATGTAATGTACCGCGAGGATCAATTGAACATGATTGTTCGAAACGTCATATGTCGCAAGGAAATCATCGGCAGTTAAGCTCTTTCATATATGGAGGACAGCATTATGCCTCATGGCTTCACATCCATTCCTATTTCGGCTTTTCAATTACAAATATATGTGAAAGAAAAAGGACATAGTCTGGTAAAAACCAGATTACACATACGATCATCTTGTTCTAGGAAGGCTTGAGGAAAATGCTTAAAATTGAATTTAAATGACGTATTTTCTTTTAGGGTAGTTTAAAGATTTAATGGGTTTTTAAACAATGTTTCGACCAAGAAATTTTATAAAAATAAACTTACGGAAAAATGGGAAAGTGTAATAGAAAGTGAAACCATGAAAAAAAACTGGCTAGCAGCGAGTCTGACTAGCACACCAAGGAATCCGTACAAACATTCACTCATTTCAATTTAACTGGCAGGTTAAGTTATGTTTGCACCTCGTTCCTATGGCGTCGGATACAAACGAGGTGCATATTTTACATACAAAAATATTTTTTGGAGATTAAAAAATAATAAGCTGGATAGATATATGTTTATAATAATTCATACAATTATAAAGCTGTGAAAATTTCATCTGTACATTAAAGAAATTTTCAAAAACATAAGACAATATTTTTTTGTATGTTTGTATGTGTTGTTGCGGCTTCATCGCACCAAATCGGCTAAACGGATTTCAACTATTTTTGGTACACGGGTAGCTGAGTATTCATAGATGGTTAAAGGATACTTCTTACCCAACTACGCTGAAGAAAAAACTAGGAGTAATTACTTTCTCTCCTCAGCGAACGAAAGTGCAGCCACCTTCTAGTGTTTAATAAAACTATAACAACTAGCGTGGATTCTTTGCTTATTTGTCGTTTAACTTTAATTAAGTTAATTAAAAACATGTGCACATCGACTTTGTCTGTGGCCACCCTTATCCTGACCGGTCGCAAATTGAATTTTATCAAAATTACTAATCAGTTGGGTTATTTTGGGTAGCGGTTTTTTGTAACGACCACCCAGTGGGACCAGCCTAAGCACAATATACGAGTATATGTTTCAAATTGCTTTTCATAATTAAAGAGGCTTTATCTTTCCATCAACGAAGTTAGGAATTAAACGCAGTTCATGGTTTTGTTATCAGTGATACCTAAAATAAATGTATTTTTTATTAAATAAAACTGCTGATTGCTTTATGAAAAGTAATTAACAAAAATATAGTAACTCTAGTAGATAAGCTTGTACAAGGACTATTACAGCAAGAGGACTGTTCCTTTCTATACAAATGGCCGTTCCCTGATCTTTAGTTCCATAATGTAAGAGAGGTGGCATTACTGGTAACAAAGTGTAATAAAACTCAGTTGACAACATTCTCGGTTTTGCTTACAACGCCATCTTGACCAAAGTTGCTGCAATATTAGGACTCGGAGCACATTAAAGTGGAAGCTTACCGAAGAAGGCTAACTCGATCAATTCTGTGTTTGTGGCACCAGGAGTACATTACAGCGCGGAGCTTCTAGCTAGCTAGTTACGCACCTCATTTTTTTTAGGAATTAGAACAAGTCTTTCCGTTGCTGAATGTGGAAGTTCGTCTGACCACCTCCAGCAGCACCTTGCTCTTGGCTTGTAAAAATTCCACATTCTTTCCGCCATCGTTCTACGCGACAATATTTCTATAAATAAAATTGCACGAAGTGACCTATAGTTTTCCGTCAATTTCCCGCCGCTCACTCTGACAGTTTCCGAAAAATTCAGTGTTGCTATTTGCAATAATGTATGGCCCACCCTATATAAATTCAATACGTTATCATCCAAGAAAACATATATTGACACTAAAATTAAAATAGAAGAAGAAAAAAATGGTATTTTTTAAGCAGCTTATTTCTACCCTATAATATGCCTTTGCTTGATTTGAGAAAAGAAATAATAAACAGTTTGCGCTCTCTGGGCTGCAGCCGCGTCACAAATGTCCCGGTACTGTACCGGTATCGAGTGGACTCATTAAGGGGGCGGTAATCAAGCCCCCGCCAGGGGACGGGTTATTTTTTAAAGTTGCGCAAAGGTTCCGCATCGCGTATGTATGGAATACTTGAGCTGAGCTGATTGCTGCCAAGTTTATTGGTCATTGGTGGGGGTTAGTGGAAAAAAACGGGTTATAAAGGACTGTCTGTTTTCATTTTTAAGCAGGGTTGCCACCTGCTGTCCCAATTTTATCAGTATTATACGTGTCAATATTAAAGTTTGTGTAGATCTTAACTAGAAAAAATTGCGACTAAAAAGCGTCAAGGTCCTCTTCTCGTGCTCATGACTAAGTTCCTCGAAATGAAACAAAACATCGCACTAAAACATAGTACTCGGCTTTTATGACATGTTATCTAAATTTAAGAAGATCTTTGGATTATTGTGTATTAGATGATCAACTTTAGCTGAAAAGTAATTTGACAGTGATATATACTAACACGATTTTTAATCATTATCACAACATAACAAACGGGTCTTAATCGCGTGTACATTATGATACGAGTGTGGTACGATACTAATTACACTCGAGACTATATCTTGCAGCACGAGCCGTAGACGAGTGCTGTATAAAGCGTGATAAAGCCGAAAGTGTAATGACCAATGCACACGAGTTTCATACGACGTTTTCCAACACACTTGCGAGGAAAAAAGCAAAAAAACAATCGTACCTTACTTTAAATTTGGTCTAGGTTATACGTGCGTAACCAATCCGTAGTCGTAAGTTTTACATTAATCCGTTATCATGCAGTACCTCAAATTTACGTATCTACATAATGATTATATTTGAAATATCATGCTTGAAACTATTTACACAATTGTTACGCGATACGGACTCCCACGAAAGTGCTGATGGAAATTTATCGACAATAATGCCATGCGGTTCCCACACGGCGACGATGTGACTCACTGAGTCACCCGATTTTCCCGATAAATCGATTGCCGGGCTACCACGATAGTGCTGAGTGAACACTATCGACTTTGGTTCTGTTAAAAGTGTCGCGAGTGTCTTATGTTTTCCATCGCGGTAGCGTAAGGTCGCCGGGTCGATCTTGATCAATAATTTAAGATAGTTATAATTAACCTCACTGTATCTGCACTTGTGTAAAAGACATTAAATTTACTTCGAAAATCAAGTGGTTGTGCTTTCATTAAGTCACCCGACGCCCCATCTCGTTTCTCAATATTGTCAGTTTTGAAAAATTATCAAACTCTAATTTTCAATATTTGTAAATATATAACACACTAGCTTTTGCCCGCGACTTCGTCTGCTTATAGCACGAAATTCAAAAAATCCTTCTTTAGTACGCCTCTACTAACATCTCTAACGGAATATGTGTTTCAATTCTCGTATTCCTACCGTCGGCAGTTTAGGCTATGCATTGTCTGTCAAAAGTTATAAGTCACGTTACTTTGTTATATCGCTGTAATTTGAAAAAAAAAACAGATTTAATTGGACAATTGAGATAGAACTATTGATAATATGGAACATTTGGTAGGTTTTTCAGTATTTTTGTATATACCACATTAACAGATCCGACCAAGACCTGCGTGGAGAGCTTGCTCTCAAGCAAGCTACGTAAAACTGGCGAGAAGTACTCCCCCAAGAGATCTATTCCTGCTGTTTTCAGTGACTGATCCTGAGACTTATTCATCGTCATTGGGAAACAGACCTTAACGGGGAGCTGCACCCATTTAAATTCGAATGGGTATTTTGAGGGTATAAATGGTATCCAGGGTATGTACACAGGTTCACCTTGAGCACAGCCAGTAATAACGATGGCTTCTATAACGTTTTTATGTAAAGCTTTCACCTGCAGCCTGGTTCCATTGCACAACTTCGGCTGATTGAGATTTCGCAACAACATTACTCGAGCACCCCTTATGTGCGAAGGTAGGCCGGGTGGGTTAAGTGCATTTAAAAACTCTACGCGGTAGTTTAATGCCATCATCTGTGTCCACTACACATCGAGTCTACAGACTTGTGTTCGTATTCTGAACCTTCGAACGACTCCAATCACATTTTATTAATAACGGAAGCCTGGTGGTTCTTAGGTTTCAGAAACGCTCATTCACACAATCACTCCATGGACTTGCTGTGTAGATTTTGAACATCTGGGTAAATTTGAGAGATTCGGTCGTCAACGGTCCGGACAACTAAGGCAAGATCCGATGGAATTGTAATCCTTCCCTCAGTTTCGGGATATTCTCCATTTCCTATTTTAAGAAGAAGATCGGAGAATTCTCCACTGGAAATATCGCCCTTGAGGTACACTCGCATATTTATTTTAAGGTTGAGTTTTTTGATTATAGGCCAAATATTTGAAGCCTTAATGCAAGTTTTAACTTCATCAGCTCGAGTTCCCCGCAGAAGTCTGACGAAAGTCTCCAGCTAACAACATAGTGACTCCACCCATCATAACTTCGTTTCCTCTAACATCTTTCAAAGTTCTATTCAGCGCTTCACAATACCCTTTACGCGCCATTGTACTTTCGGCCCATATTTCACCCCTTTCAGGGATGAATTTCCAAGAATGCTGAAATTAGTTTTCTTAATTTTTAAAGAAGTCTATACGCGAAATATTATTACAGTTACTCAAATAATTACAGATATTCCATACGGGTTCCCCTTATGTGGCATAATCTCGATTGTCCGAATCATCATTCCGCCGAATTCATATTTTGGCATAATGCAGTTTTTACAGAAACTGTAAAAGTTTCAGGAGTTTTTAAGGCATTATCCAATTGTATACATTAGGTTAGATTAGGTTTGTTTTATAAAAATCTTGAAAAGTTTACGAGTTCAGAAAAAAATGCATTATGCCAAATTATGAATTCGGCCAAATGATGATTCGGACAAAAAAAATTATGCGTAAACAAGGGGAACCATTCCATACAAACTTGCAACCCCAATTTAACACCGTTAAGGGATGGATTTCCAAAAATGCTGAAATTAGTTTTCTTAGTTTGAAGTGAAAAATTTATATCAGAAATATAATAATAGTAATTCAAATAATTACAGATATCCAATACAAACTTTCAACCCCAATTTAACCCCGTTAGGGGACGAATTTCCAAAAATCCTTACTTGTACCTTGCCTACGTTACAAATAGTGTCTACTGTAAAAATTTCAAGTCTCTAAGTTCAGTAGTTTCGGCTCTGCGTTGATATATCAGTCAGGACTTGTCCTTTTATCTAGATAAAGAACGAAAAAGCGATTACAACAAACGCCGTCCAGTTACGCAAACAGGTACTAACGTGTCATATTGGCTTCAAAGCAATTATTTCTTTAAAATTCTTCGGAATCAAATTTTCAGTTAACAAAAAGTGATTATTTTCTATCTATTGTTAAAAAGAACTCGTTTTATGTTATTTATCTTATTCCAGAACCATTTTTTTGTAACAAAATGTTTATCATTCAGAGATGATCGCAAATCCAAAATGTACGTGATACGTCATATACGAAAGGCGTGTTCTTTGCTTAATCGTGTTGATAGGATGACTGTTGATAGGTTACCAATTGTTTATTCGTTATCAAGAAAAGAAATTTCAATGAATAAATGGTTATGTTTTTCATTTATTGATAAAAAATACCCTTTTATGAATGAATACCCTCAAAAGTTGTAGCCTATGTCCAATTGTGATATCTAAGTTATATTACTGCAGAATTTTACGCAAATTTGTTATGTAGTTTTTGCATTCTAGCGTAACGTACGATTTGTCCGCCTTAAACTCATTTAACGTGAATAAGGGTATTTTTCCGTGATAAAAAGTAGCCTATGTCTTTCCCCTGGACTCAAGCTATCTCCATACCAAATTTCACTCCAATCGGTTCAGCGGTGTAAGCGTGAAGAGGTAACAGACAGACAGACAGACAGACAGACACACTTTCACATTTATAATATTAGTATGGATTTTCTCGTAAAGTGGCACTTTTTACACAGTTTTTATGGTTGTAAATGCATTCCATTAAACAAGCGTGTTTTTTACATCACATAATCGCGCTAGTGCCTTTTCATTACAGTTTTTTAACGCGAGCAAAGACTTTTTATGTACAGAAACAGTACAGGTTTTTTTTATCAATTTTGACGGATAAAACCTCTGCTATTTGTAGTTCTGTACAAATTACATATAGCATTTATTGGTGAGCTCACAATTTTACGATTTTTGACTTATTAAGACCTGTATAATAGGGAATATGCATTATCTTTTCTTTTTGCTTTATTAAGAACTCATTCATGTAACAAACAGTGGAGAAAAATATTTTTTCGAATAACAATTAATAAGCTATGAAACATTTCATTCTATCTCTTTCTAGCAAAACGGTATTTAATATGGAGTTTATATGACCGTAGTAGACTGTGACGTTACAGTACATGTCAGACCTTCTGTCAAATCGATGTCTAATTAGTAGTTTAAAATGCCTATATCATGCGTATTTCTTGGCCGATTTTTATTTTAATTTCACTTGTTGGAATATTTTTTACGGTATTTTGATATTTTGTTAAGAAAAGCGATGAAACAATTTCATGCATGTTCCCTATTGTCAAGATCCGATAACACACGGGAACGGCGGCTGAAACGCTCCTAAACCCGCACCCACTTTTAAAAAACAATCAATAAATTATTATTTTATTTTGACAAAATAACATTTATTTGTATTAAATTGATATAATTATTCAGTTCGTTTTATTGTTAATGTTTGGCTAATTGGCGCTACTTAGTGCACCGGCCGCAGATTTTTTATAAAATTACCTTTAAGACAAGTGGGTAAAACGCATTTTATCTACTAGTGGGGAAAGTAATTTGACCTTGGAGCTTGTTTAAGTAGCTTTTGACAGATAACAAAACGTAAAACGTTCATAATAATGGTTCGTTCGACATTTAATATCATTAAATAAAAGCTTTACCAAATTTAATAAAAAATAGAATTTAGCTTCATTTAATGATTTTAAGACATACACCTTAAAATTCCATAAGAAACATTTGTTTATTTTTTAATAATGATGTTGAATATATAATAATTCTGAACGCATACGTTGAATCGATGCAATTACAAAACGCATCGTCAGAAATGTCAACATTGCCAACAAATTTTTACTTAAATACTTTTCTATTGATGATGATTCTAATTAACCTGATGATGATTATATTGTGTACAAATAAAGACTTATTTTTATGAGCCGTTTTCTGCATGTTGCAATTTTGCTTGCTATAGTGAGGTGAAAAGTTTTTTTTACACACGGGTGCAGTTGTATTTTACTTCTCGTGTGTTGAAACACTCGCTACGGTCAGGATTATATTTAAGAACTATAAAATCCTTTCGCGTGCTCTTGTTTCAATTCCACACTCGCAGGTAAAATACAACTTTGCACCTTTGTATAAAAAATAACTATTACTTATCAGTTTAAAAGGATCCCTAACGAGTACAAATAAGCGAATTGGAATGCAGGCATGTCAAGGATTCGCGCCGAAATTACTTTTTGCTACCTACAAATATAATATTTGGGGTGACCAGAACAATTTCGGCAACACGTTCGTATATGTTTAAAATTAATATGTTTCGTGCCGTGTCTTTTTAATTAAATTTGTCAAGTGTGAGTCAATTTTTTTCAATTTGTTATTATATTTTAGTAGACTGTGTTGCCGTAGCAACAAATAAAAATATGATTTTAGATAAATTCTGTTTTATTACGTACGACGTCGATTAATAAATCCTATCTAGATCGCTGAGAGAAGAGAGTTATGGGTCGGTCCTGTTTTACAGCAGATGACTCCTTTCGGTAAGGCAGGATGCAATACGACATCTCGCGATCGGCCGACAACCCATATCGTATTGTACATAGGTTCGATGTGGTTCGATTAGAGTTTAGTTAGTTCGGACTGAGACCGCGAGATGTCGCTATGCGACAGACTGCTAACCAAGGGTTGAAAGTAACCCATTTCACCTGAAATATTTTAGCAATAGTTCGAGGATATTAATTTCACCCGAGTTAAACACTGTACTTTTCATTTCGACTGCGAGTAAAATAAAAATAAAATAATCATCATCATTATCATCAATCGCAATCGCGATATGAAAAGCTTTTATTTTAATAATATGACGAAACTCAATTGTCTTCGACTCTGTGGCTAATCGTAACAATGAAATACTTTCCACTCTAGGTGTGGAAAAGCTATTTTCCACCCGGCTAAATACCCATGAAAATTAAACTTTCCAAACAGGAGTGATAAAAATCATCTTTCTTCTTACTTTAAACATAGCAAAGTTTCTAAATGCGAAAATGTTTTTATTTTAATGAAAAATTGTATTGGGCAAGCTACCGAGCATATGATATTTATTCTTCATGAATCGTGATATACGATTATGCATAAAAAAATACTTCAATTTTGCACGAGGTTACTTGCGTTATATTATGACTTCAGTTTATGAAGGGTTTTATGTATTATTGTATTGATGTAAAATATAGCCATTATGTAATACAAGCGCTACATTATTATAAAAAAAGGTTGTAGAAATGAAATGTCTGTACATGGAGATATGTTATTAAAAATAACAAAACATTTGATGAGGGTTTCGTTATTATAAATCAAAATGCACAAACAGGATTAAGTATTTTAACTTTTTACAGTTTGACGACATTGTGCCTTCGTAAAATATTTAATTTTAATTTTTTTAAAGTTTATACACCGTGTTTTTTTTATTTTCTTTACAGGCGGCCTCGCTGGTGGTAACTTGTCAATGCGAATAAAAAATCTGCAAATAAAAAGTCATATTTTGCGTTAGTATTAATTCAACCAAAAAGTAAGGAATGGGAGATTTATTTTTTCGTTTCCGAAATGTCAGCCAATAACGAAATGAAATAATGATCTGTATTCTGTAAGTAGGCCGCAAGGGCACTTTTACAAGTCTGACTCTACGGCATTTCCCAAGAGGAGACCACTGTGTATACATACAAAAGTTGTTGGTATTCACGGATACTAACACAAAAAAAAGTCTGCCATTTCATACTATATGTTAGTAGTAACTCAACCAAAATGTAGGGAATGTCAGATTTCTTATTTAGTTCAAATAAAGAGTCCGTGTAACGAGGCTTTCAAGGCACGATAAGCGAAATATTTTTTCAGCCGTGCGAAACAAACAACTTTTACCTCACTACAGAAAAGGAAACAATGAGATGTTAGAAAAACTAAGAAATTATAACAAACCGTTTTTTTTTATTGAAAACATATAACAAAATATACATTCAAATTTCAAATAACTTTTCCACGCTAGCGAATAAAAGGAACTTTTCCACGCTGATTTGGCGCTGCAAATGGATCTTTTCCGACCGAGTGGGGTGAAAAATATCGTTTTCTCCGCTAACGTGGAAAATTTACATTTAGGATTTTTATTTTTTATGTTTTTATGTGTTTGCTTTGTTTAGAGTGTGATTCGCAGGTTCATTAGTTTTAAATGGAAAAAAAAATCAATTTGTTTAAATTTATTAGTTTTTCTTACATCTCCCCTTTCTTCGTTCTAGTGAGGTAAAAAGTTGTGTGTTTCGCACGGCTGCAAAATTATTTCGCTTCTCGTGCCTTGGAAGCGTCGTTACGCTCGGGAATCTATATTTCTCGCTCCGCTCGTGGTTCAATTTTAGATTCCTTCGCTTACTCGGCCTTTAAATTCTAGCACTCGCGCCAAATAACAACTTTGCAGCCTGGCATGTTACATATACCTACTGTAAGCAGAGTGCTGACCAGGCAAGCATTGCACACGGCACCAATTTTAACACGATGACGGAAATGCTGATGCAGCGGCACGTGTAGCAGCCCGGCCCCGGCGGCGCCAGCGAGGACGCGGCGAAGCCACTTCGGTTCTCACATCGATCGAGTCAACTCATTTTAATTATAAATTTAATTGTAACATTTCTTTAAATAAATTTGTATAAGTAATTTCGGTTTTTTTTGAGCTATCCGGCTGCAGCTTCTATAATTGGCGCAGTCGGTAGGATATTCGCGAGCCGGTCCGCGAGTCGCGAAAGAGGATTACCGAAATCCTTGCACCCCAGCACCGGTGGAGACCTTGAAGCCTTCAGCGAGTACCCGAACCTACGGAGCAGCGCCGGAGTATCCGAAAATCGATAGCCGCTCAAGACGCCGAGATGTTCATGTAAGTGCACCACTGAGATTTATTCGTAGTGTTGCTATTTTCCTTCCCATAACTTAGTTCATAGTCCAAGATTGCTCATTCACGAGAGTCTAGGGAAACCTTAGTAGATAGAAATAGGGATTTAAACGTTAGTATAGACTCTAGTATTTCCGATACAGCCGAGAGTTGCGAATTAGAAATTATGGCTACCGATCCCGATGTTATTTTCAAGGCCCTACGCCTTGTCCCTGATTTTGACGGGAACCCAAACGTATTAACTAGATTTATTAGAATCTGCGATCAGTTAGATGAAGCCTATACCCAGGAGGGCAACCACCTCGGAAATTTGTGTTTAATGAATGGCATTTTAAACAAAATCACGGGACCCGCTGCCCGTACTATTAACGCTAATGGAATTCCTGAAAACTGGGCTGGCGTTAGAAGTGTATTAGTTAATAATTTTTCCGACCAGAGAGACGAGACCGCTCTCTATAATGATTTATCTGTGCAAGTTCAAGGTCAAAGCTCTCCTCAAGAGTTTTATGACAGATGCCAAACGCTTTTTAGTACTATTATGACCTATGTCACCTTACACGAAACCGTCGCTACCACAATAGCGGCTAAAAGAGAATTATACAAAAAATTAACTATGCAAGCATTTGTTCGAGGATTAAAGGAACCCCTCGGTTCTCGTATAAGGTGCATGAGGCCGGAAACTATTGAAAAGGCCCTGGAATTTGTCCAGGAGGAGTTAAATACTATATATTTGCAGCAGAGAAACGACTCGTTAACTCACCCGAAACCGAACGCGACTCAGATGATTAATAGGGCTCCTCAGACTCCTGTAAATCCGACCCCGTTTTCCGTAACTCCAAAACCTTTTACTTTTGGTAATCAAATATTAAATCAATCCCAACAACGCCCTTCCACGGCGCCTCAATTCAGATTTAATGCCCAAAATGCCCCGCATCAACAGCAACCCTCTTATAGAATGCCGTCCCGCACTCAACAGATGTTCAAAGCCTTACCGCCCAATTACAACCCAAGGAGTAACGTCTTTAAGCTTCCTCCCAGACCTCAGGCAGGGCCCCAACCCATGAGTGGAGTGTCCCACTTTGTCCCCAGAGGTTTGCCGCTGAACCAGGGTTGGCGTAACCCAGGACAATCATCTTCGACTAACTATAACTATTTCACACCTGCCGAACTTAACTTCAATTATAATAACTATTCAGAATACGACAACAGCTACTATACTGACCAAGAACCAGAATACTGGAGCCCCGAAACTCATGAGAACTACCACGACGGATATAACTATGACTTTTATCATGAGAATCCCCAACAACCGACGTGTATGGCCTCCGCTATCCCTGACGTACCCCAACTGGAAATGGACCCTCACCCCCAACAACCTAATAACGAAAATGAGGATTTTCCGAAAGTCAAGAATACACGCAAACCAAAATAGAAATTAATATGCAGACCCAGAGACAGCTTCCTTACGTACGCATAGGTAATCCTCCCTTAAACTTACTTATCGACACAGGTGCGAACCAATCATTTTTAAGCCCCGAAGCAGCGCAGAAATATTATCCGCACATTCCTTTGAATTACGACCCATTCGAGGTCACAAACGTACACGGCACATCGAGAAATAAGCATTCAATTACCGTACCATGTTTTAATGAATTTAATGAATCAGATGAAATTAAGTTATTTGTGTACCGATTTCACAACCACTTCGATGGACTTTTAGGCCTTGATTTATTAAGCAAATGGGAGGCAAAAATCGACTTAAAAAACGAAAAACTAATTACCCGATCAGCATCAAATAAAATTCAAATGTATAATTCAAGAAACGTAAATCTATACGAGGACATTTTACCGGCACGGTCCTCCAAATTAATAAGAATACCTATTAGCGCCCCGGATGGCGATGCTTTGGTTCAGAAACAAATGGTCAGTAACTGCCTTATTCACGAATGCATAACAACAGTCACAAATGGCCGTGGAATATTAGAAATAGAAAATCAGACGGATAACGATTTAATTATATCATTAGATCGCCCCGCGCAAGCGGAGATGTTCAATATTAAGTGCACGCGCACTGGGTATCCTATTACATTACAGGAACGCGCAAAGGAAATAATACCGCGCTTACGTACGGAACATTTAAACGCCGAGGAGAAAGCGAATTTAACTACGCTTTGCTCTAGGTACGCGGATGTATTTTATTTAGAAGGCGAACCTTTATCCTTTACAAATAAAATTAAACACTGCATTCGGACAACTGACGAAATTCCAGTATATACAAAAAGTTATCGGTATCCGTTTATTCATAGAGACGAGGTACGTGACCAGATTTCCAAAATGTTACAACAGGGAATAATTAGACCTTCGGACTCAGCTTGGAGTTCACCCATTTGGGTTGTCCCTAAAAAGTTAGACGCATCAGGCAAAAAGAAATGGCGTATAGTTGTAGATTTTCGGAAACTCAATGACAAGACCATCGACGATAAATACCCCATTCCCAATATTACCGACGTACTGGACAAGTTAGGTAACTGTAATTATTTTACCACCCTCGACCTGGCTAGTGGATTCTACCAAGTTGAGATGAACCCAGAAGATATTCCGAAGACGGCCTTCAACGTCGAAAATGGACATTTTGAGTTCGTCCGTATGCCCATGGGGTTGAAAAACTCACCCTCCTCATTTCAGAGGGTTATGGACAACGTCCTGAGAGGGCTGCAAAATTCCATCTGCCTAGTCTATCTCGATGATATCATCGTTTTCAGTACTAGCCTCCAGGAGCACATGGTGAACTTGGAACGGGTCTTCGAACGACTCAGGGAATCCAACTTCAAGATCCAGATGGATAAGTCTGAATTCCTGAAGTTGGAGACGGCCTACTTAGGACATGTCATAAGTAAAGATGGTGTTAAGCCTAACCCGGACAAAATTAAAGCAATAGAGGGCTACCCGTTGCCTAAGACACCCAAGGAAATAAAACAATTTTTAGGACTTATAGGCTACTACCGTAAATTTATCCCAGATTTCGCGCGCATAACGAAACCCATGACACAATGCCTAAAAAAAGGACATAAAGTTACTTTGGACTCGACCTACATAACAGCGTTCGAAAAATGTAAGCGACTACTGACTAACGATCCTATACTACAATATCCTGACTTCAAACGTGACTTCCTCCTAACCACAGATGCCTCCAATGTAGCCGTGGGAGCTGTACTCTCTCAAGGTCCTATAGGTTCAGACAAGCCCATCGCCTATGCATCCCGAACCCTTAACGACAGCGAATTGCACTATAGCACAATAGAAAAAGAACTCCTCGCAATCGTGTGGGCAACCAAGTACTTCCGGCCCTACCTATTTGGTAGAAAATTCAAAATTCTAACCGACCATAACCCATTAAAATGGGTTATGAACATAAAGGACCCCAGCTCGAGACTCACTAGGTGGAGGTTGAAACTTAGCGAGTACGCCTTCACAATCGAATATAAAAAAGGTAAGTTCAATACAAACGCCGACGCCCTGTCGCGAGTAGAGTTACATAACGAGGAAGTCAGTTCTATAGTAGCAAATGCGACCGACCACCCGTCACTTTTGGATGACTCCAAAACTGATACCGTTCACACCGACAAAGAAAACCCAATACTCGAAATACCGATTACTGACGAACCTCTGAACAAATTCCACCGACAATTATGCTTGACCCTGACTGGTGACCTGAAAAGAAAACCTGCAGTAACCAAACCATTTGAGACCCACATTAGAACTTCAGTACAGCTTTCAGAATCCACCCTCGAAGAAGACCTTATTAAGGCAATTAAAGAATATGTAGTTCCTAAAATAAAGACCGGGTTACTGATAACTCCCACCTTAGCTATGTACAAAATAATTCCTATCTTACAAAAAACATTTGCAAGCTCCACCATGAACCTTGTACTCACCAAAGTGGAAATGGAAAACGTTAAAGAATACTTAAGACAGCAGGATTTAATACGTTGTTATCACGAGGGTAAAACCAACCATCGTGGTATCAATGAGTGCTATTTATCCCTTTCCCGCAAGTATTACTGGCCAAAAATGCGGGAACACATATCGAAATTCATTAATGAATGCATAGTGTGTGGCCAAGCAAAATACGACCGAAATCCGATTCGCCAACAGTTCAATATAGTACCGCCAGCTACGAAACCATTTGAAATAGTTCATATGGACCTTTTCACCTGTGAAAAGGAAAAATACGTTACCTTTTTGGACGCTTTCTCTAAATATGGGCAAGCGTATCTACTAAGAGACGCTACGGCATTAAGTATCCTGCAGGCCTTACTTACCTTTAGCACTCATCATGGATTACCACTTACCATCATAACTGACAATGGAACAGAGTTCACAAATCAAATGTTTGCTGAATTCACCAGAATTTACAAAATTAGACACCATAAAACACTGCCGCATTCCCCAAACGATAACGGAATAATCGAGAGATTCCATTCCACCCTCTTAGAGCATATTAGGATCTTACATTTGCAAAAGAAAAATGAACCCGTAGTAAACCTAATGCCATACGCAATTATAGCATACAATAGCTCTGTACATAGTTTTACGAAATGCCGACCAATTGATATTATTACAGGACACTTTGACCCTAGGGACCCCTTAGACATAGATTTAACTGAACATTTACTGCAAGAATATGTTCAATCCCATCGTGAGCAGATGAGTAAGGTATATGACGTCATCAACGAACGCTCGTTGACAGACCGAACAGCCCTAATAGAAAATAGAAATAAAACTAGGGAACCAGAAGTTGAATACCAACCCCAGCAACAGGTTTTTATCAAAAATCCCATAGCCAGCCGCAAAAAAATAGCCCCTCGGTACACACATGATAGGGTTCTAGCGGACCTGCCCATCCACATTTATACATCAAAAAAACGTAACCCTATAGCAAAATCTAGGATTAAACGCACCCCTAAAACAAAGGAATTGTTACAGGACCATGCTGACGCTGACATTCGCCTTGACGACCACCCAGGCTCAAGAGATAAAACTTGAGAGCCTTTCTGAAGGACCGGGACTATTACCCTTCCGACTTGGACCAATGAGACTAATATCCCACTATCACAGTTTCCTACAGTTCACCGACCTATCCGTAATAGAAAATAACATTTACTTAGTAAAGACACAGATTACAGAGACCGCCGAACGATTGAAAAACGAAACCATTTGGCTATTCGAAACGCAAGTAGAATATTTAAATTATAAGTTAGACAGAACCCTAGATCAGTTAAAAAGCCTTGAACTTACACGCACAAAGAGAGGCCTCATCGATGGACTCGGATCTATAATAAAAAGTATTACAGGAAATTTAGATCAAACTGACGCAATCAATTATAATAACGCCATCAAAGTTTTGCAAGAAAACCAAAATAAAATCGCGATAGAGTCAAATAACCACATAAGTTTAAATAAAGAATGGATGTCCTGTCATGATCGTGTAGTGTCTCAAATTGTCGAAAACCAGGCTAAGCTAAATGAAACTTTAAACTTAGTACTGACGTCACCTTTTTACACCGGAAAAATATTACTCAAGGTCGCCAAAATCGACCAACTCTTAACTATAATTAGTGATAACATAGATGAGCTAGCTCTCGAACTAAGTAGAATAGAGATTATTTTAGCTTTCACTCGCGCTTCGAGCGTACACCATATGTCGTTAGGAATCAAACCTCTTAACAGTATGCTGAAAGCGCTTAGAGATATATATAGTAAAGATAAAATATTAGATCTAGACCTAAGAGAATATTATGATATAATAGTCCCAGGCTCGTATTACGCCGGGAATAGGATAGTTTTTATTCTTAAGTTTCCTATCGTATTTTCCCAGACTTATCAGCTGTTTAAACTGCCCATACTACCCAATAAATTCAGCCAAGCCCTTATACCTCCATATCCCATAATAGCAACACACGGTAAGTCTTACGTGTACATAGAGGCAGAATGCCCGAAGTTCACCACCTGGTACCTCTGCGACGACAAACTGCATCAGCGGATGAAGACAGAACCTGACTGTATCCACAGACTCGTCACCGACCAAGCACTGGACGAGGCCTGCTCCCCTGTCACGGTGACCCTAACCAAGGAGACCCTGGAACGACTGGATGATAGACACTATGGAGTAACCTTCCCCGAGCCAACAAAGGTCCAGCTGACATGCGAGCGAGATGACTACGACACACTAAACGGGAGTTATCTTATAACTATCCCACACAACTGCAAACTACGCACGAAGGAATTCACTATAGTAAACTCAAACGATCGCGTCGAAGGACAACCGGTACGAATATTAAATCTTCAGACCAAAATGGAGCAAGCCGCAATCGCACCCCGTACAACTGTTTCACTCAACTCTATAAACCTCAAAGGACTCAACATCATACACGAGAAGATCGCATCTCAAAAGCTGATAACATTAGAAAGGCAAGGAGATAATACAATATACCACACCACCATACCATTTTACATAGTAATCTCAAGCTTGAGTGCTCTCATACTTGCACTTGCGTGCCGCCAATATTTGAGGAAACGCAGGCAACATGAAACTCTGCCGGCGAACGCTAATGTTGCAACCGCCCAGGATAACCAACCAATAAGCCCAGCGACCCCGAGTCCCCGCAGCGCGACAAACATACCAGCAACATTCTTCGTAAACCTGAAAAATAGTTGCTGAACTTCAGGAGGGAGGTGTTACATATACCTACTGTAAGCAGAGTGCTGACCAGGCAAGCATTGCACACGGCACCAATTTTAACACGATGACGGAAATGCTGATGCAGCGGCACGTGTAGCAGCCCGGCCCCGGCGGCGCCAGCGAGGACGCGGCGAAGCCACTTCGGTTCTCACATCGATCGAGTCAACTCATTTTAATTATAAATTTAATTGTAACATTTCTTTAAATAAATTTGTATAAGTAATTTCGGTTTTTTTTGAGCTATCCGGCTGCAGCTTCTATAATTGGCATAACAAATTAGTATAGTAAACATTGTAAACAAAACAAACACAATTATAAACCAGGATAATTCTTACTCGACTACTTAAAGCAAAAACGAGGGTGAAGACTTTTCCTTCTCCACGAACATAAATCAATAAGAATTACAATCAATAATCCTCCCACCTAAATGCTCAATACCTGTACTAATAACCCACAGCAAAACTCCACTTCCAAAAGGTCCTATCCCAATAGAAAACTCTTAAAAGATTAGTCCGTCTATCGACAAACATAATCTGTCGAAGTTGGCACCCAATTCGGAAACAGTAACTCAATTATTGAATTAGCGAACTACGAGTTGCCAAGTAAGTTGTTCCAGTCATGTTCTGAGTAATTATAGTTGACCAATGGCAAAAGGAACACTATTGATATCGACTCAAAATCAATATTAAATCTTAAAGTAGGCCACAGAAACCATTGTTGACTTACTTCAAAAAAGTATACTCTCAAACTATTACAAAGTTGTAAGAATGAAATGTCTGTACATTGAAGATATTTTTAAAATAAATACTGTAACGGAGTATTTGGAGAACTTCGTTTGTGGAGGAAAAAGGCATAACCCCTATTTTTTCGACAGCGTAGTCGGATAAAAAGTATCCTATAACCGTCTGTAAATACCTAGCTACCCGTGTACCAAAAAATTGTTCAATCTGTTTAGCCGATTTGGCGTGAGGAAGCCACAATGACACATACAATTATGTAAAAAATCCAAAATATATGTAATTTGTTTCGTGACCTCCATTTAGTCCGTTACAATATATTTTTTAAATGTCTTTATCGCACAGACATTTCAAAATCTTTATAATGGTATAGACTATTACTACTGCGTCCTACTCATTTCTAGCTATTTTATGTCATTTCCGCTACCCAAAGGTTGTCTGGAAGAGATCGCTCTTTAGCGATAAGACCGTCTATTGTTTACCTATTTTATGTTAAGGCTCTATTGTACTGTTTCTGTTGTTGGTGTGCAATAAAGAATTGTTGTTGTTGTTGTTGACTATTAATCGTCTCCATACGTTCTTATTTAAACAGTCTCAATATCCAAAAAGGTTGAAACAGCAGATAAATTCACTAAATATCGCTCTTCGTGGAACGATTGCTGATTCTGCAATTTGATTCGAATTGAAGTTCGCAGCGCCGGCTAAGTTTAAGTCTGACTCAGGCACTCTAGTTAGGGCTTATACATACCCTCTCGCTCGCCTTAACACTCCTAATGGCAAGATTTTGTACCGCTACGCACTTTCTTCTACATACCGGGAAACGCACCCAATTGGCTACGCGTCTACGAGCAGAGCGCCCGCTAGGCGGGTTCCTAGCAGTGAATGTGTTAAATCTTATATTTTATAAATAATATTTTTTCCGCGATTATTACTCAATTAATAAACCAATTTTAACGGATTATATCGCATATATTATCTCATTTGAGTTCCCGACGTTTCGAAAGCTGAAAATATCTTTAATTAACAGACATTTTATTTTGACAACTTTGAATGAATTAATTTATGAAATCGTTTATTCACAATGAACATATGGTATACGATCTTAGTTTATATACATTGCGTCCCTTTATACATTCAGTCAAGATATAATTTATAATAGTATAGAAGCTACTAAGTAGGTGCCTGCAATAACGTAAGCTTGTACACCATGTTTAACACGGAAATAAGAGCGCCGTTCGTGACTACATCACAGCTGGCCGCAGCCAGCTCTATAAACCGGCGGGACTCAAAAGACCTGTCAGCCATCCGGCGGACAGGCGCCTGCCATCAAACGTTTTCTCCCGGCGCGTCCTTCATAGGAGTGACGCGCCAACTACAGTAACTCTAAAATGGCCTCTCTGGCCAAAAGAGAACAAAGAAGACAGCCAGGAAAAAAAAAAAAGAGCGCCGTAATACTTCATCACAATAAGAGCTGCCGGCGCTCGCCAGACGATTACTTTGAAAAATGCGCTATTAATGGTAACATATGACTTTTATACGAGTTCACTACAGAAAAATAAATGTAAGAAACACCCACTTACCAACAGGTATAGTTACAGTCAAATACATTACATAGAAGACTCTTTATTGCACACAATAGCAACTGAAACTGCGGGCTAAGTGGTCTATGGGGTAAGTAATACGAGATAACGTATTGTATTTATCTGAGGACCGTAGTACCCCCGCCAAGACGAACAAAAAAGAAGCGGGGCACTACCTACACCTTTTCTCGAACCTTTTCATCTTATTTGCAAACCCTCATAGAAAGAATGAAAGACATCAAATTTTATTGATGTAGCTTTTATACTTTAGGTCTTTTTGGTACTGAATATGATTTGCCAGTCACTCACTAACACACTAACTTATCAATACCTCTGGGGTACTTCCCGATGACCGACAAAGCTGAAATTTGGTATTTAAGCTCTAGTATTAGTAACCAAACAACAAAATCGTTCTAGAACTTGGAACTATTACCCCCAACCCCTTAAACTAGGGGATCGCAGTTTGTATGAGACTTCCGCAAATTTTGATAGAGCTGGTCTGAAAATTTATATATGAACTCCTTGTTATAAATAATAAAATACGTATTTTAGGATATTTAGTAAATCACCCCCCACCCTTTAAATAAGGGAATGGAACTTTGTATAGGTTTCCCATAATAGGGGATAAAAGGATTATCTGATGCTCCAGACCACTACAGCCCAAAAAATATAAAAAGTAGGGTACCTTACAAAAAAAATTAAATCCCACCAAAAACATTTTATGTTAAATTGGCGGCCAAGACTCACATGCTCATAAATAACGCTTTCGCTGTAAAAAGTTCTCAGATCCCAGAAAAAGCCAAGCCCCTAAGCCCTGACTTTACTAACCCTACACCTTGGTTTCGAAAGTATGGCTTGGGCGTTTCATATAATACCATAAATAAGTCCAACCGGTAATATGGTATGGTAAGGAATTAAGTTTATATATATTATCATGAAGACATAAACATAATTTCTAGATAATCATATAATGGGGGCTACACGTGACTAGTTCTAGTTTCAAAAATGGCATTATCAGTTCTTCTTCTTAAGAAGAAGAAGAGAAGAAGAAGAGATTATCAGTTTAATAATCTTTAAAAGAAGCAATGCTTATAACAGCGCCATCTCTTCGTCCGATTTGACACTGCTGTAAAGGAAGGACTATCGGAATGTGTCATGTCATGTCATGTTTATTTAATTTGTACGGCAGCATGTTTGCTGTTAACGTCGTCCTTTGTGCTAGGCGGCAGGATGCCACGACATCCTCGGCACCTAGCGTGTGGGGCCGCGCGCGGGCGCTACGAGCAGCAATGGTGTTCCTAGTCTACACACTATTTTGTTGTTGCGTCAGTCTGTATGTCGGTTGTTTGCCGGCCTATGCTTGTCTCTAAGGTCTTGTGGTTATTTTGTTGTTTCCGCGGTAGGCCTCCCGCCGGCGGAGACGTCGGCGTGCAAGTAGAGTGTGCGGTTGGTTGCGTCGTCGATATCGGAATGTGAATATGTGTAATACATGTTCTCATAGATGGCGCTAAAGTTATAATACCTTTCAAAAATAAAATAGGTACAAGGGGGTCAAAGCGGAAATATAAATTCGATGCGTACGTCACAGTGCTCGCTAGTGAAAGGGTAACACACCTGACGCGTAATCAGGAAGTACCGGGTTCGAGTCCTGGTGTGACCACGTGCGAGAGCAATCGTATTTTTCTTTGCGCTTTGATTTGTATCTATATCACAGTAGATAATAATGTGGTGTTAATATTCCCGCATTAAAAACACGACAGTACCCCAATAAACTTGTGGTTCATATAAAAATAATTAATAATCTTTTTATATCTTCACTCATTTTATCAACAGTTAACTGGAAGAGATCTTAATAGGGATTAGTTCTCCTTAGTACTTATACCTCTTTTTATTGCACAACTGGTTGTAATGTGTTTACATACATATATATATACTCATTGAAATAAAACAATTTAACGGATTACGAGGGCTGCTATTTATATATCCGGAAACCGGGATTACAATCTTCTTAAATAGCATATTTGACCGCCATGGTAAAATTTGAACTTTTTTAAGTATATAAGGTATATTTTTTCTTCCTTATTAACGCTCGTGTTTTGTTTTTGACGGGTTTTAAATGTCATCTCGCAGCAAGAATGGAACTCACTCGTGAAAATATTCGTGCTATGATTTATTATGATTTTCGGCGTGGTTTAACGCAACAACAGTGCATAGATCAACTAACTTCAACTTTTGGTGATGAAGCCCCATCTAAAACTACTGTGTATCACTGGTTTAGTGAGTTCAATCGTGGACGTAGTATGCTTACGGACGAAGTTAAGGCAGGTCGCCCGAAATCGGTCGTTGTACAACAAAATATCGAGGCTGTGCGAAAACTTATAATGGACGACCGACATGTTACGTACCGCGAGATAGAGGCGACTCTGGGTATTTCTATGACCAGCATTAATAGCATATTACATAATTATTTGGCTATAAAAAAAATTTGTTCGCGTTGGATACCCCACAACTTAACAAATGAGCAAAAACATGCTCGCGTCGAATGGTGCAATAAAATGTTAAAAAAATATAACCGTGGTGACTCAAAAGCCGTTTATAACATCTATACAGGTGACGAATCCTGGATCTATGCATACGATCCCGAAACGAAGCAACAATCAACGGTATGGGTGTTTCAAAATGAGCCGAACCCTACGAAAGTTACTCGTGCAAAAAGTACATTGAAACAAATGGTGGCCTGCTTCTTCGGTATTAATGGCCATGTAGCTACAGTGCCACTAGAAAACCGTAGAACGGTTAATTCAGAGTGGTACACGACCATTTGCTTACCGGAAGTATTTGAACAAATTCGTAAAACTAACCAGCGACGAAGAATCATTCTTCATCATGACAATGCCAGCTGTCATACGTCACGCGAAACAACTCTATTTTTGGAGGGTCAAAATGTGGAATTAACGGGTCATCCGCCGTACAGCCCTGATTTGGCACCCAACGATTTTTATTTATTTCCAAATATAAAGAATAAATTACGCGGTCAACGATTTTCGACCGCTGAAGATGCTGTCGACGCATTCAAACAACACGTTATGGAGGTACCTCAGGCGGAGTGGCAGAAGTGCTTTAAAAATTGGTTCACGCGAATGCAAAAGTGCATAGATCATCAAGGGGAATACTTTGAAAAACAATAAAACTATTTTCAGCCGTGTACGTTTGTTTGTTTTTTTGTTTCCGGATATATAAGTAGCAACCCTCGTATATCGCGTATATTATCTCATTTTAGTTCCCGACGTTTCGGAAGCTTTCCAGCTTTCCATGGTCACGGGAGGACATCAGACGATGGAAAGCTGGAAAGCTTCCGAAATAATATACGCGATATAATCCGTTAAATTGTTTTATTTCAATGAGTAATAATCGCGGAAACAGAAGAAAATATTATATATATATACTGTTTAGTATCGGCTATCGCCTCTAGCGCTCCAATGTAAATTCATTACTGGTGAATGATTCAACGAACTGGTTGATTAATCCTTTATTTCCTCAACAACGTAGGTATCAACGAGTTTAATGCTCATTGCTCAAGTTTTAGTACAGAATGCTATTTGGCATTAAGTTCATCAATAGGGGAGACCGGGTAAAGGCGCATTCCACCATAATGTCGGGTACTTGACGCCATTTTTCATACTTCTAAGAAAGTTAGGAAGTCAATTTTTGGCATGTCAATATTTTATAACTGAGTTTTTGTATTGATTGGTAGTGAATTCTTGGACTTTTTTATATGTTTTTAAGATAGGTGACATAGCCGTCACATGCACCTAAAGTTATCTCAATGATCGGTTGTCCCAGCGGCCATATTGGTTTATGAACTGGTGATAGATCGCTAGAACTATATCTCCCTCATAGATAAAGTTCTCGCGATCTTTCGACACCGGTCGATGAACTTATTCGTTCGTTTTCTGTTATGGCCGTCGTGTGATAACCAAACTGTGACCTTACCCGGCCTCCCCTACGGTATTTATTGACAGTTCGGAGCAGCTTAATTAGGGTTCCGTACCTCAAAAGAACACGGAACTCTTAAAAAGCTCACTTTGATGTCTGTCTGTCCGTCTGTTGTCCGTTTTTTAGCAACGCGTGGAGGTATCAGGCTGAAATTAATATCTAATACTCAAGTCTGCAGTGCCTTTTAAATTTCAGAGTCATCGCAATCAAAATATACCGTCATTAATAAAGGTGTTTCCATACAAATTTTTGTCAGTTTTAAACCTATAACTATAAGGTTCTGGGTAACTCTATTCGCGCAAGTAATAAAAAAATGAAACTGACTCCAAAAAAAACTAAAAAGTAAAAAAATAACACCTTAATTCAGTTTCTTCAAATTACTTACAAGTAACCGTTTGTATACTCAATCTATACAGTATATACAATTAATCTTATTTTGGCGTCGGTGCCATATAAAGAATGTGTAAAATATTGAAAATTGACGATTTTAGTAAGTTGTGACACGATGGCACCGACTCCAAAATAACATTAATTGTATATACTGTATAGATTGAGTATACAAACGGTTACTTGTAAGTAATTTGAAGAAATTGAACTATGGCGTTATTTTTTTTCTTTTTAGTTTTTTTTGGAGTCGGTTTCATTTTTTTTTAAAGGTTATTTATTTTACACTTTTTAGCTAATCGTTACTTAAAAGTGTATCTCGTGACGATTCGAACAAGCCCAAACACGGCTAGGACATTATTTTATTACATAGATCTGGTACCTACCTTCCGGCTCCATCATCAAATCAATTCGATGGTACCATTCTCATCAGGAACATTTAAATTTGTGACTATGAAGTTGCTTAGCTAAATTAATCAAGATATTTTGTCGCCACCCGTAAATCATTTATCATTGAGGAGTTCCGATGACATTCCGTGGTCTTCTGCATCAGTTCCACTTCACCAATTCACACTTTCTGAATGCAAATGAAGAAGAAGAAGAAGAAGAAGATACATTTATTTTGTAAACAACAACAAAAATTGCAGTACATTGGAAAAGTGTGACATGTATAGACTTAACCTAGACTTAAAGCTAAACCTAGGAGCTATAATCAATCATATTTGTGTTTACAAAAATGGAGTCCACTCAGCATATGTCAGAGCACTATGCTTATTATGTTTCTTATAATACCAAAATCGCTATATGTATGCCTACAATATTTGAGGAGTTCCTTCAATTCCTCATAGATTCCATCATAAGATCTTCACTAAAATTAAATGGGACCAACTTGAAAGTACCTTCTATAAAACCAAAAAAAAATATTAAAATCGGTCAAATAGTCTTTGAGTAATCGGTGAACATCCATAAAAAAATATATATATATTCCGTCGAATTGAGAACCTCCTCCTTTTTTTGGAAGTCGGTTAATAAACTATTATAAAGTTGTAAAAATGAAATCTCAGTACATTGCAAATATTTTCTGAAGAATAAGTGAAACGAACTATTTGAAGATCAATCAAAACATTTTATTTTTTGTGAATATGTGTCTGCGGTTTTATCACGCTAAAACAGCGAAACGGATTACAACTATTTTTGATAGCTGGGTATATCCAGATAGTTATAGGATACATTTTACCCGACAACGCTGAAGAAAACACGATGGCTATGACTTTTTGACCATCGCGAACGAAGTTAAAAAAAGCACCTTCTAGTACTGTATAGATTGTATAGAATAACGATTACTTGTAAGTAAATTAAAGTTACAAAATTATGCAGTTATTGTTTTACTTTGCAGTATTTTCTTTTTGGGTCGGTTTTTTTTTTTGACGTTATTCAACTAGTTTATGTTTTCTTCGTTAACTTTTATCGTTTACGTAGCTCATCACTACGTTGCATAATCTCATTAGTGAAGCGTGTGTGTCGGATCCATTACACTGATGTGGTGCATCAAATTCATTAGAGATTATGCCCCATGGCAAATAAAAATAAATAAATAAATGGTACTCCCCTACTTGATCTAATAACGCAAGTGCTAATATTATTACACCTACCAACGCTAGCTCTAATTTTCATTAGCCCTAATGTCATATCACCTAATTTTTATACCTTAATTAGTTGTTAGACCTAATAATTGAATATTCTAATAATGATTTGTACTAATAATCAACAATACTAATATGAAATAACCTAATAATTACCAAACCTAATGATTATTAGACCTAATCATTACTGACACTAAATGTCAAGAGTACTAGATTATTAAACCTATTTTTACGTTAAAACAGAAAATACGGATTTGGACAAATATCGAATTGGCTGAACCCCGAAAACTGTAGCTTAGGTTAGGTTTCTATTGTGACAATGTATAGCGGAGCGAGCGAAGCGAACGGAGCGTCAAAAGATTCCCATGTACCCGCATTCCGCAACTTAAGCAAATGAACGAGTGGTAATGAATGAAAGGAAATAATTTTTGAAATTATCCATTAAAGGCATATTTAGGTTTATAGATAATTAGGTATAATAAAATGTAGGTTTTAACATAATTAGGTATTATAATATTAGTAGTCTAAAAAAATCGGCTAAGTGCAAATTAGGGCTAGTGAAAATTCGGTATGATGAAATTAGGCATTATGAAAATTCGGGATCCTGAAATTAGGGCTATTCATTAATTAGGATGAATGAAAATTCGGGTTTGTGATTTTAGGGTTACCAAAATTAGGGCTAATGAAATTAGGACGAAAGTTTTTCGGGCTAACGGAGGGGAACCTAAATAAATACCAGAGACAATCATTCGCAAATCGACCTAGCCCCGAACTAAATAAAGCTTGAACTATGGGTACAAGGCGACGAGATACGTCTCTACCATTATAAGGTTGTAATAATGGAATGTCTTTAAAGATCATCGTCATCATCATTTCAGCCATAGGACGTCCACTGCTGGACACAGACCTCCTCAATAGATTTCCACATGGGCCGAATAGAGGCGATCGCGTAAAAAGATATTTTCAAAAAAAATATTGAAACGGACTATTTAGAGATCCCTGAATATTTCTTTTGGTGGATTTCTTGTATGTTTATGTGTGTCATTGTGGCTGTATCACGCCAAATCAGCTAAACGGATTTCAACAATTTGTGATACACGGGTAGCTTGGTATCTCCAGATAGTTATAAATACTTTTTACCTGAACTCGCTAAAGAAAAAAAAAGGCCTTATGACTTTTTCTCCACCGCAAACAAAGTTAAGGGGATATTCTAGTACTTATATAAATATAATCTCTATACTTTTATAAAGTTGCAAAAGTGAAAAGTTTGTACATTAAAGATATTTTCAAAAAAATACTATTGTAACGCAGTGTTTGAAGGTCAAAACGTCTTTTTTTAACGGATTTCAACTAGTTTTGGTGTACGAGTAGCTGGGTATCCACAGATGGTTATAGAATAGCTTTTACTTGACTACGCTTATGAAAAAAGACGGTTATGGTTTTGACGGTTATGGTTTTCTAGTCCCCCACTGACGAAGTTGCGGTTACCAAATATTTACTATAAAGTTGTAAAAATGAAATATATGTACATTGAAAATATCACTAGCTTCTGCCCACGACTTCGTCCGCCTTAAATTAGTTTATCGCGGATAAGGGTATTTTTCCGGGATAAAAAGTAGCCTATGTCCTTCCCCGGAACTCAAACTATGTTCATACCAAATTTCATCCAAATCGGTTCAGCGGTTTAAGCGTGAAGAGGTAACAGACAGACAGACAGACTGACACACTTTCGCATTTATAATATTAGTATGGATGTTTGTATGTGTCGCTGTGGCTTCATCACGCCAAAACAGCTACACGGATTTTAACCATGTTTAATACACGGGTAGCTATAGCGGATGTGCCACACAGATAGTTATAGAAAACTGTAAACTTGACTACGTTTAAGTTAAAAAGAGGGTTATGACTTTTTTCTATTCCGCGAACAAAGTTGCGGCCACCTTCTACTATTAATCAAATCCCTGGTAAATTAATATTTTCTTCTGTTTCCGCGATTATTACTCATTTAAATAAAACAATTTTACTTCACTTTAATGCTTCCGTAACGTCGGGAACTTAAATGAGATAACATACACAATATAATCCGTTAAATTATTTTATTTAAACTTGTAAATTAAGTTTAAGCTGTTCCAAATGAGCATTACCCCAATAAATTGCGGAGGCGATTTTTTAAACTCCTTAACAGAATACATTCGTATTAATTAAATGTATTGAAATGCCATATAACACTTATCCAAAAAGAAAGCTAAAACGGGACCCTATTACTAATACTTCCCTATCTCTCTGCCTGTCTGTCTGTCACCAGGCTGTATCTCATGAACCGTGATAGCTAGACACTTGAAATTTTCACAGATGATATATTTCTGTTCCTGCTATAACAAAAAATACTAAAAACAGTATAATTTTATGTCCGTTTATCTATATGAGTAATGAATATGAAATGATTGAGCACCGCGTAGGTACATTTTGCTAAGGAGTAGGGCTCTGATAAAACTTGATTTTCATAGATATAGCCATTTGTAGCGTATATTTTGTACGGAACCCTCGGTGCGCGATTCCGACTCGCACTTGGCCGGTTTCTAACAATTCATACACTCGAAAAAATTGTGACGGAGGCAGATAAAACTATATCTTTTTTTCAGTTCCTTAAGAGCAGCACTATTTCCAAACGAGCCTTGCCCCGATACCCAGCTAAATTGATAATCGCCTTTACGGGATACGTTCGTGTTAATGAATACTGGAGCAACGCTTGCAGCTATCTTGTTTATTGGTACGAGGCGATTTGTTAACGTCTTTATGGAAGCTTTGTATCGCCATTGCTAGTCCAAAATACATAATAGAAGAACAGAAAGGGCAATAAATAAATTAATTACAATTGATGAGCCCAATTAACAGAGGTATATAGTATATATATATGATACCGAATCTAATTGCTATATACATTTTTTGAATAGTCTAAAATAAAAAAAATATACAAGTAAGTAATTTGTACAAATACCACATCGAGGATTTAGAAATATAAGAAACAATACGACATACAAATAAACTATTTCTAGATGCCATAATGTATATTTATTTATTTAAACTTGATTGCACAAAACCAAAGTAAGTACAAATGGCGAACTTAATGCCAAATGGTATTCTCTACCAGTCAAGGGCCAAACAGAGATGCATGAAAATGGGGCAGTGGGAAAAAACATTCAGTACTGAGAGCGTTACATTATCAATAAAAAATACTGAATGAAGTATGCCTGGAAACTTAATCTCAATTATAATTTCAAGTGTGCAAGACGTAGATAGGGATCTTCATCTATGTAAGCTAAGTAGTGCTAAGATCAAATAGAGAGCCTTTTGTCCTTGTTCTATTGTCTATACTGTGGTATAACCGCATGCAGATTCCACTCTATTGGGATCTAAATCTATCGATCAGGTCGTTAGCCTCAGTCGTTCATTAGAGCGGTGTACTGCAGTTTCCCGAAATAGTGCCGAAACGGACATTGGCAAATAGCATGCGCAGTTACTTCTGTACAAATTTATTATTATCATTTTATTAATTTAGACAACTGAAAAGGTGTTTTAACATCCTCGTATGTTTCCGCGATTAACACTCAGTGAAATAAAACAATTTAAACGAATTTATCGCGTATTATCTCATTTGAGTTCCCGACGTTTCGGAAGCCCTATATCTACGCGGTCGTCACGGTTTTAAGATTTAAAAAAATATCATCATCATGCATCTTTCTGTTCAATTTTTTTAATTCATAGGCAAAGGCCTAGAGCGAAGGAATCTAGTCTTGTAAAGATGCCTTCTCGACATGACGGTGGATAGGTGGAATCTGACTCTTGAGATAGTGTCCGATATTGGGGAAAGGCTAATTTGTATTATTGTAGCTAAGACAAGTGTTTCAAATGGGAAATTAATTTCATTCAAATAAAACAATTTAACGGATTACATCGCGTTTATTATCTCGTTTCATTCCGAAACTTCGGGAACACAAAAATGATATTATATACGCGATATAATCCGTTAAATTGTTTTATTTAAATGAGTAATAATTAATTTCATTGAAAAACATCTTACATTTTTTGGAAATTTTGTTAATATTGACCAAACCGCGAGGCAAGATAAATTGATAAAGTCCTTAACAGGCACGCTGCTCGTTAGCAAGCTCTGCAGACGTCAGATTGGGCCGCGTATTACTGCGACGTATCGAACAGCGACGTGTGTTCCGGAAAGGGTACATGCATGAATTTTATTCTTAACTAAATATCAAATATATACCGCAAAAAAAAAGATACCGAAAAAACTATTATAAAATGTGAAATTAAAATTGAAATCGGCCCAGAAATACGCATAATATAGGCATTTTAAACTAGTAATTAGACAGAGAGGTCTGATATGCACTGTTACGTCACAGTGCACTTCGGCCATATAAACTCCGTATTAAATTCTGTTTTGCAAGAAAGAGATGAAATGTTTGATGGCTTATATCTTGGTTATTTTTATAACTATTTTTTTTGTGTACTGTTTGTTACATGAATGAGCTTTTAATAAAGCAAAAATATAAATTCATGTATATTCCCTATTGTACCATACCAGTCTGATAACATTTGCTTCTATTCTGCGTTTTGGTATCACTTTAAATAGTCATAATCATCAGCCCAAAGCTGTCCACTGCTGGACAAAGCCTTGAAACTCTATAGCGACTGATCGTGTACCGCCCTCATCCAACAGTTTCTCGCGCTCTTTAGCAGATCATCAGTCCATCTTGTTGAGGGCCTGCATCTTCTCATACGCGGTCGCAACTCGAGAACCTTTCTGTTCCAGCGGCCATCGGTTCTACAAGCAATGTGCCCCGCCCACTGCCACTTCCTAAGTACAGTAACTGAGCTATGTCGAAGACCTTGGTTTTTCTCTCTTCTCTTGATCTCCTTATTTCTCGACTCCAAACGGAGGAGTTTTCCAGATTTTGTTTTTACACGATGTCACAGTCAAATATAAATCATTTGGAATCTAAGTCGATTATTTCGTCATCAATTGCTCCGAAATAAGCATAACCCCCCCCCCCCCCCCCCCCTATCTTCTAAAAATTATATCCAAAAAATATTAAAAACATTACAAAAGTAATGCTTAATAAATAATTTTAACGAAAATTATTTTCATATACCGTTTTTAGGTTCTTGCCGAAAAACTGCGTGAGTAAGTATCACGAACATAAGCTCTTTTGCCGATGCACTTTCTCATATCGTACTTTTTTCACCTGTAGTGCATTTCTTTGTAGAAACGGCTACAGAACCCTACACTGAGCATGGTCCGAAATGATCTTGGCCGGTTTTATTTAATCAAAACTAAGAACATTCTTGATCAAGCCTTTCAAAACAAACTACAAAATCAAAGTCGAATTTTCTGTTTACAACTACGATGCCAGAGATCAACAGACAGATACATAGGTACATTATTAAACTTATAACATCACTCTTTTTTTCATCAGAAGCTAAAAATAGCTAAACTCAGCTACAATGTAGTTTAATACCAAAGTTTATTAGCAAGAGCTTATTTCGAAAATAATGTGAAATATTTCAGCGAAATATCCTTTTAAAGCTTAAGCTTTTAGCTTTGTCGACTAAAAACAGCGAGATTAAAGGGTTTAAAGTCTTTGAATAGTATATGAAAAGGCTATTGTGCAGTTAGTAAGTGGGTTTGTTATTAAAAGTTTTCGGTATTCGAATGCCAATATTCAAGCACCCTAATGGTAATTTCTATCTATCAGCCACAGGCATCCACTGCTGAACATAGGCCTTCATTATAGCTCACCATAAAGGACGATCCTGCGCAGACCGCCTCTGTTATGTGTGTACTTTCTCTGCCAAGTTTTCGTAGCACTACGCACTTTCCTCTACACACGGAAACGCATGGTATCGCCTACGCATTTATGAGGCAGTGAATGTGTTAATGTATGTATCTGTGTGAGTGTCTATAGCATCGTAACTCCTACACAGATATATAGATTGAAGTCTTTTGTTCGTTTGAAAGCTGCGAGGTTCGTCGTCCAATATTACCAAACATAATGTATGTATTTATGTATATATATATGTGTGTACAAGAAGGCGCCCGCAACTTCGTTCGCGGAGGAGACAAAGTCATAATCGTTCGTTTTTTCTTCAGCCTAGCAGGGTAAAAAGTATCCTATAACCATCTGAAATTGCCCAGCTACCCGTGTACCAAAAATAGTTGAAATCCATTTAGCCGATTTTGCGTGATGAAGCCACAACGACACATACAAACATAGCTACATAAAATTAAATTAAATATTTTTCGGTTTAGTGACCTCCAAATAGTCGGTAACAATCAATTTTTTGAAAATATCTTCAATGTACAGACATTTCATTTTTACAATTTTATAATGGTACAGATATGTTTATTTGTATTTTATATTTTTATTTCGTAGTATTTAGTACCGTTGTATGTATCTGAATTCTTCCTTTCTCTATTTTTTTATGGCTATATATTATGATTTGTCTCATCTTCTTTTGCACCACTTGCTTTTGGTTGTTTACTTTCCACCATCTGTACCTTAAGGTTGTTTAGAAGACATCGGTTTTTAGTGATAATACCGCCCTGTTGTTTACCATTTCTCATACTGTTTTAGATTTAAGTGTCTGATGTTATTTTCTTTTGGTGTGCAATAAAGAGTATTATATTGTATAATGCGCCACCCGGGGTCCCGCAAGGTATGTATCTGTGTGACTGTGCGTCTATAGCATCGCAACTCCTACACTTGTAAATCGATTGTGGTATTTTGTTTGTTTAAAACCTGCGAGGTTCATCGTCCACTATTACCAAACATAATGACGACACGTTTGGCTCAGTGGGTTGCACAACGGCCTACGAAACTCGCGGTACCAGGTTCGAATCCCGGCCAGGGCAAGTGTGATGAGCACGAATGTTTGTTCCTGGGTCTTGGATGTTTTCTATGTATTTAAGTATTATAATTTATCTATATATTATGTATATCGTCGCCTAGTACCCTTAGTACAAGCTTTGCTTAGTTTGGGACTAGGTCGATTTGTGTAAGCTTGTCCCTGTGTTATTTATTATTTACTAGCTTCAGCCCGCGACTTCGTCCGCCTTAAATTCGTTTAACTCGGATAAGGGTATTTTTCCGGGATAAAAAGTAGCCTATGTCCTTCCCCGGGACTCAAACTCTCCATACCAAATTTCATCCAAATCGATTCAGCGGTTTAAGCGTGAAGAGGTAACAGACAGACAGACAGACAGACAGACAGACAGACAGACACACTTTCGCATTTATAATATTAAAGTATGGATTTACTATTATGCGCCATCTAGGGTCCCGCAATGTATGTATCTGTGTGTCTGTACGTCAATAGTATTGCAACTCCTAAACTGATACATCAATTGTGATATTTTGTCTGTTTGAAAGTTGCGAGGTTCATTGTCCACTATTAACAAACATAATGCGTCACCCGGGGTCCCGCTGGAGACCGGACGTCGTCGTAGTGCCGATAATGGCAGTCTTTTGCATATTCAAATGGCATTCAAATGCAACCTCACGCTTGCCGCGACAGAATTCTACGAGCAGTCCGGTGCAGGGGCGTAGTACACTCAAACAAGCGAAGATTGTCTTTTTAAAAGGGCTTATATGCAAATTCAAATGATTTATTTATCTTACATAAGTAGAATACAAGGTTTTACAAAATTATTTGTGTCACTATGTGGTGGCAAGTGTTTGTGTGATGAGCACGAATGTTTGTTCCTGGGTCTTGGCTGTTTTCTTTGTATTTAAGTATTATAATTGATCTATATTATTATATGTATAATGTCGCCTAGTACCCATAGTACAAGCTTTGCTTAGTTTCGGACTAGGTCGATTTGAGTAAGATTGTCCATGATATTTATTATTTAAATCATGTTTATAGGTCGTGTGCAGGTGAGTATTAAGACCAGCGACAGCAATAAAATAATGAACATTTATTTATAAAAATCAATTCCTTATATACTAATTACAATACATGAGATAGACATACACTAAAGTGAGACAGAAAGAAAACAAACATAAAAGCATACTTTAGATAGGTAGGAAAATAACGAGTAAATTCAATCTACCCCAACAAACGCACCACATCTTCCGTCTCGCTCCAACACGTGCATAAAAGATGCGCGCACTGCCCGCGCGCGCCTCCGTTGTCTCCAGCCGCCGATGAATGAGCTTGTCCCTATATGATTATATATCAATATAATAAAAAAATATTATCACCCAATGGTATCAATCAAGAATTCTGTAACTAAATAATCAGGGGGCACGGCAGTAGCCCCGCCAAGTCGAGCGCGAAGCAAACAATGCCGTACCATCCTTTACTGTAACCATTTCGCCGCATTTTCAGGCCCCTATTTGAGAACCTCTGGATAAGACCAAAACGCAGAAATTTTCGTCATCCAGTAAGCTATAATAACATACTTAAAATCCAATATTTCAAGTCTGTAGGTCATTTAGTTCCGAAGTTAAGCGAGAGCAAAGTTTCGCATTTAGGACACACACTCACTCACTCATGATCATCAGAATAAAACTAGTACTTTCCATAAACTCAGAGAGCTGAAATTTGGTACAGAGTTAGGGTTTAATGGCCACATAAAGGAAAAACTATAAAACTAGGATAATCGAAGATCTGGAGTACCTGGTGACCCTGATTAGAAAACACAAGAGCCCAACCAAACTATTAGAGATCGACATACCGCCTTTACAAAAAATATTCAACTTGGTGGGCCGCTTCATGTGATGTCCAAAATCGAAGGGTTATGCCCACGTTTCTACAAAAAGAAGTGAAATCCCACCAAAAACATTCTGTAAAAAACTAGCCAAGCCTCGATGGAGCTACTTGTTTATCTCTAAAAAGTAATGAAATCTAGACAAAGTCGTGCCAAGTCTAAGGTTCCTTACTGCGTTTTTTTTTTATTATTATAGTTAATGTTGTGTGACTTGGCCGTTGAAGGGTACACAAGGGTACAAAACCAGGTGCTCCATGACACCGTCCGAGGTCCGACCGTCAACGATTGGTGCAATGGTGGTAGGAGGGTAACCTTGTGTACCCTCCAACGGTCAAGTCACACAACATTAACTATAATAATAAAAAAAACGCAGCAAAGAACCTTAGACTTGGCACGACTTTGTCTAGATTTCATAACTTTTTAGAGATAAACAAGCAGCTCCATCGAGACTTGGCTAGTTTTTTACAGAATGTTTTTGGTGGGATAGGCTTTTACGAGAAACGCTTTGAGGCTCCACTGAGATACGATGTCACTTTCTTTTTATGTCAAGGAATCTCTATGGAAGCCATAGAGAAAAAAGCCTAAGTTTTTGAAAAAATACTCCTCTAGTAGTATCTCTCTTCCAGGATACTTGAAGTACAGTCAGTATTGAATACCTAGTCTCAATAACGGGGGGAGGGGGGCGCAAAATTTTGTAAGTTTAGGAGAGTTTTCACTAGGCAGGTATGGTTTTTGGGACCCCGTAAATGCCCTTAGGACCACCATTGCTGTGACACCCAACCTGTCAAATACAGGGTTAATCCGGGTAATAGTAATTTTTCATTTCCGTACATCAAAATAAAACAACGGAACGCTTTGTTGGCCTAGACGGCCCTCAAAAGACCCTTTTTCTTAGGAAGGCGTGGACATATCAAGTTTAAATTTACATCAAATACTTCTAATTTAATCTGCGGTCCCTTGAGGCTGTGAAAAAGAGCTTCAAATTTAACGCAATCCAAAGATTGTTTCATTAAAAAAGGTTTTCCATACAAATTGCCGTCCATAAAAAACCTATTGGGTACTAGAAATTTGGTATAAAAGTAGCTCTTAGCACAACACTATCTCAGATACCTAATTTTACGTATTACTCGCAGAACTTTTGAAATATCATAACTACTTTGGCGCACACTCAACAGAGGCCAAAAGGCATTCCTCGACGGTGAAGCATGTTTATATGCCGACAGGAGATTTATTAGTGAGCCTTATGAGGAAATATTACTGAAATACGGCGATATATTATGCTTATTATGCCGCGTTTTTATTGCCCGGGGCGATGCTTAGGGGAAATCATAGGTTTGTAATACAGTTGATATAAAGTTGTGTATTAAATGTTTTTCTTTCTAGTCTTTAACATTGAGTTTCTATTGCAAATCTATTTAAATTATCGTTCAGTCTACGATATTGGGCATAATATATATTTTAGGAATAACATCTGAAAACGGTTAAAAAGCAATCCTCGCCAAACATAAACATGTTTATATGCCAACATTAAATTTACTAGTGAGCCTTATGAAGACATATTACTGAAATGCGGCGATATATTATGCTTACTATGCCGAGTTTTTATTGCACGGGCTCTGTGTATTAAATGTTTTCCCTTTTTTCTATCATTCTATATTTGTATAAAAACAGTGTTTAACGTGTTCTTTCTTTTAACGTTTTCTTTTCAGTGTAGTCCACACTCAACAACCCAAATACCTTTTTGAAAAGTTGGGTTTCTCAACGCGTCCGACTAGAGGCCATCCGCCTCATTTGCTCTCGGCCTGGAAAACCGCTGCGTTTCGAGGCAGTTTTCGCTATTCTGCCACGAAATGCTGGAACAATATCCCACCTTCTATTAGAAATTCCCAAACTTTGAGCGCTTTTAAAATAAAATATCGGCAATACCTTATAAATGCCCAACGTTCCAGCTAATAAATTCTTATATTTAAGTATTTAACATCTCCTAACCTTTATATATCACTCATTCCCACACTGCCCTATCTGACATCCTATATCTATATATTCGACTAAAGATAATATATTTTTTTATTATATTGATGTATAATCATATATGACATCTTAAATCAACTTATTGTTTACCATGAACATATGGGGACAAGCGCATTCATCGGCGGCTGGAGACAACGGAGGCGCGCGGGCAGAGAGCGCATAATGCTTATTTATACTTTAATAAAATACATATACTACTATTATTATAAATATATATATATATATATATAATAGAAGAAAAAAATATATATTGGAAATTCGTTTAGCCGATTTGGCGTTATGAAGCCACAACGACACATAGAAACATTTCATTTTTACAAGTTTATAATAGCAAAGATTATATACATAAAAACCCTTCACTTGGATTGTCTAGCCTTACACCACACACATACATTATCTTAATAGGTATACAAGTAAACATTACGTCAGGACTTGCTGTTGCTGTTTTTACCTACCTACCTCGGGTCCCAAGGAAGACCAGCGCTGCGATATTACCCCGATGTCGCAGCATCACGCTGAGTGGTGGCCTTTTGTTGCGGACATGGTAGCACCGTGTTGTATACTTATATTAGTCAATTGTTTCTTGTCAATCTAGATTTAAGATAATTTTAATTTAATTATTTCTTTAAGCTTTCTTCATGTAATGTGTTATCTTTTCGCTGCAATAAATGTGTTTTCTTTCTTTCTTTCGGGTTACATACCTCAAAAGGAAAAAATCTTAACCCTTATAGGATCACTTTGTTGTTCACTTCTTAAGACCCTTTTTCTGATTGACGGGGAGAGATATCGAGCTGAAATAAATACCAAACACTCAATTCTACAGTCATTGGAAGCTTCGAAAAAATTGAACTTCAAAGTCAAAGCAATCGAAAGATAAAGTCGTTAAAAAAAATATTGGTTTCCATGTACAAATTGTCGTCAGTTGAAAACCTACTGGTAACTTCAAGTTGTCCTAGAAACTTGAAATTTGGTGTAAAGGTAGCTCTTACAGCGCAACCAACGTGGAAATTCTTATTTATTTATATCTGTTTATCTATATCAGTAACCTATATAATATGATAACACATTGCGTATAACAACACAACAAACGGGACATAATCGCGTATAAATATGATTTATTTAATTACCTTTCGTTGTTCCTTCGGCGTTTCGGACGCGTTATGTCCATGGTCTCAAAGGAACTGGAGAGGCGGGTATCAACATCTTCTAGCCGCGCGAGTTTTCCGATTTACCCACGCTTCGTCTACTACTACACTCACTAAATCAGGCGATTTATCGGATGATGTTTGGTGCTGTTTACATTTACTAATAACTGGGTTCCACGAAGATGATAGTTTGAAACCGGCTTCCCAATTGAAATTTCAGTGTTTCTTAATTTCAATTACTTCAAGTAATTGATGTGTTGTGATAATGAGTGAAAATCGTGTTAGTTTAAATCGGCTTTGAAGTTGTACTTAACGATGATAACGTTCCGTAGCCAAAATGGCAAAAACGGAACCCTTATACATTCGTCATGTCTGTCTGTCTGTCTGTCTGTCCATCCGTATGTCACAGGCATTTTACTCAAAAACTATAAGATGTATATTGATAAAATTTAGACCATAGGTGTCTTGTGTAAACCGCTACTTAGTTTGATAGTTAAATAAAAAATATATATATTTCTAGGGGGGGCACTCCATACATGTAACAGAAACTGAAAAAAAAATTCAGCAAATATCTATGTATGGCACATATTTCGAAAGTTCTTCTAAAAACACTTTAAGGTTAGTAAGATTTTTTGTGATTTAGTGAATATTTTCCGAAATATTCGCTCCGAAAGTAGCAAAAATTGTGTCCCCCACATCTATTTTCTAAACGGTATGTTCAAAAAATATGAAAAATGTTTCCAATATAAAACTTAATAAATACTTCCAACGAAAATTGTTTTCAATTGATCGGACATACCGTTTTTAAGTTATTGCCAAAAAACTGAGCTTCTCAGCAAAAGGACGTAAGTGCCGGAGAGATACGCTCTTTTGTTAGTGTTTTTTTTTCATATCGTATTTTTTTTCATCTGTAGTGCATTTTTTTGTATAAACAGCTGCGGAACCCTTCATGGGCGAGTCTGACTCGCACTTGGCCGCTTTTTTATGTCAAGGACTAACTAGCCAACTGACGTTTGCACCCGAGAAATTTCTAGGTATAATAGGGTAGTTTCCCGGGTAAAAAAAATATTATTCTAATTAGACCTTTTATTAGAATTCAGTTCGATTATCAAAAAATATTGTACACGTATTTTATTTGTCAATCAAATAAAAAACAAAGATGTGCAAAAAACGATCGCACAGCGTGACGTCACGGGGAACTTTAACGGGCTATATCTTCATCATGTTTTGTTCAATTGACAAAAGAAAAAAGATTTTTATATTTTTCTTCTGATTATCTGACTGACGGACTAATTATATTTTTTTAGGACACAAACCTATTATGACAATGATTATAGGATAAAAAGGGATCCACATAAATAATCATTCTTTTTTGCAGTAAGTTCCAAACTTAGAAGCACTGGCCGAACTTTTACAAAAAGTAACTAAACTCGATCAACAAGTAAAGAAGAGCTGAAGTGGAACACGCGATCTTCCGGAAGTTTTGAGCTTTTGGACTTTTTATTTAGCTTGTAGGGTTTATCTTGGACATGTATTGTCTACAGTGATCTGTCCGAGGTAACAACTAAAAAGTAAAAAAATAACTGCATAATTCAGTTTCTTAAATTTACTTCCAAGTAAACGTTGGTCTACTCAATCTATACAGTATATACAATTAATATTATTTGGGCGTTGGTGCCATATAAAGAATGTGTAAAATATTGAAAATTTACTATTTTAGTAAGTTGTAACACGATGGCACCGACTCCAAAATAACATTAATTGTACATACTCTATAGATTGAGTAGACTGACGGTTACTTGTAAATAAATTGAATTAAAAACTCTGAGAACAGAAAAGAAACTGAATTATAAAGTTATTTTTATAAGTTTTGTTATTAGGAGACGGTTTTATTATTGTTAAAAACATAATTAATTTTACACTTTATAGTTAATTGTTACTTAAAAGGGTATCTTGTGAAGGTTCCAACAAGCCCAAACACGGCTAGAATACATTATTTTATTATGGACATCCGGTGCCTACCTTCCGGCTCCACCATGAAATCAGCTCAGCGGCACCATTCTTATCAGGAACATTTAAGTTTGTGGCTATGAAGTTGCTTTATTAACTTAATAGAGATATCTGATCGCCACCTGTAAATCATTTATTATTGAGGAGTTCCGATGGCATTCTGTGGTCTTCTTTAGTTAATAGGTCAATAAAGAGCAGGGTAAGCAAACTGAAGTTGCAATGGGCAGTGCACACAGTTCGACGAACCGATGGCCGTTGGGGCCGAATGGTTCTAAAGTGGAAACCGTGTACCGGCAAGCGCAGCGTGGTCCACCCGTGAGGAGGTTGCGAGGACTCACTAGATGCAGGTCGCCTCTAACCAGCACATGTGTAAGTCTATAGAGCGTATACTTAAAAATATATATTTAAGATAGGCTAAGCACATATATAATACTTAAGAATTATTTCCCAAAAAAATGCTGAATGCTAAGTTTATTTCGGCTTTTTTCACAATAGTTGTCTCCTCTTGGGAAATGCCGGTAGACTGAGACTTGTTAAAGTGTCTTTGGGCCTACTTACAGACTAAAGATCATTATTTTATCCACACGTCTTACATACATACAATATTATCCCCACCACCAATACAGCCGCGTATGCAGATATATTAGCGCGCGGGTCTTCCCACATCGCCGGATCGCCTCCGGTCTTACCCCGACTCAATGTGTTCGAGTGAGTTACAGAGAAAGTTTGTTACCAGTTTATTGTACTTACATATAACAATGCCGGTACGCGGTCTTCACTCGAGAACCTTTCCGCCCCAACGGCCATCAGTTCTTCGAACTATGTACCCTGCAGCGTGGGAAGGCCACCCGCAATGACTGACACAAGGTTGCTGGGACTCGCTGGATCCCAGTCGCCTCTTTCCAGCCCACGTGGAAGTCTATTAAGGAGGCCTGTGTCCAGCAGTGGACGTCCTATGGCTTGTATCTACCCTAAATAGTTTGTTTTTAGCCTATAGTTATCACTATTGAAAAATACGTTTGTTCAATAAATTTTATACAATATTTTTAATGGCTGAAATGATAATGATGACATATCTTTACTAATATGATAAAAAAGGATATGCGTTTGTTGGTTTGTCCTTTTTTAACGCAATAACGGGGCAATAGATTTTTGCATATATGACGATTGACAGTTCTTTTGTTTTTATAGTCCTTGGTACTGTGAAATATATGTGGTTAGCGTACTATGGGCATTTAATGAGGAGGGATGGTAAAATAATGTTAGGGGTGAATATCGAAGGACGAAGAGCGATCGGTAGGCCAAAATAGCACTGGATGGATTTTGTGAGAGAGGACATGAGAAAGAAATGAGTAAGCGCTTTAGTGACGAATAATACAGATGAATGGAAGAAGAAAACACGTTGTGCCAACCCTACATGAGTGGGATAAGGGCAGGGAGATGATGATATTGTGAAATAAATGTTCTGTTCAATAACTCTTACGGTAAGGATTTGCTGTGCGATTTCGAAACTGCCAGGGCTGTCCAAATGGAAGAATCCGCCGCGGGCAGTGTTTTAGTTCCGTCGAGGAAACTCCGCGATGCAGAATCCGAACTTAACGTTAAACAAAGTTCCATTGAAAGTAAAGTTAGCCCGCTGACGGTTTAGCGATAGCTGTGCCTCAAGGGTAAGTTGGCGACGCAATTAACCGGCTAAGTGCGAGTTGGACTCACCCACATAGGGTTCCGTACCACCTTAGCCGGTTTATTGCGTCATTATTATATTGTTTTTTTTTATCTTTATTTAAGGAGCTTTGATCAAAGGAATTGAACATGCCAGCTCCAGCAGGCCTATTATATTGTTATAGCGACTAAAGTCAACGGACACTTTGCGACCCGTTCACAACAGGTTTCAAGTGTGTAACTAACGATTCAAAAGATATCTATACTATTATAAAGTCGTCTATACATAAATATTTTGTATCTCGTCTTAGGGGTAAACTTGTCTATAAAATAAATAAATTAAATAAACTTTATTGAAAAAACGTATTTTACAATAATGATAGGTTATAAAAATAGGCTAAAAAAAAACAATTCATGGTAGATAGATAATTATACTTACTTATATAAAGCCTGAACTAGGATTCCCTGTGTGTTCAGGCGAAATAGCACTTACATAATCAATATTAAATGTGCGAGACGGACTCACGCACCGAGGGTTGCGTACAAAAGATATGCTACAAACGGCCGTATCTATGAAAATCCAGTGTTAGCAGTAGGGATCTACTTCTAAGCAAAATATATGCGGTATTAGATCATTTTATATTGGTTACTGATATGACATAAATCTAGTATTTGGTGTTATAGCGGCAACAGAAGTACATCACCTGTGAAAATTTCAACTGTATCTATCAAGGTTCATGAGATACAGCTTGCTGACAGACAGACGGACAGCGAAGTCCTAGTAATAGGGTCCCGTTTAACGCTTCGGGTACGGAGCCCTAAAATTAAAACAATAGTTATTAAAATATGATTATCAAAGTTATTCTAACTTAGTGGAAGGTAACAACAAATTAAAAATATGGTCCTGATTACCGATTAAGAATCACCGTGTATAATATATACCAGTATGTTACGGTTAGTCTATGGTAACACTAACTGTAAACATCGATTTTAACGAGCTCCGCAAATAATAATTAATAAAAGCGCAAAAATGTTCAGAGGGAAGGTGTCGCGACACGTAACAACTAATTAGTTCCCGAGAAATACGATTGAAAAGTGAAAACAGTGCAAAACTCAAGTTTCATGAAGGAAAATACTAAAATAACAGTCGATAATAACCTAAAAAGTGAAATTCACGATTGTGCCACAGACAAGCGCATTATCTTGTTACTGCCAACATAACGCCAAGTGACATAGCCAACATAAATTAAGCTGCTTCCAGACGATACAATTTGGCTGGCCAATCTCAGTGTTGCCGCAGCAAAACAGAAAATTACCACCAAAAATGGATAAAAATACGGAACTGCTACTGTTAAAATTAGATAGGTATGAAGTTAAAACAACAAACTGTAGACATAACAGATGCAGTGACTAAAAATGTTATGGAAGCACTTGACGAAAAAATAAAAATATTATCAGAAGAAAATGATATGCTCAAATCTAAAGTATCCCAATTGGAGCAGAAACTTACTATCATACAGAATGACAAGCGTAAGAACAACTTGGTGTTTGTTGGCATAGAGGAATTGGGCAAGACAGAAAATGAGTTAGTGGATGACATAAAGGAAACCATAATCGAAAATGGAATACACTTATATAGCAACGAATTTAGCAATTTATATAGGATTGGGCAGAAGAAAGAAAACAAAAATCGCCCCATAGTAGTTTTTATCACAACCAGATGGAAAAAACATATGATTGTAAGAAATAAGTCCAAGCTCCCACCAGGAAATATGTAAATTAAGACTTTCCCAGGGACATATTAGAAAAAACGAAACAGCTTCTGGAACAAGTCAAACAGGGAAAAAATAAGGGAAATATAGCGTACATAAAATATGACAAACTAGTGGTGAAACCGTCCAAGGACAAAAACCGAGAAAAACGAAAAAGAGAGGACTCGGGGTCACCACATCAGTCGAGAAAAAAGCTAGCCTAGAAAATGAACCAGCATTGTCTCGGACTAAAACGATGGCAAAGGATATTGTAAAACCGAGCATACTTAATTACGTCCAGCGCAGTGGACCAGAACCTGCTGAGATTCCAAAAAACTAACTATAGCTGACACCCGGAACCAAACTTGTAATGAGCAAATAAATAAACAAAAATTATACTATAAAACCAGTGCAGTAACAAATAAAGTAAAAACAACAAATATTACATTCCCCAAGCTGACTGGTCTTCGTGGGGAATTAGACCACTACCCTCCAGCAAAAGATGACAAAGAAGACAAACATAAAGATAAACTCAAAAAAGAAAGAAGAACACACCTTAACATATGTACTTGGAATTTAAGGTCATGAAAGAAGCAAGAATTATAGAACTCAGATACTGTTTAGCAAAATTTAAATGGGACATAATTGGCCTGTCAGAAGTGAAAAAAGAAGGAAAGGCTATAATCGAAAATAATGACTATATAATAATATACCACGGCGAGAAAAGTGGATCAACTTGAAGCCCAACATAACTGATATAAAAACAATATCAGATCGTGTTATTCATTTAGATATATGCCTGAATCAATAAACATTTCACCTAATACAATGTTATGCCCCAACAGAAAACGCAAATGATGAAGACCTAGAATTATTCTTTGAACAACCTCAAACTGCTATAGAACACACAAACAATAATGCAATTGTAATGGGAGACTTCAATTCAAAAATAGGTAAACCCACCAAAGGCGACGAAAAAGTAATGGGCCCATGGGGATATGGAGAGAGAAACAATAGGGGTCAAACATTGTTACAGTTCTGCTTTGAAGACCAACTTATTGCTATCAACTCTCTTCTCAAAAAGAAACCAAAACAAAAATGGATGTGGGTGTCACCTGGTGGAAATGTTAAAAATGAAATTGACTTCATCCTAGCAAAAAATGCAAAACACTTTTCCAATGTACAAATAATTGATACTAAATTCTCTACCGACCACCGGCTAGTAAGAGCAAGTCTAGTACAGAAACAGGATGGAAGAAGATCACGAAATGGATATAGAAACCAAGTTAAACATCTCAACCCACTTGAAAAAGAATCACTGAAAAATATAATTAGAGACCACATCAACGACATTGAATTTGATGACATCGAGCTAGCTTATCAAAAAATAATCGGAAATATAAAAGAAGCAATGAATAAACTGCCTAAACACACGAAAACTGAAAATAACATAATTACACCTTATTTAGAAAACCTTATCAACGAAAGAAATAGACTTAAAAATAAGGAAGATACAACAAGTTCAGAAAGAAATAAATCAGAATCAGAAAAATTATCGTTACCAAATAATAGAAGAAGAATTAGAAAAGAGGTCTTCAGTTAAAAGAGCACAAAGTAGAATGGATAATTCTAAATCGTGGCTCATGACTCTACATCAAAATAACGAAAAAATAACAAACAGAGAACAACTTCTTCATACTGCAACAACATTTTATAAACAATTGTACCAAAATGATGAACCGTACTATGAAAATACAGATCCTCAGAGCCTTGACAGTATACCAGTATTCCTAGAATCTGAAGTAAAAAACGTAATACAGCTGCTAAAAACTACGAAGGAATTACAAAAAGAGAAGCATTTCATATCTCTAGAGGAGTAAAACAAGGAGACCCTATATCCCCCAACTTATTTACAGCTCTCCTGGAATCAATATTCAGAAAACTGGACTGGGGCACAAAAGGAATAAATATAAATGGCGAATACCTTAGCAACCTCCGTTTTGCTGACGACATAGTATTGATGGCAAATTACCACGAGGATATAGTCTATATGCTAGATACTTTAGATAAAGAAAGCAAGAAGTGTGGTTTGCAGATGAATAAACAAAAAACCCTCGCTATGACAAACGGTGATAAAATAACTATCTTAACAGAATCGGGCCAAATAGATTATGTGAAAAATTATGTATATTTGGGAAAAATAATATCATTTACCCAGCAAACATGCTGTGAAGTCGAACGAAGGATAAAAATGGCATGGAATAAGAACTTGTCCTTAAAATCAATATTTAAATCGAAACTTCCAATACATTTAAAGAGGAAAGCCATGGACTCGATAGTTCTTCCAACTCTACTGTATGGATGTCAAACCTGGGCACTAACTAAGGAAACTGTCCAGAAGATAAATGTGTTCCAGAGGGCGACACAGAGAAGTATGCTCAATATCAGACGAAGCGAGAGAAAAAAGAGCTGTGACATAAGAAAAATAACTAAAGTCACAGATGCTGTTGAACTTGCATGTAAATTAAAATAGAGATGGGCTAGTCATGTAGCAAGGACAACCGACAACCGGTGGAATGAGAGAATCTTATACTGGTATCCACGCGATGCGACATGACCGCGAGGACGCCCGCGGCGGCGGTGGGCTGATGACATCGCCCAAGTAGCCGGATCTGCTTGGACACGAAAAGCAAGGGACAGAGAAGGCTGGAAAACGCTGGAGGAGGCCTTTGCCCGAAAATGGGTGCCTCACATATAAATAAATATCATGACATAACGTAAGAAATTTAAATGAATGAATGTAACTATAAATGAGAAATAAAGGCTTATTATTATTATATGTATATTACAGAGAAAATTCTGCTAAAAAAATCTAAATGTAAATATTAAATCCAAAAAGTTTAAAATTTCTATACATCGAGTGGTTATCAAACCCACCATGTCTCCAACTAGTACGTCAAAAGCGTTGAATTTTAAGGGTTATAAAAAAACAACCATACACATATAAGCGTTAGCAATTAGTTAATACTCCCCGACCCTTATACAATATTTACCCTTCAAATGATTTATGTGCAGCTGATGGTAATGCGCAGTCGATCCATCTCTGTCGAGCATCGCGACGAAACCTGCAAGCCAGACAGCCTGAACTGAGATTCTGTACAAATCAGCTTGTCATAATAGGGAATATGTAGTATGTATGTGGGATATAAACTTAAACATCTAGGATATATCAAAATATATTATAAATACACTTACAAAATCAAAAACATGTTATCCGTAACCAACCCTACTTCAATCTCCCTGAAAAAACAAAAGCGCCTTGCTGTCATAAATATTATTAAAATCTTATAAATGGAAAAGTATTTACTTCTACATGTAGATGCATACGTATTATGTATCTACACATGATTTGCTTGTGTGCCCTAACGCTCTTAGTGGGTCAATTTCAGAGCGTTTCAAGCGCACTCAATAGGTTCACCGCATTAATGGTGCCTTCTATTACAGATTTGAATGAGATACTATACCTCCTGTGTAGAGGTACTGTACCTCTACACAATATCTCAAAATGCCATTCGAATCTGCAATTGAAGGCACCATTAATGCGGTGACACTTATGAAGGCGGTTGAAACGCTCTGAAATTGACTCTAGTACTGATCGACTTTTCCTACTGCACCTTTTTCATGCATCTCTATGAATGATTTCGATATGTAACCTCTTAGAATACAATAAAATACAACACTTTAATACAATTCTTTATTGCACACCAAAAAAATATATCATTTAACACTTAAATTTAAAACAGTATGAAAAATAGTAAACAACAGGCGGCCTTATCGCTAAAAAGCGATTTCTTCCAGACAACCTTAAGGTAGTAGAGATGGCGCAAAGAAAACAACCAATGAGTAAGTAGGTCGTGCACAAGAAGATGAGACAAATCATAAAACAAAGCCAGAAAGAAAAAAAAGCGATATGAACTATTTAGATACATACAAAGATACTACATACTAATAAATAAATATATAAAGTACAAATAAACATATACACAAATAAATATATAGGTACTAGCTTCTGTGCGCGATTTCGTCCGCCTTAAATTCGTTTATCGCGGATAAGGCTGTTTTTCCGGGATAAAAAGTAGCCTATGTCCTTCCCCAGGACTCAAACTATCTCGATACCACCAAATCGGTTCAGCGGCTTAAGCGTGAAGAGGTAACAGACAGACAGACAAACACACTTTCGAATTTATAATATTAGTAAGGATATAAACATATAACTAAAAATTTACATCTCAGCTTAAGGGAGCGATGAAAGCTGTAGTAACATTTGTACCACGTCTTAGAAGTAACCTTGTATATATGTCCTCATATCTTCATCAGGTTGAAATTATCACGGCAAAACGGCTGAATAAATAAATAAAAATTGCCGGGTAGCTGGTCATCCACAAATAGTTACAGGATCCCGACTGCACTGAAAAAAGAGGATTATGATTTTTTTCTCCCCCTCCCCCTGACAAAGTTGTAAGCAACTTGTAGTTATCAATAAGTCTCAAAACTTTATTTTTTTTTTAATTCACAAGACTTTTGAAAAACATGAATGTCGTCATCATGCTTTCTCAGAACACTGAAATAGGCTTTTTTCTCTACGAGATTTATACGACTATCATTTTTCTCACGAAAATTGACGGACTATAAAAAGATACGGCATCGTAAAAAACTGCATGTCGTCTGCAGGCTCCTTAATAATTTTTCACTTGGTTACAGACACTTTCACATACTAGATGCTACCCGCGACTTCCCTCCTGTTTTTGTAGATCACCTGTTTTTATCTGACGCTCGTCGACATTTGGACCACAGTCGAGTGATTTTGGACTATAAGTCGTGCGCGAGTCTGACTCGCACGTGGCCGGTTTTTGATCTTTAACGTTAGGACCAGGTATTTTGCTTCAATTGTCCCGGTCCACATCCCCATATGTATGGTAACCCTACACTAAGTACAGCCAAATGCGGCCACATAATGCGGCCAAATTTATGCATACACAAAACATAAATGAAGCGGTGACGATCGGAGCGCTATTAAAATTGGGTTCATTTGTTGCATGTAGATTCTATTATCGTGTGCGATTGGCCAAGTCATTTTATTTATAGACGGGCAAGCATTTCACGTCAATCTTACATGTGCCTATGCCTATTCACTCTCGTCTTGAAGAGATCCAAGTTACATTGTTCCTGGCAGAGAGATATCAATGACATAAGGCACTAGTCCCACCACCAACGAGAACTATCGACAATTTTCTCGCTCAACTAGTTCAAGGATGTCGGAAGTCGATCGATGAAGACAATAGATGTAGACTCCGTGTCAATAAAAGAGATACATATATGAGAAAGTTCTCACCGGCAGTGTGAACATGCATGAACTATTAATTTATTATGTCTCTTTTACTACCAGGATCTATATCTTTAGTTCGTTTCGAAAAAATCGCCGATAGTTAATCGCTTCTTCGCCCTTGGTGAGACCAGTGCCTAAGGGTTGAGCACAAATCCACGTCTAGTCCCATAGTAACGAAATAGGAAGCCCATATTACATTTAAAAAAAATGTCGAAGTTTGTAACGGTCTGTAACGACGCCATTTTTACAGCTTCATCTCAGTACCCATATAATACGGGTCAGGGCAACGCAACCTGGAAATAATAAATCGAAGACGTACCTATCCAATTTAAATACCCCTCACACAGTATCAATTTCGCGCAGGTGTCCGAGGACGGCCGTACGGCCGCTACGGCTCTTTTACGGCCCTTGCTAGTGTTGCGACCGGAATAAGGAGTAATGTAATATTAGTTATTGTAATATCATTGTACACTAGCCGCTATTTTTACAACTTCATCTCAGTACACATATAATACGGGTCAGGGCAACGCAACCTGGAAATAATAAATCGAAGACGTACCTATCCAATTTAAATACCCCTCACACAGTATCAATTTCGCGCAGGTGTCCGAGGACGGCCGCTACGACTCTTTTACGGCCCGTGCTAGTGTTGCGACCGGGCTAAAGACTAATATAATATTAGTTAATACTTGAAGGTATCCGTATCTTCGTTCGCGGAGAAGAACCTCCGGCGATACAAGTGTCAATGGGCGACGGTGATCGCTTCCCATCAGGCGACCCGTCTGCTCGTTTGCCTCCTACGTCATAAAAAAAGTTATAATCTCTCTTTATGTTATGAAAGTTATAGTCTGGTAAAAAGTTTCCTATAAACATTTGGAAATACCCAGCTACCCGTGTACCAAAAATAATTGAAATCCGTTTAGCTGATTTGGCGTGATGAAGGCACAACGACACATACAAACATACAAAAAAATCCAAAAAAAATTTTCGTTTTAATGACCTCCAAAGTCCACAACAATATTTTTTTTTAAATATCTTCAATGTACAGACATTTCATTTTTACAACTTTATAATAGTATAGACTACTAGAAGGTGACGGCATCTTCGTTCGCGGAGAAGAAAAAGTCGTAACCCCTCTTTTTTACTTCAGCGTAGTCGGCTAAAAAGTATCCTATAACCATGCTACCCCTAGAGATACCCAGCTACCCGTGTACCAAAAATTGTTGAAATCCGTTAAGCCTATTTGGCGTGATTAAGCCACAACGACACATACAAACTGCAAAAAATCCAAAAAGAGGTATTTAGATTTTATAAATATTAAAATTACATAAAAGGAAACTAAAAAAACGATACTAAATTGTTGCCATGTTTAAGCATTTTGCATCAAGAAACAGTTACATAGAACGTGGCACCCTCATTTAATTTCTACTGTTTTTGGCCGGACTGTAGTCCGTTTCATTTTTTTTTATATACATTTAATGTAAAGACATTAAACCGTTTATCTGACTGAGGACAATTCTGTTTTGGATATTACAAATACAAATACTCTTTATTGCACACCTCAGATACACAGAAATACAGAACATGACAGCAACATTCGAATTAGCAGAGGTAAACAACAGGCGGTATTATCGCTAAATAGCGATCTCTTCCAGACAACCTTTGGGTAGCGGCGTGTTTAAAGACAACAATTTTAGTTGAGTAGGTGGCGAGACACAAATACGAAGCGAAACAAAACACTGATATAGACACATGTAGGATATTAATAGTTTGTCTATTTGTTCTGTTACAGAACACCGTACCTACTGTGATATCAAGTGCATCTCGCATCCCTACCTTACAGTTTTACGGCCGCCGAGATCCGGAACTGAATAACTATTCGGCTATTATTATTTTTATAGTAATATTGAGCCGGGTTTACGACGATGATAGTTTCTGAGAATGTAAAATATGGACGGTGTTTTCAATTTGACAGTATTTTCGGGTTAGGTACGGATATAAATCGAAAAGGATAGGTACAGTCAAGGGAACAGTTAAGTAAAAACCACAAAACCTCATAAATATATATCCAAGCCCCCCCCGGCCGTTTTGGCAACCAAGTTTCACAACCAGGTGTTAAAAAATAAGTAATCATCTTGTTACGAAACTAGTTTCCCAATAAGAAAATCTATTCCTGAATCAAAACTAGCGTAGATGACAGTGGAGTTTCGCAACCAGTTGACGAAAAGGAAATAAATTCAATTTTTTACAACTGGTTACCAAACAAGACTTTCATTTCTCATTTCACAGCTAGCAAAGCGACATCACGTGACATCTAGAATATCCTAAAATCAAACAGACTTTTTAATAAATCCTATATACAAAAGTTTAAAGGTGTTATTTAAAAATATCAATGTTTAGTTTACTACTATGACAATAAAGGTAATGTATATATGTTACTGAAACTTTTGGTGTGTATTTATCCCATTTGAGTGTACCTTATGATAACCACAAATCGAAATTTTTGGTGCAAAATAAAATTGCATGATAGAATCTATGTGTATATTTGTAGAGATTTAAAAGAGAAAGAAACAATAAAAGGAATCGCAATCAGGATATAAATAAGGCCGACTGTTTTAGACAACGCACTTCTCATCCATGCCGAGGATATACTGTCTCGTGGCTTGTTGTATTTGCATGCGTATTTTTCTGTGCGAACTGCATGAAAATATGCGCATGTGAGCACAATTTATTGTCACATCTAACAAAGACACTAGTTCGCGGAACAGCAAAGGAACTATAATCCATTGATCAGATTAATCTCATATGGAATTCCGCATGAACGCCTGAATCTATCAATTATCTACATTGATTGATAGACCGTTTTAGTAAATCTATAGAAAACTTCAAACATTAATTTTTATGCTTCAATATGAATTTTATGTTGGTCTTTTTGAGTTACTTAGATCCCAGGAATGTTATTAATAAAGTGTAATTGAGTCCGCTTCCATACAACTGAACAAGAACACCGCTGCCAAAGTAAAGGTAAATATTTATCTGAATTTACGATCCCTGATAATCACCAATGTTTCCCAGTAACTAAACTCTCGAGCCAGAAAGGAGCAAGGTGAGAGGAGGCACCTAAATCAAACTACAACATTAAAAGATCCTATAATAGCTTACTTGGTACTAGCCCCGATGCATAAGTTTTCGTCTGTAGCTTGACAAGTTATTTCGTGACACCCCCATAGTCTGCGGGCGACGGGGGGAAAGACAGCGGAGGTGGGTATGAAGTATGCGTGTGGCAGGATCATCGTGCTTCCTACTTTTTTTGACATCCGCTGTCTTTCCCCCCGTTCGCCCGCAGACTTGGGAGTGTCAAGAAAGAACTTGTCAAGCTATATTCAGATCAGTTTTTAAGATTTTAAGATTAGATCACGACTTTGGGCGGCGGCGGCAGCGGCAGCGGTTTTTCTAATTAATTGCGTGAGATCCCAACTAACCACAGTTCATTGCGCGTCTCGGCCGCGCAATGAACAGATAAAACGCTTCCCGCGCCGCAATTCGCGCAATGTCGTGGCCGAGTCGTAAGGAAATAATGTTTTAGATAAGAATTCAATACCGTTTAATGCTAGCGTTATAACAGCAACAAAATTAATTAGGTATGTTTACCGACGATCGCAGCTCGGCCTATAACTGTGTTCGTGTTTTGTGCTGATGAAATCTGTCGGGGTAAGTAAATTAATTTAATTGCAATGAGCGAATTGTTGAAGGATATGTCACATGTCAAGTGAGTTTACTAAGAAATTCGTACTTATTAATTCACAAAATTAATAGTCTCTTGGGATAATTACTAACTATTCGCTTTTCAATACTTACTAAGAAATTGCTTTTATTATATTTAGTTCTAAAAATGAAATGGTACAATAAAGATATTATAAAACGCGTTATTTGAAAGTCACAATATTGTATCTTTATTTTTGTATTTTTTTGTCTGTATATGTCTTTGTGGCTCATGGATTATATTAAGATTTTATGGATTTCAAAATTTTTGGTATACTTTTTACCCCACTACGCTGACGAAAAAAACAGGGTATATGACGTTTTCTCCTCCGCTAACGATGTTGCGGGTTACCTTTTAGTTAAAGATATTTTCAAAAACCTCATTGTAACGGACAATTTGGAGGTTAACAAATCGTTTATTTTTTGTATGTTTGTATGTGTCGTTGTGTCTTCATCACGCCAAAACGGCTAAACACATTTCAACTAGTTTCGGTACACTGGGTATCCACGGATGGTTATAGAATTCGTTTTACCTGATTGCGTTCAAGAAAAAGAGGGGTTATGACTTTCCCTCCTCCGCGAACGAAGTTTTCTAGTTTTTATTAAAATTTCTTCAATTTATAGACGTTTCATTGTACAACTTTAAAATAGTATAGGCGTAGCGTAGGGCCGCCTTACGTTGTACCGCAAGTCGGGTCTGCGATCGAGTAGACGTGACGTCTAGCCTATTATCTTCGAGGCAAGCGCCTTAGTGTGTGCCTCAGAGAGGGAGCGAGCAGCAATGTAGCGTATATGCAACTCCAGTTAGACTTGTACTCTCTGGCAGAGCGGAGCAACTCTGTATACTGTAAGTTGTTGATCTGTGTTCGGGAAGACATGAAGTATAGTTCATTATTATCAAAGCTAGTGCCTTATGTGCCTCAGAGAGGGAGCGAGCAGCAATGTAGCCTATACGTAACTCCAGTTAGACTTGTAGTCTCTGTCAGAGCGGAGCAATTCTGTATACTGTAAGTTGTTGATCTGTGTTCGGGAAGACATGAAGTATAGTTCATTATTATCAAAGCTAGTGCCTTATGTGCCTCAGAGAGGGAGCGAGCAGCAATGTAGCCTATACGTAACTCCAGTTAGACTTGTAGTCTCTGTCAGAGCGGAGCAATTCTGTATACTGTAACTTGTCGATCTGCGTTCGGGAAGACTTGATGTGCTCATTATTTTCAAGGCTAGTGTCTTGTGTGCCTCAGACAGGGTGCGAGCAGCAATGTAGCCTATAAGTAACTCCAGTTAGACCTGTAGTCTCTGTCAGAGCGGAGCAACTCTGTATACTGTAAGTTGTCGATCGGCGTCCGGGAAGACTTGATGTATAGCTCATTATTTTCAAAGCTAGTGCCTTGTGTGCCTCAGAGAGGGAGCGAGCAGCAATGTAGCCAATATGCAACTGCAGCTAGACTTGTACTCTCTGACAGAGCGGCGCAACTCTGTATACTGTAAGTTGTCGATCTGCGTTCAGAAAGACATAACGAGCTCATTATTTTCAAGGCTAGTGCCTCGGTGTGTGCCTCAGAGAGGGAGCGAGCAGCAATGTACCATATATGCGATTCCAGTTAGACTTGTACTCTCTGTCCGAGCGGAGCCAGTATACTGTAAGTTGTCGATCTGCGTTCGGGAAGTCATGATGTGGCTCATTGTTTTCAAGGAGAGTGTCTAGGTTATTTTCAAGAAAAGCTTAGTATGTGCCTCAGAGAGGGAGAAGACAGAAGTGTAACACAAAACTCCAGCTATATTTGCACTGTCTGTTAGTGGAGCATCTATCTATATTAGCCGAAGAATGTCTATTGTTATATCCAAAAGTACACCACTCAAACCGTTCCTGTGCCCCCTGCACCCAGCGGACTTCCGAGACCTTTAACAGATCAAAAACTATGCTTCTCAACAAAAGGTCGTAAGTGCTGAAAAGATACGCTCTTTTGCTAGTGCAGTTTTTCACATCGTATGTTTAGGGTTCCGTACCAAAAAGGTAAAAAATGGTGGGACTCTGTCTGTTTGTCCGACTATTAGAGCGTCATATCTCAAAAACTACTTATGCTATCTATTTGAATGTTGGAATATTTATAAAAATAGTCAGCCCACATGTATTGCAAAGAAAACATTTTAGAATATATTTCTATTTTCTAAAAAATCGATGAATATGAGGGGGGGGGGGGGGGGGCAAAAATTAAAAGTCTCTACTAGATCATGTAGGGTATCATGTGAAAGAGCTTGATCTACATATTTTTGAACAATTTTTATTGTGATTCGATTTTGTATAATTAAAGAAAATGTGAATTAAAATAAAACGCCCTTTATCTCCGAAGTTTACCTACCGATTTTTTTTATCTGCACAGTGTGTATAAATAAACATAAATATTATACAAAAATTATAACTATGTCTCTAACAACCTATTTTTTTTTAAAAACCCAATTTGGACAATCTGGTAGCGTTTAGTGTGCACCTCATTTGTATGCAATGGATATCAGGTGCAAACTTAACTCAACTGGAACCGGGTAATAATGTGAGGGTAAGTGAAAGTTTGTACGGAACCCTCAGGGCGCGGGTCCGACTCGCACTCGGCCGGTTTTTTTTATCTGTAGTGCATTTTTTGTAATAACGGTGGAACTCTACACTGAGCACAGACCGACATGCTCTGGTCCTGTTTATTTTAATGCCCACCCACGCTGCGTTTTCTTGTCATGATCGCTACATAAGAATTTGTCGCGACCATCATCGTCAGCTAATTCCGATCCCATCCAAACTCATCCGCCAAAGCTTATGTCTTCCGCCGTAGGCGCGCTACGCCGCAGCGGCTACGGCGTAGCGCGTAGACGAGGGTGAGGCGAGGCTGATTGGACGCAATTGGACGCGTGATTGCGACCCATGTGTATATTGTAAACTAAATGAAGCTTTTTGACCGGTAAATACGTGAAAGATTGAACATTGTTTATTTTTGGCGTTATTAAGTATGTAAAATCGCTGTGTATGTTTTGTGTTAAAAATACATACAAAAAAAATGTTTCTTTCGATTCTTTGACTTCCAAATAATCCGTAACAAATATCTATTTTTAGAACTTTAAAATATTACTTATTTTATTATTTATGTAGGTACGTATATTAGGTGTAACAAGTAAGTATTTGTGCACGTATATTATTTAAAATATATATGTATCATATATACTATTGATTTGTGTCTATTATTTTTGTATATATCTGAACGTTTTTGTTTTGCCCGATGGTTGACTGCAATTACGTCCGTCAATTGTACCTTTATTGGTCGTGCGATGAAGATTAAATAAATAAATGAATACTATAGATAAATAAAAAACTTTTGATACAACCACGAAGTAAAAAAAATACCGTTCTGTTAATGGAACAGCATTGCATATATTTTCAAAAAAATAAGTGAAATAAACTAGTCTGAGTAAAAGACACAGAATCGCATCTTTTTGTCATTTTAATATGATTGTATGTATGTATGTTTTGGTACTTTCGTACCGTCAAACGGTTAAACGGGCTTGATTAATTTATGGTACAGGGATAGCTGGACATCCATGGATCGTCATGGCGAAGTCGGTTGTACAACGGCCTAAGAAGCTGGCGGTCCCGGGTTCAGATCCCGGCCAGGGCAAGTCTTTGTGTGATGATTACGAACGTTTGTTCCTTGGTCTTGGATGTATTAAAGTATTATAATTTATCTAAATACTATGTATATCTTTGCCTAGCACCCATAGTACAAGCTTTGCGTAGTTTGGGACTAGGTCGATTTGTGTAAGATTGTCCCTGATATTTATTTATTAAAGAGAAAAAAAAGATTTAGCTGAAGCAAAGAAAAGAGTTATGACTTTTTTCTTCTCAACGAACAGAGGTTATAAAATATGGCAGCATAAAACAATGCCCATAATTAGACCCTGCGGGTACCTTTTCGTGGAAATTCTTAATTTTGCTCTGAATATGGAAAAATGCCTGCATAATTAAATTTCAACTTTCGGGCCGGTCACAAAATTAATAATGTAGGGACCGTGAAATGCGAAACCGATATTGAAATGATTATATTTTTGGTGCGACTTATATTATGTTATATGATTTATTTTTCTTTATTTCTTTAAACCAGCACAACGACATATACAAACACACAAAAAATAAATAAATATGTATTTCTATTCCATGATTCAAATAGTCCTCAAGTATTTTTCTTAACCTATCTTCTATATTCTTTTAAATACAAAGATCTAAATAATAAAACAATTCAAGACTCTGACTGAAGTCTTAATTGTATTCATTATTTGGGTCTTTGTATTTATAAGAATATAGTTTCTTAATGAAGAAATTCATTAATTCGTTTTAATAAAACAATATCTTCAATGTACAGACATTTCATTTATACAACTTTATAAAAGAATAGATGTAAACTCATATTATTTTTTTGATATTTTTTTAAACATCCAACTTGACATTCGTAATCGTCCAGTTTCTTCGTATGCATATATATTTACTCTGATCTACATAGATTAGTAAACAAAATAATTAAAAAAAACTTGACAGTGACAGCTAACTTTTAATTTGTTTTTACTAATCTGTGCAGACCAAAGTAAAAATGTATTCATACGAGGAAGCTGTACAAACATCACGAGCGCTGAAAAAATATATCTTAAAAACAATTGGGATGAGCCAATTTTTTAAAAGGCATGGTTATTCAGAAATCAATTCGAGGAATAGGTTTAATCAAGGACCATTAAAACAAGAGGACTCACCATCCCCATACAAAAAGCTGTTCCCCGATATGTACATATCGCTATCTATGCATACGGATTATTCTTTACATTTTCAAGCGTGACACAGTTATTAAAAGTTACGATTGATTTAATATTAGCTATTTTTCAAACTAATTGTTACTAAACTATGTTTTTTTATTCACTTGTAACTTAGTTAAATTATTATTTTTAAAGCGCCATCTAGTTTTTTCCAGAATAAACCACTTACAATTATTAGATTTGAAAAATATGATCTCTGAAATAAGTTATTCGTGTTTTTAATTTTGACTTTTATTTGTCCTTGCCAAACCCTAGTTTAGACGTCAGTCAGTATCGACGTCGGTAACCTGCGGCTTTTAACCAGCTGCGGACATGGTTACGTCATAGAACACGAACACAAGACGCTGATCAATGGGCAAAAACCAGTACATGCAGACAGTCCCGGGAAGTGGTATCACACCCAGACACGCGCCTGACGAGGCGCCTGTAGTCACTTGACAGGCCTGCCCTACGTATAATTGTTGGCATCATCACTGGACACTGCCCACTTAACAAACATTTATATGTTCTTGGAATAACTGACAGCCCCCTGTGTAGAGGTTGCCTGTCGGCTGAAGAAACAGCTCCCCACGTGATCCTGAAATGCGTCGGCGTAGCTAAACAACGGGCTGAAATCCTCACAACACCGAGGTCGCTCCAAGAAGCCTGTAAAGACATCAGTAAGATCCTGCGCTTCTGGACGGAGCTAGGCTGGCTAGACCTCTAGGCAGTAACATTTTTACGCACAGTGGCCCGGCTTTTACGGGCTAAGTGGGCAAAAACGGAGCCCATAACCATAATCATATAACAATAATAAAAATGTAGATTCAGAGTTGACATAACGTATACTAATACTGGAAAAATATAAAAGACACACCTCAGAGAAACTTAATGTTCTCAACTCCATACAGTTGATTTATCCCCAAAGATTTTATCCTATATTTATCCCCGGAACCTGGATGGTCTCAACATCGGGGACACGGCCACAGAAGGAAAATCCACCCGGCTCACTGACCCGTCGGCAAAACCAAAAGGATTTGATCTCCCTCGCAGACTCTGGTGCCGACTGAACAGACTCAGAGGTCACGGCTGCTGCAACTTTTTCCTACACAAGTGACATGGAAAGAGTCTCCTCTTTGCGAGTGCGGTGAGGAAGAGCAGGCCGCTGAACACGCTGATCCAACGCTGCCCGCTTCATTCCTACGATGGACACGCTGAAGACCTGGATGATGTGACTCCTGACGCAGCCGCTTGGCTTAACAATCGTTAAGTCATTCTTCGATAACCTTAAATTTGCCATACGATTAAATAAATAATCCCCAAAGATTAAGAGTCCCGGGCAAGCTCGTCTGAATTTCACCTTACCATACAAAAGGAGTTTCGTTCATTTTAAAACTACGTGTTAGATTGAAACGATACTTTGCATGAACAATAACATGAGGTATATCTAAACCTGTAATCAGTTTATAAAACAAACTAAATACAGCAAAAACAAGTTTGGTATCAAAAACTAAAATTCGCTGTATTTTTTTTACTATGCTATCTAAAGCTACATAAACTAATTACAGGCCTCCATACACCCTCACTTATTCTAAGTACAAAGTTGCAGAGCAAACTAGCTAGTCGTTTTAATTTGAGAGCGTAACTACGTTTGTATGGAGAAACGAGCTTAGGGACTCTTAAAAAGCAAATTATTTTAATGACAGTTTATTGTCAAGTATTGAATAAAATTGAAATAAATAAATAAAGTTTAAGAGCATAAGCTTGTCGTAAAATTTAATAAGATAAAAGTCCCATAAAGTGCAAGTTTGCTGCGCTGCTAAGTTTTGGCACTTGCACTAATGTACGTACATAAAATACTTCGATGGCCCTCTCCGCCCCGAACAACACAAGCTTGAACATGTCTTAATTCTTAGCAGTCAGAGACTAGCTAAATGTATGAACTTTCATTCGACATACTTATTAATTTATTATTTACTAAGACTTATCTTTAAAACTATGTACTAACAAAATGGATCAATGTTTCCAACGAAAGGTATTTTACTAATTACCTTTTTAAATTATAATAAAATAAAATTAACGACACGTTTGGCTTAGTGGGTTGCACAACTGTCTACGAAGCTGGCGGTCCCGGGTTCGAATTCTGGTGAGGGCAAGTGTTTATAGGATGTTTGTTGCTGGGAAAGACACCGCATTTCTGCTCCAACTCAAATTCCAGACTCCGGTTATACCTGCGACGGGTGCGGAAAGGCATGCCGGGCTCGTATTGGACTCTACAGTCACCGAAGAAGATGCGGAATCTGAAGATAATGATACCCTTTACGGTCGCTGCAACAATCATCCGTTACGGATGTAGTGGCCAATGATGATGTTCCTGGGTTTAGGGTGTTTCCTATGTATGTAAGTATTATAATTTATCTATTTATTATGTATATTGTCGCCTAATACTAAAAGTACAAGCTTTGCTTAGTTTGGGAGTACATCGATGTGTGTAAGATTGTACCTTTGTGTTATTTTATGTACATACGCGATTTATGCCCTATTTGTTGTCTTGTGATGATGAATGAAGATCGTGTAAGATTAAATCAATGTTGTATGAACAATTCAGTTTTAATTTATACCATTCAGAAACTAAAAGCTACAGTAAAGTAATAGGCTTGTGTCATAAAAATATATAATTAATCCGTCACTTAGATTAACACAAAATATTGGACACGTATTTTTTCTTTTGTCAATTAAACAAAAATTAAGAAGATATAGCCCGTTAAAGTTCCCCGTGACGTCACGCCGTGCGACCGTTTTTCGCACGGCGTGACGTCATGCGCCCCCACTCCCAAACTTTGACGCGCTTTATCTTTGTCTTTTATTGTTTGATTAACAAAAGAAAAATTACGTGTGCAATATTTTTTTAAATCTGACAGACTAATTAGAATAACATTTTATGTACCCAGGAAACTACCCTATTGATAGATTCAGGCTTTACTTTGCGGGATTCTATATTAGATTAATGGATTATAGTTCCTTATTGCTTTTCCATGCAATAGTGTCTTGGTTAGTTGTAAATTGTGCTCACATCCATCCGTCCGTCGTCCACCTGAGAGGTCACTTTTCTCGGGTGGACGCCGGACCGTCGACATCTCCTGCATCTCCTGACGATGCCTCGTAGAGAGGCGAAACACGTGTCGAGGATTATACTGTTTGGTGGTGGTTTGTTGTATTTGCATGCGTATTTTTTCTGTGGAAACTGCATGAAAATATGCGCATGTGAGCACAATTTATTGTCACATCTAACCAAGACACTTAATATAACCCACTAAGCTATAGTAAATAGCAAAGATATTACAAATTAAAAGTTTCAAACATATGTACACACCAACTTTACGGTCATAGTAATGATAAGGTAATATTTTCTTCTGTTTCCGCGGTTATTACTCATTTAAATAAAACAATTTTAACGAATTATATCACGTATATTCTTGTCTCAGTCAACCCGTGAACCCGTGTTGCTGCTGAAAAGCTTCCGAAACGTCGTGAACTCAAATGAGATCATATGCGCGATATAATCCGTCAAAATTGTTTTATTTAAATGATTCGATATTTATGAGATTTTGTGGTGTTTATTTATCTTTGCCCTTGACTGAACATAGACATTTGACGTTCGCTGTTCTGTTTGTGTGCACTGTCTGCTGAGACTAACTCTGCATTTTGTACACCTATTCGTTAAAATTTAACTTGGGTGTTACTTTGTACATACATACATACAATCACGCCTTTTTCCCATTACGGGGTAGGCGGAGACTACCTCCTTCCACTTGCTACGGTCCTGGCATACATCTGCCGCTTCATCAACATTCATTAATCTCTTCATTTTGTGCTGTCACAACCCTTTCGCTTTGTCTCATTTTTATGTCATATTTCTCACATCCATCATCTGACATACTTCATCTATTTTATCATTCATTCCTCCCCTTACATTTAACGTAGCAAAGAGGCTCTCCATAGCCCACTCTTCGCTCTCGCTGGGACAGAGACTTGATGGGTTGTGAACCTCATCGCCACCATTTGCGTTCCCAGGAGCAGCTAGGGATAAAATAACCCAGCAGAGCCCCGCGTACCAGGTAAAGGTTTAGCCTTATTCTGGGGTCACCAGTCCCAGGGTAATTCGGCACGCTAACGACTAGACTCGCCTCTAGCCATGCATCCATCGGCACGGCACCTTGGATTGGCAGAATAGGAGGAAATTAGACAAGGGTCTAACTGGGACTGGACTGGGAATTAGGCCCTTACTGTGAAGTTTTTGTATATTACCAGTTTTCCGCAAGAAAAACTGTATTTAACTAGAAGATATATCACTCTTTTTCATTTTCCACAATCTGAATTTCAAATAAAAAATATTATACAACTTTGGGTCCACGAACGATGCTTTTGGCATTGAATGTTGATGTTATTTGCTCCTTGTTCATTAACATCCCGGTCCATATGATTGAAGTTGTGGAAGTTCGTAGAATACTTATTAAAACTAGTAAGCTAACAGTACTATAAAATGCCTTACTAGCTTCCCACGGCTCATGAACATCTAATCCATATAATTAAATCTACGAAGTTTGTGGCGGGTTTGTGAAACCCAGTCAGGTGCGGGCTACCTGCGCAGGCCAAAGTTCGTAGTTTGTATGCACCGTCTACTGAGACTGACTGCATTTCTGCACTTACTTAGTTGTTAAATTAAAGTTTCGGGTTCCCAATGCATGCCACTTTGAAAAGTATATTTAACTAGCTTCTGCCCGAGACTTCGTCCGCCTTAAATTCGTTTATCGTGGATAAGGGTATTTTTCCGGGATAAAAAGTAGCCTATGTCCTTCCCCGGGACTTAAACTACCTCCATACCAAATTTCATCCAAATCAGTTCAGCGGTTTAAGCGTGAAGAGGTAACAGACAGACAGACACACTTTCGTATTTATAATATTAGTATGGAAGTATGGATTATAATACAAATAAATAAATAAATATTACGGGACAATTTTGCACAAATGGAAGTAGTCCCATGGTAAGCTCAATAAGGCTTATTTTATAAGTAGTAGACGACGATATATTTAATAGACAGATCTTCAGCTTCGCAGGCAACGTTACTCGGGCTGAACCAAAGCGATACAAATTGACACCTCCTCTTTCAACTCCTTAAAGGATGGTTTACGAGATAAAAACTATCTTCTGCCCCTTCCAGGGTGTCTCCATACCAAATTTTATCTCAATCGGTTTACTGCTTTAAGCATGAAAAGGTAACAGACAGAATAACAGTAATCTGTCCAGGCTTTTTGTCACGAGTAAGCCACAAACAAATACGCAAATAAAAAAAAACGTTTTTACTAACAATTATCATTTAAATTTAAATATTTATTTCAATATTTGGTGAAAGCATATTACGCTTCTAGCTGATAAGACTGTCAATGTAGATATCCAGATCATCAGGTCTTTTCATTGGCCTTCCTCTTGTCCTACAACCTTCCACATTCATACTCAACGCTGATCTCATCTCGTGGCTCTCGTCTCTTCGCATGACGTGTTCGTACCATACTAGTAGTGGTCTAAGTACAGCTTTAGAGTTGAAAAGTAAGGTAATATTAGAGTTCCCTACATAGATGAGGAGACAAATTTCCGCAGATTTAGCCGAATGAGGGGCCAGCGCGTAATGGCACGTATTTGTCAAGTTTGAGCTAAGACACCCTGATGCGGCATCCTTTGCTTTATATATTTATACATTACAGCATTATCATAACACAATGGGGCTTCATCGCTTATAAATACGTTTAATTTAATCACCAAGACGTTTGAAATCTCGAAGTCTGAAGGCAAATATTAAAACTTTACACTTGGTTTTTTAACCATCTCCCAAAAAAGGAGATTCTCAATTCGGTTGTGTTCCAAGTAGGTTGGTGCATACAATAAATCTTATTTTCACTTCTCCTGCTCAAAAAGTACGTCATATTAGCTTCGCGGAGCGAAAATAAAATACTACATTTAGCCCCTACGGTTTAAAAGAATCCCATACAAATTTCTATGACACTGAAAAAAAACTTGCGGCCAGCTACATCTATACTATTATAAATTTGTAAAATTGAAATGTCTGTTTTGAAGAGATTTTCAAAAAATTAATTGTTACGGACTATTTGGAGGTCACTAAAACGAAAAATATTTTTTTTGGATTTTATGCATGTTTGTATGTGTCGTTGTGGCTTCATCACGCAAAATCGGCTAAATAGATTTCCATAATTTTTGGTACACGGGTAGCTGGGTATCTCCAGATGGTTATAAGATACTTTTTACCCGACTACGCTGAAGAAAAAACGACGGGTTATGACTTTTTCTCATGAAGTTGCGGGCATCTTCTAGTACTCCTTACGAATAATAAAAAACAAACAAAGCAACCTGATCAGATTGGCCAAACTTTCTTTTAATTTTTCATGAAACACAGTGCAAATTGATACACGGGAGTGTCCTTTGATCGCCCCATAGTAACGTAGCGGAATTTTGTTGTCGTGATCGTGACTTTTGTCCGTTGACTTTGTGAAGAAATCCTGGTCACGGGACACTAATTTGTAGCACACCTAAGTTTCAAGAAAGTTGGTTGTTTCAGTCAGATTTCATAGGTAAGCAAATAGTTTATGTTTTTTTTTAGTACACAAATAATTTTAATTATCTATACTCATATAAAACAAACCATGACTGAGCGACTCTCTTCAGATTGATAGACAACACACAGCCTTAACCACTAATAATGACATTTGAAGTACACTTTCCTTAGAAGTCTACTAAGAAAGAATATTAAATTAATAAAGATAAAATAAATACTTAATAATTTATTGCATTCCACAATGTAAGTTTTCATAATAATAGGTAGTTAAACTTAAGTTTTAGTTGTTAAATAATAGTGAAACTTAATTGTTTAACAACTAAAACTTAAGTTTAACGGACCCTGTTGGGTACCGCGAATTCGTTTTGCGTGTACAGTGCAAAATATAAGAAACTGTACTTAATGATCAATATACTTCATATACTTATCATTTTTGTTGTTTTATTAAATAAATAACATGTAGTCGCGCAACGGAATCTATATAACTAACCAAAACTAACCTACTATTTTGGCACAGCGATCCAAACAGGGTCTTAGTCTTCGAAACGAGAGCTTGCCGCCCATCCTGGTCTTGTGCCTGCCAATTATTAAATTGAAGCTAATGCAGCTACGCTTCCACATGTTTATCTAGCGGTACCTGGGCCGACCGAATGGTGGGGATCTACACATAGGCAGACTGAGTCGCGCGGTATACATATGGGTACCCTTTTTACGTTTTCGGTAAGGAACCCTAAAATTGTAATTGCTGTTGCCTTACACCTTATTTGGAACTAAATGAGAACTGAACGATTCATTTCGCAGATTGCTTGAATTTAGGCGCCCTTTGAGTACCTCCCAAGCTGTAACGCCTTAGAGACTCAATGCTATAGAGTTGCTTAATTCAAATTGATAGAGGGGCATGAAAATTGTGTAACTTATTCTGTGTCGTAGGATTACTACGTGTACCTTTTTCACTCTTGTCACAATGAAAATAATGACCAAAAATTACGTTTAAATAATACCATTTAAACGGATTCTATCGTGTATAAATATCTCATTTGAGTTCCCGACATTTTGGAAGCTTTTCAGCTTTCGTGTTCACTGAGTCGACTGAGAAAAGATATATTTTCGTTTGTCAAAGTTACTTTTTTTTTAAATAAAATCATTGTTCTCAAACATGCAATGAAATGTCGTCATTGCGTGCGTTATAACAGGCTTCAAAGTATCACGTTTCGGTCGGAACAACTCGCAAGAACTGTAAAGGAATTTCATACAAAATTGAAGGCCTAGGCCGAGAAGTAATTTTTTTTTTAAATTTATAAACATGTAAACATGGCGTCTGTGTTCATGAACAGGCTAAATTGCTGTTTTTTTTTCTAGCGGCTGAATGGTTTTCGGACCGAAAATATCCGCGTTAATGCCTATTACACACGAACTGATATTAAGAACACAAATCTGTATGATTCATTATGTTGATGAATAAAAAATACTATATATACGTAAATCACCAGAGACCATAGACAATATTTAAAATCCTCTGCATTTATTTTATTTATTATAGAAATTAAGATTCTTATTAGCAGACTGTGTATAACGGCCCTAATATAGGATCTATTCGAACATTACACACGCGAAATACGGACGAATTTCTTTAAAAAATCATTATGGAGGGATTGGAGGGAAGATTAGAAAAACTTTTGTCGTGTAGTTTTTCGACTGGTGTATTTTTTTATTTAATTGTATATGTTTGAGAAAAGCACTAAACATGCCTCTGACCGTGAAAAGGACTTGCCGGCTTCATATCACTATCCGGCCTCCCTACGGTCGGCCGTCTATACCTACTCACCCGGCAAACCCTTCTTTCCCAGCGTCTGCAGTAATGTACTAAAGTTCTTCTGGCACATGTGTAACTGCCTTTACAAATTAGGCTAATTACTTTTTTTTTCGGCTCCAGCGGTCGTAATAGTTTGGTACTATCGAGCTAGTCTGATGATGGAGCAGGAAGGTGGTCATATGAACTCTGTAATAAAATAATGCAATCCTTCCGAGTTTGGGCTCTTTAGAATTGTCTCGGTGAGTAGTTGATGGATTTTCAAAGAAAGGACACTCGGCAATAAAAGCTTATCATTAAAATGAAATTTTTGACAGAAACTTAGTAATTTTTGCGACCCCAAAAATGATTATAGGAATCATTTGAATAGTCAAAATTGTATGGACACTAATAATAAATGGAACAATGAAAAGCAGGGTTGGCCCTGGGGAAAATAGATGATCTTCAAAATCATAATATTTAAGAGCTGATGACAAACTTGAAAATTCTTGCAAAATGATAGGTCACTTGGCCAGACACGACGTTTTCTTAAAATTATCCTAGAAGGGATAAAATAAGGATAGAGAAAAAGAGAGAGAGTGAGAGAAATATCTTAATAAAACCACAACAGTTCTAAGAAAATGATGCCTCTCATGGGGGGATTTAAAAAGCTTGAGTTGTACCTTGTTTTACGCGTACAGAAAAACGTTTTATCGTAAAGGAAATTTCCTTTCGTCGAAATATCATTTCATAGAAAGCATTTTTCTGAAACCGTTAATAATTTGGGATTGTTATAAAACAAACCTAACTAACCTAACGGCTTAAATGCTTATCTTTTAAAAAAACATGTTTTAGAAGAAAGAGTTGTCGATGAAATAAAAATTCTACGAAATTAAGCATTAAAGGAAACATTTGCCGATGAAATGGAAGAACATCAAAAATCTTGACTTCAAATAACTTGGAATGACTTGGCCTATAAAATGACGCCTACCCGACCAACAAAGGTGAAGCTTTTAATTTTATGGATGGACTATAAAGTATGCAACCCTCGGAGAGCGAGTCTGACTCACTCTTGGCCTATTTATAAGCATTTAATCTGGTCTCATCGACTCGTGAGCCCAGTTGCCTGCCTCATATCCTGCTACCTTCGAGGCGCGCTACCGCGATCGGTCTAAATCCAATATCGAGTTAAAGTATAGGCTCCTTTTAGTGTCACACTTTGTATTTATACTCGTACAAAAGGTTGTTTTATAAGACACTTTGGTTGTTTTTAATAGTGATAACAATTTTATAATGAGGATTTGAATGAATACCAATATATTTATGTATTTATACTTGACCAATTTATTACAGTTAAATTTGGTCTCATCGACTCGTGAGCCCAGTTGCCTGTGTCATATCATGTTAGCTACAAGGCGCGGTACCGCGATCGGTCTAATTTCAATATCGAGTTAAAGTATAAGGCTACTTTTAGCGTCACACTTTGTATTTGTACTCGTAAAAAAGATTATTTTTTGGCTTAAAGTTTTCGTTATTTTTAATAGCGCTAAGAATTTTATAATGAGGATTTAAATAAATATCAATTTACTTATTTAAACTTGACCAATTTATTAGTGTTAAATCTGGTCTGATTGACTCGTGAGCCCAATTGCCAGTCTCATATCCTGCTAGCTTCAAGGCGCGCTACCGCGATCGGTCTCACTCCAATATCGAGTTAAAGTATAAGGCACTGCCCCACCGCCGACGAGAAAGCAACTAACTACGAGTATCAACTATTTTCTCGCACCAAAAACTTATAGATGATGAGACTTACAGATAAGAAGATGTTGATTCCGTGTAAACTCTTGGACTACGAAATGTCACCTACCTACCCCGACAGCGAGAGAGAACGTGACTTGAGTTTTAAATGGACTATAAGGCGGTATGCAACCCTGGGAGCACGAGTCAGACTTAGACTTGGCCTCGTTAATGGAGTTTGATCTGGTCTCATTGACTGAGCCTAGTTGCCTGTCTCATCATCTCCCTGCCCTTATCCCACTTATGTAGGGTCGACACAACATGTTTTCTTCTTCTATTCATCCCTATTATTCGTCATTTGAGCGCTTACCTTTCCTTCCGTTTCTTTCTCATGTCCTCTCTCACACAATCCATCCATCGCTTTTTTGGCCTATCGATCGCTCTTCGTCCTTCAAAATTCATCCCTAACATTCTTTTACCAATGTGACGTCCATCCCTTTTCAATTTTCATTACATGCCCATACCACGCTAACCTACTGCTCCTCCTTTTGTCCGTCACGTGTGCTACTTTCAAACTTCCCCTTATATATACATTTCTAATCGGATCTTTCCTCGTCACTTCACACATCTATCTCAACATTCTCAAACTCATGTTGTAAAGGATTTGGTATGGTTTATTTTACAACCGGCCGCCTGCTAACTTCGAGGCGCGCCACCGCACTTTGTACGTTATGGTTCCAATTTTGAGATCCTCTCTTCTTACTTTCTTATTTTTCTACCTCTTCATTAAGAGAAACTCAGTTTTCTGGTGGTTGATTCTGAGACCAATCTTTCTTTCTTCCTCTTCCACTTCAAGGTCTGTCCTGACGGTACTTAGAAATTTGTTTTTATTACTTACCCTGGCATCATGCGTATTAATATTATTTTTGGCGTCGGTGCCATCCTTTGAAACTCGTCGATTTTAGTAAGTTGTAACTCTTGTAACACGATTGTAAGTTTTTGACACATAGATTGAATTTGGAGTCGGTTTTATGTTTTGTGCGGTTATACATTTAAATGTATCACCCTGTATAAACGTTTCCGTGTTCCTCGGAAGCTGTAATGGTGTAATTTGTGCACATCGTGCCTAACGGCAATGTGCCACTAACGATTCGGCAATTACGCATTAATTTGCAGACGCAAATTCAAAGGCCCAGATCCCGATGGGACTCATAAGGCGGCTCAGAGTCACCTATCGTGCAATGAAAAGGCCTATGCTTGGAATCTCTTTGCATGATAGAATCAGAAATGAGGATATCCGCGGAAGAACCAAAGTAACGGACATAGCTCGCAGGATTGCATGGTTGAAGTGGCAATGGGCTGGCCACGGAGCCCGGCGAACGGATGGCCATTGGGGCAATAAAGTCCTAAAGTGGCGACCATGCATAGAAAAGCGGAGCGTGGGACGGCCCCCAACTCACCTGGATGGATGATCTCGTGAGGGTCGCGGGGAATCGAAGGATGCAGTCTGCGCAGGATCGCACTCTGGAGCGAGCTATAGACCTGTGTGGACTATGTTCAACAGTGGGTGTCTGTGGCTGAGAGACAGATGAATCCCACCGCCCATTTAACTAACGTCATTAAAAAATTTCCAAAACTCCAATTAATATGGACAGCCAGTTCTTTAATTCATGATCAAGGAACACATTTTTTACAGTGTAAGTAGTTTTCAAGATATTCGGGAAATGCCAAGGAAGCATACGATCCTCGCGGACATGTCACTTGCGGAAATTGTGACATTCACAGCGCCCAAGAAGAATTGCAATATAATTAATAGTAAATCCGCCTTACTAATAATTCTTCTGCGTACATTTCTACGCTGTTGTGATGGTCACCTATGCTTTAAGCGTGATGAGGCAAATCAGAATATTTTCTAAAGTTATAAAACGGTTAGATTTAAGTTTAATTATCCTCTATTATTATATAAAGGGGTTGGTCCGTTGCTGCCTTAAATAGGGACGAATGGAAGAAAGAGAGGGAGGCCTTTACCCAGCAGTGAGATTGTTCAGGCTGAATAATAATAAAATAAGTATAAATTAATATTGTCAAATTTAGGTATTGGATCGGGAACGGGATCTTAGCCTATCAGAACAATGAACATTTACCGAAGTGGGTATCGACGCCGAAGCAAACAATTTAAGAATCATTAGAGTTAAAGTATTTATTTAATGGAAAGAAAATATATTTGAAAAGAAGTTTGGAAGTGGGGTGATTTGGGAATCTGGACGAGGTAGTAAGGGGATCATCTAAAAAGGAAAGTTATAAAAAGTGGTTGTCTGTTAAGTCGGTTTACGGACGATAAGTGATAACGTCATAAGAAAACATTGATTGAAAAATTGCATACTTTCATGAATTCACAAGCCGAACGCTTAGGCAGATCGTGCTTCTCTATCGCTTATTCCGCGCTCTCGCTTGCACGCTCGGTTCAGGCGGAACGTGACAGCGGAACGTGACAATCAGCCATATTTTTACGTGCGTGCAGCTGGCGTTCATCGATTTATAAGACGTTAACACATCAAAAACAAGTAAATATGTTTTATTTGTAAACCATTTGGGCACCTTCTAGTATATACGAATACATATTATACTAGAAGGCGCCCGCAACTTCGTTCACGGAGGAGAAAAAAAACATAACCCTATTTTTTACTTCAGCGTAGTCGGATAAAAAGAATCCTAAATAACCTTCCATGGATACCTAGCTATTGTCTCAGTTTACAGGCCCTGCACGCATATAACTGTTTCTGTTTAACCCAATGGTTGACTGGTAGAGAATACCTTTTGGCATTAAGTCCGTCATTTGTACATTTTTTAATTGTGCAATAAAGTTTAAATAAATAAATAAATAATTCTATTAACACTTTCTTGGATGAACGCTTCGTCACAACATACTTGATGGAGTTCCTAAACTCATTGAGCGCTTCAGGACTCCCAGCACACACATTAACCCTGAAAGTTGGAGTTCCGATCATGCTTCTTTGGAATTTGTCACCTCCAAAGTTATGCAGCGGAACCAGGCTAAAAGTAGTGCAGCTGCAGCAAAACCTCATCGAGGCGCAAATCCTGATGGGGTGCGGCGCCGGAGAGGCCGTGTTCATTCCCCGCACCCCCCTCATTCCGAGCAACTTCCCGCTCCGCTTCAAGCGCCTACAGTTCCCCGTGAGCGTTTGCTTTGCCATGACCATCAACAAGTCGCAGGGGCAGACGCTGCGCGCCGCCGGCGTAGACCTGCGCACGGGCTACTTCTCGCACGGGCAGATACGTTGCGTGCTCGCGCGTCACCAGCTGCACGGAGCTGTTTGTGCTGATGCCCGCCGGGAAGACTCACAATGTGGTGTACAAAAAAATATTGTAAAATGTCAATGTTATGTACTTAAATATACTTTACATACCTGCTTTTGAAGTATGTAACTGTAGATATAATTATATGTATATATTTAGTTGTGCATACATAAACATAAATGTAAATAAAATGTAAATACTTGGCCTCAATATCTATATTCACCTTTCCTCTAATCTTACTTCTAAATAATATTAGACCTAAATTCGAAAGGTTGTTAGGAAGTATGGATGTGTATATTTCTCACCTTTTCATGTTTAGACTGATGGATTGGAGGACCGATTTGGGTGATATTTGCCATGGACTTGATTTAGATAGTACTACAGTCAAGGACGTAAAAAAATAAAAGTGGTACTGTATCGTCCGATATACACCTCTAAGTATATATACTCTATGTCTTTTAAATCACGTCAAAAAATTTAATAAGTGCAAAAACTATTGATTTTGGAGTGTAGTTTTATTTAGTGGTATTTATATAACATTTTATCTGGACTTTACTTTAAGTTTCGGCTCCAGGGGAGTGGGGTGAATTAGCCGCTTACTGACACAGACCGAATTCCACGCGGGCGGAGCCGCGGGCACAGCTAGTACTTAATAAATCAAGAGGAAAAAAATTGTAAAGTCCTTCTTCTATCTTATTTGGTATAGACTCTCTCGTCAAGCGACACTTAGACATGGGGCTAAGGCCTATAAGTGAGTGATAATGTTTACTTTAAAATAGTCTACTTTTAATAGGTTCTACACTTTTTAAAAAAGTAACAAAAAATTGTATTTTTTCGTAAAAATGACAAATTTTGCTAGCGTTTATCTTGGTTTGGGTGACTCGTGAAGATAATCTGAAACAGTATATTGGTAACGACGGTGGTTGTCAACACTATGATACATATACAACACAGGAAAGTGAAGAGCAACAGATCGAAGGTCATTCGCGTGTGGGAGCCCCTTAATGCGTCGAACGTAGCGCGGACTGACTCATCGCTACTATAACATGACCCCTAGTCACGTATAAACTATTCGTTTTCATAGGTTGGCTTCGTTTTCTCAATTCAGTTTTGGCAACCTGCTTGCGGACCAATACATTTTGACCTGAGGTCTGACTAGAACATTGATACCTGCTGCGTCTTTCCGCCATCGTCCTACGCGACAATATTTCCATCCTTACTTAGATCGCTGGCAGTCCACAACTGTGCGTTTTGCTAGAAATCCAGCCTTTCCTGCCTCGACTGACCGTGGAATAAATTGTAGCCAGCAGTATTTCCGGGCCGATGCGACCAAACCTTCAAGAAAAGAGCGTAGGTACTCCCGTCTGAACGGCCAGCAACGCATTTGTGACTCCACTGGTGATGCAAATGTCTATGGGCGACGGTGATCGCTTACCATCAGGCGAACCGTCTGCTCGTTTGCCACCTATCACATCAAAAAAAAGTACTTCACGTACCTAATCTGTGAAGTAGTAAATTGGTTTAATATAGATAATTTATTGTTGAATGAGAAAAAGACTAAATGTGTTAAGTTTGTCACGAGTAACGTAAAACACGAGCAAGCAAGCGTTATGGTTAAAGGTGAGGAACTGGAACTAGTTAATAGTACAGTCTTTCTCGGTATAACATTAGATTCTAAGCTCCAATGGGGTCCCCATATTGCTAATCTCTCGAATAGACTGAGTTCTGCAGCTTTTGCAGTAAGTAAGATTCGTCAATTAACAGACGTGATAACGGCTCGATTAGTGTATTTCAGTTATTTCCACAGTATTATGTCGTATGGCATCTGACTATGGGGCAGTGCTTCCGACATTAATACTATATTTGTTCTGCAGAAGCGGGCTGTTCGTGCGATATATAAAATGAACTATAGAGAGTCGCTTAGAGATAAGTTTAAGGACATTAATATAATGACAGTGCATTGTCAATACATTTATGAGAATATTATGTATGTACATAAAAATATTACCGATTTTAAGAAGAACTGTGATATACATAATATTAATACTAGAAATAAGCATAAGCTCGCAGTGCCTGCTACTAGGCTCCATAAAATAAGGAGATCATTCATGGGTAACTGTGTGAGATTTTATAATAAACTTCCTAGCAGCATAACTGAGTTGTCTATTGGTAAATTCAAAAATATTGTGAAACGAAAATTATTTTCTAAAGCTTATTATAGCACACAAGACTACATGAATGATGAAGCCGCGTGGGATTAATGTAAATTATAGCGTCATGTAGGTATATGAATAATTATTTTAACGAATACTAAGGTATTATAATTATTTTAATCTTAATTGTTTTATATACTCTGACATTTAGAATTTTATTCTAGACACATTCTAGATTATTTATTTTTTATTGAGAATCCTTTTGGGATTTATCTTATTGATTATTTTAATTTTAAAAATGATGATTTTATCAATAATATTACACTTAAGTTAAATAATCTGATTAGGTTTTTCTGGGTTTCCCTAATCCTTGCAGCAAATGTTGGATCATATTGTATTTCTCCCAGCAAACATTCACTCTCATGTAACTGACATTTCGAAAGTGCTTGTAACTAAGCCTACTTGAATAAAGAATATTTTGATTTGATTTGATAATTATATCAGGAAGGAACTGAAGGGCTCCGAGTGCAAATTTTAAGAATTACAACCCTTTTCTAAGTGCTCACTGTATTTTGACTAGCGTCAAAATGAATACGAGTACCATATTCTGCTAACTGTCCCCTTTTGCGCATCTTCTACTGCGCAGTGAAGACATTTCAGTTTATAACCTCGAATAATAGATTTCAGATCCAATTTTCCTAGACAAAACGGGTTTCCTAGCTCTTGGACATAAAACAGTATTAGTTAATAAAGATTTTACTGCTCTCCGGAGCTGAGGTGGCCCATTTCAGTATAATATGACCCGCTGTGTTAACACCTAGATATCTACGGAATTTTATTATTGTATATCCTTCTCCTTTGCATCATTTTTAGGGTTCCGTACCACAAAAAAATGGAACCCTTATGGATCGCTTTGTTTTCCATCTGTCTGTCTGTCAAGACCCATCTTCTCAGCAACTCGGGGAGCTATATCAGTTAACATCAAATACTTATCTGCGGTCCCTTGAAGCTGTGAAAAAAATCAAACTTCTAAATCAACGCAATCCAAAGATATAGTCACCATACAAATCGGCGTTTATGGAAAACCTATAGGGTACTTCCAGTGGTCCTAGAAACTTGAAATCTGGTATGAAGTTAGCTCTTATAGCACAACCCATGAAATAGATTCAGATTCAGATTCAGATCCATTTTTATTTGCATAATACGTAATACAAGCTCTTACAAAATTTATTATGGCAACAGTATTAGTCGAAAATCTCGACATGCAAATGTTCAGCAGTAAAAAAATTTAAATATCTCATTTTTTATGTCTGCCCGAATTATGTCAATCAAATCAATTCAAATCAAAATATCCTTTATTCAAGTAGGCTTAGATACAAGCACTTTCGAATTGTCAGTTACAATGAGAGAAGTCTTTGCTGGGAAACATACAATATGATCCAACATTTGTTGCAAGGATTAGGGAAACCCAGAAAAACCTAATCAGATCATTTAACTTAAGTATAATACTTACTTATTATTGATAAAATCATCATTTTAAAAATTAAAATAATTAGTAAATCTAGAATGTGTCTAGAATAAAATTCTAAATGTCAGAGTATATAAAACAATTAATATGCGTGTACCAATTAACTATTACAATATTGTCTTAATTATGCTTAAAACTTTTACAATTGTGTTATAACTAATTTATAATTGATACACGCAGAGGAGATGTACAAATTCTCCAGATCAATGTTAATATTTTTTTAGGGATGTATAAGGTCTCTAGACGTCACGACATGCGATAAAATTAAATATAATAATTTGACTGAATTCTACTGAGATGTTTAAGGTCTCTTAGGGGTCAAAGTGAATAATACATTAAACATAATTATTATTAAATCTAAATTTCTTAGAGATGTATATAGTCTCTAGGCGTCATAACATGCAAAAAGATAAAATTAGTTAATTAAAATCCTCAGAAATGTTTAAGGATATACCTCTATAAATAAAACAAAACTCTTAGAGATGTATACAGTCTCTAAATCAAATAAAAAAAGAATGTTATGTCTTTGTGTCAGTAACCAATATGCAATGATCCCACACCGCGTACAGTTCGCTTAGGAGTAGTTATGTGCTAACGCTGGATTTACATAGATACGTCAGTTTTTAGCGTATATTTTGTACGGAACCCTCGGTGCGCGAGTCTGACTCGCACTTGGCCGGTTTTCCCTCATTATTAAGAGTCATGACGTGATTATATAACTTTATCGTGGACTACATTGCGTCATTTTGTCTTGTCTTCGGTGTGGATGAAATTGCAAACTTGGATGCCCAAGGCGGAACGGAACGGATCTGATCTGACCAACATGTTGGGCTTCTGCCTCGGGGTCTTTTAAGGCAGGCACGCACGAAAAAGCATCACTCGTTGTCACGTTCCGTGTGCAAGCGAGAGCGCGGAACTAGCGATAGAGAGGCACGATCGGCCTAAGCTTTTCTTCCACCATCCAAATTATCACGTAAAATTATCGTCCGTAAACCGGCTTAACAGACAACCAATTTTTTTTATTTTTGTCTCCGTCGTCGGTTATACTAGTTATAATAGGGATGATGACTAAAATTTAATAATTAGTCCGTCAAATACATTATATTAAAAAAAAAAGTATTTTTTTTTTACGTAATATTGAAATAAAGTCGATACATTGAGTGAAAATGTCGCATCACGAGCCCCCACTCGTAGCTTTAATGCGATTTAACCGAGTTTTTTTTTTATAATTTTGAAAAAGCAAAAAATACGTGTCCTATATTTTTTTTATTTCCTTATCGAACTGGCGGACTAATTATAATTTTAATTTTCATACTCCCTCATCATGCCTATTATAATCACTTATTTATTTGTTTGACATAGGTACTCGTATACATACAAAAGGCGTTATACGTAACATGGTGAATGAATTAATCAGTAAGTATGCTTCGCCGAACGGTATACAAACCCAATAATCAAATTGTGCCGTTACATATAGGCGTGCAGCGAGATGTATAATTACGATTTTGTGGGCCGGTTTAGCTAAGCGAAAGTAACGTTGCCTGCGAAACTGAAGTTCCAGGGTTCAAATCCCAGTAAGAGCAAATATTTGTGTGATGAACAATAGTAGATTGTTTGACAAGGGACCAAAAATAAGCCATTATGACACGAAGTTTTAAGTGAGCGAGGACAAATAATATGCCTGAGTGTCATAATGGCTTTTAGCCACGTGTTAAACACTCTGCTTTTCACTTCGACTGCGAGAAAATAAAAAGACTTAACATTGAAATTGTGTATTTCATGAAAAACTAAAAGTACAGTTTTAGCAATTCAAGTTGGTTTATTTATTTTTAATTATTCGTGAGTAGCTGACCGCAAGTTTTTTTCCGTGTCATAGAAATTTGTATGGGATTATATGGCTTTCTTTTAAACCCTAGGGGCTAAATGTACTATTTTAGTCTCGCTTCGCGAAGCTAATATGACGTACTTTTTGAGCACGAGAAGTGAAAAAATATATGTTCATCAGTCTCAGATGTTTTCTATGTATATAAGTAGTAGGTATCTATTGAATATATCGTCATATTATGTTATTGACCTTCCCATAGGACTAGTTCAATTTATGTAGAATCAACCCTCTCATATATTTTTTTTTACTAAATGATACGTATTAAATCTCATCATCATCATCATCATCATCATCATCAAGGCATATATATCAGCCCGAGGACTTCCACTGCTGGACAAAGGCCTCCCCAAGGATCCTCATCATCACCAGTTTCCCGCGATCTTCACCAGATCATCGGTCCATCTTGTTGGGGGCCTTCCAACGGCTCGACGTCTTGTATGTGGCCGCTAGTTGAGAACCTTTTTGTCCCAGTGGCCATCGGCACTACGAGCAATGCGCCCGGCCCACTGCCACTTAAGTTTAGCAACTCCTTGAACTATGTCTACAACCTTGGTTCTTCTGCGGATTTCCTCGTTTCATTCGATCACGCAAGGAGACTGCGAGCATAGCTCGCTCCATTACCTTTTGAGTGACTTTGAGCCTTTTTATGAGTGAGTGACCGCGCTGTATGTCATCAATGGCAACACAAAAAAAACCTTCGTCTTAAGACACTGCGGTATTTGGGACGAGAAGATATTACGTAGCTTCCTGAAAGCTGCCCATCCGAGTTGGATTCGACGAGTGACCGCTTTCTCGAAGTTGGATCTACCCAACTGGACTGATTGTCCCAGGTATATATAGTCAGTTCTTCTTACGGATCTCCTCAGATTAAGTCTAATACGTAAATATATTTAAATACCTTGACGATTCGGTAATTAAAGCTTATCCCAAACGTCTTTGTAATTAAGGAACTTGAAGTAATTAAGCAGGCTTTAATGAAGAAATAATTTACTTTAATGAACGGCAAATGTTAGCTGTTAATTTATTATTTAGCATTTTAGTAATTAGAGGACGCGGAGATACCTTTAGGCCATTATTTTAAACTAGAAGATGCCTGCCATTTTGTTCGCGGTGGAGGTAAAAGTCATAACACCTCTGTTTAGGTTTCCTTAGCCAAAATGAAAAAGACGGAACCCTTAAAGTTTCGCCATGACCGTCCGTCCATCCATCTGTATGTCACAGGCATTTTACTCAAAAACTAATAAATGTATATTGATGAAATTTGGAGGATAGGTGTCTTGTACAAGCCGCTACTAAGTTTGATAGTTAAATAATAATAAAATATATATCTAGCGGCGGCACTCCATACATGTAACCGAAAATGATTTATTTTTTTCAGCATATATTAATGTGTGGCACATATTTTGACAGTTCTATTAAAAAGACATTGAGGTTTCAAAAAAAAGATTTTTTGTGAATATTTTGTTGTTTTGTATGCCGCGTGTTATCACAGGTTTGCCTATTACTAGAGCATACTCTGTTACTAGAAAATAAGTTTTGTTTGGTAAGTAGTTAAGTAATGTAATAACCAAGGACCATTAAAACAAGAGGACTGACAGTTGCCATACTTTGTATCGTGTTCCGATCAATATTTTAGCAAAAACTGGATGGCGCTTTGAAACTAAGCATTTGAATAATGAAACATAGTATAGTAACAATTAGTTCGCAAATAGCTAATAATAAAAAAATCGTAACATTTAAAAACTGTTTTAAAAAAAAACAATTTAACGGATTATATCGCGTATATTATCTCATTTGAGTCCACCCGTGACCATGGAAAGCTGATGAAAAGCTTCCGAAACGTCGGGAACTCAAATGAGATATTATACGCGATATAATCCGTTAAATTGTTTTTTTTAAATGATTAATAATAGCGGACACAGAAGAAAATATTATTTAAATACTGTGTCACGCTTTCAAAGTTGAATAATTGTAAAAAAAAAATCTTATATGTATGTAGATGGCGTTGTACATATCACATTTTTGTATGGAGTTGGTTAATCTTCTTATTTTAATGGTCCTTGTAATAACTCATATTGGTCCTAATCCTTATACTCGATATATAAATTTTTTTTACTGGTAGCAAATTTTGTAACGCTAAGCCCGCCTAAATGATTCTGGTGTCGCATCCGCTTTACTTAAAGGATAATTTAGATAATGGTGCCGTAAATATCCCTAAAGAGCATCCGGGATGCGCGTCCTGTTTGAGAATTTCATGTAGCCGCTATATTTATTTATTTACTGGCTTCTGCCTGCGACTTCGTCCGCCTTAAATTCATTTATCGCGGATAAGGGTATTTTTCCGGGATAAAAAGTAGCTTATGTCTTTCCCAAAAACTATTTAAATACATAATATTTTCTTCTGTTACCGCGATTATTACTCATTAAAATAAAACAATTTAACGGATTGTATCGTCTAGTCCTCCCGTGACCATGGAAAGCTGGAAAGCTTCCGAAACGTCGGGAACTAAAATGAGATAATATACGCGATATAATCCGTTAAATTGTTTTATTTCAATATTTAAATACATATTTTACGATTTAAATGCGAAGCATATTACCAAGATTTCAAGTTCCATTATATAAAGGTCCATTATTTAATTCTAATGTCCTCACCAAATAGTCTTCACGAGTTGGCTATAGAAATCAAGATAATGAAAGTACATAATACCCAATTATCGTCGATATAAGGGCAAGAAAAAACTTATATATCTATCTAATATATCCAAGTAACTAGTACTTTTGATTTCTGAAATTCGTAATTGGACGTTAAATTTATTTCGCAATTTAAATGCAAACTATTTACTAATAGTTCAGAGTCCTGCAGCATGAAAACTAACCTCACAAGAAACAAATAGAAAAAGCCCGGCCAAGAACATGTCGGACCATACTCAGTGCAGGGTTCCGTAGCTGTTACCAAATGCACTACAGATGAAAAAACACCTTGTGAAGAAGTGCACCAGCAAACGAGCATATCACCAGGAAACTGCGCAGTTTTTCGGCAATAACTCAAAAACAGTATATCTGAACATGTTGAAAATAATTTTCGTTGTAATTATTTATTGAGCCTTTTTTCCTGTTTTTAGGGTTCCGTACCAAAAAGGTACAAAAGGAACCCTTATGGTGCGACTCTTGTCTGTCTGTCTGTCCGTCTGTCTGTCCGACTATTAAAGCGCCATATCTCAAAAACTACTTATGCTAACTATTTGAAATTTGGAACATATATAAACTTATTTTCTAAAAAATCGACGAATATGAGGGGGGGTAAAAATTAAAAGTATAGCTACTGGGTCAAAAGGGGTAATATATAAAAGGGCGTGACCTGCACATTTTTGAACAATTTTTTAATTTTTTTATTGTGATCAGTTTTTGTTTTATTAAGGAAAATGTGAAAAATAACACGATTCCTCCCTATATCTCCGAAGTTTACCAATCGAAAATTTTGAAATTTTCACAATTTTTATTAATAAATATAAATATTACACGAAAATTATAGCCATGTCTCTAACTAGCGATTTTTTTTATTTGCAAAAAACCTATTTAAACAACCCAGTTGCGTTAAGTTTGCACCTGATTTGTATGCAATGCTATAGATATCAGGTGCGAACTTAACTCAACCGGTACCGGGTAATAAAGTTAGGATAAGTAACAAATTGTACGTAACCCTCGGTGCGCGAATCCGACTCGCACTTGGCCGATTTTTTTAAACAATTAATGCTACTTTCGGACCTCTTAATCAAAAATATTGCTAAGAAGCCTAAAAGTAATTTTAAAGGAACCGTCGAAATATGTGCCACACACTGATTTTTGCTGAAAAAAGCTTCTGTTATATCTAAGGAGGGCCCCTAGAGTTATTCATTTTTATTAATTAACTATTAAACTAAGTAGCGGCTTATACAAGACACCTATGCTGTGAATCTAACAAAAAATATAATAATATAACATTTGTTATTTTTAATGAAAATACATGTGACATACGGACGGACGGACGGACGTGGAAAAACTAGGGTTCCGTTTTTGCCGTTTTGGCTACGGAACCTTAAAAAAGGGCAAACGTGTAGTGAAAATAAGCATTTGATAACGTTACTTATAGTCGTACAACTTACTTTACCTAGCATGGTCGCCATTTCGTAATATTTAAGAACAATATGTAAAGAAAAAATATACTAATTAATGTTAACTATGAATCATTGTCATTAGTTTATCAACGTCTACTGCTGGACCTATTATTTGGTTCAAAAATATATAAATGATGACATTACTAATAATCCATAAATAATCTGTTCATGCGACACACATAACATTAAATATTTGCATATCTGTGTGACGAAACACGTAGCTCCGTCATTAGATTTAAGACCACCAGTATAATCAGAATCAGTTATTTATTTTCTGGCACATGTTTAGCAAATAAATCACTGACTCTCATTCTGACATAGCCTCATGAAAAGCTACCGAAGTCGGTCGTTGGACAGTTGTTGATTTACAACTGTAGTCTTCTGCCTTATAACGTCATTTTGCATCTGATTCTTCTGAGAAACTTCCAATCGTTAAAATTATATGTATATTCAGCCTCTTCAAAAAGTCACTGATGGTTCTTCTAAAATACAAAATAACTAGCATACAGCCTAATGTTATCCAATAAGTACACAATTCACTGTACGCTAGTCCCATATACGTATGAGATTCCCACCGGGTTGCCCAAGGAAAGGCCCTTTTTCTTAAAGTATGAGTAAATGAATACGCCTCCACTTCCCTTGTAATTTTCCTGACGACACACGTCGGGTATATTGTGAGGTAAGTTTTCCTGCAGCTGGACCCTAATCTAGAAGCTTAAGATGGATTCCAATAATTGACTCTTAAATTGGCCAGACGGCGTCAATTTATTAGATAACTAAGCTTTTTGCCTTGGGTAAGTTTTAGTACAGAGAAATAGCTAACGTTTGAATTGCGAAATCCTTAACTGTGATTTAGGGTTGAATTTATACGACAATCATGATACCCACTATCATGATTTTAAAGTGTGCGTTAAAGTGTCCTCCACTTTCATATTATGTATCTATACTATTTTAAAGTTGCAGATATTTTCAAAAAAATAAGTAAGTATTTGAAAGTCATTGAAACGAAAAATGTATTTTTTGGATTTTTTGTGTGTTTGTATGTGTTGTTGTGGCTTCATGACGCTAAAACGGCAAGACGCAATTTGTAAATTTTCGGTACACGGGTAGGTGACGGGTGATGATAATCAGGGGTCAGATATTCGGGTAGATTTTTACCTAAAGTTGAGAAACACCTTAAAAAGAGCAGCAAATTTGGAGGCTCCTTAAAAATATAATTTTATGTTCACATTTGATACCCGAATGTATGTAATGAACAGCAACGAATGAAACTTGATTCATAAAAAACTACCGTACAATATTGCTATCTAACTTATTTAGTACGAATTAGTTGTTTTTTTTTAATTAAATATTTTATATTTAGGGTATGTTTTATATAAATTTGTTTAACTGACTTTGTCAATGAAATAAGTAACATGTAAATTAGCTAAATACCGTTTCGGAAATCTATAAATAATTACGAATAGTTCATATTAATATGTATTGAGATATGCATTCATGTTTGCGTCATTGATTTATTTAAATAGCCCAAATATTTTATTAATTAAATAATATTGAGTCCGCTTCCATACTATTGAACAAAAACGCCGCCGCCAATGTTTAGGTAAACATCTATCCGATTATTCGATCCCTGCTTATCATCCATAGATGGTTAAAGGATACTTTTTTACTCGACTACTCTGCAGAAAAAAGAAGGTTATGATTTTTTGTCCCCCCCTAACGAAGTTGCGAGCACCTTCTAGTATTCCCTTTAAAAAAAAAGCTATTAAAGAAATGTAAGTTCGATCATCAGTTCAGAACGGCTGCACCTATTTGGCTAATTCTTTATTTGTTGTGTTTAAAATACTGCATTTAAAAGTGAAAATATTAGGTTTTAAAATATAATATAGGAAGTGAGTGTACAAGTAAGACAATAGATATAAGGGAGATCTTTGAAAAATTATTAATTACATAATCTATACTGCAAAAGGAAATTTAGGTCTTCTTTAGTGCTGAGCGGGTTTACCCCGCGCCTACACCTAATTTATTTTTTATTTTATTTTATTATTCAATTTATTTACACGGTATTACAGCGAACCAATTCACCGTGAAACCAGATTACTTAATTAACAACTATACAATTTATTGACAACAATTATAAGTACTTTCAAAAGATTGAGTACACAAGCTAAAAACAATTGACAATATTTTAAGTACATAAATTTTATGCATGTACGGAGGTCTGCCTGTTGTCCATCATCTCACAAAACCTCAAACATTCACGGCACACAGCTATCCATCTCCACGCAAACAGATCACATTCGGGCACGGATGCCAAGAGCGCATTGAGTAAAGTGAGTGCGCGCGCTAATGTCAGGATTAGGGCTTCAGTAAACAGTAAAAATATTTTAAAAAAACCGGCAAAGTGAGAGTCGGCCTGGCGCACCGAGCGTTCCGTGCAAAATGTACGCTACAAACAGCCGTATCTATGAAATTCCAGTGTTACCAAGATATCCCTACTCCTTCGCAAAATGTACGCGGTGTTCGATCATTTTATATTGGTTACTGATATAGGCAGACAGACATACAATTATACTGTTCTAGTATTTGTTGTTATAACGGCAACAGAAATACATCATTTGTAAAAATTTCAAGTGTATAGACACTGTCTGTCTAGAGTTTGGATATCTTTTCTATTCGATAGCTGTCTTAAGACTAATTCCTATTAACAAAAATAGAACGAGACAGTCATTATTCTTAATTTAAATACATCACCTTCTTTTTAAATGCCTGTCTGTCTCGAATACTGCCGTGAAGGTTTAAACCTTCACAGTACACCCGTGCGAAACCGGGGTGGATAGCTGTTGCTAGTATTCTTATAAATATTTATAAGAATGTGATTTACGGTGTTTTTAACGGTCTACTAGCCCTCTCTCTTTAAAAACATACGTTTTAAAAATGTGTTTAAACCGTATTCAAAGATAGCAAAATGGCATCCTTGCCGGTACCGTATTGGCAACAGAATCCATGGGATTGGCATTAAGGCTGTTTACTCCAATATGTAAGGAATTTTTGTGGTAATTTAAATCCCACCAGAAACATTTTCATGTCAAAATGGCTCATGCCCATATGGCTCGTACTGTCTAAAAGTCATCAGTTCTCATGCAGGGCCATGCTTCTAACTCTACACGCCCTAACTCTTCAAGCCCTAACTTCACAAACTCTAGATCTTAGTCAAAATACGTGGCTTGGCCGTATAACAGAAAAGTAATGAATAGTGAATTCATTTTTCACCTTACGCTATGTGACGGTAGTGAAACGGCCAAGTAAAATGAATGAATGTTACTAAAAAATAATACAGAAAAAATATAGCCTATATTACTACCATAATTATTCTCAGGGCCTCTGAGTCAGTACTTTAAACTCTATCTAGCCATTCCGGCTACAGAGCGCGGCAAAGAACTGGACATACATAATTACAAACATATACAACAGCTATCTATCTATTTATCTATCAGCCACGGACGTCCACAGCTGAACATAAGCCTCCCCTATAGCTTGCCACAGGGTGCGATCCTGCGCAGACTGCATCCACTGACTCCCCGCGGCCCTTACGAGGTCATCCGTCCACCTAGTGGGGGGCCGCCCCACGCTGCGCTTTCCTATGTATGGTCGCCACTTCAGGACTTTACTGCACCAACGGCCATCCGTTCTCCGGGCTACATGGCCCGACCATTGCCACTTCAACGATGCAATCCTGTGAGCTATGTCGGTTACTTTGGTTCTTCTGAGGATATCCACATTCCTGATTCTAACACGAAGAGAAACTCCGAGCATAGCCCTTTCAATTGCACGTTGCGTAACTCTGAGCCGCCTTATGAGTCCCATTGTGAACGACCATGTCTCAGTACCGTAGCTCATCACTGGCAACGCGCACTGTTCGAAGACCTTCCTCTTCAAGCACTGGGGTATTTTTGACGAAAAGATATAACACAGCTTCCCGAATGCTGCCCAGCCGAGTTGGATTCGACAATTGACCTCCTTCTCGAAGTTGGACTTACGTAGCTGGACGATTTGTCCCAGATTTACAACACGTACACACAAAAACCCTCATGACGCAGTCGGATAAAATATGGGCACAAATATAAAGTCTAATAGAAGTTTTTTACAAAATTCTGTACAGATCATTAACAGGGTCAACATCTTCTTTGACTGGTCTAACTTGGAGACGCAGCTAAAAGCTTTGCCAGGTAAGAAATCGAATTTGCCTCGCCGGCTGTCGACCTGATCCACAGATCTAATGTGAGATGCTTTCCGCCGCCAAACCCTTGGCTTTAGCCAGCTGAAGTTTAGTGTGAATACCTGTTTAATAGGTAAAAAAACCGTGTTAATTAAGTACAGGAGACGAGCTGGGGACCAGAGAGCGCCATCATCAATACGGACTTTAGAAACTAATGGACATGACAAGCCGTGTCATTCCCGAGCAAATTTTTCGTGCATTTTTAGCGGGGGGTGAAGTAAACACGTACAGAAATATTCCTTTTCTTATCTATGAATAAGAACTCCGCGAATCTAAAAAGGCACATTTTTTAGATTGGACCATTACTCTATACTCTATGGTTTATATTATATGTCACTGAACGATGTATAATAAATGACTGTTGAGTTTTTTTCGGCTTTCTTCTTCTCAATTTCCCAAGAGGAGACCTTCTCTTGGGAAACGCCGTAGAGTCAGACTTGTAAAAGTGCCCTTGTGGCCTACTTACAGAATAAAGATCATTTTCATTATTATTATTTCATCACCTATATAATATACAACTCCGCGCAGAACTATAATGAATTTAAAAAAAGAAGGCAATGTTTTTGCAATTATTTTTATAGCTACCTATGTTTAATTTACTGTTGTTTATGAGTTACACCCGACGTACTTGAAAAATACCAAATGATGCGGCTGGAGAGGTTTTTTAAGCATTCTCGATTAAATCGTTCTTTTACTTTAAAAACTTCATTCGCGAAGAAGAAAAAGTCATAACTCCTCTTTTTTCACAGCGTAGTCGGAAAAGTATCCTATAACCTTCTGTAGATGCCCAGCAACCGATGTACCAAAAATAATTGAAGTCCGTATAGCCGCTTTGGCGTCATGAATTCATAGAGATAATAACTTTCTACAACAGTCATCATCATCATCATGTCAGCCGTAGGACGTCCACTGCTGGACACAGGCCTCCTCAATTGATTTCGACATGGCCCGGATAGAGACGACCCGCATCCAGCGAGCCCCCGCAACCCTAATCAGGTCGTCAGACCACCTTGCGGGTAGCCTTCCTACGCTGCGCTTGCCGGTACGTGGTCTCCACTCTAGAACCTTTCTGCCCCATAGGCCGTCGGTTCTTCGAACTATGTGCCCTGCCCATTGCCACTTCAGTTTGCTTACCCTGTATGCTATGTCGGTGGCCTTGGTTCGTCTACGGATCTCCTCATTCCGGATTCGATCTCGTAGAGAAATACCGAGCATAGCCCTTTCCACAGCTCGCTGAGTAACTCTGAGCTTCCTTAAGAGGCTCATAGTTAGAGACCATAGTCTCGGCTCCGTAGGTCATCACCTGTAATACGCACTGGTTGAAGACTTTCGTCTTCAAGCACTGAGGTATGCTGGACGAGAAGAAACTTCGCAGTTTCCCAAACGCTGCCCATCCGAGTTGGATCCGTCGATTGATCTCTTTCTCGAAGTTGGACCTGCCTAACTGGATTGTTTGTCCTAGATAGACATATTTGTCAACAACTTCGAGGACCGAGTTACCAACCAATACTGGGGTGGGCGCTACATGGACATTCGACATGATCTTCGTCTTGTCCATGTTCATCTTAAGGCCCACCTGTTGGGATACTCTGTTGAGATCTTCGAGCATCGTACCGAGATCCTCCAGCGTCTCTGCCATGACCACGATATCGTCGGCGAACCGAAGGTGCGTGATGTACTAGCCATTAATGCTGATGCCGAATCCTTGCCATTCCAAGAGCTTGAAGGCGTCTTCCATTGCGTTGGTGGAGAGCTTCGGAGATATTACATCTCCTTGTCTCACACCTCTCTGCAACGGGATCGCCTCCGTAATCTGGTCTTGTACTCGGATCGACATACTGGCGTTGTTGTACACACTCCTCAGCACCTCGACATACCGACAGTCAATCCGGCATCGCTGGAGCGACTGCAGTACTGCCCATGTCTCGACGGAATCAAAGGCCTTCTCATAGTCCACAAACGCTAAGCAAAGTGGCAGATTATACTCCTCGGTTTTCTGTATAACCTGCCACAGCGTGTGTATGTGGTCTATGGTACTGAAGCCTTTTCGAAACCCGGCTTGTTCGGGAGGCTGGAATTCATCAAACCTGCTTGAGAGACGATTCGTGATGACCCTGGAAAACAACTTGTAGACATGGCTAAGAAGCGAGATGGGTCTAAAACAGTGTAAAGGGGAAAATATTAGTGAACATTTTTAACCAACTTTTTTAAGTTTTCAAATGTTTTTCATTTTTACCTAAATCAACAACGATATCTCTCAAACAATTTTCAACTTAAGAAAACACGGAGGAGGTTCTTAAGTCGACACGTATATTTTTTTTTATGTATGACGCATAACTTTTTACTGAGTGGTCCGATTTTGATATTTTTTTTATTGGAAAGGGCAGGTATACCCTAATATTACAAAATAAAAAAAATAACAATAAATTCAACCGCCGAAAAAACTGAAAAGAAAAAAATAATAAATCTTTTTTATTTAATTCAGATTCTTCATTTTACTTTCAAGTAACCGTTTTTCTACTCAGTCTATACAGTATATATGTCGCAGGGAAATAGCCAAAACAGAGATTTGATCAAATCTCTAAGGGATATGACCAAATCACGCAGAATGTTAAAATGGCGAATCAATTTTCTCATTTGTCTGGAAAGAGTCATTCATTTGATTAAATCCCTGAATCAGTTTAATGAAATGGCGAAATCAGCCAAAAAAGGCAACTCGTTTTGTCATTTCACCAGATTTGTTTAGTGAATTGATAAAATCCCTGAAAAACGTCAGTGAGTTGACAGAACGAATTTGCAAAGTCAATTCGTTTTATCATTTCAAATCAAATATTGCTTTACATGTTCTTTAAATTCATCACTCGTATTAAACCGCCGTTCCTCATACATGGCATACAGTGCTTGTCTACGTTTGTGTAAGTCCGCAGTAGCCCATTCGCTAAATACTGGTGCACCGCTAGCCACAACCGATTTGGTAGTAAATATTGTATTATAATGTTTCATAAAAGTTGTAAAGAATGAATCATACATGTGATTAGGATTCATTTCAGAAGACAGAACGGGTAGCGCCTGAAACAAATGTTGCTTCATTCTTTCCACACGGTCTGTGGTTACCGGTACAAAAGTAATTTGTTTTTTCACTATATTTTCCCTTAATATCTCAAATTCCAATTTATATGGCATCTACGACAAAAAAAGATTAATTGTATATAGTGTATAGATTGAGCAGAAAAACGGTTACTTGTAAGTAAATTGAAGAATCTGAATAAATTAAAAGATTTTTTTTTTGCTTTACAGTTTTTTCGGTGATAAATTTATTTTGTTATTTTTTTTGCAATTTATGTTCAACCGTGTACTTTATAGTGTGAACTTTATGATGTTAAAAATATGTATTCAGTTATTTATCGTCCTAAGTTTCAGAAGAAATTGCTGGAATATGATGTTTATTATCAAAATATAAAAAATAGTGCTAATTAAACTATTTTCTGTGTAATTACGATTTCCTTTTGAAAGAATTTCGTGTAAAATAAATTATCTTGAATGGTAAATGCACAATGAAACCGTGCCAAAATATTTATCCCCGACATAGGCGGCATACCTTGAACTAAAATGTGTCATCACAAAAATAGACTTTTTCGCCCACACTGGTGTCTTTCGGGACATTCGCGATTTTTTGCTACCAGACAGCATATATCTCGTCTTGTAGGTATAGTTAGAAAGAGATAGAATTTTAGTTTATTTACGCTTCTAGTGTAAAAAGAGATTTGCAAGATTCAGTATCGCCGCGGCTGTTTAAGCGTATGGTGTACGCTCTTTGTGAAAAAACACATGTGTTTCTGACCGTTTCGTGATTATAATTTTTTTAAATCAACATTTTTTATATAGTGAAGGTAGGCAAAGTTAACGTGCACGGTTATAAATACAAAAATTGGATGAAAACCAATCTTACTAGCGGTTTCAATTATTACACTTTCATCAGATATATCATGGAATGGGTGAAAAGTGAAGTTTCAAGTTTAATTGAAGTTAAATTAAAAAATTAAAAAATATACCATTGTTTTTGCAAGTGTTGACAGTTTACAAAAAAAAAACCTATTGGACAGATAGTTTTTAGATTTGACAGGTCTGAGGCGAGATTGTTTATTTATTTACCTTCATTTTCCAACGCTACGGCACAGGCTTGTCATAATCGCGAATTACTGACGAATCGCCGAGATATCGCTGAAAGAAAAAATATCGAGTTAGATGCGTTAGTTAACTTATATAGAGGAAAAATATCTATCAAATATAAATTCTAAATAATTGAAGATTCAGACGTTACTTTGCGGAATTCCATATTAGATTAATGGGTTTATTGTTCCTTCGCTTTTCCGAGAAAAAGTGTCTTGGTTAGAAAAGTTCTCAGGTGGGACGCGGACCGTCAACATCTTCAGCATCTCCTGATGATGCTTCGTAATTCATAATTTCTTTATTGCATTTATGGGTTTTACAAGATGTTACATTTGATATGTTCCAGCATAAACCCTGTTAGGGCACAGCAATATATAAGCTTATTCTAAAACTTAATCTAGGACATCAATTCTTCTTAGTCACATCTAACCTGTTAAGTGGTTTGAAGATCATCTATAAATGTTCGATAATAACATGGTTTTTTTTTGTGGATGTCTACAAGCCTACAGCTCACAGAGCCACTAGTTTTAAGAGTTATTGTATTCGCTTTTTATACAATTAGTGTTTAATCGTCGTATCTGTCCGTAAGAACTATTAGGTCATCTAACTCAGACTAGTTAGTTCTCAGGTTGGACACACGTTGGACACGAGCCAAAGCTAGACTTGCTCGCGCAGACTGTTCGGTAGTTAAATATTATTTATCTCCATGAATCATTATCGTAAACAAAATTAATGTGCAGATGTCGAATTTCAAGACACACCGAAATAATCAACTTTATTGTATACTAGGAGGAGACCATCAAGTATTCCTTATCACTTTTTAAGGGTTCCGTAGCCAAAACGGCAAAAACGGAACCCTTATAGTTTTATCATGTCCGTCCGTATGTCACAGGCATTTTACTCAAAAACTACAAAATGTATATTTTACATAACAAAAAAAACTAAAAAGTAAAAAATAACGCCATAATTCAGTTTCTTCAAATTACTTACAAGTAACCGTTTATATACTCGATCTATACAGTATATACAATTAATCTCATTTTGGCGTCGGTGCCATATAAAGAATGTGTAAAATATTGAAAATTGACGATTTTAGTAAGTTGTGACACGATGGCACCGACTCCAAAATAACATTAATTGTATATACTGTATAGATTGAGAATACAAACGGTTACTTGTAAGTAATTTGAAGAAACTGAATTATGGCATTATTTTTTACTTTTTAGTTTTTTTGGAGTTGGTTTTATTTTTGTGTTTAAAAGTTTATTTATTTTACACTTTTTAGTTAATCGTTACATAAAAGTGTATCTCATGACGATTTGAACAAGCTCAAACACGGCTAGGATACATTATTTTATTACATAGATCTGGTGCCTACCTTCCGGTTCCATCATCAAATCAATTCGATGGTACCATTTTCATCAGGAACATTTTAATTTGTGACTATGAAGTTGCTTAGCTAGATTAATCAAGATATTTTGTCGCCACCCGTAAATCATTTATCATTGAGGAGTTCCGATGGCATTCTGTGGTCTTCTGCATCAGTTCCACTTCACGAATTTACACTTTCTGAATGCAAATGCTTATTATGTTTCTTATAATACCAAAATCGCTATATGTATGCCTACAATATTTGAGGAGTTCCTTCAATTCCTCATGGTGCTTGTACATACCTAGGCCTACTTGAATAAAGAATATTTTGATTTTGATACGTGAGCCACGTAAGAGCCACCAAACCCGGAGTGGAAGCCGTCGTCGTGGTCGAGAACAGCCGGGAATATAGCCCATACAAATAGCCTATACAAAATCATGACACTTGATTCTGATTCCGAGCGTCAAATCGCGTTAGGCAATATGGGGGCAGGTCTTCAGGAGGGCCACCAGCATAGCGCTTTATGGGGCAGTTGTGGATGATGTGCTGGATGTGGATGATGTGCTTTGCTCGGCGCCGCAGGCGCAGGTAGGAGAGTCCACCAACTTGCAGCGGCGTTTGTACTGAGCGCAGCGACCGCGGCCAGTGCGAAGTCAGTCTAAGTTGCACTAATCCCGCCTAGAAAGATTAGACCTTCAACCGATACATTTTAAATGAAGGCACCAATGTCGAGCGCTAGAGAGGTTCACAGTGAGGTATGCCTTTTGCTTTTTTTACAGATACCTTCACTAGTGTCGTTTCAATGAAGTCGGCTAATTAAGTAACAGTGAATTAAGTTATTTATAAGCTTACTGTAAATAAGTGATAAGTAATCCCAAGTGACAAGGTGTGAAAACGAAAGTGATAGTGACAATATAGTGAAGCATAAGATTGCTATACGTGTGACCACCCGGCGGACCATTAAAGGATTGCCACTAGCGGCCATCGGTGGCCCATAGCGGACCCAAAGGAGGCCACAGATCAATGACATCTTTAGCTCCGTTGTTCCTGGCACTTGGTAAGATTTATAAAACACTACACTTCGTTCGGAGAGGTGAAACAAAGCCTACTCGTAACTCTCTCTTTGCTAACATTAATGTTTTTAAGTTAAAATAAATCTCAGAACAAAAAAGCAGCCACATACTTCCTTAACTTAAAATGTAACATACTTAAGCATCCTCAGGACTAAAATAAATATGCAACACTAGAAGGCGCCCGCAACTTTGTTCGCAGAGAAGAAAAAGTAATAACCCCTCTTTTTTCTTTAGCATAGTCGGGTAAAAATCCTTTAACCATCTGGAGATACCCAGCTACCTGTGTACATAAAAATAGTTGAAATCCGTTAAGCCGATTTAGCGCGATGAAGCCACAACGACTCATACAAACATTTCATTTTTACAACTTTATAATAGTATAGATGTTTCATCAAGAAAATTCTAAGCTATCAAATTCTCCCTCAGCATCATGTCCGGTCCAAAGGTCCTCATAATGCCACTACCCGACTAGACTACGCTTAGCCAAAAAAGTAGGTAAAGTTATGACTTTTTTCTCCCCCACGAACGAAGTGCTAGTAGGCACTAGTACTTTATAACAATATATTTACACGTTGTTTTGACAAAATAAAACCACGATTAATTACTCTTTGTTTCAGTTTGTTCAATATTTGGCACAGCTTCCGAGCTAACCAAACATGACCACAATTCAATGCCTGATAGCATCATCTACCGGACTGATCCAAAAACATACGTGTACCATGATAAACTTACACAAATCAGTAGCAGAAAGAGACAAGACGATATAAAAACCAGGAGAAAAAGACAAACGAATGACAACTGCTGTGAGCATTTTAGCTTTAAAGACGGAGCGCCAATATCTCATCCAAGGGACGATATAGAAAGTACCACTTACTCAAACAACATTAAGTGTTTTACTACTATTGAAGGTGAGTTTTGTGGTGCTCATACAAAATGTCACTATAATAAATTCAGTTTTGTGAAAACTGAATTTATTTTCGAACACTTTATTTAAAAAAAAACCATATTACTTTTGGTTCTAAGCAAAAAGAATCATACAAGATGCCCGCAAGGAATCCGAAAGATTTTAACATCACATTCCTGAGGTCATTTAGGACTAAAAAAACCCAAGTCAAATTCAGCATATAAAAAACTAGTTTTGTCGATTTTCGCACATAAAAATCGAATACATTTCGCTTCTTTATGAAAACTATGTCTTTTTAATACTAATATTTTCTTCTGTCACCGCGATTATTACTCATTGAAATAAAAAAAAATTACTAATTTTAGGAACGTCGGGAACTAAAATGAGATAATAGACGCGATATAATCCGTTGAATTGTTTTATTTAAATGGTAATCATATTTTTTTCAAAAATTTTGGCTTCAGCTATGACTTTGATGTCTGGCAAAAGCAAAAACTTAGGAATATACATGGAAACGTCGCTATTAAAAGAGCTTAATGCACTTTATTAATCACAATCAATGGTTTACATGAAAAGTAATAATATCTTCAAAACTAAGCTGGACTTTACTGGTGATCATGTAATATGTTAAGCTCTTAATGACTTTCGGAAGAAAGTCTTTCGGATTCCTCGTAGTCACCTTGTATGTAATAACTAATGATAATGACTTGTTACAGCGACCGAAGGCAAAATTATAGTATTGACATTTGTGGATAAGTTCGAGATGGAAGATCCGATTCGGAGTTCCGATCCACCATTGTGCAAACACGACTACATAGAGGTAAATAAATATAAGATTACTTTAGATAATGGTTTGACCTAGGCGTAGAAAAGTCCGGAAAGTGAAAACCAAGTCGTACTTGCCAGGTCTTGAAAACTCACCATTACCGATGCGATAGACTAACTAGATGAAGGCGCGGTCGAGTGCCCCCCTTAACGAATATGCTCTAATCAAAAAACTATAGGCCGGAAATAATTTCCATAAGAGGTAGAAATGAAGAGATTCGTAGACGAACCCAGAGGTTACCGACATAGCGAACAGGGTAAGCAAACTGAAGAGGCAATGGGCAGGGCACATAGTTCGAAGAACCGATGGCCTTTGAAAACAAAAGTTCTCGAATGCAGACCGCGTACCGGCAAGCGCAGCGAGGTAGGCCATCCGCAAGGTAGTCGGACGAACTGGTTAGGGTTGCGGAAACTCCCTGGATTCGGGTCACTTCTATGAAAATCTACTGAGGAGGCCTGTGTCCAACAGTAGACGTCCTATTACTGAAATCATGATGATGATGATGATATCACCGCGCTACCGGCAACCGCACTAGTGAACACGGCTGTTCTGCTAAGAGCAAACACCTAAGAAAATTAAGTTTGAGGTCTATCTGTGACGTCATATCACTTACCCGTTAACCGATTGTGTAGTCGAATTTTTATTTTTTGACTGATTTTTCTCGGTTTGTTTGAAAATTATCGAATCAGCCAATTCGAATGTATCGGATCTCTTTTTTTTTTTTTAGATTCGCGACGGGGAGTTTGGCTACGCTCAGCCAGTGTACCGGTTCTGCGGGAAGGAGTTTCCACCCACCGTCACGTCGTCGGGTCCCTTTCTGTGGCTCAAGTTCAGCTCTGACGATACCATCCAGTACTCTGGGTTCACGATCAACGTCGAGTTCCAAACCAGTGTTACGAGTCGTGGGTATTTCACTTCTCTTATTCTTTTCCACAGGACCTTGTATTGCTTCAATCGCATTGGTAGGAAAAATAACGATAACCTAGAAAAGTTCCTGAAGAACAGAAGGTGACCAAAGGGAAGGACTATTATGCGTTGGTTAAACCAGTTCCGCGCCACAACCAAAAATCCACGATTCCATACACATAGTGCCGCAGAACAAAACAAGCGGAGAACGCTTGTCGATCAAATGATTTGTGGAGGTCACAGCTGTCGGGAGAGAATGGAGAAGAGATTTGAAAATTAGGTCAAGCTTTTTCAAGCGGGACAAGCGATTATTGTAGCGAGTAAGCCAATAAACATTTGCTGATCACTAGATATCAAGAATTTCCGAGTAAGTACTTAAAGTGACTAGGGATAAGACGGAAGTATGAGAAAGACTAAAGTCTACCACAAATGCTCTTAAATGCGTTGAAATAAAGTTAACCTTTCGAACTTTTCGACACTTTTGTCTTAACCCTAATCAATCTAAAGTAAAAATTTACGACTGGTGGTTCTGCTACACGGTACCAGTACGGTATACTTCGACCGGTGTTAAAAGCAATATCAACGACGAGTTCCAAAGTAACCCCGCCCCTCAAGCCGTAAATATCTCACTTATGTTCATTCCAGCCGCAGGATTTTGGATTCCTTCAGTCACATTGCCAGGAACGACAACCAAGGAAAGGTTTGATACCGTAAGCAATTACTAATTGTGCTGACGGCCTTGATCGTCAGCACAATTAGTAATCGCTTACGGTCTCAAAAAAGGATTCTTTATAACAGCAAACATACGGCATATCGACCAGGAAATTCCTATCCGCTGGATAGATCAGAAACGGTATCACCGTTGACAATGTCCACGATGCCATTATTTCTACCGAAGGTCGAAAATGTGGAGAGCGATTGTCCGACAAATTGGTGGAGGCCACAACCTTAAGCAATGAGGCCGACGGTACAAGGAGGTCCGAAAAGTATCTCGAACTTTGCGAAGCGGGACTAAAGTGCATTTTTCTTAATACTCCCGTTTCCCGATCAACATTATATATTGACAGAGACAACTTGTTTTAAGACACAACTACTGTTTTCACAGGGAAAATACCAGAAGACTGCTTCATGTCAATCAAAAAACAGAAGAGTGGCGTAATAGACTCGCTCGAGAATGCCAAAAAATGCCGAGAACTCACCACCGCTGGCGCTGCGGTAGACTTCCAGTGGAAGATTGAAACCGAAGCTGGCACACAAGTAAGATCATCATCCAAAGGGCGCCCACTACCGGACCAAGACGTGACCGATCCTGCGTTGACCGTATCCAGCGGACTCCAGCGATTTCCACCAGGTCATTAGTCCACCTTGTGGGGGACTACTCACGCTGCGTCTTCCAGTGCGTGGTTGCTACTTAAGAGCTCATTCACCATTACATTCACACTCACGCCAAACAAGTAAGTTACGCGCGCACACTACATAAATACGAAAAACTTAATTCCGATATTCAGAATCACGAATTTTATAATACCGATTCTTATAATTCCGAATGGATCATAATTCCGAATATGACAATTCCGATATATCATGAATCCGAATTTTATAAATCCGAAATTTAAGAATGTGTAACGTTTACATTTTCGATTTTCAAAATTCCGAATATCAATTCACCGAAAAATAAGAAGTCCGACTGAATAATAATCCGAAATATCAAAAGTACGAATTCCGAATACTAAAATGCCGAATTTCAAAATTCCGAATCTCATTACAACGATCAAATAATAAATCCGACTAAACAAAAGTCCGAAACATCAGAATATCCTAACCTACAGTTTTCGGGTTTTGGCCCATGTTCCATTTTGTCAATTGTGTACATGCAAGCAAGTATTTGGCCACAATACATACCTAACCTAACCTACAGTTTTCGGTTTTTATTACGATAGTTAAAGTCACGAACTTTATATTTCCGAATGTCAAAATTCCGAATTAGCAATGTCATTTCGGATGATTAAAATTCGGATTATTACTTTTCGGGGTAAACAAAAAACATCGGACTTTTGATTCTTCGGGCTTGTCAACGTCGGAATATTAAAATTTCGGATTTTTGATATTCTGTAAACTAAATTTCGAGCTTTTAAATAATCGATATTTTAATACAAAGGAATTATAAAATTCGGAATTTCGACAATCGGAAAAAGGAGATTCGTAATAAAATATTTCGGATTATTTGGGTGATCCTAAGTTACGCCATAGATAAAAAAAAATCGGAAGCTTTCCAGCTCGCAGCCAATTTGCGCAAACTACCCAAAATTGTAACTTTGACAGAGGAAAATACATCTTTTCTCAGTCCATCGTCACGGATGGAGAGCTGGAAAGCTTCCGAAACGTAGGAAACTAAAATGAGATAATATATGCGATATAATCCGTTATATTGTTTTATTTCAATGAGTAATAATCGCGGAAACAGAAGAAAATATCAAGCTTTTTGATTTTTACCTTCGTTTTTCTTTTAGATTTTCCTGAACTTCACCACTTATCAATTGGCCAAACCAAATGAGTGCGACGCGAATGTGGTGCAAGTTTTTGGAGCGGAACCCAACTTTGACCACGTGTGAGTGTAAATTAGATTAATGGATTAATCTCGTAACTCAGACTGATTTTTTCATTTTTGAATGTCGAACCTTTTTTAATTCCATGAAGTTCAAAATTCGATTTTATTTGTGCTTGAACAAGTACTTTGGGAACTCACGAGGAGTCCCTTTGCTTTTCCGCGAAATAGTGTTTTAGTGAGATGTGACACTAAATTGTGCTCACATGCGCATATTTTCATGCAGTGGCCACAAAAAAAATACGTAATGCCTTCACGGTTGGACGCTAGACCATCAAAATTTCCTGAATTTCCTGATGATGCCTCCTAACTTGTATGTTGATACCCTCGTGTTGTGGACAAGAAAGAAAAAAAATCTAAAATAAGTATGAAGACGAAGTTATCCTGACTACAAAAAATGCGAACTCCGTTCTTTTTACAGGTTGGGGTCCTTTTGTGGTTCCGTGCCAAAATCCGTGACGACCAAGGTGGCAAATGGTAATATCATGTACGTGAGGATATACACCCAGGACAAGAAGTCGAACATCACTGCCCAATTCACGGCCTTCCGGACCTTGCAGGGAGATGGTTCGTCTTTTTCATCGTAAATTGAAGAATCAAACTCTTATCAGTGTAGGTGATGAATCGTGTAGTGCAATAGCCACTTCCTTGATCTCCCTATAGGACATGACATCAACCTGCTCTTTTATTTGTATCATGGCCAGTTTGGACTCGATTGACAAACGAGGTAGGTGGCTTTTTGACGACGCTACTTTGACTGACGCTCAGCTGCAGAGCCTTGGGTATCGCCGTAGGGTCACACGTCTGTCGGTTTTTTACGGGTTACATTTCAGGAAACGTGCGGGGGAATTACATGATAATTCCACCAGCCCCTTTCCGCCATCGAGACACACGACGCGTGCGTTCGTTTTCATCATCAGTGGAACTCGTTGCCTGCGAGTGTGTTCCCCGACCATTATAATTTGGGCGTGTTCAAGACAACAGTAAATAGGCTATTTCTAGACGGGCATGATACATCCTCGGTCGCATCGTCACTTAACAACGGTGAGGTTGCGGTCAAATGCCTGTCTATCATCACTCAAAAAAATTAGCTTAATCTTGGACTGCTTTGTCCGCGTAATCGGACAGCGCAGATTTTTTTCCTGTTGGTTTGACTAATCGGACTGCATGGAACCGCAATTCCGCTTCGTCGAAGTGATCTGTCTACACGGACTATTTTATTCCTGTTAGGTTGATTAATCGTACTACAAGGAATCACAATTCATTCACCACTGTACCGTGCCTTAGGTATGCGAGCGATGAGACGGGAGTGCAGAGCAGCCACTGATTCGTCATTCCGCCGTCGTCTGCCCCCTCGTCTCACCGCTCGCATACTTAAAGCGCGGTACAGCGGTATTTGGTCAAGCTATAACATATACTACGGCGTAAAAATATAAAAGGTATACCTCTCGGAATCTTAATTTTGGTTTCTACCGCGCTAATAAACCATTTTCGGTGGCGTATTAAACATAGATTTCACTGCACTGATATCGTACTGAAATCGTGTTTGGTTCGAAGACCAGAGCTTACTGGGAACGCAGGGCAAAAATGGTTAATTGTAAACTTGAAATTTGGCAGAAAATAGCGTGGTAAAAATGACTGTCCGAAGATATTAATTTCATCATAACAGCCCCTTTTCAGCCCTAGAGAGCAGACTGCGTTCATTTAACCATTCTCAACCTGCGTCCCAAAAACCTTTGTGTTTTGTAGTCTTATCTATAGCTTGATTCGTTCACAGACGATTGTATAGTGCGTAAAGAGTTCAACTGTCTGGACGGCACCTGCATCGACGGCGGACTAATGTGCGACGGGACGGCTAATTGCAGACTTAAAGCTGATGAGGATCCTGCTATATGCAAGGTATATTTATGCCATATTTACGACTATATTGCCGTTTAAAGCCTTGGATATTGAACAGTTCCTAAACTGGATTAAAATAAAAGTTAAGGGATAGGGAATCATAATTTCTATGTACCGTGAACGTCACAAGCGCAGCAACAAAATATGTCATTTTAATTTTCTTGCATGGATTTTTTTTCTTCATGGGTTTCGTGACCTGATTCCAGATAATGTCAACGCAGCAAAAGTAAAGCACTTGATTTCCAATGGCCGTATCTTAAAGTCAAAACCAGAGCGCCTATATACTTCAATTTCGATATATGTAGACCATTAACAATAGGGGGACTAGCAAGACGTATAATGATTTCGATATCCACAGGCTTGTCAGAAAGCGTTTCCTCTCATCAATGGCTCATAAAGATAAATAAACAGAAGAGGTTTACTTGAAGAAATCTTAAACGCTATGTCACTGACTAATAACAATATTTTGTTCAGACAACGCTGCGGTCGCCGGAGAACGATCCCCAGATGATCCTGATTATCTTCTCCGTGATCTTAGCCATTATGATATCGGTGTTCCTCTTCAAGTGTATCCTGAAGGTGTACCAGGATCAGAAGGCAATTAATGTGAGTTGTTGCTTTAATTTGAGAAGACACATCGCAGGCAGTCAAGGACGTAGGGATCACGGCCCTCCCTTTTCCTCTTCCAAAAGAAATTAATAAGAGTCAAATTGAGAAACCTCAAAATAGAGAATTTTAGATCACAATTTTGATTGGTAGCTCTATCAACTTCCTGGCGTATGTTTCGAAGAAGTGAGCCACAATTTGAGCCACAAAAATTTTAAACAAAAAATTGTACAGCAAGCATAATGTCGACTTATTTTGGCTCATTTCTTCAGAATATGTGACAGGCAAACACGCTGGTAGAATTACCCATACCAGGTTTGTGTACGGAACTACCAATCGTAATTGAGATTCAAAAACGAAACACGCCTTGTGTATCCGAGGCTTTAAGGTGCGTCCACACTTGTATCATTTGCTCGTATCCGATCACCGTGGCGAGGCATGACTGCGTATCGCACTGCTTGGACGCTCACTGTCGGCACGGCGATCAGGCCACGCTCGTCCAATGTATGTGTGATACGTGTAGAAACATGGATTTCGAGCGATCGGATCGGCGCAACGTCCAAACGCGTGATCGTGAAACGCAATCATGACACGGGACGAAGATCTGATCGGGCCAATGATACAAATGTTGACGCACCTTTAGGTGTCTGATGAGATTTTGAATATTATTGCCTGAAATTGAATAAACATACCTAATAGAATTCCCTCTGGACCATCTTGCCACTAAATCTCATCACCGGTGGGCAATTGGAACGAAATATTTAAAACCTTTTTTTTTCAGGAGCATCTCCTCTATTCCAGTAAAGGCACACTGGACAAACTATCCGAGATCAATATCTCCTTTGACCCCAGTCGTCTGACGCAATCCGAGCCCCGAGCCAGCCTCGAGCGAGAGAACCACACCAACGAGATGTACAAACAGCAGAGGAACAAGCAGAAGGTACGGTCAAACTCTGAAGCTGTGCTCTGGTCAGAAATATCAAGCTATAATCTGTCCTCATTACCATCATATTTGATGACCAGTTTAGCCCAGCGGGTGTAACGTTGCCTGCGAAGCTGAAGGTCCTGGGTTCAAATCCCGGTAAGGGTAAATATTCGTGTAATGAACGTAAATATTTGTTCCTGAGTCATGGATGTTTTCTATGTATATAAGTGAATATATGTTTTCAATATATCGTCGTCTATTACTCATAATACAAGTCTATTGTGCTTACCATAGGACTAGTTAGATTTGTGTAAATATTGTTCCGTAATATTTATCATATCAGCCTAAAGGCATCAACTGCAAAGATACCCAAAAAGACCGCTCTTGCGCCGCCCTCATCCAACGGTTGCTCGCCATTCTGACCTGCAGGCCTATGATGGTCGCGTTTATCACGCTATAAAAGATATGATAACGCGCCTGTCATTCGCGCACTCACATACGTATCAAAAGGCAGCTATGTCACTTATTTAACGCGTGACAAACGCAACCATCATAGGCCCGCAGATTGTGAGTTTATTTTGGTCTACGAGCAATGAACCCTGCTTACAGCCACTTAAAGTCTATCAACTCTCTGAGCTTTGTCGACGACCTTGGTTTTTCTGCAAATCTCCTAATTCTGATATTCAATCACATAAGGAGATTAAAAACCATAAAATCCACAACAAACTGATATACAAACAGCAGAAAAACAATCAAAAGGTACGGTTAGACGGCTCACTGTGGACCTGAACTCTCTGCTTATTTATTAGAGATACCAAATCATTGTAGACTGACAAAATATAATTTACTACATTGCATGTGACCTGCCGGTTGATAAACCAAGCTCCACTTATGTTAGGGGTGTATCAACTAACTCCCGGGATGTGTAATCATTGGGGAAATAAAGTAACTCAAACCCAGCTTATTTGACCTGAAGTAAAGCTAAGAACACCAAAATTTGTCTCTAGCACTCTAGTGAAAAACGAAACCCATACTATGGGCCTAAACTGTCAAGGCAAAAACATGATTGCAGGACACCACACCAACAATTTGCAATATGCATTAGAAAAACTAACCTAACTCATTGATTGATGTGCTAGTTTTAGCCTTAGAAATGGCGTAAACCAAACTGTAGACCTGATGTCTTAAGAAGCTTTGACCCTTGGCATCAACACAGAAATAATAATACCCTTCTAGAAGTGTTTTCATAATTAGCCAAATTTAACTCTTTCAGTCTAGCAGCATCGAATCTGACTTCCTCCGACAAAGCACATCTCCAGAACTCAACGAATGGCCTGAAAGCCTGCCAATCCTGCCAGCTGATATCAAGATAGAGCACAAGGGCAGGACCAGGAGTGACATGAGCAAGAGGGAGGAGTCACTGAGGTAAAGAATCTACAACCCAACTTTAAAATAGAAATAAAAAGTCATTAATTGTTTTTTTTTAAAGGAGGGTGTAATAATTTGTAGCGTCTATCTGTGAATATATTTATGGCTGTGGTTGTGACGGATCAACCGATTTTAACTCAATTTTGTTTTATTTAAAAGTTGATTTAATTGAGAGGTGTTGTAGCTTGATGATTCAAGAAAATCTGTTAAGCCATTTGAAGATCATCAGCTTTGAATCAAAGGTTTATAATGTAGCTACAGTTACTTGGTTATTAAGTTATTATCATTTTTCATCATGCGATGTCTATTTAACATCGGCTTTCACCATGAGTAAGTGTTGTGAATTGATTGTGTTTATTGTATCAGACATAAAAGTCACCCTAATAGGGTATTTGACAGTAGAATAAAAATTAAATATTAATATAAGGTCTTGATAAAACAAGCTAAATAAAAAACTAAGTTAAAATTTTGAGTTCGATACCTTACGTGTAGCTTTGTTTTATGAGTTCATAAAGTTGGTGGGAAATTCCACTTTTAAAATATTAATAGCTAATAATACCATTCAATAACCCATAAAATGTTTTGTAATTTTTGTCATAATATCGTTTCGATAAACGCAAGTTTTAACATAGCTGCAGAACAAAGTTCTTATTTTTCCTACACAAGATACGAGCGTGTGACGTCACATGCTTGTAAGCTTTAGAATGAAGCGTTTTTTGGGAAAGTCCAAAAATTTACTTTTAACGTCGTTGTATCTCGGGGAGTTTTTATGATATTGGAGTAGCATTTTCACCAATATTTATATTATTAAGACGTCGTTAGATAACATACCATAAAACAAATGCATAGAATAAAGCACGCTCTGCCAACTGTTTTTGTTTTCATTATTTAGATCTTTGTATTCATAAGAATACAATACAACAATATTGATTATTTTCAGAACTAAGAGCTCTAGAGAGGAGGGTAATGATAACAGGGACCTATCGGTTGAGGCTCCGGACACGCAGGAGTCAGGATGCCAGACCAGAGACAGCCTGTTCCACGTGGACCCCGTGCGTAGCTCTGGTAAGTTAAATCAATAACTATAAAAGAACGGATTGTATAGTGTATATTATCTCATTTTAGTTTCCGTTATTTTAGTTTACTCGAATAATTACAGATTTTCAATACAAACTTTCAACCCCAATTTAACCCCGTTAGGAGATAAATTTCCAAAAGTCCCTTATTTTTCCTTGCCTACGTTGTATATAGTATCTACTGTAAAAATTTCAAGTCTCTAAGTTCAGTACTTCTGCGTTGATATCGTTTACAACTAACGCCATCCAGTTACGCAAACAGGTACTAACGCGTCATATTGGTTTCAAAGCAATTTCTTTATAACTCTTCAGAATGAAAAATTTCAGAGTTAACAATAAGATTTCCATTTATTGTTAAAAGAACTCGTTTATGTATTTATCTTATTTATAAATCATATACTTTTGTAACAAAATGTTTATAGAGATGATCGCAAGTCCAAAATATACAACGGGCTATTATCCGGCTATATTCAGATATACTCTTATTTGTATGATACGTCATATAGGTAAGGTGTGTTCTTTGTTTAATTGTGTAGGTAGTATTACTGTTGCTAGGTTACCAATTGTTTATTAATTGATTAGAAATGAAAATGTCACAATGTGAAATGAACAGTAGGTCATGTTTTTCCATTTATTGTTAAAAAAAATCCCCTTTTATGAATGAATACCCTCAAAAATGGTAGCCTATGTCCTATTCTGTTATCTAAGCAATATTACTGCAGAATTTTACGCAAATCTGTCATGTAGTTTTTGCGTACCAGTGTAACGTACGATTTGTCCGCATTGAATTCATTTCTCGCGGGTAAGTGTCTTTTCCCGGGATAAAAAGTAGCCTATGTCCTTCCCCTGGACTCAAACTATCTTCATACCAAATTTCATTCCAATCGGTTCAGCGGTTTAAGCGTGAAGAGGTAACAGACAGACAGACAGACAGACAGACAGACACACTTTCACATTTATAATATTAGTATGGATAACAACAAAAATATTTCTAGGGGGCACTCCATACATGTAAACGAAATTGAAAAAAAAATCTGCAAATATCAATCTGTGGCACATATTTCGTCAGTTCTTTGAAAGATACCTTGAGGTTTCGTGAATATCGATTTTGCGAATATTTTCGGAAGTAATCGCTCCGAAAGGAGCATAAATTGTGTCCCACCCCCACTCTATTTTCTAAACGGTAAGTCCAAAATATATGAAAAAAAAAACCATTTTTTTACGAAAATTGTTGTCAACATGATCAGATGTACCGTTTTCGAGTTATTGCCGAAAAACAACGCTTCTCAACAAAAGGACGTAAGTGCCGTCGAGATACGCTCTTTTGCCAGTGCACTTTTTCATATCGCATTTCTTTCATTTTTAGTGTGCAATTTTTTCGTATGAACGGCTGCGGAGCACTACACTGAGCATGGTCCGATATGCTCTTAACCAGTTTTTTAATCATTAAAATCTATAACACTCTTTATACCTACTGAGAAAAACAAACCCAAAAAGTCGGACACAAAAAGGTAGACGTCTTTTTAGGGTTCCGTACGAAAAATGGTAAAAAAGGAACCCTTATGGTGCGTCTCTGTCCGTATGTCTGTCTGTCTATCTGACTATTAAAGCGCGATATCTCAAAAACTGCTTATGATATCTATTTGGAATTTGGAATATTTATAAACATGGTCAGCCCACATGTATTGCAAAGGAAATATACTTTTATTTTCTAAATAAACGACGAATATGAGGAGAGAGGGGCAAAAATTAAAAGTCTAGCCACTAGGACAAGTAGTATATCATATGAAAGGGCTCTGCACATTTTTGTTTTTTTTATTGTGATTAGAATTTGTTTTATTAAGAAAAAGTGAAAAAAAAAACACCATTCCCCCCTTTACCTCCGAAGTTTACCAAACAAATATTTTGAAATTTTCACAATTTGTATAAATTAACATAAATATTAGACGAAAATTTATAACCATGTCTGTAACTCGCAATTTTTTTTTTAATTTTTAAAAAACCAACCGCACCTCATTTATATTCAATGCTATAGATATCAGGTGCAAAGTTAACTTAACCAGAACCGGGTAATATAATAATGATAGAGTACGTGAAAGATTGTACGGAACCCTCGGAGCGCGAGTACGACTCGCACTTGGCCGGTTTTATTTTTAAATGCCCTAAGGTATGGTTTCTTTTCTGCTTCTAGGAACAAACTCTTCAAACAGCCGCGGGCTCTCCACGTTTGGATTCTCTGGTGCTACGATCGCTCGTCCCTCTTCATTGCGTTTCTCCGCTGCGCCCGCAAGCCCACCCGCTAACCTATCGCAGTTCGCAATCGAGCCAACCGGTTCAAGTAAGTTTTACCCCATACCTTTTAAGAGGGACGTCTGTCCGATCGTCGGACGGAGACGGACGGTCTGTCCCTCTAAAAATGTATAAAATTTTTGAGTGTGTAAACTATTTTATACTCTTTTCCATGCGGAGATAAGCCCATGTAATTTTCAATACTATAAGTAAGGTTATATTTTTAAAGCGGGTGAGAAAAACAGGATGTCCGAAAGATTTAATCCACGCATTTCTGAGGGCATTAAAAGCAAGAAATATGTGAACAAAGTCAAATTCAGCAAAAAATACTAGTTTTGTCGATTTTTGTACGTAAAACTAGAATAACTCTCGCTTCATTGATTTAAACTTACTCGATCTTCAATCATTATCACAACACAACAAAACGGGTCTTAAATATGATTTATTTAATTACCTTTCATTGGTAATTCGTCGACGTTTCGGACGTCGCGTTACGCCCATGGTCTCGAAGGAAACTGGAGCGGCGAAATCAACGTCTTCTAGCCGCGCGAGTTTTTCTACCCGCGCTTGATGTTTATTATTAGGTTGAACACTACGGTCGTCACTAGACCGACACACTACACTCACGACGACTGGCGATTTATCGGATGTTATATGAACAAAAGGTAATTAAATAAATCATATTTATACGTGATTAAGCCCCGTTTAGTTGTGTTGTGATATCTCTCGGTTCTCTATGAAAATTATCACTGTTGATAAAATGGTGATGACTATTTTTCCAAAAAATGTCTTTAGTGAGGTGGCTGTCACTTTGATGTCCGTCAAAAACGTCGCGATCAAAAGAGATTAATGCGCTTTAGTAATTACAATAAATAGTTTACATGAAAATTGTCACTATCTTCATAACAAGCTGGATTTCACTGGAGTTAATTTTTTTTTTGCTCCTAATGACCCAAGGAATGCTTTGTTAAAATCTTTCGGGTCCCACGCCCGGTGCCCAACTTGCATTAGCCGTTTCCTCTCTGCTTTATTGGATTTTTCATAGTTGTTCTTCTGACATAAAATGCTATCAGTGTTAGTACACTAATCATTTCAATTGAATTAAGTAATTAACTTTATCGAACTAAAACCAGTATGGTTATAATAAATAAAAAAACCGGCCAAGAACATGTTGGACCATGCTCAGTGTAGGGTTCCACAGCCGTCCATACGAAAAAAATACACACTACAGATGAAAAAAATACGATAGATAGATAGATAGATATTTATTTCTCATTGAAAATTACATTATAATTTACAAGTTAAAAATTAAACGCATTCACAATAAGATCGTAGATTATTCACAACAATGTAATTACAATAATATTAATCAAAAATAAAAAGGAAGCGATCAATAATAATAATGAAATTTTCTAAATAAAAAAACAAGATAAAATATATATGTCACAAAAATAAAAACTAGAAACAGGTCAGTGCATGATCTAGGTTATCCTAGGCAATACAATGTCAAAATCGAAAGTCAAATCAAATTAAATTAAATAAAAAAATTAAAGAAATACATGTCAAAATAATTGAAAATATGTACCTGCAAAATATTGGTACAGTAAAAATAAAATTTCAAAATATTGATTACGTAGGTACGAGTATATGTCAAAAATAAAATAAAATTTAATCACTAAATAATAATTTGTTTTCGCTGTATTCTCGTACAGAATACAGGGTATTGGACATTAAAAACAAATTCAGGTATATTTGTATCTTGTAAATGTTGTTTTAGGTACTGTACAGAGTCCGATTTGTTAATTCTAATTTGAAATCTTGCAGCTACTGTGAGAAAGTGTTGATTTAAGTGTTCAGGTACTTTGCAAGGTGGCACATCGTTTCCACTACCGTCCTTCAGCGAGATAGCATGCGACAATGGTTTTGTGGATGCTTCCTCGTTTACAACGCACCACATTTCTTTTGATGGGTTTTTGCTATATATTATTGGTTTTTCGAAGTATTCCTGGCGGGCAGTCAAAGATTCGGATTTAATGCAATTGACGTGATAAGCAATGCATTCTGCTAGTGTTTCAATATCCGGGTATTGTCGTTTCATTTCCGTTAGGTCGTAATAGTTAGATATAAGTTTTGATAGTGTTTCAGTAACCCAAGGGACGTGTTTGCGTTTCTTTACCAGTATATTTTTGGTAGGGAAATGGATGTCAATATAATACTTTAATACATTAAATAATTTAGTAAACTTGTTATTAATAGAAATCATTTCATCAAATATAAATGTCCAATTATAATTTTCAATGTCGATATAAAATGCGGATAATGAGTCGTCTTTAAATAACCTTTTTTGGATATAAGATTCTGGTATGGTCTGTAAGACTGACTCTGTAGGCAAGGTGAACACCTGTGCGTTGTGGTCGCTCACAGCAGTGTCTCGGGGCGCGGCCGCCACGGGAGCCCCGCGCGGCGCCAGCCCACAGTCGATACTGGTGGAGCTATCCGTGGTCACACGGGTCGGAAAATCAACACAATTTCTACACATGTAACATTGCAAGATTTCGTCAACTCGCCGCCTCATTACGTTATCAGACGAGAAGTCAACGTTTTGGTCGCCGACGAAGTAATAATTCCAAATTATATAAATAAATGTCAAAATCGCCACTCCCGGTACGGTACAAAGCTATTACAATTAAGTTAATCCTACTTATTTCAATAGCAGTGAATTCAAAATGAAATTCGACGGTGAGGCTCTGTAGGTCGTTTCGCTGGCGATGAGAAATATCGGCCCGTGTGTACAGCAATATGACGGCACTTGTGTCCTTTTGTTGAGAAGCGCCGTTTTTAAGCAATAACTCAAAAACGGTATATCCGATCATGTTGAAAAGAATTTTCGTGAAAGTATTTATTAAGTTTGTAATTTTATATCTTTGTAATTTTTTTAATATTTTTTTGGACATTTAGAAAATAAAGGGGGGGCACAATTTATGCTACTTTCGGAGCGATTATTTCCGAAAATATTCGATATATAAAAGAAAATTCTAGAAACCTCGAAATATTTTAAAAGTACTGTCGAGATATGTGCCACATATTGATATTTGCATTTTTTTTTTTCACTTTCAGTTACATGTAGTGCCCGCCGTAGTTTTTTTTATATTTTATTATTTAACCATTAAACTAAGTAGCGGCTTACACAAGACACCTATACTCCAAATTTCATTACTGTACATCTTGTAGTTTTTGAATAAAATGCCTGTGTCATACTGACGGACGGACGGACGGACATAACGAAAGTATAAGGGTTCCGTTTTTGCCATTTTGGCGACGGAACCCTAAAAAGTGATTTCTACATAATTTTCAACCTCAACAGATGCGGATCGCCGTCCGATGAGCTCCGAGACCACCCGGTCAGCACCTGACGTCATCATTGTTTCCAAGCCGATTCATTAAGCCTGCCTCAGGGATCCCTCCTAAGTCTTCCCTCCCACTGAGGGCTGCCACAGCAGGCACGTCCAGAAAATCTATCTCATAAAACTTTCTACTCTCGCTGTTTGTACACATTATTACTCGTTGGCATAAATAGCTCCGGTAGCCGAGTGATTCAAGCATGCGACTTTCAAACAGGAGGTCTTGGGTTCGAATCCGGCCTGCACCACTGAGTTTCTCGGAATTTATGTACAGACTGTCATTTGATATATACTACCAGCTTTTCTATGAAGTAAAACATCACGAGAAAACCTGCATACATCTGCGTAGAAACTCAAGGGTGTATGTGAAGTCGCCAATCCGCATTGGGCCAGCGTGGAAACTGCAGCCCATTCCCTCTTATCTATAAGAGGAAGCCTGTGCCCAGCAGTGGCTCTTATATAGGCTGATGATCATGACGGTGAAAAATAAATATGACGGGGTGATAATGACCATTTTTGCGTAGGTAGTTCAAATGTTGTTGTTCTGTTAAGTATTGATGTTATGTAATCTTCTCTCTCTGTTTTATAATGTTGTAATTTATATAGGATGTAACCCCACAATCCAGAGCTGCGTGCACGAGCACACTATGCCATTATCTCTTGTTTCATTGTCACCTGCACCTGACACTGACAGTTGACAGAACTGCTTCGTCGGTCGATGGTCGCTGTTGGCTGCGTTCAGGATAATGACATCCATTATGTTCGTGCATGCAGCTCTCCGTGGCGCCACATATGGTCTCACCGGAAGATCAGCGCTGGCTCCCGAGCCAGCATTATGCTGAGGCGGAACCATTACGGGGCATAGTTTTAGTTTTTTTGTATGTAATTTGTTTATTTTTTTTGTCTTGCATATGCTATGCTACTGTATAAATTTATTTTCTTTCTTTCAAAAATGAGAGGGTTATACAATATAGCAGCTGTTAAAAATTGTCAAAGACAAAAGTCCGCAATTAGTGAACCTTTATTAACGAATCATTGAGTTAAAAGAAACAAAGATCATTTTCACTGAATACCACTATTGCCAACAGATTGTGCGGGAGGCGATCAAAAACAACTCAAAGATTCCGGAAGATGGTTTTAATTTATCGCAAACTTAGGGACCAGATTGATTCCTGTTTCGTCGTATTCCTGATTGGACATATTCTTGTCTGGGCACATTCTTGTTTGGACGTATTTCGTTTTCGGCATATTCTTGTTTCGGCACATTCCGTTTTGGCGTAGACCGTTATAAAATTCAAATGATTTAATTGTACGGCACATTCCGTTTTCGGCATAAATCATTATATACAACATAAATATGCCGAAAACGGAATGTGCCGCGACAAGAATATGTCCAGTTAGGAATGCGACGGAAATGAAATCAATCGTGATTCTAAAGTTTACACCGCGGGATATATCTTCGGATTTGTGTTTCAGCCAGTAACAGCTTTCTCTCCTCCTTAAGTGTCAGTGTCCAGACCTCACATCCGTAAGTTAAAATTGGACGTATTACGGTCGTGTAGATGCGGATCTTAGTGTATCTACCGAGAGGCTTGGACTAGCACTTTGTGCAAGGCGGCGCTGCATCTTAAGGGGCTACTTCGTCATTCGTAAATCGCGCCCCAAACGCGGAGCTAGCCAATAAGCGTGATTTGTAATAAGGGACGCATTTATTGCTCACGCGCATCAAAGAAATAGAAAGCTAATACACTACATGCTTGGGGTTTTTTGGCGTAAGCACCAGATGTAAAAGTACCATGAAATCGAAGATATTATTATGTTCTGTTAAAATTTAAGTTAATCACTTAAAAGGTAAAGGGAAGAATGACATTTTAACATAATTTAGCCGTTTGTTTATATTTTTAATGTAAAAACATCACATATTTTTTGATACAATATTGATACAAAGATCTAAGTAGAAAAGAAAAAAATATTGCGATCCACTGCAGTCTAAGCCGGAATCGAACCAGCGTCTCTGTTATACCGGAACAGCGTCCTATCCGTTAGACCATCAGACCGCTTGTGATTCACAACGAATTAATCCTCTACCTTCGGTAACGATACGTTACTCGCGACCTTATGTACCATTTATTTTTGAAAGGTTTACTACCTTATAGCACCACTCTAAGAAGATGCGCTTTCGCAACATTTCTTCAAGCTGACCTGCCATTTCAGTAGTGTCAAGCTTACGAGAGAGATGGCGCTGTAATCACTTTAGTGTTTGTTTATATTTTTAATGTGAAAGCATCACATATTTTTTGATACAATATTGATACAAAGATCTAAGTAGAAAAGAAAACTTAATTGCGATCCACTGCAGTCTAAGCCGGAATCGAACCAGCGTCTCTGTTATACCGGAACAGCGTCCTATCCGTTAGACCATCAGACCGCTTGTGATTCACAATGAATTAATCTGTTCCGGTATAACAGAGACGCTGGTTCGATTCCGGCTTAGACTGCAGTTGATCGCAATTAATTTTTCTTTTCTACTTAGATTTTTGTATCAATATTGAATAATTTAGCCGTTTATTAATCTGTCGTTTGTACAAACTAGACAAAAAACGGGAAATAAAGACGCGTTTTCGGATAACTTTTCTATCGAGGAAATTTTCATTAAACATGTTTCCGCGTTAATCACTGAATAGGTTATATAGTCAAGAAACACATATCTGAAAACCAACCTGATTTATTTAGTAGATTTGACAAAAAATGCGCTACAAAATAGCTTAAATTTTCGGTGCATCCTCTTATGGAGTTTTGTATGCGGGCATCTATTTCAAAACCTAAATGTTTGAATTTGACCACCCCTTTAAACATCATATCTCCGACATGTAGATCAGCCGGTCTTCCACGAGTTGTATTTTAACGCCTCTTGTGGAGAGCAAACTAGCTAGTCATGTTAAAATAAAAACGTAACTACGTTTGTATGAAAAACCGAGCTTGGCGGGGACTCTTAAGAGCATTTTCGGTTCAATTTTAGTTTTTCCCATTTTGCCGTCTCCACCCAATCACCTTATTTTATACTGGAGAATACATATGTCAAGTACTATGATGGATACTGCTGCGGTTTCCTCCGAGAGTTAAAAGTTAGCCCTATTTTCACCATGCTCCGTTATTTATAATGAGTGATCCATTACCGCTGTCAATTTAAACCACTATCATCATCACTCATCATTTCAGCCATAGGACGTCTACAGCTGGACACCGGCCTCCTCAATAGATTTCCATATGGGCCGGATAGGCGACCCGCATCCAGCGAGTCCGTGCAACCCTGACCAGTTCGTCCGACCACCTTGCGGGCGTCCTTCCCACGCTGCTCTCGCCGGTACGCGAGAGACGCAGGAGACCCACTCGAGAACCTTTCTGCCCCAACGGCCATCGGGTCTTCGAACTATGTGCCCTGCCCATTGCCAATTCAGTTAGCGAGCTATGGAAAGGGCTATGCTCGGGATCTTTCTAAGAGATCGAATCAGAAATAAGGAGATTCCTTCACGGAAGTCACCGGGATAGCAAACAGGGTAGACAATTAACCGGTATTTAATTACCTATTATGTATTTATTAATTATTTTCAGCATCACAATAGTATTAAATTAATTATTAGATTACTACATAATAGTAAATTGGTAGTGTTTACCTTGAACAATAAAATTATACAAATTGTAAAAAACTCCTGTAGATTTCGATTAGAATTGTAAATACAATTATGTAAGGATTATTAACAATTAAGAGTAATATTCTTAATAAAATTTAATAATGATAGTAGAATGGAACTGAGTTTCATTTTAGCCTATTTAATCACTGATTGTTTGCTCAATGGATTATTACAAAAAAATAACTATTCTTACATTAATGTATGATAATGAAAACAAGGACATATTGTTCAGTAAATTTAGTGGCGACACATAATATAAATATAGAAAAATAGCAGCAAATTACCGAACAAGAAGCTTCCAATTTTCAAATTATAGAAATTCTTATGTCTTACAATAATTAACAATTGTCAACAGTCTTGACAGAGAGTGAGGACGCCTGTCAGGATTGTAATTTATTCAGAAACCTTCAAATAGTCCGCATCACTTATTTTTTTAATATATCTTTAATGTACAGCCATTTAATTTGAACAATTTTATAATAGTGTAAATGTAAAATCTATAAAACAGTAAAGTGACTTACAATGTCTGGAGTTAATTTTGTATTTACATGTATCGCGTCGTGTTCATATGCATCTATTTTTGTATTGCTTACTTGATTACAGTAGTTAAAGGGTACTCGTATATTGTAAGTCGCTAGAAATCTTATACTTCATTGTGCCATGCCCTCAACGAATGTTGGTGACAATCTTTCCGAACCTGTCCCTGTCTTGTGCGAGTCTGCACTGGCAGTGTCATTAGTGTAGGACCAGCTTTTGATTTGTCTAACCGGCGGGGTTATTGCCTAACGAAATTTTGACACTTGGTATCGGAATCAACTGTCATAGCCCATACAAAATTATGACACTTGATTGCGATTGCGAGCGTCAAACGCGTTAGGCAATGCGGGGGCAGGTTAGTTTTCTCTTTCCTCTGCTCCTCTTATCTTCGATACATTGAGTCATAATGTTACGTGACGTCACGCCTAGGTACAGTTTATACTTATAGTTATAACGTCACAAGCCCCACAACTTTAATGCGATTTATTTATTAATTTGAATAAGCATAAACACCTACGTGTCCTTTATTTTTTTATTATCTAACCGTCGGTCTAAAACTAAATAGTATTTTGATTTTCATAGCCTGGCATCATGCATATTCTAGAAAGATAACTATTGATTATTTTACTGTTAACTATTTAAATTATTAATTTTATAAAGAATAGTACTGTTTTATTATAATAAGTTTGTTTTATTTATAAAAGACGGTGCCCGCAACTTTGTTCGCTGAGGAGAAAAAGTCATAAAAAGTATCCCATAACCATCTGTGTACCGAAAATAGATTCAGTGACCTCCAAATACATAGTCCGTTACAATATATTTTTAAAACATCTTCAATGCATTTCTTTTTTTTTTTAACAAAAACCATATTGGTGTTATTCAAAAGTACTAACTTACTTAATGTAAACATTGCCGCTTTTCAGCGATAATCTCTTCTTGCTGTTGCTTTACAGCATCGAAGTCAATGATCATGCGGAAAAGCAGTTCCCGCTGACCACTTTTATATGGTTTTCCCATAGTTAAACCTTTAATTTTTTTTAACCAACGAACGTAAAGATAAATAGTTTCTTAAGACACATAAACAACTTGACGTCTGTGACCTGTACAAAACATTGCCATATTCAGTTTTTATATATTTGACAGTTCATTTGCTTGGAAGAGATAAAATGGTCCGACTTCTAAGCTCATAATAATTTAGATATTTTATTTATTTATTTATTTATTGCACAAAACAAAAGTAAGTACAAATGGCGAACTTAATGCCAAAAGGCATTCACTACCAGTCAACCATAGGGCCAAACAGAGAAGCATGAAAATGGTGCAGTGGGGAAAAACATTCAGTACTGAGAGCGTTAGGACACACAAGCAAATAATGCATACATAATTGCTTATACCTATACTATATATGGTATACAATATATATATATTACATATAAATAATAAATACAAAATACAAAATATACCAGCTACTGCATGGAAGATGGACGCTCCTTGAGCTCTTGTTCCAGCAGATGCCTACGTAGCATCCGCTTGAAAACTACCTTGCTTGGGGCTTGTCTGATAGAAAGAGGGAGCGAATTCCAGAGACGGCTTGCCTGAACGGCGAAAGAATTTGACATGAAACCGGTGTGGTGTGAAGGAACTGAAAGTTTGAGAATTCGGGAGGAACGTAGTTCACAGCCTGGACGGGGAGTTTGAAAAGCGAATTTGCTTTTGAGGTACCCTGGAGCGGAAGGCTCAAACAGGATAGAAAATGGGAAACAAAGGATTCTAAGAGACCTGCGACCACGTATGGGAAGCCAATTGAGCTGACGGCGAAAGAATGAAACGTGGTCATAGTTACGAAGGCCGAAGATGAAACGTATGCCATTGTTAAGGAGACGATCTAGCTTATTGAGGGAGTCTTGGGTAATGTTAGTGAGGCACGCATCAGCATAATCTATGAGAGGTAACACCAGAGTCTGTACAAGTATTTTTTTGGTGTTTACTGGGAGAAATTTCTTAAACTTATAAAGACTACGCAACGTACCAGAAACCTTCCGACTTACCTCCGTAAGTTGACGATTCCATGAAAGGTTGGAGTCCAAAACTAAGCCTAGATCCTTGACCTGTTTGGAAACGGGAATGATATTACCGTCGAATAAGATCTGTGCGACGGAGCCAGCAGTGAGTTTGGATAATTGCCGCTGGCTACCCAAAAATATAGCCTGGCATTTAGTAGGATTGACACAGATGCCAAAACTACTACACCAGTCAGCAATGTGAAGTAGGTCATCATTAATCCGTGAGATAGCATAGTCTATTTCACTCGCATCAGCTTGAGCGTATAATTGCAAGTCGTCGGCATACAGATGGTAAGAACTGCGAATGTTGATGGTAATGAGGTTGATAAAAACGGAAAACAGAAGCGGAGACAGAATACCACCTTGAGGTACCCCAGAGTTCAGGTCACACCAATCGGACAAGGAACGACTGCCACGGACAGCCTGAACACGATCCGAGAGATATGAAGAAAACCATTCAGTTGCAACAGAGGAGACTTGCAAATGTATGAGAATAGCACGAAGTAAGTCGTGGTCAACCGCATTGAAAGCATTTGAGAAATCAATGAGCACAAAGCACTGTAACCTTAGATGATTCCATGCCTAGCCTAACATCTTCAATGACGTTGAGCAGAGCGGTGGAGGTGCTGTGCCCGGAACGGAAGCCAGATTGAAGTGGCGATAGAAGGGAGTTACAATTAATAAAGTTTGAAATTTGTTTGTGGGCTGCCGCCTCAAGAATTGTGGAGAGAAATGGAAGAATAGAAATGGGTCTAAAATTATTGAGGGAACTGGGGTTTGGTACTTTGGGAAGTGGGATTACAAAGGCCTTACGCCAACAAGATGGAAATACCCCAGTGAGTAACGAGGTGTTGACGATATGAGATACAATGGGCAAAATGCAGTCTAAAATGAGAGTGACCATGGCTCTACTCACGTTATTATGACCAACAGCCTTTGACTTTATGGACATGACAATTTTACAAATTTCCTCTTCGTCAACAGGGATGAAACCAAAAGAGTCAATATCGGGAGAAGGAAGCGATGCAATAAAGGATAAAGTTTTGAATTTAATTAAGGGATTGAGAGAAGTAGATATCACATTTTTAGTCCCACTTCAGATATAGTTATCTATATTTTTATAAAGTCGTAAAAACAAAATGTGTGTACATTGAAGATATTTTCAAAAAATGATTGTTTAGAGGTCACTGAATCGATTATTTTTTCTTGTTTGCTTGTATGTGTCGTTCTAGTACTGCCGTTGTAGTAGTGTAAATGCAAAAGTAAGTAATGTCTGTCTGTTACTTTGTCACGCTTAAACCGCTAAATCGATTTACGAGTAAATAGATGAAATTTGATATGGATACAGTTTGCAACCCTATGAAGGACATGGGACGTTTTTATTCCGAAAATAATTCCTTAACATATTCATTAAATAAATAATCAATAACACGCGACATTGCAAAAATCATTTCACCGACAAACAGATTTTGCGAGAGACATTTTTTCGTGCTAAAAATATAGCATCCGTTTAACATGCCGTGCCGCTGTACAACAGCATGTGTCTCTGTCTAACACGTATATTAGGAAAGAGATGAGGATTTATTCTAGAACAGTATTTTAGCGTGCAAACGTTTTCTCTCAGAATTTAAAATGAGAACGTTTTCCAAATTCAAATGTCAGTGTCGCCAAGACGGTCTGGCTGTACGCAACAGACGCACGCTCCGCGTAAAAAAACAAACGGTGCTCGTCGCGAATTAAAGAAAACAAGTGACGTTTTTATTTATTTTTAGGGAAATTAGTGTCAAGGTGATAATGGTTACAAATGGAGGGCATTTAACCCGTCGTATACGAATGCGTGCATAGCGATGAAACTTTATGTTACAACTTCATATCGTTTCAATTTGTGACATCGCATATGAGGCAATCAAGCCATCTTATTACCGAACAAATATTCTTATGCACTTTTACCCGGAAGCGAGGTAAAGTACAGGACAGTACGAACATATTCCTAAATATTTCTACAAACGCACGTGAATCTTTGGGATTCGGCTGAAAATCTACATCAGGCAAAATGCTAACTACACGCGAAATATGCAAATGACCAAAATGTACACATGGCTGAAATGTACAGTACGCAGAATGTACACACCATTAAAATGTATTTACGCAAATATAATAAACATGCATGTTATGCATACAACTGAACAATTCGTGAAATGTACATCTTTCTTTTTACATATTTTACGTTATGAGCATATATATGTACATTCTGAGTACGTAGGTACATTTGTCATGATGTAAAAATAATAATAAGTACTCCTTATTGCACACCAAAAGAAAATAACATCAGACACTTAAATCTAAACCAGTATGAGAAATGGTAAACAACAGGCGGTCTTATCGCTAAAAAGCGATCTCTTCCAGACAACCTTAAGGTAGTAGAGATGGCGCAAAGTAAACAACCAATGACTAAGTAAGTGGTGCACATGGAGATGAGACAAATCATAAATTAAAGCCAGAAAGAAAAACAAAAGAGAAATGAACATTTCAGATACATACAAAGATACTAGATACTAATAAATAAATATAAAATACAAATAAACATATACACAAATATACATATACCTACACAAATACATGCATATAACCAAAAATTTACATTCTACACCACGTACATTTTGCGAATATACATTTTGATTGATTATCAAAACTAGTTGTTGACGGCCGGTTTGGCTCAGCGGGAGTAACGTTGCCTGCGAAGCTGAAGGTCCTGAGTTCAAATCCCGGTAAGGTCAAAGTAGGTAATAAACTAACACGGGATGGTGACAGAGTCCTCATTTGAACATTGTTTATATCTATCATTAGTTATGTATATAATTAGTAATAGTAAGTAGGAATTTTACTGTCAGAACGAGACGCCAACAGACTGTTTTACAGTTTGGCGTACTGCAAAAATATATTGTTAAGTATGTGCGAATATTATAAATAAATTAAAATATATATATATATATATATATATTTGTGAGATGAGCATAAATATACTAGTACCCATAACCCTGAAATATTTATTTATTATTTACTAGCTTCTGCCCGCGACTTCGTCCGTTCGTTCAGCAATAAAATTCGTTTATCGCCGATAAGGGTATTTTTCCGGGATAAAAAGTAGCCTCAAACCCGGGACTCAAACTATCTCCATACCAAATTTCATCAAAATCGATTCAACGGTTTAAGCGTGAAGAGGTAACAAACAGACAGACAGACACACTGTCACATTTATAATATGAGTATGGATTTGGCAAAAAGGTATTAATTTTAGCGCCACCTGTTAGATTAGCAAGGTACTCGATGCTCGTAACACATGTTTGAGAGAAGTTTGCACCTCCTTTCTAACTAGCGCGATAAGATTCAGGTGCAAACTTAACTCAATCAAATGTAGTGGTTACCGCCTCTTTTAAGGGTTGAATTTTTATAGCCTATCACCTGGCCAGGGCTTTTTTCGACCGATTAGTGAAGTTTGCATCAAAATCTGTTCAGCCGTTTTCACGTGATGCGCGTATAAATAAACAGACAAACAGATAAACAGACAAAAATTCTAAAAACTGTTAGAACGTGTTCTGTTATCGATTTTAAGTATCCCCGGCCAAGTTTTTTCGAATATCTTCCATGTACAGACTTTCGACCCTCTTCAGCTTTATTATATGTATAGATAGATATATGGTCGTCTAGTACCCATAACACAAGCCTTATTGAGCTTACCATGGGACTAGTTCGATTTGTGTAAATTGTCCTGGAATATTTATTTATTATTTATTGATTGCGCATTTTGCTGGTACTTAGTTAGGATTTTGTGCGTTTAACATCTTCAGCTGAAGTCAATTTATAGTGTAAAACATGACTTTTGTCATAAACTTTGGCAAAAAGGGATGCGCCTGCAGGCAATCTTCAGTGGCTTAATATCTTAGGGTTACAGGGCGTTAAGAACAAGACAAGAGATATGTAGTAGGTATTGAACGATACCTTTTGAAATTTCAAACAAATTGCATGTAAATAAAACTATTCAAGCGGGTCGAAACCTTAAGTGTCCTCCTATTACGGTTCAATATTTAGAGCTCTGTGACAAACGGATAGACAGAAAGCGCAAGCTTGTATCTCTTAATAAGATAAATAAGTATTTATGATAAAATATAAAAATATATCTATTGTTTTTCATTGTAGGCGCGTAAACAAATAAACAGTATATATGACGCGTGGCATACCGGGCGACCTACTTTGACGTTTATAATTGTCCAAGGTCGCTTTTCTACAAGGTTCGCGCGAGCAACCCAAAAGATTTTAAACACGCATTCCTTAGGTCAATAGGAGCAAAAAATTTCATAAACTCCAGTCAAATCCGGCTTGGTTTGGAGATAATAATCAATTGTCATGTAAACTATTTATTATGATTACTAAAGTGCATTATGAGTCCCCAGTAAGCTCGGTTCTCCATACAAAAGTAGTTACGCTCTCATTTTCAAACGACTAGCTAGTTTGCTCTGAAACTTTGAACTTAGAATAAATTTAGGTATATGCCGGCCTGTAATTAGTTTATGTAGCTTCAGATACCATAGCAAAAAAAATACAGCGAATTTAAGTTTTTCATACAAAACTTGTTTTTGTTGTATTTCGTTTGTTTTATAAACTGCAGGCATATAAACTAGTTTCAGGCCTAGATATAACTAATGTCATTGTATATGCAAAGTTTCGTTACAATTCAACACGTAGTTTTAAAATAAGAACGAAACTCCGTTTGTATGGGAAGGTAAAATTCGGCTTAGCTTACTGGGGACTCTTAAGCTCTTTTGATCGCGATGTTGCCACGAATGTTGACGAGTTTCGCGTCGCTATTGACAGACATCAAAGTCCTTTTTTGGAAAAATAATCGTCACAATTGTTGTAAAAGGGATAATTTTCATGAAGAAGCGAAAGTTATTCTAGTTTTATCTACAAAAATTGACAATACTACTTTTTTTTTGCCATATTTGACTTGGGTTCATATAACATTTTTTAATCTTAATGCCCTCAATAATGCGTGCCGATCGATTGTCCGTACGTTATGTACGTTGTGGACTTTACAAGCCCAGTAAATGTAAATAGTAAAATTTGTACTAATATATTTTTTACTAAACGGCGCCTGCAACTTCGTTCGCGGAGGAGAAAAAGTCATAACCCCTCTTTTTTCTTTAGCATAGTCGGGTAAAAAGTATCCTATAACCATCTGGACATACCCAGCTACCCGTGTACCAAAAATAGTAAAAATCCGTTTAGCCGATTTAGCGTGATGAAGCCACAACGACACATACAAACATACAAAGATACATAAAATCCAAAAAAATATGTTTCGTTTTAGTGAACTTCAAATAGTCCGTAACAACCATTTTTTTTAAAATATATTTCATTTTTACAACTTTATAATAGTATACATTTAGAAGTTTTATTAGTACCGCACCTACCTAACACATGAGCCATGAGCTTGAAATAAACGATTATTTTATTTTTCAAAATATTTCGGATTCCTGGCAAGCACCCGGTATATGTGAAAACTAAAAATGAAGTAAGTTGTAAACAAATCGACATTTCATGGTATTTCAGTGTGCAAATGTGTTTTTTTTTGCTTCATCTAATAATTTTACGGATTGGAAAATATTCAATTTAATTTAGATTATAATCTCTTATGCCCGAATTAAAGTTGCCATAATTTTATACTCCATAACGATTCATATGCCATGGTAATCATTTGCCATATTTTTATATTCCATATCGATTTATATACCATAATAATCATTTCCCATATTGTTAGGTGCCATAAATTTATTTTTTCCTATTCTCAAGTGTTCCAAAATCTGCCAGAATTTGCCAGAAAATTCAAATGACGACGATTGTATGATATACATGGTCACAATACAAATCTAACCTAACCTACAGTTTTCGGTTTTCGATCCATTTAGACGCTCCGCTATACATGGTCACAATACAAACCTAACCTAACCTACAGTTTTCGGTTGTTGACCCATTTTAACGCTCCACTAAACATGGTCACAATACAACCTAACCTAACCTACAATTTAAGGTTTTTTGATGATGTCGGGTAGCAGGTCATTTTTGTATGTTTTTTTCGTAATTATGACAAATGATTGTTATGGCATAAATGATTAGGGATTATGAACATTATAGAAAGTATATATTATGAAAAATGTTATTATCGTATTTAATATTAGAGATGTTGAACATTATGAGTATTATGGCACTCAAAAATCATGGCATGTAATATTCTAGCCAGTGACCATTATGGCAAATGAATATTATGGCACTCAAAAATTATGGTATGTGATAGTATAGCCAATGACCATTACGGCAAATGAATATTATGGCACTCAAAAATTATGGTATGTGATATTATAGCCATTGACCATTATGGCAAATGAATATTATGGCACCCAAAAATTATGGTATGTGATATTATAGCCATTGACCATTATGGCAAATGAATATTATGGCACCCAAAAATTATGGTATGTGATATTATAGCCATTGACCATTATGGCAAATTAATATTATGGCACTCAAAAATTATGGTATGTGATAGTATAGCCAATGACCATTACGGCAAATGAATATTATGGCACTCAAAAATTATGGTATGTGATATTATAGCCATTGACCATTATGGCAAATGAATATTATGGCACCCAAAAATTATGGTATGTGATATTAGGGCAAATGAAGCCTGTGACCATTATGGCAAATTAAATAAGTACAGATGAAATTATGGAACATGAAGGGATCCCCTACAGGAGCAGTTCCGTGAGAAAAAAAACAACCAATACACGATATTTTTATGGTCTTCATATAAATTTTTACTAGATTTTATTAAATATTTTTTTGTGTTAGTGACAATAGTATAACCACATTGTACGTTTCAAAAGATATCGCTATTGAAATATAACACAAAAAACGCCTTAAGAAAACACACTTGTTTTATGGGGATCCACTTTAATATTAGCTTTATTTTATAATTTGCTGTTTCAGCGGCCACAAAATAAATATTTTCAATTGACGTGCCTACTTTATATTTACAGTTCAAAATTTAGAGCCCTGTAACGGTCAGATAGACAGATGGACCGACAGACAGCGGAGGTTTAGTAGTAATCCTAAATATCCATTGGTAGTCTTTGCCATCATATCAGCCTAATGACGTCCACTGCTGGACAAAGGTCTCCTCACCCACACCCTCAAAGATCGGTCATGAGTCACCCTTATCTAACGGTTTCCCACGACCTTCACTGATCATAGGGCTCTTAAAAACTATTGGGTCGCCACTCGAAAACCTCTCTGCCTCAGCGACTATCGGTTCAATGTACCCCTTAAGTTCCCACTGCCACTTAGCAGTAGCAATTCTTGATTTAAACTTACACGATCTTCACTTAATCATATTTATACGCGATTAAGCCCCGTTTTGCTGTGTGTGATAATGTAGCCAGGGGAGGGTCGTGACATCGTTGGGCCCTGGGCTACTACTGCTTAGTATTTATGTAGGCCCCACTTGTAATTGATTGAACTCGATTGTTCTTTTTTTGTTTGCAATATCGTCTACGGTTTTCAATGGGGGCTGGGCCCCTTTGTATCAATGGGGCCCTGGGCTATAGCCCAAATAGCTCTTAAGAAGATCCGCCCCTGAATGTAGCATTTCTCTTGGTACAAAATCCTAAAAACGCCTTTCCTAGGCGTTGTTGCTTACGGTGCTATATAACCCTTAGTGCGCAAGTCTCGCACTTGGCCTTGCTTCGAGTATGTTTTCAGTAGAACCAATATTGTCATGAATGAATGTTTCATCATCATTAATGGGTATATTATACCCAGAACGCTGCCGGTCGGTTCCCGCTGGCTCCAGGCCAAGGTCGAAATACCGCGGTGTCTAGATGCCACGCGATTCGGATTAAAACTAATATTTCTGTGGCGGCCTTACTTTTGCAGCTTTATTTAAAAAAAAAACAGATGAAGGTTAAAAAAACCAAGTATATCCATCTAATAAAAACTAAATTGCCATTAGAAAGTTCCGCGTTCGTAAAGTACCCAAATCATTCGGAAGCTTCTATCCATATCCATACTTCCATACTAATATTATAAATGCGAAAGTGTGTCTGTCTGTCTGTCTGTCTGTCTGTTACCGATTTGGATGAAATTTGGTACGGAGATAGTTTGAGTCCCGGGGAAGGACATAGGCTACTTTTTATCCCGGAAAAATACCCTTATCCGCGATAAACGAATTTAAGGCGGACGAAGTCGCGGGCAAAAGCTAATAATATTATAAATGCTAAATTGTGTCTATCTGTCTGTCTGTTACCTCTTCACGCTTAAACCGCTGAACCGATTTCGATAAAATTTGGTACGGAAATAGTTTGAGTCCCGGGGAAGGACATAGGCTAATTTTTATGCCGGAAAAATATCCTTATCCGTGATAAACGAATTCAAGGCGGACGAAGTCGCGGGCAGAAGCTAGTAATATTATAAAGTTGTGAAATTTAAATGTTTGTACATTGAAGATATTAAAAAAAAAAACTATTGTGACGGACTGTTTAGAAGAAATAGATCGATTTTTTTTTTTATGTTCGTATGTGCCGTCGTGGTTTCATCACGCCAAATCGGCGAAACAGATTACAACTATTTTTGGCACCCGGGTAGCTACTACTACGGGTATCTACAGATGGTCATAGGATAAAGAGATGTTAAGACATTTCTCCTACGCGAACAAACGTAGCGTCCGTCTCTGTCTGTCCTTCTGTCACCAGGCCCCCATTTCATAAACCTGACAGGTGACAATTGACAACGACAATTCGACGTACATTGCTGGGTCGCCGAGTAAGTGTATGCCTGGCATCATGATGGAGAAGTGATGTATGCCGAATTGTCGTTGTCAACTGTCACCTGTCACGTTTATGAAATAGGGGCCAGGCTGTATCTCACGAACCGTGATAATTAGACAGTTGAAATTTTCACAGATGACGTATTTCGGTTGCCGCTATAACAACAAATACTAAAAACAGAATAATTTTATGTCTGTCTGTCTATGTCAGTAACCAATATAAAATGACCAAACACAGCGTACATTTCATAGATACGGCTGTTTGTAGCCTATATTTTGTACGAAAGCCTCGGTGCGCGAGTCCGACTCGCACTTGGCCGGTTTTCGTTATTTATAGTGTTTCTTCCTTATAAAAAAAAAACCTTTTTATATGAATTTAATTAATATGAAAGTTTATTTATTCCCTAAAATAATCGCGAACATTACTCCACTCATGAGCAATTATAATTGAATGACTACTCTTTACTGCCGACAGACAGACGAACAATTTTATATCGCTAATAAAAGAAACATATGGACGTAATCTGCCCAGCCATTAGAACGACTGCAATCACAAACAACGAGAACATAAATATTATAAATTTCGTCAGCCGAGGAGTATAAAAAAATACAACCCTTTTTTTCTTGAGCGCAGTCGAGTAAAAAGTATCCTATAACTAAATAGTTCAAATCGGTTTAGCCTTCGGCGTGATGAAGTCACAACGGCACACCTAACATACAAAAAATGTAAAGAAATATTGTTCGATCTAGTGACATCCAATTAGTCCGGTACAATATATTTTTTTTAAATATCTTCATTGTACAGTGGAGGAAAAATTCAGAACTCTTTCTTGCGATAGTCGCGTAAAAGAAATATTACTATATATTTTGCAGAAGGTTTTCTTTCAAAGAATTGATGAAATGCTTGTTATTCAAATCATCACTAATTTGATAAAACCACATATATCCTTAAACGATGCAAGTGCATAGGCGCAGTGAGTGTTTACTGAGTTTATAATTAAAGCAAATTGAAATACGAGATTATTTCAAAGTAGTGACGATATTCATCATCATCATAATCATATTAGTCCAAGGACTTCCACTACTGGACAAACGCCTTCCTCAAAGATATAAATAACGATCGGTCGTGCACCGCTCTCAACCAATAGATGCGATCTTCACCAGATCATCGGCCCATGTTGTTGTTGGATATCCGACGCTGCGTCGTCCTGTACGCGGTCACCACTCGAGAACCTTTCTGCCCCAGCGGCCATCGGTTCTACAAGAAATGTGCCCCGCCCACTGCCACTTAAATCTAGCAATTCTTTGAGCAATGTTTACGACCTTGGTTCTGTGATGATTTTGCAAAATATATACAATTTCTTAATTAATATTGGATCATCAATTATTGATAGTCTTCATGTTAGACGATCTAAAATTGAAATTTGAAAAACAAATGTAAATAAAGGTGGGAACGAAAAATACAGTGGCCTGTCAAAGACCCTGCAGAGACCAGAGGCCTTAGGCCTCGGAAGGAAAACTAAGAGGGTTGTGAAAGGGTTAACCTACAGAGCCTAGAGGCTTTAGGTCTCGGAAGGAAAACTAAGTGCGTTGTCAAAGGGTTAACCTGCAGAGGCCGGTTGTTGACCTCGGAAAGGACACAGTAATGTTGTGATGAGCTTCAGCTGTGAACCGAATCTTAGAAATACAATGTGTTGTGAAAGGGTTAACCTGCAGAGGCCGGCTGTAGGCTTCGAAAAGAACACAATAGTGTTGTGAAGTCCTTCTAGTTATGGACCGAAACTTAGACCTAGGGGAAAAACTACAGTGTGTTGTGAAAGATTTAACCTGCAGAGGCCAGCTGTCGTCCTCGGAAAGGACGCAGTAGTGTTGTGAAGCGCTTTAACTGTGGACTAAATCTTAGGCTTCGAGTAAGAAACAATACAGTGTTTTCTGAAAGGGTTAACGTGCAGAGGCCGGCTGTAGGCCTCGGAAAGGCCACAATAATGTTCTGAAGTGCTTCAACTGTGGACCGAATCTTAATACTCGGGGAAGAAATAATAGAGTGTAAAGGATTGCCTACCTGCTGAACGGAGTTCGTAGGCCATATAGGGCCACGGACCAATGACGCCGATAGCTCCGATGTTTCTGGCACTTGGTAAGTGTTTTTGTACATTTTAAGGCAATGAGCAAATTGCGGCACTCGACGAATGCTCGAAAAAAATGCCGGCGTTTCCTCTTAATATTGTAAATCATACAATAAAATAAGTACCGCAAAACTCCCAACTATAGTCCAAAGTCACCATACTATATTCCAAATTTAACGAATTAAACGACGATGCAGAAGAGTTCGTCCAGTTGTAAACAAGCATCACCTATCACATTTATTTTGATATTTATTACATGCTTAGATCAAACGCAAACGACTAAGTAATAGGAACAATTGCGCCTATTGCTTTTTTTTTTCAAATATTACCATATTTTTATCAACAGGTAATGTCAACTTCAAATAGCATCAAGCGCCAATTATCACCAAATACCAATCACCTTATGCCAGAGATAACTCGAAATTTTGTTTTGTTCCAGCTTGTTCCATAATTGGCACAACATCCGATTTTCCAAATCATGCCAGCAACCTAATCGACAACAAACCCTACGAAGACATACATCGAATACACCATAGACTAAGACATTTTCATTTTAAAAACAAACGTGTCTTTAAGACGTTCACGTCAAATGAAGTGGGACAGCTTAATAGAAAAGCTAGGGGAAAGAGAGAGATGACAGACCCGTGTGACTCGTTCACGTTTAAACCTGGAACATCAGAAAGTATAATTTTGACGAATCCAAGGGACAATCCGAATGATAAGACCTATTCGAGCAACACGACGTGTATTACAACTATAGAGGGTGAAGTATAATTTTTAGCACAGATTAGATAATATGACCGGTTTAACTCAGTGGGAGTAGGCAGCTTCGCAGGCAAAGTGTCCTGTGTCCTGAATTCAAATCCCGATAAGGGCAAAACTTTGTGTGATGAGCATAACTATTTGTTCGTGAGTCTTGGATGTTTCCTATGTATATTAGTAAATTTATCTATTAATACCGTCGTCTAGTACTCATAACACAAGCCTTATTGAGCTTACTGTACTAGTTCGATTTGTGTCAAAATTGTCCTATTATGTTTATTAATTTATTATTATAATAGATATAATCAGATATTTGACTCTCGCGTGTTTTACTAAAAACAAGACTTCCCACGGTAGCAAAAACTAACCGGTAATAATAATACTAAATATTAATCACTTTATTGCAACTGAGCAAAAATTACCGCTTATGACGGACGTATGGGGCTTAAAATATTGACGCGTCCGTTCACCCATTCGTCATTCTCACCTATCATCTCGATGCTCTCTCTCTATCTTTTATTTAAAAGCTAGGCTTTTATCAGTACTAGTCTTTTCACTTCCGTGTAAGGTATGATAATAACCTTCTCATTTATCTGCTCAAAGTAATTTCTTCTTGGTCTTCCCCTACCTCGGCTTCCTTTTATAATGTTCTTGAGGAAAAAGTCATGTCTTATCAGATGTCCTATCATAATCCCTCTTCTGTTTATTATTAGTGTTTCCTATTTTCTCTTCTCCAGTTCAACACTTCCTCGTTTGTTTTTTTTCCGTACAGCTTATTCCCCCCATCATCATTTTAGGTCAACCGGGCCAAATTCGACTCTGGAACAAATGCGTCTGTTAAAGATTTCTTAAAATTCGAACAATACCCTCCCTGCCTAAAATTTGGCAGTAAGCGTATCAAAAAAGAGAGCAGGTATAGTTGCAAAATGATGCGTTTTTATGTTATTGTCAAAAGACGCATTTGTCCCGTAGTCGCATTTATCCCGGTTGACTAACACAATCCAAATATGATTAATTCATTATTGAATAAATATTGTTTCAGCGAGCGAGGGCCACGTGGTGTTACTCACGTTTGTGGATAAGTTCATGATAGAGGGACAGCCGCCAAAATGCGAAAATGATTATTTAGAGGTACCGCATTTCAGCTATTCATAATACAGTGGATAATTTTTAACCAACTCCTAAAAAAGGAGGAAGTCTTCAATTCGTCAGTATCTTTTTTATGAAGGGCTTAACAAGCCATGTCGAAACCTGACTGTCAAAATGGATTTTAGCCCCGAGTTAAACATTCCACTTTTCAATTGTTAACACAATTGTTGTTAATTGTAAGCAGAAAAATACCGTAAAACTGCGACATGTTTAGATTACATTAGCGGTTACTCACGTTGTAAAAGCAGGGTACTGCTCCACATGCTTCGGTCGATTACGAGGACCTTAGTCGTGAGCTACTTTTTAAGCCCAAAGGGCTAAAAAAGTCACTTTAGTGTTTCGCAAAGCTATAATAATGAGAAGTTATTCTTGCAAGTGGCAATGCTAGATTATTAAAAAAAAAAAGTTAATTAAATTAAGAGTCCCCGGTAAGCTCAGTCCTCCATACAAACGTAGTTACGTTCTCATTTTAAAACGACTAGCTAGTTTGATCTGAAATTTTGTACTTATAATAAATTAAGGTATATGCAGGCTTGTAATTAGTTTATGTAGCTTCAGATACCATTGTAAAAAAAATACAGCGAATTTAAGTTTCTCATACAAAACTTGTTATTGCTGTATTTTGTTTGTTTTATAAACTGGCGCCATGTAAACTAATTACAGGGCTAGACATACCTCATGTCATTGTATATGCAGAGTTTCGTTACAATCCAACACGTAGTTTTAAAATGAGAATGAATCTCCGTTTGTATGGGAAGGTGAAACTCGGCCGTGCTTGCTGGGGACTCTTAAGGATATATCATTTAAAAAAAAGCTATAACAAATTATTAAAAAACAAAAAAAAACAAAAATTAAGTTTTTGGAATGAGTAACTTGTAATGAATAAATATAAAAAATACGATCATGTCATATTGTCCACCTGTGCCAACCCTACGGGCCCGGCCACGGTAACGCGACCGACGGCGTGGCAAGCAAATTCCTGATACATTGCGTGTGATACCAACTAAAAGCGGTGAGGTGAGCATGTCAACCATGCAATGAAGAGAAAATTCGTCGCTCCTCGCGCGTTGTCGAGACCGAACCGTGCCAAAGTAGGTACACATTATATATACCGCATATATATAGTACGCACATATATAGTAGGTATACATTATGCACGCTCTTTAGAACCTTAGTCTCTGTTCCGTATCTTCACTTCCGCCTGCAGTCAATAAAAAATACACCAATACCGAACTACGCCGAGCGATGCTAAGTAATAAGCTAAGCTACGCAGCTAAGTAAAGCTTAGCTTCGTAGCTTGGCTCTAGTGGAAAGGAACCCTTAAAGTATAGCCACGTACTATAATTTTTGACATCTCATGCTCAAAAAGTCCACAAGTTGCGAAGCAAGGCTAAAGCGACTGTTTTAGCCCCTATGGCTTAAATAATAATAATAATTGATTTATTTAAAGACAACATAGTAGTCCATACAATATTAGTATTTACATAATCTAACTTTAGTTCCTTAATAATTAATACACAAGATGGATTAAGTCCTCTGACCCAATGTCCACAACAGAGGACAGTCTAGCTTGTTAGGTATCATGCTTAGGATGCTGTTGGTGCTCCCGCGCACCTTGTCTAGCAGCGAGGCCGTTTTCTTACGCCAGACCGCATCGAAGCCATCAGGAAGATGCGCTGCAGAAGCGCGGTAGTCGCAACAGCATTCTAAAAGCATTATTGCATTAAAATTTCTGGCTGCGACAGAATCAGTATTACTCAAGTTGCTGCCGCTGAAGTATAGTAAGGCGCCTGTTTTAAGCCTAGGGCTTAAAAATGTAAGTTAAAAGTGTAAGCGCATAGTAAACTGTGTTTTTTAGATACGTGACGGAAGATTCGGCTACGCCTTGCCGGTATACAAGTACTGTGGCGCAGAGGCGCCCGCCAGCATCGTGTCCTCCGGCCCCCACGTATGGCTCAAGTTCAGTTCCGATGACACCATCGAGTACGAAGGCTTCCATCTCAGGGTTGAGTTCCAGCCCAATACCAACAGCCGTAAGCAAGGCATTTCATGGCGTTCTTCTATTTTTTACACACAATACTACATTTCGTTTTGATGCTCGTGCGGAAAGTATGTACCTTGTAATACCTCACGTGTACCGAGATATATCTCGACTGACGACGAGACTCGGAACGTGTATTGAACGACGCTAATTAATACAGTTGTGAAAAAATAAGAAAAACAACATACGAGTATACAATATCGAATCGTAGGGACCTTTGGAAACTTAAAACATGCTTGCAATAAGAAAAAACACATCTTCTTTGACAGGCGTTTCGGCAGCAATTCCGTTATTTTTCAATATTAAAAAATAAACGTGTTATAATGATGAAAAGGTAATTAATAAAATATGAAATATGTATATATTTTGTATTATGACATTAACAGTAGGACGTTTAAAGGAAACTAATATGAACACTCATCAATTAAGTAGTCATGAATTGGAACAAGTATAAATTTAATAAAATTGGAAAAGTGAAAAGCACACAAAAATGATTTATTTCATAGATGTAAGATTATTGGCTCAAAATTAAGAGGCATGGTACTGGCGTCGGAAGCCACAAGTTCCACTTTGGGTATTAGCGCCATCATAGTTCTCTTTCTCTCTCTCTCGCTTTCTCTCCCTATATCCCCCTCTCTCTCCCGCAAGTTCAGCTCCAATGACACGATAGAGGACAAAGGTTTCCATCTCAGGGTCGACTTCTAGCTGTGAGCTGTGAGCATGTCCTTCTATAATATGTTGTTTTCATATTGCACACAAACGTTTTTTGTGTCTAAACTAGATTTATAAACCGACGTAATTCGTTCCCTTAATAACTATACAAAATTGAAAATTTTAAAAACCCACCGACTCGTTCCACTAAAAGCTGAATATCTTTTGCTCCGATTTTCATCAAACAAAGCTAAGGACATTCGGAATAAAATTATCTATGACACAAAAAAAAAACACATTCAAACCGGTCCATCCGTATGGCCGCTACGATGCCACAGACAGATACACAGATACACAGAGTCTCAGAGTCACAGACACGTTGAACTCATAACAGCCCTCTTTTTTGTCGGGGGTTAATTAATAAAGTCGAACAAAAACTGAGCCAAAACCTTTAGAGTCCCCGCTAAGCTCAGAATAAATTAAGGTATATGCAGGATTGTAATTAGTTTATGTAGCTTCAGATACCGTAGTAAAAAAATACACTAAATTTAAATTTTTCATACAAAACTTGTTTTTGCTGTATTTCGTTTGTTTTATAAACTGGAGCCATATAAACTAATTACAGGGCTAGATATACCTCATGTCATTGTATATGCAGAGTTTCGTTACAATCCAACATGTAGTTTTAAAATGAGAACGAAACTCTGTTTGTATGGGAAGGTGAAATTCGGCCGAGCTTGCTGGGTACTCTTAAAGGATCTCGCGTATTTGAGAGCTCGTCCCATTTACGCGAAGAGGCGCTACGGCTACGAAAAAGCTCGTAGCGCCAATTCGTAGCAAAGGCTTCCGCGTTACGGGAAAAAGTACCAGGGCAACATAAACGAGAAGAGGTTGTTCCACCCCTCGGAAGTTATGGTGGAAATTGTCAGCGGGGCGAGGGGTTGAGATTAAGGGAAAATCTAATTCTCCTACCTATGGCCAATAGGTTCTGGAAATCCCGATTAGAGCGGAAAATGTCTACTTGGTACTAGGAGTTCAAAGCGCGCAAGGAGCTTGGAAAGGGGCGTTGAAAAAAAGGAAAGAACCGCTAGACAGGGAAGTTCGCGCAGGCGCCGTGTGGCGTTTCCACCCTCCGTGGTTTGGGGTAACTTAGGGCGTGTTGCGTCAACTACGTTTAACAAACTGATTTAGTGATTAAAGATAAATATACCGCATGGCATAGAAAATATAAAATTTTCTATACAGTGTGTAGATTAACCAGTCACTTTTACCTTAGGTAATTTAATATTACAAACGGATTAATTTAACACAAACTGGACATTAGAGGATGAGAATCAATATTTTAGATCGTTTTAGCTGTATGTACATTGAATTTAGTCAACAGCAAAGCCTAGTCTAATCTATTCTAGTCTATTTGAGACTAAACTAGACTAATCTAGTCTAAACTAAACTAGACTAAACTAGAATAGATTAGGCTAGGCTATGCTAGCCTTCATAGTTTATAGTTTTTTAATCGGCTGTGTAACGGGTTACTAGGGTAGTTTCCTAGGTAAAAAAAAATATTTTAATTAATCCGTCCGTAAGATTATCAAAAAATATAGGACACGATTTTTTTCTTTTATTAATCAAACAAAAACACAAAGATAAGGCGCGTCAAAGTTGCGATGGGGGCGCATGTAGTCACGCCGTGCGAAATACGGCTGCACCGCGTGACGTCACGGGGAACTTTTTTGTTCAACTTGACAATATAAAAAATACATGTCCAATATTTTCTGATAATCTAACTGGCAGACTATTTATATTTTTTTAGGGCACTAGCCTATTATAATGATATTGATGTTCGTTTTACAATTATACCAGTCACATTTTTATTTCCCGAATAAAAACTCATTATAAACAAATATATATAAAAAGAAGAAAAAGGTATGTTTGCGACCTCGGAAAAAGCTGGTCTTGCCTGACTCCAAAATGAAAATGATAAATTCAGCCGCGTTTGCCATGTCAGCCAAAATCTTCAATAAAATTCCAATAGAAATACAAGAAGAAAGAAAAATGCACCTATTTAGAACTCAACTTAAAAATTATTTATTAAATAAGGCTTACTATTCAATACAAGAATTCTTGGTAGAAAAATAATAATAATTTACATACATTGACATTTATCTTTAGTTATCATTAAATTATATCAAATAATTGTTAAATCAAATTATTATAAAATTAAATGAATTCATAGATTTGTATAGTTCTCGTTTTGACCTGTTGACCTGTTTTAGCTTATTTATTAAATCAAATATAACTTTAATGACATTATTGAAAAATATCTACCTTTAGGCTAAGATAATACAGAATTTAATAATCTTAATAATTATGATAAATTGTGCATGATTTAATAGTACTTCACCTTAGTTTTTTAGTGCTATTGCCTAACAGGGCTCATGTTTGAACTGTACCTAATCGTTAAGACCATATTGTAGAACATGAAATGCAAATAAACTATTTGAATTAAATTGAATTGAAGATACATGTATTTTGTAAACAACAATAATGGTACATTTGAAGAGTGACATGTATAGACTTAACCTAGACTTAAAGCTAAACCTAGGAGCTATCTACAATCATATTTGTGTTAAAAATGGAGTCCACTCAGAATATGTCAGAGCACTCATGAGTGCCATGACGCTGATCTTCCGTGGGTCCAGAACAGGACATGTGTAAGACAGCGTGCTGTGTATGTCCGCCGTGTACCTACTCATTTATGTGCGTGTCTGTGTGAATGTGCATATATGTTTAGAGATAAATACATTAAATGAAATTCATATCGACAAAATAAACACAATAACCTTGTTATATATATATATATGTATATCGCAGGAAAGAGACCAGAATCCTGCTACATGAACCTTAACGGCCGATACGGGGAGGTAGACTCCCACAGCGCTGACGTCAAGGACTGCAAGGACCAGAGCCCCACATCGCTGGACATCCAGTGGAAGATCGAGACCCCGCCTAACACTAGTGTAAGACCAGTTCTTGTGACATAGACCAGGGGACGGCAAAAGCCGCATGCGGCTCTTTAAAGGTGCTTCCACACTTGTATCATTTGCTCGTATCCGATCACCGTGGCGTGGCATGACTGCGTATCGCGCTGCTTACACGCTCATTGTCGGCGCGGCGATCATGTCGAACTTGCCCGGTCTAAGTATGTGATACGCGTAGCAACATGGATTGCGAGCGATCGGATTGGCGCAACGTCCAAACGCGTGATCGAGACACGCGATCATGCCACGGGACGAAGATCTGATAGGGCAAATGATACAAATGTGGACGCACCTTAAGGGTCACTTGCGGCTCTTCAAGTTCCCCTCTAAAAAACCGGCCGAGCATGTCCGACCATGCTCAGTGTAGGGTTCCGCAGCCGTTCATAGAAAAAGATGCACAACAGTTGAACAAAATACAATATCAAAAAGTGGACAAGCAAAAGAGCGTATCTCCGCTCCACTTACGTCCTTTAGCTGAGACGCGCAGTTTTTTGACAATAACTGAAAAACGGGTCGACCGATTTTATACAATATAGTTTTCATTGAAAGTACTTATAAGGCCCCATTTTCATGAATTTTTCTATAATTTTTCGACCCGTGGTTGAAAAGTTAGAGGGGGGGACCCTTTTTTTTGGATTTCCGGAGCGAATGTTTACAAAACTGTTGACTTTGTCAAAAAATAATGTTTAAAGACCCCTATTATTTTTAAAAGACCTATTTAACGACACCCCACACACTATAGTTGGAACGAAAAAAAATACCGCTACTTTAGGTGTATGAGAGGTACCCGAAAAAAAGGTTTTTCTGTTAGTTTTTATTTTACCGTTTTGTCGGCGTGATACATACATATACTCATACCAAATTTCAGCTTTCTAGTACTAATGATCACGGAGCTAAGCCGCGGACGTGCAGACAGACGGACAGAGGGACAGACGGACATGGCGAAACTATAAGGGTTCCTAGTTGACTACGGAACCCTAAAATGTCCTATTAAAATTTTTCATTGATAAACCTGAAACAGAAAACCGCGGCTCTTGAGCTTCCGAAAAATCTATATTGCTCTAAGTCTAAAAAGATTGCCGACCCCTGATATTGAACATACCTGTTAACTGGAATAATACAATGTCAGGAAAAAGACCAGAATTGGTCGAAACGGGGAGGCTGAGCATCGACGGCACAAAGAAGAAACGTATTAACCGCGAATGGATTCAGTTGGCAGTTATTACGTTTTCGCTTTTTGCCGTCGATATGCAGTTTTCTTTTAAATGGTTGTGTTGTGGTAAAATTTTTTTACAATGGCAGCTTAACCACAGAGCTTAATTCCTTTCAAGACAGCTTAAATTGTCGCAGGTAATCTAAAATTAAATTTTGGAGTAGTGGAGTCTGACTTTCGAGATGGAAAAGCATTACATTTCAATCGTTGTCACCGTCGGTCCGGTACCAAATAAAACTCACCAGAGACACTCACGCCTTGTTACTAACAACATATTGTTAAGGTTACTTTTACTTAGGGTCGTACTATGTGAGCGAGTGTTATACGGAGACTAGCGTGGTGAAATGGAAATGAAGTTAACCATTGAGTAAATCGTTAGATTTAGTTTGTACTGGGTTAGCCACTCCCGTGTAAATTGATTGTTGGTGAAATCGGCCCTTAGGGTCGTTTTCACCAACTTAGTACAAGTTTTATTCCAGTAATATATCATTAATTACCCGCGAGTAAAGTCATTTTATGTTTCACCAATATTTAACCTTAGGATAAAATCTCTATATTTGAGTAAAATCGTATATGGCCGATTTCGTTTGAGTAAACTGTTAGTTGTAAATTGTCACTGTCAATGTCAAGTGAATTCCATATTAATTCCCAATTGTGGGTTATATCGAAGAAATTTAAAAAATCCGCAGCTCCATTGCTCAGGCATGGGACAAACTGTCTATCTTACTAGGGTGTCTAACGATGTCATTCAATTCATTCGTTCAACGTTACCTAGTAAATATGCGAAAAAAAAATAATGTGCTAGTCTTACAAATAACTTAAAATTGTATTTTTCTTTACGCTTTTTAAATTTAAAAACCAAGCGTCAATAGGATACATGCATGAGAGTTTTTTTATCGCTTTTCTTAACTAAATATCAAAACACCGTAGAAACTATTTCAAAATTTGAAATTAAAATTAAAATCGGCCAAGAAATACGCATGATATAGGCATTTAAAACTGCTAATTAGACAGAGAGGTCCGATATGCACTGTAACGTCACAGTGCACTCCGACCATATAAACTTTATATTAAATTCCGTTTTGCAAGAAAGAGATAGAATCGAATCTTTGATGGCTTATATCTTGGTTATTTTTATAGTTATTCGAAAAAATATTTTTGTCTACTGTTTGTTTCATGAATGAGCTTTTTAATAAAGTATAAATAAAAAATCATGCATATTCCCTATTGGTTTAGTTCAAATATGAAAACAATAAATTAAGAGCACGTAATGCCCCTGGCGTTGCAAGCGCTCATAAGCTGCGGTGACTGCTTAACATCAGGCAGGCCGTACGCTTGTTTGCCACCTTAGTAGTATAAAAAACGAGCAATGTTATACATTGACTTGGCAAACTTTGCTCCTTCTTACTAAATGTTCATGGAGCAAAGTTAGGTTAAATCTGCTCTTTAATTGGTATCATAGCACAGAAACGAATTCTTGAGCAAAACCAAAACAGTAGTGTGACCATTTGTCATCACATATTTCAGGCGTGTTCTTTATTTTCTTGACTAATTAACATAAATCAAATAACAAGCCCGTAAATATGTTTTCGGGATTGGAGCTACGCAAACTACTCCTCAGCACTACGCTACCTGCATCCTCCCCGGGACGGCGGGATATGTGAAGGTGTCAATCAATATGTGGGGTGTAGCAGTTGGTGAGATAAAATAAAAAGGAGCTGGTGCGGGTTTGAAGAAGAAGAAGAAGAAGAAGAAGAAGAAGAAGAAGAAGAAGAAGAAGATACATTTATTTTGTAAACAACAACAAAAATTGCAGTACATTGGAAAAGTGACATGTATAGACTTAACCTAGACTTAAAGCTAAACCTAGGAGCCATAATCAATCATATTTGTGTTTACAAAAATGGAGTCCACTCAGCATATGTCAGAGCACTCATGAGTGCCATGACGCTGATCTTCCGTGGATCCAGAACAGGACATGTGTGAGACAGCGTGCTGTGTATGTACGCTGTGTACCTACTCATTTATGTGCGTGCCTGTGTGAATGGCATATATGTATAAAGATAAATACATAAAATTAAATTAATATGGACAAAATAAACACAATAACCATGATATATATATGTACTTACACCAGCCTATCTTTAAGCATGGTTTGATGGTTTCCATTCAACATCTGTCTTAAGACTTAGGCCTAATGACATAAAGCTAGTTCGAGACAGCTGTCGTTCTTAAATTCGAATACATACTACTTTTATATACGGCCTACTGTCTCGTTTTCATGGTGAAGGATTAACACCTTCACAATACTTATTCTAGGGGGAGCAAAGTAGGACCAGTTTATGTAGCACTGTATCTCGGAGAGTTTTTATGTGATTGAAATAGTTTCTTCAACAATGTTTCTATTATTGAGAGATTGTTTTATAACATACCACAGACAAAATTAGTCAAAAATTGTTTTCATCCGAATCACACGTTATTTTAAAGTGCTATTTTTTGTTTCAGATTTTCCTAAACTTCACAGATTATGCGCTGGCCATGCCAAATGATTGTGAAAGCAATTTGGTGCAAGTTTTTGGTGCGGAACCCGACTTCGACCACAAGTAAGATCCCATATAATATGATTTAAGTATACTTTGATACTTTAGTTTTAATTTATCGGTAATCTGCCTGATGTTTCCGCGATTATTACTGATTAAAATAATAGTATTTTATGCAAGTGTTGTTATAATAGGGGTTAAAACCGGCGAGTGGCGTTGGGTTGCGATGCGAGCGAGCCTTGGTGAGCATCGCAAGTAAAGACACCACGAGTGTTTTTTAACCCAATAATACAACGTTGCATACAATAGTTTTTTCTACGACTAACGAGCCGTTCACTAATTATGTAAGGGCAATAGCGAGTAACGCAAAGAAAGACGCTACGAGCGTTTTAGACAGAATTATAGAACGTTGGGAACAACAGTTTTTCTACGACTAAAGAGCCATTCATTAATTACGTAAGGACAATCGCAAGTATCGCAAAGGAAGACACTAGGAGCGATTTTTGACCGAATTATACAACGTTGTATATTGTCTTTGGCCTTAAACTGAGCGAATCGGCCATTGTATTCTATAAGCCGATTGGCTCAGTTTAAAACAAACAAGTCTATATACAATAGTTTTTCTACAACTAAAGGGCCATTCATTAATTACGACAGATTTTTGGAACCCCTCCCCCCCCCCCCAGGGATCAATACGTAATTAATGAATGACCCCTAGGCACTTTTTAATAAAACACAAAAGTCTAAATATTTATATTTGCACCAAGATTTTTCTAGCAGCAAATTGTTTGATACCTCTTGCGCCACGACAATGTTGTTGTCTTGTTATAAGTTGTTGAAAGTGAGAAAAATGGAGGAAGACGAGCCTAATTGTACTCCCAAAGAAATTTGTGTCACACTCTCCTACCATAGTTGTTATTACTTGATGGGATTATGAATGTTGCAGATTGGAAATGTATTGTGGTTCCGTGGCCAAAGCAGTGACCACAAAACTGCCGAAGGAAGGCCTAGGCCCCAGCAATATCATGTACATTAGGATGTACGCCAGCGGACTCGCGAGAGACTCCAAGTTCAAAGCACAGTTCACCGCCTTCCGAACTTTGGAGGGAGTGCTAGGTAGGTACCAGGGCCGGATTTAGGGAAGGGCATCCGGGAGGGCCTTGGGCCCCCACAATAGACTTCATAGCAAGTATAGCGTGATACCGAATTATCGGAGAAAAGGGGCGGTCAGTTTTACGTCTTGAAAAACCTTAGCGACGATGGGCGAAAACCGACAATCGAAACTTGCTGTCCTGAGCATTGAGCTTGATTTCAACGAAATCACCAACGATTTTTCTTGTAATAAAGCTCTGCAGATTCCGTTCGTTAATCCTAAAATTTTATTCCGCATAATTCTTATTTTTGATGATTATAAAAGAAATTATTTGGTTCACAATAAATTATTTATTGAAAAAGTTGACTAAAAAAAATTGTGCATTTTATTTGGAAAATAATTAGGTGCGAGACAGGGGCCTCCACTCCTTTGTTCCCCTAGGGCCTCCACAAATCTAAACCCGGCCCTGTAGGTATAGTCGGCAAAATTGAATCCTGTCATGACCCACCATAAAATAAAAGTAGGTGAAATTCGCCTGAACATATACATATAACGTGTCTTTGGCGGCTTCTGGACAAAGACTGAAATCCCGAGTAGAGTTACCTCTCAGGAATGCTCTAATCCATACTTATCCATATCCATATCCATATTCCATATATATCCATATAATCCATATCCATATCCATATATCCATATATCCATACTTCCATACTAATATTATAAATGCGAAAGTGTGTCTGTCTGTCTGTATGTCTGTCTGTCTGTCTGTCTGTCTGTCTGTCTATCTGTCTGTCTGTCTGTCTGTTACCTCTTCACGCTTAAACCGCTGAACAGATTTGGATGAAATTTGGTATGTAGATAGTTTGAGTCCCAGGGAAGGACATAGGCTACTTTTTATCCTGGAAAAATACCCTTTTCCGCGATAAACGAATTTAAGGCAGACGCAGTTAGTATTATATATTATTTGATCAAATGGAAAGAAAAATATTTCTTTAGTCTTAGATTTATTTATTTTATGATAAAATAACAATATCAATTTGCTTAATGTCAAAGTTACACGTCGTATTTAAATCATAATCATCAACTTAAGTATAATAATAACAAAATGAGAGAAAGATTATTGTATTGTACTGTACTGTACTGTACTGTACTATACTGCACTGTACTGTACTGTACTGCACTGCACTGCACTATATTGTCTTGTCTTGTATTGTATTGTATTATTGTATTGTACTATAGTGTAATAATAGGGAATATGCATGAATATTTGTTTTTGCTTTATGAAAAGCCCATTCATGTAAAGATTTTTTGTTCAGTAGAGATTTTTTTTTCGAATAACTATTAAAATAACCTAGATATAAGCCATCAAAAATTTAATTATATCTGTTTCTAGCAAAACAGAATTTAATATGGAGTTTATACGGCCGTAGTGGACTATGACGTCACAATACATGTCGGACCTCTCTGCCATATCGCTGTCTAATTAGTAGTTTAAAATGCTTAGGTATATCACGCGTATTTCTCGGCCGATTTTAATTTTTGTTTCACTTTTTGAAATCGTTTTTGGGGTATTATGATATATTTTATGATGATTAAGTTACGAAAAGCGATTAAAAAATCATCCATGTACCCTATTTAGCTCATTCCCCATAAAGATAGTTATGTAGGTTAAAAATAGGATAATAATTACAGAATAGAAGCCAATCAGTACAAAGTAAATTAAAATAATATTCCAATGTCAACCACACAAAACAATTTGAATTTTAGACTTATAGATGATTTTGATTTTTAGACGCATGCTTGAACGATGAATTTGACTGCGAGGACGGAACCTGCATTGACAAGAAACTAAAGTGCAACAACATCGCCAACTGCAGACTTAAAGCTGACGAGGAGTGTGAGGTATCGTGTACTAGCATGCCCGCGGTCTTGTGGTGACCTGACCTGTGTGCCAAGTTCCATATAAAGGAGGATGGGCAGATTTTTATGGACACCGGGCCTGGTACCAATAAGAATTTAATAAGCGATATTCCATCGGAAAGGTTTTTTTATTGATTTAATTTGTTTGTATGGCAAAAATTATCAAATCTCGTCTAAAGTCGTAAATAAATTAATAGTGTAAATAACACAGGAAAAACACGCTTTACAAGACTTTTGTAACAAATCCAAACATAGCTATGGTACGATGTTCCATCATGAAGTTCCAGTTCATATCTTCCGGCTCCATCATCAGATCAGTTCAACAGTACCATATTATTGTATTGTCATCAGAACTACATACAGCTGCCAATTTTCATGACGCTACGATCCTTGGAAGATGGTTAAATTAGTTACCTTAGATTCCATTACATAGTTAGTTACATATGTACAGGTCGACCTAATAAAAGCGTGTTAAAAAGCAGTTTATAGCAAGATCATTTCATCAATTAGATTATTTTTATTCTTATTGCGTTTTAGCTGTATACAATGGTTTTAAAATGTTCTGTTATATAAATACGTGAAAGAAAACAACAAAATATCTATATGGTTTATCAATTAAAAAACTACTATCTTTTTTTAAACATAAGGTTCTTCAATCATTGCAAGCATTCATAGGCTGCGGTGACTGCTTAACATCAGGCAGGCCGTACGCTTGTTTGCCACTCTAGTAATATATTTAAAAAAATGAGCTGGGTTTAGGCTGCCCGATTAAATGGGAGGGGCTATTATAGGGGGAGCTATTCAAATTCCATTTGAATACAGAATCATCGACAATTACAAAACCTTCATAATCTGCGACACAGGAACTTAGTATCGAAAAAGTCACGTTTCAGCTCACACTACTTTTATGCGACTATAACTTTTTTCACACAAGACTTGGGACTATCTGCCATAGTAAAAGTTTTACACTTTAGAATAACATATGCGGTGTCTGTCATATCGCTTGTCCTTTGGTCAGAGTCAACTAGCTCACCCTCCTTTAAAGGAATTTTCTAACGCGCACACTCCGAATGTGGAATTTCTCTACCGCAGTTTTCCCTGGAGGTTAAAGCATGGGGTTCTTCATGAGGGGAGTGATTAGGTTTTAAAAAAGGTCGGCAACACGCACGTAAAGGTACAATCTATTTCCGACCGCAAACAGCAACCGCACGTCCCGGCGCACTCCAAATTGAACCATAATACCAAGGATAAAAGTTTAAATTTTCAGTGTGTAGTTTGAGTACACTTGAAAGTGTAGCGACTGCACGGCGACACTTCACATCATTATAAATAATGAATGTTGGACCTTGTAACCTTATTATTAAGGTAAAATTTTGAGTGCGGCGGAACATGCGATTGCTGCATGCTGTCGAAAATGGAATTGTACAAAAATGCCCCTGGCGTTGCGAGCATCGTGGTTCAAATTCTACTTGCAATATTTATTGTAATTACATTAGCGATAACTCACGTCGTAAAAAGCCGAGTACTGCTCGACATGTTTCGATTCGTTACGAGGTCCTTAGTTATAAGCGACGAGTGGACACCGACGAGGCCCGCCCCGCACTGCGCGCCAATGCTCTGACAGCAGCTTCTCACAGCAGGTGGAGGCGGCGAAGGTATCGAACTACCCTCGTTTTCATTGTCATTTATATTATTAATATTATTAGTAGTGATTTTTTAAGATGTGGTTACCTAGCTTGAAAAAAAATTGGTAGTCTGTAACGTCAGTTTACGAACAATAATTTCACGTGATAACGTCATAAGTAAACATTGATGAAAAATTGCATACTTTTATGAGTTCACAAGCCGAACGCTTAGGCCGATCGTGCCTCTCTATCGCTTGTTCCGCGCTCTCGCTTGCACGCTCAGGTAGAACGTAACAGCGGAACGTGACAATGAGTCATGCTCAATCGTGCGTGCAGGCAGACGGCTTCATCGATTTATAAGACGTTATTCCGTCAAAAGGATATTTCATGAGAAACTTATTTATTTTGTGGCCCAGACAGAGAAGCAGTCGATAGTGAACGAGCCACGGATCCTCATCATGCTGGGCATCTTCTCTCTCGTTCTATTTGTTATCGGAGTCTTCTTCCTAGTCACGTGCATCAGGAAGGTATACCGGGACCATCAATACATTAAGGTATGTCTGATGATGTATGTAATAATTTAATAAGAGGCTCAGACCAGAAAAAATAGACAGATGAAGCTGCAAAAGACTAATGCCTCCTAAAACTTGCTTTGCACTATGACCTGTCCTGCGCCATCCTCATCCAGCGGACTTCAACGTCTTTCAGATCATCAGTCCACCTTATAGGGGCCTAACCACGCTGTGTCTTCCCGTATCGTCACTCAGTCGCCCATTGCTATTTAAGATTACAATTCTTCGAGTAACGTCATGAACTTTTTTTAACCTATTTATATCTCTTGAGGCCTTAGGAGATATTTTTAAAAGTACTAATTAAAATCAAGTTCTGATCTCTCATAAAATTCCAGATGGTTCGACATTCAAAAATGTCTAATCACTCTCGGCCTCAGGAGCAGTGGCGTGCAGTCCATATAGGCACAAAGGCACTGTCTACCCTAAATGACCATGGTGCCATATAGGCACAGAGAAACTGCCTACCCTGGAGCCCTGAACAAACATGGCTCCATATAGGCACAGAGAAACTGCCTACACTGAAGCCTTTAACAACCATGGCTCCATACAAGCAGGTCTATAGGCACAGGAAAACTGCATACCTTGGCCAAAAAGGCGCGAAAACTGCATATCTTGGCGTGGCCTTGTACAGCTACTGCTCAGGAGGATATATGTCCCACTGCTGGGCCTTTCCTATATTTTTTCATGAAACAATATTTTTTTAGGAGCAACTCCAGGCCAAATCGCAGGATCACTTGGACCGTATGTCGGAGTGCGAGCTCTCGTTCGGCTCGGGGACAGACTCCGAGCCCCGGGAAAGTCTCGAGCGAGAGAACTTCACCAACGAGATGTACACACAGCGGATGAACGCTCGAAAGGTATAAAGGTTTAACCCAGTGGTTGTCTGGTAAATTATCCCTTAAGCAGGATGATTAAGTAGGCCATTTGAACATTTGGTTTTTTTTATAGTGCAATAAGGTTTTATGTAAAATTATGAAGGTTATTAGAAATCGAGGAGCTATCATATGAACATTATTATTTGTTGTTATAATGGCTACAATAATACATATTCAGTGATAATGATTGAGGTGTTTAAATGGCTATCGCTGTTTAAGACTTAGAACCCAGAGACAGTCAGACCGACACATGGAACCCCAATTTCTTTATATTGAAATAATACATTGTAGTAGTTTGTTACTGAATTCACCAACTTTTTCAGTTAAGCAGCATCGGATCAGACTTTGTCCAACCCAACACTCCTCCTAACCATGACGACGACTGGCCTGACCGCACACCGATCTTGACGGAGGACAACTTAGACTACAAAGGTAGACCGAGGTGTAGCGACGCAAGCAGGAAAGGGTCACTGAGGACAAAAGCCTTGAAAGAGGAACGAAAAGAAGAATACAAAGGTAGACCCAGAAACAGTGACGCGAACAAGAGGAAGGTATCACTGAGGACTGCATACTCCAGAGAAGAAATGTGGAAAGAAATAGAAAACAAAGGCAGGCATAAACGTAAGGACTCACACAAAGAGGAATCGACAAAGACTAAGAGATTGAAAGAAGCTAGTAAGGAAATAGAAAACATAGGAAGCTCTAAAAGTGAAAAAGTTAAGCACGAATTGTCAAGAACTAATACTTTACAAAAAGAAGAAGAGATAGAATACAAGGGCAGAACCATACGTGACACGAGCAGAAAGGAACAATCACTGACGACTAAAGCATCGAAAGAAGAAAAGTGGAAAGAGACAGAAAACAAGGATAGACACAAAAGTGATATTAACCAGACGGAACCATTGCCGGCAGGTAAGGATTCTAAAGAAGAAGAACACAAGGAGGTAGAATATAAGGAAAAGCATAAACGTGATAAGAGAGAACAATTGCCCATGGATAAGGATTCGAGAGAAGAATGGAAAGAGACAAGATACAAAGATAAGCACACATGTGATACCAAAAAGAGAGAACAATTGCCTGTGGTTAAGGATTTGAGAGAAAAATGGAAGGAGACAGAACACAAAGATAAACACAAACGTGGTACCAAGAAGAGGGAGATATTGCCGTCAGCTAAAGATTCGAGAGAAGATTTAAAGGAAGTAGAATACAAGGGAAGACCCAGACGCAATGACACAAGCAAGAAAGAAGAATCGCTAAAACCTAAGAGCTCAAAAGAAGAATTTAAAGATAAAGAAAACATGAGTAGAACCCGTGATACTAGTAAGAAGGAGGAATCGCTGAGGACTAAGAGTTCAGATGAGATGAAGAGCACAGACGTGTCAGTTGGAACCCTGGACACCAAGGAGTCTGGATGTCAAACGAGAGAGAGTCTGTTTCTGACGGACCTAGTGAGTTCTGATGGTAAGTTTTTTTTATATGCACAGATTAATATTATTGTTACGGGGCAAACAATACTCTCTATTTATAATTAAAAGTTAAAAAACTACGAGAATCGTAATATTTTCTTCTGTTTCCGCGAATATTACTCATTGAAATAAAACAATTTAACGGATTATATCACGTATATTATCTCATTTTAGTTCCCGACGTTTCGGAAGCTTTTCAGCTTTCCATGGTCACGGGTGGACCCGTCCGCGCGATACAATCCGTTAAATTGTTTTATTTCTACGAGACTCGTGTCATTCCACCAATCAAGGGAACGTTTTCTCGATTCTTTCGACGCCGCTGGCATAACAATAAATAAAGACTAATCAATAAATCAATAATCACTGTACTCGCACAAATCAAAGTCTAAACATGCCTTAGTCTTGCACTTTCAAATTTTCAATGAAAATATTAGTTTGCCTCTTCTAAATTTACAAAAACTAAACAATCACGTAAACTCCTAATCATGAAAGAATGAATACTTGGTATTTTTGTCCCAAAATGAACAACTTTTAGCTATGTTAATGGATTATAGTTAGTTCCTTTGCTTTTACGCGAAAAAGGTTCTTGGTTAGATGTGACAATAAATTGTGCTCACATATGCGCATATTTTCATGCAGTTTCCACAAAAAAAATACACATGCAAATACAACAAACTTTTTCCCTTATTAGGTGCATTGGTCTGATGTATTTAAATAATAGGTTTTGTAAGGTGTAAGGTATTGTAGAATACCAATGATATGGCTTGCCACTTCATTATGCTGAGTCAGCGCCTTTTCTCCGCCACGACACATGGTTTCTCATTTTTTTTCATTTATGTTTAGTTTTAAGCACGTTTATAGTTTTACTAACTGTTGCCCGCGACTTTGTCCGCGTAGAGATTCAATTAATAAATAGCCTATTTGTTACTCTGATGTCTAAACAACATGGGACTGTTTCATTGGGCTCCGTTCAGTAGTTTTTAAAATTAAGAAGAACGTACATACATCGGCACAATGTTTCATGTTATTTTGGATATTAGGAGTAGAAAATAATAAGAATACTTGTACTTTTTGTTTTACAAATATCATGATAATAATCACAATTTTTGCAATTTATTAGTGGATCACTCCACTAGCGTTATTATTATAAACAAAGATCAGAAACAAATGAAAAAATTTTTCGACGATACTGGACTTGAACCAGTGCCTTGAGCCAGACCGGGGCAGCACGCTCTACCATCTGAGCTAATCGTCCACACCAGTAGTCGACGATACGACCAGCAGATGACAAAATTCGTCGACTACTGGTGTGGACGATTAGCTCAGATGGTAGAGCGTGCTGCCCCGGTCTGGCTCAAGGCACTGGTTCAAGTCCAGTATCGTCGAAAAAATTTTTCATTTGTTTCTGATCTTTGTTTATAATAATAAGAATACTTATTTTTACTATGCATTGTATAATCATGTAAGTTGTGAATATGAACAAAGTGTTTATCTATTTATCTCTGTATCACTTTCAGGAACAAACTCCAGTTCCCACAGCCACGGGAGGTTAGCCTTCGTATGCTCTAATACTACGATTGCGCAGCCTCCTCCCGCCAATACCTCCCACATCACTATAGATCTCCAGGCAACTCCACGGGAACCTTTACGTGAGTTTAAACTTTCCTCTACGAGTATAATTTTTATATTTAACGACCGGTTTAGTTCAGAGGGGTAACGTTGCCTGCGCTGCGAAGCTGAAGTTAATGGTTTCAAATCTTGGTAAGGGTTAATAATTATGTGATGAGTCTAAATATTTGTTCCTGAGTCTTGGATGTTTTCTATGTGTATAAGTCAATATATCTATTAAATATTTCGTCCTCTAGTACTCATAACACGAGCCTTATTAAACTTACCATGGGACTAATCCGATTTGTGTAGAAAATTTCCTGTAATATTTATTTATTTATTATAAAATTGTGAAAATTACATATCTGTACATTGAAGACATATTGACATATATAAGTAAAAAGGGTTATTATCATCGAAAGTATTTTTTGGGTTTTTTGTTATTTGCTACTTCATCGCGTCATAACGGCTCGACGGATTTCAATCATTTTTAGTACAACTATAGCTGAAGAAATTGGCATACCGTATACGGTACTTTTTACCCAACTACGCTATATCAAAAAAGCGGCCAAGTGCGAGTCGGACTCGCCCATGAAGGGTTTCGCAGCCGTTTATACAAAAAAATGCACTACAGATGAAAAAAGTACGATATGAAATAAAACACTAGCAAAAGCGCGTATCTCCCCGGCACTTACGTCCTTTTGCTGAGAAGCGCAGTTTTTTGGCAATAACTTAAAAACGGTATGTCCGATCATGTTGAAAACAGTTTTCGTTGAAAGTATTTGTAAATATTTTCACATTTTTTGAACATACCGTTTAGAAAATAGAGGGGGGGACACAATTTTTGCTACTTTCGGAGCAAATATTTCGGAAAATATACACTATATCAAAAAGTGTTTTTAGAAGAACTGTCGAAATATGTGCCACACATTAATATTGGCTGAATTTTTTTTTAGTTTCGATTACATGTATGGAGTCCTGGACCCCCTAGAAATATATATATCTTTTATTTAACTATCAAATTAAGTAGCGGTTTACACACGACACCTGTGCTCCAAATTTCATCAATTTACATCTTTTAGTTTTTGATTAAAATGCCTGTGACATACGGACGGACAGGCAGACAGACAGACATGACGAATCTATAAGGGTTCCAGTTTTGCCATTTTGGCTACGGAGCTTTAAAAACGCTTAATTGTAGAGAAATTAAGTTTTACGAAACATAATTAGCACATAAAAAAGTCATATTTAAAACCCCCAAATAAAAAGAGTCACAACGTCGCATATTTTTTGGTCGTTTTCGAAGCGTACACTTCATACCCGCCCCCGCTGTCTTTACCCCCTCGTCGCCCGCAGACCATGGGTGTGTCTCGAAAGAACTTGTCAAGCTATAATTATTTATGATCCCTATTACTTGTTTGAACAGATGCGGACCGTCGCCCTATGAGCTCCGAGACCACCCGATCGGCGCCTGACGTCATCATCGTGGCCAAGCCGATTCGCTTAAGCTGATTGGGGCCACTTTTTTGGCCCGAGAGCTAATACTTGAGGATAATAAATACTCGTTATCATCATCATCATCATTTCAGCCATAGGACGACCACTGCTGAACACTGTCTCCTCAATAAATTTCCACATGGGCCGGATAGATCCGATCCGCTTCCAGCGAATCCCCGCAACCCTAACCAGGTCTTCCGACCACCTTATCCTTCCACGTTGCGCTTGCCGTTACGCGGTCTCCATTTGAGAACCTTTCTGCCCCAACGGCCATCGGTTCTTCGAACTATGTGCCCTGCTCATTGCCTCTTCAGGCTTACCCTGTTTGCTATGTCGGTAACCTTGGTTCGCCTACGAATCTCCTCATTTCGGATTCGATCTCAATATAAGTACTGTCTTATAAGTAATTATTGAAGAAAGGGAAAAAAGAAAATACGGCGACCGTTCCGAAGGTGGGATAAAACCGGCTAGGGGCAACGTGGAGAAGAAAGTGCAATGATCGGAGTTCTTACAATAATTTGGGTGAAGCTGTGATGTGATGCGAAAGCAAAACAATCTTTACGATTTAAATAAAACCATTTAGACACAGATTTTACAGCGCGTATACATACATGGTGCCCGCGAAAGATTTTAACTACGCATTCCTGAGGCTATTCATAGTAAAAAATGTCATATGAACCAAGTCAAATTGAGCAATAAACAAAATCCAGTTATAGACGATTCTTGTACATAAAAATTGAAAGAAATTTCCTTTTAATAAAATGGTAACGATTATTTTTTCCAAAAAAGGATGATTTTAGTGAGCGAAACTTGGTCACATATGTGGCAACGTTGCGATCAAGAGAGCTTAATGTACTTTAGTAATCACAATAAATAGTCTCCATGAAACTTTATAATATCTTCAAAACTAAGCCTGATTTGCCTGGGTTTCATATAACATTTTTTGCTCCTAATGACCTAAGGAATGCGTGGTTAAAATCTTTCACATTTCTCGCGGGCACCGTGTGTATAGAAAATAAAATACGCAATGGACCCAGGATTTCCACATCGACCGATCTTGCGCCGCCCTCATACAACAATACGCTTGTGTCCTAAAAAAATATAATTAGTCTGTCAGTTCGATTATCAAAAAATATTGGACACGTACTTTTTCTTTTGTCAATCAAACCAAAAATGATGTAGATATAGCCCGTTAAAGTTCCCCGTGTCGTCACGCCGTGCGACCGTTTTTCGCACGGCGTGTTGTCATGCGCCCCCACTCCCAAACTTTGAAGCGCTTTATCTTCGTCTTTTTTGTTTGATTGACAAAAGAAAAAATACGTGTCCAATATTTTTTGATAATCGAACTGACAGACTAATTAGATTTTTTTACCCAGGAAACTGCCCTAGTTCTCACGATCTTGCTAAATTCAGGTATATTTAATACGTGCGAGTATGTATGTTAATTTGTCAGGTACTTATTTGATTTATCTATAAGAAACATTATTGAGGCGGAGGCAGTATTGCCCGAATAAGCATGTGTTTACTTATGAAATACTGTACATACAGCCATTAAAACATTTTTACAAATGGAACCTAAATTGTATTTTTGTAAAAGTGATCTTGTAAGTAATTTAAACATTGCCAAAGAATTTAGTGAAAAAAGTATTTTGAAAATTCTACCAGTCGCATAAGGTATAAGTATTAAGTAGTAGACCGATGTTAGTGTAGTTAAACAAATTGCAGTTGAATTCTTATTAAATTGATTAAGTTGCATTTTTTTGCATTTGATGGCTAAGTTGTATATTATAAATAAAGAATTGATTTTTGAAATTCGATGTTTGAATGTTATACAGAGTGAAACAACCGCAGTTTTTTGACTTGTTGACTCCTGTTTAAAGCATGCGTATAAATTGTAACGCATGCATGACGCTGCGTTTAAATTGCCGTAGCGTGTTCTCGTCTATATTTCCACGGACCTCAACCGCACCAGATCGCAGCAACAAAAAGTGGTGAAGCAGTGATTATCTGTGAAAAGTTGCGCTGCAGCTTCTTGCAGTTGGTTTGATGTGGTCCATACGGTTGCGTTTGATGTAGGGTTGCCAACTATTTCTTAAGCAAATATAGTATTTCCCAGTCCAAATTGGCTAGAAAGTGTATAAACGCCCCCATATCATATGGGTTGGCTGACGTGATCAGCGCCTTTCTCTGGGCACGGCTCCGCCTGCACTCCATCAAGTGTTGGACATCTTCTATAGTGCCACAGACACCACAATTAGGGGAATCTATTATTTTCATTAGACATCCGAACTTGTGCAAGGGCACATGACCAGTTCCCATAAGCAATCACAACCAGCTTACGGCTTAAATCAGCATTTTGGAATCTGGGGTATACGAGTAAGCTAATATTTATTTAAACGAATGCCCGGCGCCCATGAAAATTCATAAGCAAAGATTCGGAACAATAAACCCCCGGCCGTGCTACAAACAATTTGATTATTTAATCTATCCAAAGTTTGCACTCTGATAAAAGTGAATTGTTTAGAGCGGCAGCCATTTTAAATTCATTGGATTTTCCAATCAGCGCGGGGTCGTTAAAAAGTTATAACCCGGGAATCCATGTTTTATTTTAGAGATAGGTTGTAAATGATATGAAACTGAAAAAATACAGGGTTCGGTGTTCAAAACAGGATTTCCTGGTAAATGAAAAGTGTTAGGAGATCTTATTCTACTATCAGATTTTGTTATTGTAAGATTTTGCACGTTTACGATTACGTCGGCTAGGTTGTACATCTCGTCAGTTCTAGTATTTTTTTCAATCGCCAAAAGTATAGAAGTAGTAGTAGAAATATCATGTAATGGTTATCGTTAAGTAATACTGAGTACTTACGGCAAGTGAAAAAATATATCTTGCGGAAAATTCTGGTATTGTAATATTATCAACCCAAGATAAGGTTGGGAAAGGGAGGATGGAGACCCTGTAATACGCGTGCGGCGGGCGACCCGCCAGCGTTGCTCTATGAATATACAGGAAATGGCACCCGGAGCGGATGCCCTGCGCCGGGCTCCCACTCAACGCAGTAGACGTCATTACCCTTCTGCAAAAAACGTGTATCGATGTGAAGTTTGGATGAATTGGATCAAATCAGTTCATCGGCTTAGGACCTAGGTACACAAAAATACACTTTTAAAGTAATGAAGCCTCTTTTTTTAGGGTCCGTACGTCGAAAGAAAAATACGGAACCCTTATAGGATCACTTTGTTGCCCGTCTGTCTGTTTGTCTGTCAAAACACTTTTTCTAAAGAACGCATGGAGGTATGAAGTTGAAATTAACATGAAATAAAGTGTTTACATAGAAATTGCTGTCCATGGATAACCTATATGATACTTCCAGTTGTCCAAGAAATTTGAAAATGGTATGAAGGTAGCTCTTACAGCACAACCTACGAAATAAATCAGAAAAATCATATTTTTTTATCTCCGTTTGTCTATGTTAACAACCAATATAAAATGACCCCATACTGCGTATATTTTGAACTGAACCCTCGGTGCGCGAGTTCTACTCGCATTTGGCTGGTTTTTTCGTAGGTGGTTAATAATGTTATCTTCTACACAAAGTTCCACCGTTGTATGACACTGTTAAATAGCAAAATTGTATGCAGAACCCATTTCATTAACCGGTTCACCCTTAACCATTCTCCACCGTCCATAACTCGGCCCGCAACGAAAGGTCCTCACAATAATGTAAACAATTTTACTATTGTTTGCTAGCTACGTCCATTTTCGTATTACAGATAGACTGATATCCAACAGAAAAACTACCACGTCACAAGATACGCAAAACCTAACCTATTTCAAAAATCAATTGAGATGCTTGAGATTTTTTTATAGGTGACAAGTAAGAAGGCAGCCTACCTGATGAAAAAGTAAAGTACGTGTCTGTCATATATTCAAGTTTTATTTTAACTTCAATTGTGTGTATAATATTTTCTTCTGTTTCCGCGATTATTACTCATTGAAATAAAACAATTTAACGTGTAAAATATCTTATCTGTTTAAAAGTAGTTTAATAGTCTCTGTTTTTAAATATTATAATTAGTAATGAGGAAGCCTGGGAGTTTTTCTTTGCAGCGTTTCTTTTCTCCTCAGTACGCCTCATTTGTGAAATGCTGCTTGGTAAATTATTAGAATAAAATAATTAAGCCCTTCTGGCACATGTGTAACTGTCTTTACAGCTTAGGCCCATCTGGCATGTATGTAAACCTTTATTTGTGTTTTTCAAAAAATGGGTAGTTTGCACAAATTGTAAATTTGACAGAGGAAAATACATCTTTTCTCAGTCCTCCCGTGACCATGGAAAGCGGGAAAGCTTCCGAAACGTCGGGAACTAAAATGAGATAATATACGCGATATAATCCGTTAAATTGTTTTATTTCAATTCAATTGTGTGTTGTAAAATTAACAAGTAACATTTTCAGGGTGCACGATTACTTTGCACATGCGTATAGTATCATTTACAGAATTTTACTTTGTAATACAGTACTTTGAGACATTTTCGGCAGTACCAAGACGTCAAAAGTCTGGGTCTAAAATTTGGTTCACCCAAAAACAGTGACTCGTCTTTCTCTCTCTCTCTCTCATAGAAGATATTTTCCTAAAAAGAAGTGTAACAGATTTTCATCTAAATATTTTTTTTCACGTTCAATGTGTTTTTGTGTTCACGAATTTCAATTATTTTGATTCAGGTGACCATGCGCTGGTATTTGTTGGATAATTTTGACCTGAATAGGGTTAAGCAAAAACGGGTTATGTATTTTTCCTCCCTGTGCGAATGAAATTGCTAGCTTCACCTTTAATGTAATAATCAAAGATCCCAATAGGTATAGCGAATATACATAAAGTTTGCCAAAGAATATAGAGTGGTTACAACCGGGTACACTCCAGCTGCCTACCTTAGTAGGCACTAGACCCTTTACTTCACTTATCTTTTAGCATTGTTTGCTCACACCAGTTTTAACGCTGACACGCCCCTTTGAGAAGCAATGAATAGGATAAACCAAATAGTTTGTTCTTTTTCTAGCGACTTACAATATACTACATACTCTCTAATTTACTGCAACCTAACATAAACTAAACACGTGTATTTAACATTACAACTAGTACCCGAATAATACTCGAGATCCGGTGTACCCGGTTGTAACCACTCTATATTATGTTTTTCGGCGAACTTTAGGTAAATTTGCCTACCTATTCCGATCACATTTTACAACATAGGTAGCGTATTACGCTATCGGAGACTAGTCTACGTCTTCAACCAGATTTTATGAACCTTAATATCACAATATCCATTATATTATGCAAATTTTGTTTCTTCAGGCGACTTTTAATTAAAAAATCTCTCCTTACAGATGATCATAAAAGTTATATTACTTAGCCTCATTGCTGAGGCGTTAGCCCTATGCCCCATCGGGTTTAAACACGACAAAATGAACAACAAATGTCATAAAAATGCGGGAGATATTAAGACAGAATCATGTCCAAACTGCGTCTTAACAGACAATCTACAGAAATTAACTCGAAGGCAAATAAACAACGTCATACATCCATCGAAAGCTGATATTCAACTATTGACAGACAAATTCAAATATGCTGTCAAAAGCTTTGTAGACAGTGAAGGCATGATTGACACCTATCTTTGTCCTACGCGGTACAGTTATGACTTTGATAAAAAGAGATGCATGCCGCCAACCAACAGACGTTACCTGAATCTGGGACAAGTAGATTGCCCTTATTGTCATCTGAAAACTGAGCAACCGAAAAAAAAAACGGCCTAGGAATGAAAAGGCTCTCGATCTGTTTGATATTCCGATGTACGTTGCGAAGGGAAATAAGTCCGTTGCTGACATTATCGATAAAGTGTTGAGAGTATATCCTTAATATTGTAATTTCTTAGGGCGGTTCGACTGAGTGAATATTTGAACGTTTTAGAAAGAAAGAAAACAATTTTATTCTTTGACATACAATAAAACCGGCCAAGTGCGAGTCGGACGCGAGTCCAGGGTTCCATACTAACTTTCACTTATCCTAACATTATTATATTACCCTGTTCCGGTTGAGTTGAGTTTGCCCCTGATATCTATAGCATTGCATAGAAATGAGGTGCAAACTTAACGCAACCGGGTTGTTCAAATAGGTTTTGTGAAAATTGCAATTAAAATTAGCTAGTTAGAGGCATGGTTATAATTTTCGTGTAATATTTATGTTTATTTATACAAATTGTGAAAATTTCAAAGTTTTAGTTCGTTAACTTCGGAGATAAAGGGAGGGGAATGGTGTTTTTTAAAAAAAAAAAAAACGTGTCCAATTTTTTGATAATGTAACTGACGGATTAGGTAATTAAAATCATATGTTTTTACCCAGAAAACTACCCTATTCTTATCAAAATAATGCCGTTTGCTTTTGTGAAATGGTGGCGATGGTAAACAGACGTGTAAAACGCTCAAATATACACCCAAATATTTAAGAAATACGACATAATTAAACTTAAAAGCTAGTAATAAAATTGATGAATAAAATAACTTATTGTAGTTTTTACTCAAACTCACTACCCACTGAACCACTTATAAGGGAGATACACATACAGCTAAGGGAAATTAAGGTCTCACCTTCCTTTTTAGGACACCTGTGCGAAGCCTGGGCAGGCACCGGCACTAGTATTTATATAAATCTTTGTTTTTAATTAATAACTAAATCGAATTAATTTGGTAAAGCCGGAGTCATCTTTTGGGTATAAAAAGATGATGATAACGGTATCATGACGACCGATTTAGCTCAGCGGGAGTAAAGCTGACGGTCCTGGATTCAAATCCCGGTATTGGCAAATATTTGTGTGGTGAGCATAAATATTTTTTTCCTGAATTTAAAATGTTTTCTATATATATAAATAAATATATATATGAAATATCGTCGTCTAGTACTCATAACACAAGCCCCTTTCAGCTTACCGTGGGACTAGTTTAATTTATGTAAAAATTGACGCTTTAAAACAATATTTTTGTATGTAAAAATGTTTACATTCGTTAATTTAATTACCTACATCCATACAGTGATTTGAAATATCTATTTGATTACTAAATAGTCAACAATGAAACGTGAATTTAACTTTATAAAGCGAGATATTTAATTTAGAGTGAATACCAAAAAATTCTGCGCAAAATTGACAAAGTGTCACTTATGCAGTGAGCGAAAAGGCCTGAAAATTTACGGAATAACTCGCGCGAATTTCGGCGGCATGGCACGAATGATTTTTTATTATTTAAACTCTGAATGGTAGTTTGTTTCGTTCCAAATTGATGTGCATTTAGTACAGCCACAATATTATTTTCACCTCACTAGCTCGAAAAAGTTCCCTTGAGCGCCAAATCTCCTTGGAAAATTCCGTCTTTATTCAAAAATGCTCTGTGATATTTCCGTAACATACATCGGTGGTATCCATCCTATACAAAAACTAAGGATAAGAGTGCGATGAGGTCACAGGTACTTGAACATAAAATCACGCAAGCGTGTCACCGGCATAGGAGTAAGAATGTTTTGATCACAAACGTAGTGTCACTGGCACTCAAACATAAAATCACGCAAGCGTGTCACCGGCATAGGAGTAAGAATGTTTTGATCACAAACCTTGTGTCACTGACACTTGAACATAAAATCACTCAAGCGTGTCACCAGCATAGGAGCAAGAAGGTTTTAATCACAAATGTAGCAGCCCAATTCTTGATTCGCCCCCCCCCCCCCCCCCCCCCCCCCCTCCCCATCCCCCTTCCTGTCGACTACGCTGAAGAGAAAAAGAGGGTTATGATTTTTTTGCTCCTCCGCTGACGAAATAAATACGATATAAATCCCCTAGTTACTCTTATAGTTCGCAAGCACCTAATAGTGTTCTAATTTAATTAACGCACGTTCAACTTCACTTTGTAGCATGATATCGGAAAATACTGGAAACTTTCCCGAATTTCAGAAATCAGGTTTCAAACGGTTATAGGCAAAATAACTAAGCTTGTACGGGGCACCGTCCGTCCGCTTTTTGTGCATTTCCAGTATATTCGCGTCCGCCAGACTCAGCACTGTTCTATGAATATACTGGAAACCTCACCCAGAGCAGACGCCAGTGCTAGACTGCTTCACGCAGTGGACGTTTTTTTTTAACTACGGATGAAGCCAGCGCTACTGACAAGTTCACCGAGACACAGAAGGTTCTTTTTTGATCATAAGTGTCATCGTGTGACATCCCCTGCTAGACATAGGCTTTCTCAATAGGGGGAAGTTGCCCCGCTTAGCAAGGGTTGACGATTGCAATTACAATAGAAACACAACTTTTGGGGAGAGGCTCTGCCAAAGACGCCCTAGCGCCCTATTCCTGCGACGAAGGTGAGTGAGTTTGACTTGATCATTTTGACTAAAAAGCATGTTCAACGATGTATCTGCGATCAACAGGATGAAAACCGGTTTTGATCACAGGATTGTAAGAGGCACATTAGTATCTGAATAGAGAACACGGCACTGTTCGAAATTGATGAAGTCAATCCGTCCAACCCCTGTAGATATCCAAAAACTGAAAGTTTTCAGCACCAGCTTGAAAATTAACCAAAAATTATAACCATGTATCTAGCTTATTACGATACGCCGAAGACACGTTTGGCTCAGTGGGTTGTACAACGGCCTACGAAGCTGGCAGTCCCGGGTTCGAATCCCGGCCAGGGCAAGTGTTTGTGTGATGAGCACGAATGTTTGTTCCTGGGTCTTGGATGTTTTCTATATATTTAAGTATTATCATTTATCTATATATTATGTATATCATCGCCTAGTACCCATAGTACAAGCTTTGCTTAGTTTGGGACTAGGTCGATTTGTGTAAGAATGTCCGCGTGTTATTTATTTATTTATTTATTTATTAGGGCGGGAAAGAATGCGTACATTGAACAGCCGTAGGTTGTCGACCGGTCGGCCGACCGAGATACCGATTGAGATGAAACAAGAGCATGTCGGGCCATGCTCTTTTTAGGGTTCCGCAGCCGTTCATACGTAAAAACGTAAAAATGCACTACAGATAAAAAAAATGCGGTATGAAAAAGTGCACTAGCAAAAGAGCGTATCTCCACGGCACTTACGTCCTTTTGCTGAGAATCACTGTTTTTCGGCAATAACTCAAAAATAGTATATTCGATCATGTTGAAAACAATTTTAGTTAATAGTAATTATTAAGCTTTATTTTAATTTTTTTGGACATAGGTACCGTTTAGAAAATAAAGGGACGACGACGACGACACACAACTTTCGGAGCGATTATTTTCGAAAATATCCATTAAATCAATTTTTTTTTAGAAACCTCAAAATCATTTTAAGAAATATGTGGCACACTGTGGCTATTTCCTGTTTTATTTTCAGTTTCGTTTACATGCATGCAGTGCCCCCCCCCTACATTTATTTTATTTTATTAATTAACCATCAAACTAAGTAGCGGCTTACACAAGACACCTATACTCCAAATTTAATCAATATGTATCATGTAGTTTTTGAGTAAAATGCCTGTGATACACGGACGGACGGACGGACATGACGAAACTATAAGGGTTCCGTTTTTGCCATTTTGACTATGGAACCCTTAAAAACCATGGTAGGTCCATCCATCCATCCCGCGCTGAATGCAGAAAACAGGGAGGAGATCGCTCAAAACAGGGCGCCATTTCGTATCGGAGGCCAAGATCCACTTCGGGTCGCTGCGCAGGCGGAGTAGTAGTAAACAGTAGTATCAAGCTTATTATTTTTTACTTCTCCTGCTCAAAAAGTACGCCATATTAGCTTTGCGAAGCGAGACTAAAATAGTACATTTAGCCCCTAGGGTTTAAAAGAAAGCCATATATACTCGTATAATCCCTTACAAATTTCTATGACACTGAAAAAAAAACTTGCGGCCAGCTACATACTCCTTACGAATAATTAAATACCAACAAACCAACCTGATCAGATTGGCCAAACTTTCTGATATAATTGCTCAAACTGTACTTTTAGTACTTCATGAAATATACAATTTTAATATTAAGTCTTTTTATTTTCTTACAGCAGAGTGTTTAGCACGTGGCTAAAAGCCATTATGACATTCAGACATATTTGTCCTCGCTCACTTCGTGAGCTCGTCCAAATAATCACTTCGTGTCATAATGGCATATTTTAGCCCCTTATCAAACAATCTACTATTTAAATTTTCATATATCATTTTTTAACAACCCGGGTAGTTATTGGCTAACTGTGTTATTGGAGGGTGGTTATAGGCTGACAATTGGTTACCGAATCAACTGTCATCATAGCCCATACAAAATCATGACACTTGATTCAGATTCCGAGTGTCAAACGCGTTAGGTAATAGGGGGACAAGTTGTGTTAAGTTTTCACCTCATTTGCATCTGACGTGATACATACCAGGTGCATACTGAACTTACCTAACCGAGGTTAGTGATAGTTTGTACGGAACCCGCGGTGCGCCAGTCAGTTTTGAAATTGGCCGATTTTTTCATCTTTAAGAAACGCTAGACTGGATTACTTGTGAAAATGGCCGTGTATAAAGTTGGAAGAATAAAATGTCTGTACCTAAATTGAAGCGATTTTCAAAATAAATATATATATATATATATATATATTGTGTGCTTATTTGCGTCGTTGCGGCTTCGTCACGCCAAAACGGATTTCAACTTTTTTTGGTACACTTGTAGCTGGGCATCCACAGATGGTTATAAAATACGTTTTACTCGACTACGCTGAAGACTATGATTATTTTTCTACTCCGCTGACGAAATTGCGGGCACCTTGTAGTACAAAATTCATTATTTAATTATTATTTCCTGTAAATAGACTGTTGTATAGATCGTAACTCTGGAATATATCATTTTTTGACACCAATTCTCTTTCTACATTAGGTACTAAACTTTCTTTAAAAAAGATGATCAATCAATTCTGAAATGACAACATGTTATAATGCTTAGAAACGTAACTTTTGTAACTTCAATTTCTCGCTTGGCTTAATTTACTGATTAAAATTCTATTCCTAGGACATATTTCAATCATGTTGCGTTTAAAAACTTTAACGTGTATTTCAATAATTTATATCATAGATACTGTAATTTGTTTCAAATTAGTTGCTTTAGATCCCGACAAAAACGACAAAATTCAACACAGAAATCCTTTCATATCGACAAACAAGGTGTCTTTAGTAAAGAGAATCGTACCCAGAGACTATAAAACGCCACAATTTGAATATGACAGAAAACACAAGACTGTTTTCGTGCCTAAGTACAGAGTGCATAAAAGAGAGCCTGTACGTAACGGAAAAGTATTTATGGAGCTGTACAAGTTATTCTTCGACCCGATATTCTACGAAAACCACAATCCAATCGCCATCTTAAAACTGGGAAAACAAAATGGCCGAAATCGAAATGCTTTAAGGGAGGTATGTTAAAGCTTGTATTATTTATCATCTATCTATTATAAAGTTGTAAAAATGAAATGTCTGTAGATTAAAGATATTTTCATAAAAAATAAGTGATACGGACTATTTGAAGACCACTGAATCAAAAGCGCAAAATCGTCTGTGTGGGCGTCAGCGAACATGTCAGAAGCACTGCAGTATCGAGGAAGCCCCACCATCGCCCGGAACAGGTTGTTGTAAACAGTATGCGCAGGGCATTGCAGGCTCTTTGGGTGTAACTAGTCCATAGACCGTTAGTGTAAAATTTTTGGCAAAATGCCTTGAAAAGCGTGACCTTGACATCAAGTGTACAAACAGAAAATCTAAAAAACAGCGAACCAGCATGTTCCCTGCTCTTTCTATGTCAGAGTCATCTTTTAACTCCTCATTCACAATGTGCCACAGGTATCTAAATTGCAAGACTCTCAAAAACATGAAAAAATATATACAAATTAAAAATCACCCTGTGTGTTCATACAATGTCTTTAGTAAATGTTGAAATGGATCCGGAGGCAGAAGATCAATTCCAAATGCTATACAAAAATGTATTTAATGTCGATTTAAGGCACAAAATTTTCGCTGTACAGCATAATACATGACACTTTCATTTTTCTCCATACATGGGTTATTCCCACCTAATATTTTCTTCTGTTACCACCTGCTTAACCTGCGTGGTAACAGCGGGGATTTTTTTCCCATCTGTTACCAGGTGGTAACTACTGGGAATAAAATTCCCAACTTTTACCACAAAAGTGATTAGTGCTATTGGGGTGGTTGGTAAAAGTTGGGAATTTTAGTCCCCGCTGTTACCACTAGTAACAATTTGGTGGTTGGTGGGAATAACTCGAGTGGCCCACCCTAAAATACATCTAGATTTTTTTTTCTAGGCTGAATATGACCCGATTGGCCCTCATTCTGGGCGACCAATGATGTCAGATTATATACAAGATAATTCGAAAGTGCAAGAACCGTTCCCACACTTCTCTTTGTATAATTATTGGACTGTAAGTAATTAGGTCTCCCGCTTAGCTCAGACATTTATACTATTACTAGCTTTTGCCCGCGGCTTCGCCCGCGTACTAAACGTAATCTAACTCAAAATTGTTGTGTAACTTCGTAAATATTATTATAAACAAAGATCAGAAACAAAAAAAAAAAAAAAAATGTTCGTAAATATTGTTTAAATACTGTTGCGTTACTTTGTAACCTAAATATAGTATGAAAGATGTCTACTTAAGTAAGAATATAGATTTTAAGATTTTGCTATACCCTTACAGGGTCTATGTGATTACTTTTGTATATTTTATAACACTTTGTAATTACCATGGTACGCAATAAAAAATATGAATATGAATATAAATTTTTAACCGTCTACAAAAAGGAGGTTCTCAGTTTGACCCTTATGTAGGTATGTATGTTTGTCCGCGATTATCTCGTGTTTGGCTAAACCGATTAAGATGCGGTTTTCGAAAAAGTACTTGTTACTTTCTCGAGGTCTCGGTATACGACGTTTTGGTGAAGGCAGTTCTCTTAATTTTTTTTAAGAAATTATTGCAATAATTGTTGAATTGTTACGCCGGCAATGACTTACTACTACCACGAGATTATGATTAATGCAGATTTCTACTCTTGAATAGAAACTTTTGCCCGCGGCTTCACTCGCATCGTATTCGGGGTAATTTTGAATTTAAAAACCAGCTAAGAGCATGAAGCACCATGCTTAGTGTACGGTTCCGCAGCCGTTACTACAAAAATAAGCACTACAGACCAGCAAAAGAGCTTAATCTTCATGCGGCTTACGTCCTTTTGTTGAAAAGCGCAGTTTTTCGGCAATAGCTCAAAAACCGTATATCCGATCGTATTGAACACAATTTTCGTTGAATGTTTTTATTAAGTTTGACGTTTGTAATTTTTTTACGACTTACGGTTTAGAAAATAGAGGGAGGGGGGAGGACACAAAATATTCCCTAACTCATTTTTTTTTCTAAGAAACCTCAGTGCAGTGTTTTCACTACCCAAAGGTTGTCTGGAAGAGATCGCTTTTTAGCGATGAGACCGCCTGTTGTTTACCTCTCCTTGAATGTATTGTTTTCTTTACTCTGTTTTGTGAGGTGTGCAATAAAGAGTTATTGTATTGTATTGTATTTTTAAACTAAATATCGAAATATGTGCCACAGATTGATGTTTGCTAAAATAAAAATAAAAACACTCTCAGTAACATGTATGGAGTGCCCCCCTAGATATTTTTTTATTTGTTATTTAACTATCAAACTAAGTAGCGGCTTATACATGACACCTATTCTCCAAATTTCATCAATATACATCTTGTAGTTTTTGAGTAAAATGCCTGTGACATACGGACGGACGGACATGACAAAACTATAAGGGTTCCGTTTTTGCCATTTTGGCTACGGAACCCTAAAAAGCGGGACTTTCCCTGCGCAAAACAATGAGTATAATTCAAGATCCCGTCAAATTGTACCTTTGTGTAACTTTTTTGAATAATAAATTAAAATAAATAAATAAAATAGTGGCCTCTACTACGTTTCGGTGCAAAACATTGACTTGCAACCTAATGCCGTTGCAAAGTTTGGGTGGCCCGTCTGTTTCAACCGATTTTCGATCGAAACTAACGGACCGATTGAATTATAATTTGGCACAAATGCTTTCAATGACAAGAATGTTCATGTTCACGATATAAAACTTCAAAATCGATGCCATTTTCGTAATTAACGTCCCCAAAAACCATAAAAACGACACCCATATTGATATTTTGACATTTCAAACCCATCGCACACCAAGACGGAGATGATATTTCACGTCCATTAAATTGGATTTCAAAATCGATGCCATTTTCGTAAATAACGTCCCAAATAACCATAAAAACGACACTCATATTGATATTTTGACATTTCAACCTCATCGCACCCCGACAGTGGAGATAGTATTTCATGTCCGCCACGACAGATTTTAAAATCGTTGTTGTTTTCGTAATCAGCGACCGGAAATACCAAAGAATCAATACCCATGTCGAATTTTAGACATTGTAACCAAATTTCCCCTTTTAGGGGTTGAATTTTCAAACACCCTGAAACACGTATTTACTCATTTATTGATAGGAATACTCGTGTGAAGTTTAGAATTAAATAGTCGAAACTGATCTGATTTCCCCATACAAACTTTGGACCCTCATTTCATCCACTAAGGGGTTGAATTTTCAAAAACCCTGAAACACGTATTTACTCAATTATTGTTAGAAATACTCGTGTGAAGTTAAAAATTAAACAGTCGAAACTGATCTGATTTCTCCATACAAACTTTGGACCCTCATTTCACCCCTTTAGGGGCTGAATTTTGAAAAACTACCTATTGTAAAAATTCAGCTTTCTAGGCCTAACGGTTTGGGCTGGGCGTTGATTTAAGTGAGTCAGTCAGTCAGTCAGGACTTTTACGTTTATATATATAGATAAAGTTGTAGAAATGAAATGTCTCTACATTGAAGATATTTTCAAAAAAACGATTGTAACGAACTATTTGAAGGTCTCTGAAGGGATTTCTGTTTTGCTATGTTTGTATGTGCGTTGCCTTCATCACGCCAAATCGGCTAAACAGATTTCAACTATTTTTTGCACACTGGTAGCTGGGTCCACAGATTAGAGGAACTTTTTACCCGACTACACTGAAGAAAAAAAAGAGGGGTAATAACTTCCCTCCTCCGCGAACGAAGTTACGGGGACCTTCTAGTATATAATGAATTAATTAATATTGGCTTTTAATTATCATTTAGTACATCCTTTTTAATAACCAAGATGGTTACACTTTGTTAAACTAAATTTTTGTAAGGCCAATTATTGTTCAGATGGGTCTTATTGCCCTTAGGTCAAGTCTGGCCGTAGCTAGTATAAGGTTGCCAGCTACGGCCAGACTTGAAGGCGAAGATTCGTGTTCGCGTTGTCACGATAAAAGTTCGTGTTCGATCCATGACGAAGTGCTTTGCCACATCAAAAAAAACTTCACTACGTCGCTTTAATCTGGAACTGGACAGAACCCTTTGATGTGCGACAATTTACCGACAGCAGCGCGAAGGGTATTCGTAAGATGATTCGCGATAGGACGAATTCTTTGGCCATACGTGTCGCAACAAATTTTCGCGTTATCGCGATAGTGTGGCCCCAGCATTAGGAAATAAACAAATAAAGGTTTTTCGGTTGCAGTACGACAAGGCGCTTCTCCACGAGCTGTGTCCCCCGCAACAGGTCAAGCTGGGCCACCGGTGCATCTACGCGCCAATGGTGTCCAACCTGAACAGAAAGTAAATAGTCACTCGCTGCGCTTTGACTTTTATTTCACTCTCCTATGCTACATACACACTCCATCGTCACTGATCGATATAAATAAAACCTACTGGCAGCCGCAGTCGCGAGGCAATTCGACGTAGGTTGTCACCATACATCCTAAAAAACCAACCAAGTGCGAGTCGGACTCGCGCACCGAGGGTTTCGTACAGAATTTACGCTACAAATGGCCGTATCTGTGAAAATACAGTGTTAGCAGAGCCTTACTCCTAAGCCAAATGTGGACCGTGTTCGATCATTTTATATTGGTTACTGACATAAAAGACGGAGAGCTAAGTCTTAGTAACAGGGTCCCGTTTTACCCTTTGGGTACGGAACCCTAAAAATGGGGCACCGAGCGTGCATATCAGTAATCTATCCTAATATAAAGTTAAAAAAAGGAAATGTCTGTACATTGACGATAATTTTTAATAACCCTGTTGTAACGGTTCAAAAAAGTATTTGGAGGTCACTCCATCGTAAAAATCATTTTTTTTACTTTTGTATATTAGTATCTGACATTGAGGCTTCATCACGCAAAATCGGCTAAACGGATTTCAACAATTCTTGGTACACGGGTAGCTGGGCATTCACCGATTATAGTAAAAAATAAGAAAAAGCTATTATTAGAAAACATTTTATTTAGACTTACACTATCAATCTTACTAGTACTATAGGAAACTAAAAATTAACTAACTTGTATATTTGACATGGTTCGTTTCAGATCTTTTCAATTTCATTTCATATGTGTCGATATCAAAGTCACCTAAGTCTACGTAAGAGAAATGGAATAAGAATGTATTTTTTCAAACAAGAAATACGCATGCACAAATATTATGTATAATATAGAGTAAATAGTCAATAACGGGCCACCTTATACTAAAAATGAATTCTATTTATAGGTAAAGAGAATGAATTTTAGTTTAAGGCGGCCGGTTATTGAAGGGTGGCCAGTTATTGACGATTTACCTTACATGTATTTTTTTTAATTCTTCATATTATGTGTCCAGTTTAGTGTGTTACATATCTTGTACACGGTGATAGGTTGTTTATATTCTTTATATCTTTATTCACTTTCTTAAAGGTTTATCTGGAAGAGATCCCTAATAAGGAAAGTTCGCCTTTGTACTTATATCTTTTAAGTTGATTGCACAAACACCTTATTCTACATAATACGAGTATAATCTGAAGTGAATCAGATTATACCTATATTTTTAAAAGCAATCCATTTACCTCTTACGAGTTATCTTGTGATTGAAGTGCTTCAGGACAAAAGTATTTTTTTCATAATAAGAATAAAACTTAACAAATTTTAAAGACCTGGTTGATTTTAGTATGCATTGACGCATAATACGTACTTTGTAACTTAAATTATATCACCATAAAGACTGTTTACTAAACAATTAAAAGACAAATAGACAAGAAAAAATTGACCGACCAAAAATTATATAATTTATTTCATGTCTGTACTAACAGAATATAGCCACCCTTATATCAAGATGAGTACATAAGTACTTCTGATTGACGAACATCACCTAATTTATCACTTTGGCGTTATGTATTCTGATAACGGAATCAATTTTATAGGCGCAAAAAAGCCTTTGACATATTTTTTGCTATTTTACGTGAAGGAATGTTATATTTAGTACTGTGGCGTATATATACTGACAACGCAACCAATTATATAGGTGAAAAACATCTTTCTCACATAATAGTCGCCATTCTGCTCGATGTATGATGTATGATAAAGGAACAAATTTTCTAGGTGCTTTGTAACAATTTTTGCTCTATGCCGTAATTGAATAATAAATTTAGAGCGGCGGTTTCTTACTATTAGCTGGGTTGAAAGTGTAACTTGTTACAGGGTTACTGTGTCCAAATTCCACTTTGATGAAGGCGATTATAGCTGGACAAGTTCTTTCGTGACACACCCATGGACTGCGGGCGACGAAGAGAAAGACAGCGGGGGCGAGTAAGAAGTGTGCGGCAGGGTGTTCGTGCTCCGCCGCGCGCACATTTTGTACCCGCCCCCGCTGTCTTTCCCCCACCCATCGCCCGCAGACCATGGGAGTGTCACGAAAGAATTTGTCAAGCTATAGTCGCTCCATTTTCCTATCAATTTCTTGTTAGTTCAAAACAACCCATTAAATAGTATAATCTAGATGAGTACATAAGTGGGTGCGCTCATGACGCCACAGTTGTTGTCCTTGGAGGACATGAGAACGTAGCCGTCGTTGCCCCACATGTTGGACCACGAGTTCTTCACCAGCCAGTACTTCTGCCCGTTGAGGATGCCGTAGCCCACGGCAAGGACCGCGTGGTCGAGCTCGTCCACTTTGTTCTTGCTGGAAATATAAATTTTTGAAATAAATATTATCTATACTATTATAAAGTTGTAAAAATGAAATGTCTGTACATTATAAGATATTTTCAAAAAAATGATTGAAACGGACTATTTGGAGGTTATTGAATCAAAATATATATTTTTTTGAGTTTTTGAATGTTTGTATGTGTCGTTGTGACTTCAACACGCCAAATCAGCTATACGGATTTCAACTATTTTCGGTAGACGGGTAACCATTTGGTAATACGACAATTTTTATCCGACTACGCTGAAGAAAGAAATAAAGGTTATGACTATTTTTTTTTTTTCTCCGCGAACAAAGTTGCAAGCACCTTCTAGTACTGTTATAAATTTTGATATGTTTTCTTGGAGAACTAAGCAATGAGTTTATGCTTAGAAAGATATATTTAAGATAGGCTAAGTACTAATATTGTAATAGTTAAGAATTATTTAGAAAAACACTGAATGTTGAGTTTGTTTCGACTTTCTTCTCAACAGTGGTCTCCTCTTGGTAAATGCCGTAGAGTCAGACTAGTAAAAACGCCCTTGCGATATATTTACGATGTTATTTACCACTTGGCTTCGTAGTAGACGCCGTGGGAATAGAAACTGAAGGTCTTCTGCGACGCATCGATAGCCACTGAGATGGGGCCGTTCTTGAAAATGGCCAGCTGTAAAAAAGTACAATAAGTCTCCGTTAAAAAAAAACCTTCTCTTCATCATATCAGATGGTATGAAGTAGAGAATTATACTGAAGTCAAAATTACTTTGCATTGTCCAAATGTAACTAAATCAATCATTCTAAAATGCAGAGAACGATTTGAATATATTGCTTCCGTGAACGTATGTAAACATCTATACTATTATAAAGTTGTGAAAATGAAATGTTTGTACATTGAAGATATTTTCAAAAAAAATTGTAACGGTCAGCCTGTATGTAGGTCACAGAATCGAAAAATATTTTATTTTTATTTTTTTGTATGTTTGTATGTCAACATCATGCCAAATCGACTAAGCGGATTTCAACTATTTTCGGTAGCTGGGTATCTCAAGAAGAAGAGGTGTTATGACTTTTATCCCCTGCGAACAAATCAAATCAAATCAAAATATCCTTTATTCGAGTAGGCTTAGATACAAGCACTTTCGAATTGTCAGTTACAATGAGAGAAGTCTTTGCTGGGAAACATACAATATGATCCAACATTTGTTGCAAGGATTAGGGAAACCCAGAAAAACCTAATCAGATCATTTAACTTAAGTATAATACTTACTTATTATTGATAAAATCATCATTTTTAAAATTAAAATAATTAGTAAATCTAGAATGTGTCTAGAATAAAATTCTAAATGTCAGAGTATATAAAACAATTAATATGCGTGTACCAATTAACTATTACAATATTGTCTTAATTATACTTAAAACTTTTACAATTGTGTTATAACTAATTTATAATTGATACACGCAGAGGAGATGTACAAATTCTCCAGATCAATGTTAATATAAAATATAAACTTTTTTTTTTTCAGAGATGTATAAGGTCTCTAGGCGTCACGACATGCGATAAAATTAAATATAATAATTTGACTGAATTCTACTGAGATGTTTAAGGTCTCTAGTCTAAAGTTACGGGCACCTTTTAGTCCGCCATAACAAAGCGGGCGTTAATATCCAACCCGTCCTAACAGCCTAGAAAGAGTCGTGCCCGATATTTATGCGTACCTAGTAAACAAGTTGTAAAAGAAAACGTATGTATGTCGGTTTGTTCATCTTTAACGCAACAACGCAGCAACGGAGCATGGTATAACAGCAAGATTAGAGATAGAATATGAGATGTTTCATCCTGAAAAATTCTTGGTGTCAGAGACACAATGTAAGGAAAGTATGTAGTGGGATATAGTACTGACCCTGAGAGCCTTTTCATCGTTGGTGGTGACATTGACCCAGCCCTTGATGGAGGTCACTAAGGTCACGTTGTCGATGTGACAATACCCGTCCTGCAAACAACCAAACAGACATGTTAATTATCAAAGGGTCGGGCCGCGGAGCGTTTCGACCGCCGATACTTTTATGTAACAAATTACTGGTGAATAAAATTGACAAACGCATCGGAGTTTTAGGCGTAAGGTAGGCAAGGCATCATTTTCTATTTCTATTAAAAAAAATACCGAATTTCGTCACGTATGGTGTAAAAAATTCGTTACATTAAAGTCCAGCGGTTGAAACGCTCCGCGGCCCGGCCCCAATCTCAATGTGCCACAAATGGGTATCAGAATCATTTGATTCCATTATCGCGGGTGCAACATTTAAACTCATTCGAAGCTTCCTATTAATAAAATAATAATACGTTACTACAGAGGCCGGGACAAAAGGGGTTGCCGGCCGAAGACATATAGACGGCCGAGCAAAGCGAGGTCGGATAGGTCTGAGGCGGGCAACCCCATAATTCCCGCCAAGGTATGTATAGTGCTTTTTTCAAACATGCAATGAAATAAACAACAAAAAAATCCAAGTTTTATTTTTGAATTCGCATTGTGGCAGAATGCCATGATGCCTGTGCCACAAATGAAACAAAAAGCCACAAAGAGGACTTTGCCGGCCTAGGCTTGCAAGATTTGTATGAAATCCATTAACGACATCTTGTCCTAGCCGCACCTGAAACGTCATACTTCGCAGCCTATTATAAGGAACATAAAATCAATATTTCATTGCATGTTAGAGAAAAACATCTTTAAATATATACACATACTAGAAGGCGCCCCCGCAACTTCGTTCGCGGAGGAGAAAAAGTCATAACTCTTCATTTTTTCTTTAGCGTAGTCGGGTAAAAAGTATCCTATAACCATCAGGAGATACACAGTTACCCGTGTACCAAAAATAGTTGAAATCCGTTTAGCCGATTTCGCGTGATGAAGCCACAACGACACATACAAACATAAATAAAATCCAAAAGAAATATTTTTCGTTTTAATGACCTCCAAATAGTCCATAACAATCGTTTTTTTGAAAATATCTTCAATGTACAGACATTTCATTTTTAGAACTTTATAATAGTATAGATATTGATTGAAGTGTTACATTTTAATCATTAGCCATTATTTTTTGTTTCATTGTCACCTGCACTTGGCACTGACAGTTGACAGGACTGCTTTGTCGGTCGATGGTCGCTGTCGGCTGCTTTTTTTATAGTAAACGTCTGTATAATGTCTACTGTTTCTATGGAATAAATATATTTTTCTTTCTTTCTTTCTTTCTAATGTAAAATGAAATTATTGTTACGGACTATTTAGAGGTCACAAAATCGAAAAATATTTTTTTGGGTTTTTTGCATGTTTTATGTGTCGTTGTGGCTTCATCACGCCAAATCGGCTAAACAGATTACAACTATTTTTGGTACACGGGTAGCTGGGTGTCTCCAAATGATTATAGGATACTTTTTATCCGAATACGCTGTCATAAAAAAGAGGTTATATGTCTTTGTCTCCTCCGCTAACGAAGCTGCGGGCTTCTTCTAGTTCTTAATAAAGACGTGTTGCGATCTATTTGACGCTTTGGATGTTACGAACTATTTGATGCTGACTGTACGGTAAGGGAAATTGAGACGAGTACCTATTTCGCTCTTGTCTCGTTGACGAATAGGTCTAAAAGTATTTCAGCCTTAATGTACAGCTGTGTGCAATATAATAGCAGTATGTATGTAGGTAAGTCGTTTTTAAAAAAGGCAGATGCAAAAAACTGCTGCTAAATAGAATCTATGTACCCAAGGGCTGTTTGTACTGGCCACTGAATCAATTAATATTTCTAAATTAGTATAAAAAAATCACAAATTTCGAAAAGTACATTCCATATAAATAACAGTGTCTCAAAAGTGTCTTTACTTTCGAGCCTCCGACCATATAGAGAAATTTGGCAGTGGAATTTGAATCAAAAATGTAAGAAATTCGGGTATATTGCCTTTGTGTTAAATTCGAACGACTAAAACCTAATGCAACTCTATTCTGATAGAAAATGACTCAAAGTTCATTGAATAGGAGAAGGCCTTTTAAAAGGCCTTTGGGCGGCTAAAGGTTATTACATTGCTGTTTTCGAACCTGAATGCACTTTATTGTTAACTCATATAGTTGAATCATCGAGAGCGTGGAATTGCATATGTAGTAGTATTGTTTGTTTACAGGCATTCTATATTTGAATTTTCTATTTTCTTGTACTATCAGCATACAAAGAGGTTGTTTATATATATATATATATATATATATATATATAAACAACCTATGCAATTCCACGCTCTCGATGATTCAACTATATGAGTTAACAATAAAGTGCATTCAGGTTCGAAAACAGCAATTTTATGTTCCTTATAATAGGCTGCGAAGTATGACGTTTCAGGTGCGGCTAGGACAAGATGTCGTTAATGGATTTCATACAAACCTTGCAAGCCTAGGCCGGCAAAGTCCTCTTTGTGGCTTTTTGTTTCATTTGTGGCACAGGCATCATGGCATTCTGCCACAATGCGTATTAAAAAATAAAACTTGGATTTTTTTGTTGTTTATTTCATTGCATGTTTGAAAAAAGCACTATACATACCTTGGCGGGAATTATGGGGTTGCCCGCCTCAGACCTATCCGACCTCGCTTTGCTCGGCCGTCTATATGTCTTCGGCCGGCAACCCCTTTTGTCCCGGCCTCTGTAGTAACGTACTATTATTTTATTAATAGGAAGCTTCGAATGAGTTTAAATGTTGCACCCGCGATAATGGAATCAAATGATTCTGATACCCATTTGTGGCACATTGAGATTGGGGCCGGGCCGCGGAGCGTTTCAACCGCTGGACTTTTTTGGAAAGAGGTTGTTTATATATATATATCGAAGAACTAAAAACAAAAATAATGTCAGTGTGAAATTGTCAATATTATTTACGTTGTGCGTATATTTTTACATCTGATTTGATTGTATTCTTAATTAATTATTGTGTCCGCCCGTACGACTACGAATAATTTCTATATTTTAAAAAAATATGGCTGTAAGTAATTTTGGTCCTATTGAGAGTCATAGTAAGCAAATAATTTTCAACTGTTATAAATATTTTGAAAATGAACTGACGAAAAATTTAAACTTGCCTTACACCGCTGCCCAGTTAGTTGAAAAAATATTTGTCACCACGTCGAAAGTGAAGAAAATAAATATCGATGTCAGGAAGGAGAAATGGATCAAATAACAGACAATTTTATTATCAATACTTGTGACAGCTCAGATGAAGAACATGATAGCGAATAAAAGAAAAAAACAGAGGACTACTACTTATTCCACTTCTTGGGTATGTCATTTTATTAAGTTAAGAGATAATTATTCTCCTTTTGTTGCAAACGGTACAACCACTACAAATGCAATTCCATCTTCTCGATAATTCAACTATACCACGATTATAACTAAAATCTTAAGTTACATTTACATCTTGATTCTGCAAATCCGGCTTCACTGCTATTATTTTGCACACTACTGTATATAGTCCCGCTTTTTGGAAGTCGGTTAGACAAGGCCTCACCTGTCCCAGGTACCCGCCATATTCCTCCTCGGTGGGCAGCCCGTGCTTCATAATCCACTGGTACGCACGGAAGTCTTCGCCGCCGTCACAACCGTTGTTACCGAAACTGCAACACAATATTCATTAATTGAAATTGAATTAACAGAAATTTAATTATTTATTTCAAGTATTTTGGCCCATACACGACGAATGATTTGGACGAAGAGCGATCGGTAGGCCAAAAAAGCGATGGATTGATTGTGTGAGAGACGACATGAGAAAGAAAGGAGTAAGCGCTGAAATGACGAATAAGAGAGATGAATGGAATAAGAAAACATGTTGTGCCGACCCTACATAAGTAGGATAAGGGCAGGGAGATGATGATATTTTGGCCCATATATGTCAGTTACAAATGTCTTAAAAACTATGTTAGTAAATACGTATCAAATTTTGCGCAGATAACTTTGACCCAGCCTAATAAGTCGTTTTCCGCACAAATTACACGACTATATACAGTCTCAAGGAACATTTCGTTAGCGCTCTTCAGCAGCGGGCATAGCGCCATCTACCTTACATATTAGACAGTATATCAATTTTACCCCCAAGAGCAGTCGTGCTCAATGAACCGCACTAGATGATTTTCATTGTGCAGAAACAGGGTGCCATCAATGACTAAATAACATTTCGGGAAACATCTTGTTAAAGCATTTCAGCAGGCAGTAGAAGCGCCATCTACCGTGAAATCTTAAAACTTAAATATTAGAAAATATGACAGGTACACCCAAGAGCAGTCGACGAGTGTCTACTAACTGAACCGCAATGTTTTCCATTGTGCAGGAACAGGGTTCCTTCCACAGCCATATACAATCTTCAGAATCATCTCGTTAGAGTAGGGGTCGGGAACCTGCGGCTCGCGAGCCACATGCGGCTATTTAGATTAGTTTTCTTTTATCAAAAAGTACAATTTATTGTTGACAAGAAAAAAAATTGTGGCACATTAAAAACTTATTTTTTGTTTTATATATTGTTATTTCTGACTCTTCCGACGTAAAAGGTTGCCGACCTCTTCGTTCGAGCATTTCAGCGGCCAGTAAAGCGCCATCAACCGTGATCTTTTAGGACTAACTTATAAATTAGATAATATAACAATGTTACCGTCAAGAGCAATCCACGAGGGCCGGCTGGCTGAGCCGCACGACGTGGCTCCCGTTTTACAGGAACAGGGCTCTCTCCACGACTACATACAATCTCCAGGAACATCTCGTTGGCGTTTCAGGAGGCAGTATAGCGCCATCTACTGTGAAATCTTGAAGACTAATTTATAAATTAGATAATATGCCAATGTTACCCCCAAGAGCAGTCGACGAGTGCCTGCTGGCTCAGCCGCACTAGATGATTCCCGTTGTGCAGGAACAGGGCTCCCTCCACGGCCCCGACTGTGCCGAACGACCAGCAAGAACCGCAAACAGACTGATCTGTTTAAAATAAGCATACAAATTTTGAGCACCACAAAAATTACAATGGATGAATGAGATTATTTATTTCGGACACAATAAAATCCATAGTGTATTAGTAAAAGGTCTTATAAATAGGTTAGTAAGTACTTGTACTTAGGAACTTAATATCTTAACAATAAAGACATATCGTTAAAAAAACTTAACGTGTAGAGAATTATAGGAAAGTTAATTAGAAGGACTACCCAAAGGCAGCATTCGAAGAACAGAATCGTTCGCTCACCTTTGGAACTGCGGCGAGAAAGCGAGCAGCTAGCGACTATTTTCTCGCCCAACTCGCTCAAGAAACGCCCAATCGATATAGACACCATGTTAATAAATGAGATACATATAATTAGAATTCTCGCCGGCAGTGTGAAGAGCCAGCGAGGAATTAACAATATATATGTCTATTACTAACACAGGATCTATATCTTTTGTTCGTTTCTTGGGCGAGAAAATCGCCGATAGTTAATCGCTTCCTCGCCTTTACTGGGAACAGTGCCTAATGGAGAATCCACGCCACCGCACTGACGGCACCAGCGCCAGGCTTCTGCTGCGTAGGTCTTACAACCTTGTCACACACCGTGATCACACACACAGACACAGAGACAGTAGAAGCAAGTAGGTAACGAACGTAAAGGCTGACAGTATGCACGCCGTAGGTTTACTATCATCAAAAGGACCTAACTCTGAGTCTAAGACAGTTGCCTTACAATACTACACAAAACGCTAATTGAAAGTTCATCAGTAAATAAATAATAAAACAATAAATATTACAGCTCAATTTTTACACACATCGAACTCGTCCCATGGTAAGCTCAATGAGGCTTGTGTTATGAGTACTAGGCGACGATATATTTATTAGATATATTTACTTTTATACATAGCAAACATCAAAGACGCAGGAACAAATGCTCATCACACAAATATTTGCCCTTACCGGGATTTGAACCTGGACCCTCCGCTTCGCAGGCAACGTTACTCCCGATGGCTTTTAACCTCCGCAGTCCTTGTGCCTTGCGCATCGCCACCCCAGTGGCCGACGATGGCATTCCCATTCGTGGGCTTGCCTTCGGTTTTCCCTACTGAATCCGATTACTGGTAAGGAGAGCGAACCAGACCTAACCAGGGGGGTTATTGCCTCACGAAATTTTGACAATTGGTATCCGAATCACCTGTCATAGCCCATACAAAATCATGATACTTTATTCTGATTCCGAGCGTCAAACGCGTTAGGCAATAGGGGACAGGTCAAAGACAAGTTCTAAAAAAAAGTGAAAGCTTTCTTCAGTGTTAGGTAACAATACCGTTTCAAAATCCCACACTGATGGTTTGTTTTTTTTTAATTAGATTGCTCTAAATGATACGCAGCACTGATGAAGCCTCGAAAACGGCAAGCACAACCAGAAGATCTTTGTTCCAACAATATGCATTTAAAAGAGACTTCCACTTGTAATACAAGTTACAAGCTTTTGTGAAACGGGCCCCCGGTTGTAATTGATCGAAAATACTGTCATTTTACATCTTCGCTGTTCACAAGACACTGCGACAAAAACACCAAAATTCTGATACTGCTTCAGTACATAGAGTCCGATGTGGATGAGAGGAGAGAGTGGGTGGGTTATTCTTATGACATAATTTCAGCCGTGAGCCACCCTGTGATAATAGTTTACCTTTAACAGGAGTAACGGCGCCGAAGAGTCTCCAGTCGTGTTCCGAAGGCAGCTTGTCGCTCTCCTCTTCGATATCGACCTGGCCGTAGGGGAACGGGAGACCTGAAATAACGTACTTATGAGAGATCGGAATTACAGTTGTAAATATAAAGAGCCAGAATTTTCCTAAAACTCGATCGGTGATGGAGTTAATTCAATAATCCCTTTTTTAATGCATTATAGTTAGGAAAACATCGCGCAGTCGCTTTGCGGTCAGCGAAATGGTTGACGGCGGTGAAGCCGCTGACGGAACATGTCGAGGCGTTTCTCGTATGTATAGTAATGTAGCCAAGACCACATAGCCAACAGAGTAAGACAGAACCTTCCGGCATTTAACTACTGGAGATGACAAGCCATCATACTACGGAAATATTCCTATTCCCACAAACGCATATAATTAAAGGTAATCAGCTGCAAACAAAGAAACACCCACATTTAATTTACTGTATAAACTGACCGGCGATTTCTCGGTTACTTTGGCAGAGGGGGATGTATCCGTATGGCATCTCCAGTGGTTAAATGCTCTAAGGACAGAACAGATACGAGCGATAGTATTGCAAGCAACTTACTCTCAGTAGTGGAGTAATTACCTTCTGATATTTTTTTGTGATCATAATGTAGCTTTTAGTAATCTAGCCTCACCCTGGTTGGGTTCGGAGTATCTGCGTCCCCTCAGTGTGGCCAGTTCATCGTCGGTGCGATCAGCTAGATGGTTGATGGCGGTGAAGCCTCGTCGCGCGCGGTTATGCGAGTGTATAAAGGGCAGGGTCTGACGGCAGATGTTGAAGCCTTTCTCGTATTCGATGACGCTGTTATAGCTATGTGAGTCTGTATAGTAATGTAGACTCACCTTTGTTGAGACCATATAACCAACAGAGTAAGACAGAACAGATACCAGCGATAGTATCGCAAGCGACTTACTCTCAGTAGTGGAGTAATTACCATCTGATATTTTTTTGTGATCATAATGTAGCTTTTGGTAATGTAGCCTCACCTTGGTTGGGTCCGGAGTATCTGCGTCCCCTCAGTGCTGCCAGTTCGTCGTCGGTGCGGTCAGCAAGATGGTTGACGGCGGTGGTGAAGCCTCGTCGCGCGCGGTTGTGCGAGTGTATGAAGCGCAGGTTCTGACGGAAAATGTTGAGGCGTTTCTCGTGCTCGATGTCGCTGTTGTACACTTTGCCGTGCTTGTTCTTGAATCTGAACGAAAATGTACATTATTTCTTAAGGAGTGCTCATTAAAGAATATACTAATACTGGTTCTGTTTCCGGGCATTTCACGAAAAGTAATAGCAAATAAATAAATCTGATATACAAAGTGTAAATTTTAGCGAATATATTCTCTACTTCTAGTATAACTGCGCTACAAGACTCTGCCGAGCAACAAATATTACTCATCTCATTCTATACAGGATAATACGAGAGAGATGGGTGAGGATTTTTAACTAACCCGACTGGAGTATAACCATCCGGTAATGTTGTAATTGGTTAGTGACAAAATACCAGCAAAAAAATCTAGATTGAGAGTGGAATTTTCCAGATTCCAGATAATAGATAAACCTACACTTTAGAAGATTTTTTTTGAAATAAAACAATTTAACGGATTATATCGCGTATATTATCTCATTTTAGTTCCCGACGAACGGTGTAAAATATCTTATCTGTTTAAAAGTAGTTTAATAGTCTCTGTTTTTAAATATTATAATTAGTAATGAGGTAGCCTGGGAGTTTTTCTTTGCAGCGTTTCTTTTCTCCTCAGTACGCCTCATTTGTGAAATGCTGCTTGGTAAATTATTAGAATAAAATAATTAAGCCCTTCTGGCACATGTGTAACTGTCTTTACAGCTTAGGCCCATCTGGCATGTATGTACACCTTTATTTGTGTTTTTTCAAAAAAAATGGGTAGTTTGCACAAATTGTAACTTTGACAGAGGAAAATACATCTTTTCTCAGTCCTCCCGTGACCATGGAAAGCTGGAAAGCTTCCGAAACGTCGGGAACTAAAATGAGATAATATACGCGATATAATCCGTTAAATTGTTTTATTTCAATGAGTAATAATCGCGGAAACAGAAGAAAATATTAAGATTATTTTTGGTAAGGTTCTGGCGACCCCCCCCCCTTTATATCTCTTATTTTTAAGTACATAGGTACAGTAAATAAATACATGTGAGGTGACCTCAGTCGTGACGTTTTCGTAGCCTCCCTCCCCCCCCCCCCTCCTTCAGAGCCTCGCGTGATTTCTGGATGAGCGTCTGGTCGGACACCTCAGGTATTCCAATAAAACCGCCGCCATGCAGCCCGTGACATATGGGTACCTGTGGAACTCGTCGTGGACGTGCGCGTCGTGCGCGGGATGCACGAACTCCTTCACGGGGTTGAAGGTGGCGAAGTGGCGCGCGCCCGGGCCCGGGAACGACGTGCACTCCATGCCTGACCAACATACAAACCGAATAAACAAACTTTAAATTCATCATCATCATAACAGACCAGAGACAGCCACTGCTGGGAAAAAGGCGCCCCCAAGGATCTCCACCGTCGTGCGTCTCTCATCAAACGGTTTTAAATTCAGCTTTTTAGGGTTCCGTACCAAAAAGATAAAAAAGGAACCCTTATTTTGCGACTCTGTCTGTCAGTCTGTCCGACTATTGGAGCGCCATATCTCAAATAATAATATTTATTTGAAATTTGGAATATTTCTTAACATGGAAACATTATAAAATATATTGTTATTCTCTAAAAAACAACCAATATAGATAGAGGGGGCGCAAAAATTAAAAGTCTAGTCACTAGGTCAAGTAGGGATATGAAAGGGCTCAATCTGCACATTTTCCAATATTTTTTATACATCACTAGCTTCAGCCCGCGACTTCGTCCGCCTTAAATTCGTTTATCGCTGATGAAGGTATTTTTCTGGGATAAAAAGTAGCCTATATCCTTCCCCGGGACTCAAACTATCTCCATACCAAATTTCATCCAAATCGGTTCATTGGTTTAAGCGTGAAGAAGTAACAGACAGACAGACAGATAGACAGACAGACAGACAGACAGACACACTTTCGCATTTATAATATTAGTATGGATTTTATTGTACTTAAATTTCGTTTTATTATGGAACAAAGTTTGTGTTTTTGTAATGTTAAAATTGCTTAGTATATAAAATCGTATCATTATTATTATTTAAAACTATAGACCAGATCAGGAATAAAATTTTCATTTCATTTAAAGTATGGCAAGTGACAGTTGTCTTGTTTTAACGGTCCTTGGTTCATACTGACTAACAGATGTGGTACTCACCGTCGTCGACCTTGAAGACGGCGGGGTCAATGTCCTCCACGTCATAGTCCATGTAGTCGATGTAGTAGTGGTCGTAATGCGAGCCCAGAAGGTTGTTGTAACCTTTCATCTCATACCTGCAACAAAATAAGGAGTGGAACTTGTTGCCTGCGAGTGTGTTCCCCGACCATTATAATTTGGGCGTCTTCAAGACAAGAGTAAATAGGCTGTTTCTAGGCAGGCATGATACATCCTTGACCGCATCGTCACTTAACAACAGGTGAGATTGCGGTCGAATGCCCGTCTATCGTCAATAATAAGAAAAGTTGTTTTTACAATCAACAATATCGGTCAGTCCAGCTATGTACTTTTTAGGGTTCCGTACCCAAAGGGTAAACGGGAAGACCAAGAAGAACATATATGGAGCAAATAAAAGAAAAAATAAATGTTTCATCATATAAAGAAGTAAAAGAAAAAGCGGAATGTAGAGTAAGCTGGAAATTACTCCACCGACCAGAGCCTAGCTTTTAAATATATGATGATTGACCCAAAGGGTAAAACGGGACGGGACTAAACATACGCAACAAACGGCCGTATTGAAATCCAGTGTCAGCAAAGCGCGGTGTTCGATGATTTTATATTGGTTACTGATATAGACAGACAGACATAAAACTATACTGTTTTTAGTATTTGTTGTTATAGCGGCAACAGAAATACATCATCAGTGAACATTTCAACTGTCTAGCTATCACAGTTCATGAGATACAGACAGACGAACAGCGAAGTCTTAGTAATAGAGTCCCGTTTTACCCTTTGGGTAGGGAACCCTAATAATTAATTAATAAATAATAAATATCAGGGACAGTTTTACACAAATCGACCTAATCTCAAACTACGCAAAGCTTGTACTATGGGTACTAGGCGACGATATACATATTATATATATATATATATAAATGTATATAAATTACACTACTTAAATACATAGAAAACATCCAAGACCCAGGAAAAAACATTCGTGCTCATCACACAAACATTTGCCCTGGTCGGGATTCGAACCCGGGACCGCCAGATTCGTAGGCCGTTGTGCAACCCACTGAGCTAAACGTGTCGTCTAATATAACCGCATAATTCAGTTAATTCAATGTATTTACAAGTTACCGTTTTTCTACTCAATCTATACAGTATATACCATTAATTTTATTTTGGTGTCGGTGCCAAAACCAATACAACCGGATTGAGGACCACCTCGTTTTTCGGGAGTCGGTTAAAAATGAAAAGTAAGACACCTTACCTGACGGGTATGGGCAGCGCGTCTCCCTTCAAGTCCTTCTTGTACTTGACCCACATGGTGTACTTGTTGATCTTATCGCCGATTGTGGTCGTCATGCGCCATTTTGAAGCTTCGGCGTCGCGCATGTTCTCAGTACCTGCAATGGTGAACAGGCTCTTAGTACACGTGACTGGTATCTTTTTTATTGTTTCCTTGTCTCTTTCTTGGTCTAAAAGACCCTTTTAGAGGTTCTGTAATACGTGCCTCGCTCCTTTGGAGCCTCCCTCCTGTGGAGCGAGGCACCGGAGAAAGCTTTAGGTTATGCCTAGCAACCTAAAGGGAACGGACAATGACGATAACGATGACGAACAGAATGACCATGGCGATGACTTGGACTATGGCGAAAATAATGATGGCGACGACGATGAAAACCTGTTCGTGCGATATATATAATGAACCATAGAGACTCGCTTAGAGATAAGTTTAAGGACATTAATATAATGACAGTGCATTGTCAATACATTTATGAGAATATTATGTATGTACATAAAAATGTTACCCACTTTAAGAAGAACTGTGATATACATAATATTAATACTAGAAATAAGCATAAGCTCGCAGTGCCTGCTACTAGGCTCCATAAAATAAGGAGATCATTCATGGGTAACTGTGTGAGATTTTATAATAAACTTCCTAGCAGCATAAGTGAGTTGTCTATTGGTAAATTCAAAAATATTGTGAAACGAAAATTATTTTCTAAAGCTTATTATAGCACACAAAACTACATGAATGATGAAGCCGCGTGGGATTAATGTAAATTATAGCGTCATGTAGGTATATGAGTAATTATTTTAACGAATACCTAAGGAATTATTATTATTTTAATCTTAATTGTTTTATATACTCTGACATTTAGAATTTTATTCCACACATTCTAGATTATTTATTTTTTATTAACAATCCTTTTGGGATTTATCTTATTGATTATTTTAATTTTGAAAATGATGATTTTTATCAATAATATTATAGTTAAGTTAAATGATCTGATTAGGTTTTTCTGGGTTTTCCCTAATCCTTGCAGCAAATGTTGGATCATATTGTATCTCTCCCAGCAAACACTTCACTCTCATGTAACTGAAATTTCGAAAGTGCTTGTAACTAGGCCTACTTGAATAAAGAATATTTTGATTGATTGATTTTGATTGATTGAAACGATCTCGACATATCTCGACAGCCGATGCGTCTGTTCTGTTCACTTGTATGCAGGTCTGCTTCTTCAGCACACACTCCATCACTAGCGCTGGTCATGATCATGATGAAGCTGATGATACTGATTATAATGGCGATGCTACAGATGGAAACAATGACGATAACGATGACGAAGAGGATGACCATGGCTATGGCTATAATACTAACTATGACGATGACCATGATTATAAGAATGGCCATGGCGATGACTTTGAGTATGGTGAAAATAATCATGCCGACGACGATGAAAACGATCCCGAGCTGTTCTTTGAAGTCTTTCAACTGACGATGATGATCATATTCAGTACTGACCTATGAACTTAAAGTCGGCCATGTCCGGCAACACTTTCTATATCTCGACGAGGCAGGTCTGCTTGTTTAACACTTGCGCTGGTCATGATCATGATGAAGCTGCATGATGATGATTATAATAATAATGTTGATTCGACGATTATTGTCCCGATAGTCGTTTCAGCAAACGGTCTTATAGCGAAGAGTCTCGACCAATATCTTAAGAGACTCTCGCTAGATGGCTGGATCAAGGGTCAGATGCAGAAGGCAGTAATCCTGGACACGGCGCGCATCGTCAGGAGGTTCCTCTCTGTGCAGCCCTAACCGCCGGTAGCTTGGGCCCTGCCCCCCTGCCGGCGGGACCCTAGGTTAGGTTTTTTATAATGTGTTTATATTTTGTATTTGCTTTTTATATTTTACTTTTTATATTCATTTTCTAAAACACCTAACTTATGACGACAAATAAATAATGGCGATACTACAGATAGCAACCATGATGATAACGATGACGAAGAGAATGACCATAATAATGATAACTATGACGATGACCATGATTATAAGAATGACCATGGCGATGACTTGGATGACGATCCAGAGCTCGCGTCGCGTTCTTTGAAGTCTTTCAACTGACGATGATGATCATATTCAGTACTGACCTATGAACTTAAAGTCGGTCATATCAGGCAACACGTTCTGTATCTCGACGGAGGATGCGTCTGTCCCGTTCACTTGTAGGCAGGTCTGCTTGTTCAGCACCGACTCTGTCGTGACCGGCGCTATCTGGAAGTAAATATTAAAAGAGGTTAGTAAGGATTTTTCTATGCTTAGGGGGAAATCCCTTAATGGCGGACACTTAAGGTTTTCAGGAAAAAAAAAATTTAAATAAGTTTCTGTCAAAAAATTAATTTTGGTGACAAGCTTTTATCGCTGACTGTACTTTTCCTTGAACATCCATCAACTACTCACCGAGACGATTCTCAAGAGCTTTCTTCTTCTAGCCTACTTCGGTAGCATTGCATTATTTTATTACAGAGTTCCAATGAACATCTTCCTGGTCCATCATCAGATCAGCTTGATGGTATCATACTATTGCATTGTCACCGAACTCGCAAAGTATGCATAATTTTAGCTAAATAGGAAACCGGGATGTGGATAAAATTTACCTTGCAAGATTTGATTACAGACCGACGGACAGACAACGGGACAGGTGAAACACAAAAAAACTTTTAAAATGTATTTTTTTATGAATTACTTAACTCAATAAACTTTAAAATTCGCGAGTTATGAAAAATCTGTTTTGGCCACTAGAGTAGTAAATTTCTCGAATGGCGACCACGAACCGGAAGATGGAAGACGACCGATGCTCTTTTGAGGATAGCGTAACACTGGTCATCGAGGGGATCCTTGGAAGGCGGCGGTAGACGTCACTTAAGATTATGATGACTCCGAATCAAACAAATGAAATTAAAAATGTCACTGACCTTGATCATAGTCCCGTACTTCGGATACACTGAGGACGTCATCTGATATGTCTTCACCATCGTGCCGTAATAGTCGATGCGCGACTTGCCGTTCTTGCTGTCGAACCTGTCAAAATACTGTCAAATTAGTCGTCCTATAAAGTGCATAGGCGAAGATCGGATACGTTTCAGCCCAGTGATGGGTGGGCACCACAGTTCCAATTATTAAAAAAAAAAATAGTCTCCTTTCAGTAAAATTTCCTATCTTCAATATTTAAGTTACTTTCCCTCCATGTGGCAAGCTTTTGGGACGCCCTGTATCACTTCATGTTTAAAATATTAAGATACAATGTTTGCACTACTCCCAGTACTAAATTAGACTAGGCTAGACAAGACAGTCTAAACGAGTAGGAGTTTTTTTCTAATTTAGGATAAAAATTTACGTAAGTATAGGTTACAATAAAAATCAAAACGTTATCCCCAAGTTTATTAAATTGGAGATGAAAATGGTAAAGGCCTGGGTGATCAGCAGGCATCGGAAATTCGGATGCTATTATACCTACAACTAGCAAAATCCCGGAAAAATCTAAGCAAGTATGGAGTCGGCTTCTTAAAAAAAAAATTAAAATTTTTTCAATTCCCGGGATCCCGGAGTTATACAAACGTCATGAAGAGGTTATTACCTGTTTAAATTATTTAGGTTGTCACGTATATTAGTTAATTGAAACACATGTGAATTAAATACAATTTTGTAAACAGGAACTACTAAAATAGTTTTTTTTAATACCTTGATACGTATGTACCTATTGATGTTATACTTATTTCCAGTATGCCGGTAAATCCCGGAAATTTTGTTAGTAAAATTAAATAGGCCTCCATGCTAGTCAACATCTACGCGGTGTAGGTAATGAGGCCTAAGTTTAGGTATAAAAGCAATTCCGATGCCTAGTGATAAGTACAGAAATTCCATCAGTAACACCAAACAAATAAAACATGCAAGACTTATAAATAAATAAATAAAATAAATAAATATTACGGGACAATTTTACACAAATCGAACTAGTCCCATGGTAAGCTCAATAAGGCTTGTGTTATGGGTACTAGACGACGATATATTGAATATATATATTACGTATATACATAGAAAACATCCAAGACTTAGGAACAAATATTTATGCTCATCACACAAATATTTGCCCTTACCGGGTTTTGAACCCAGGACCTCAGCTTCGCAGGCAACGTTACTCCCACGGAGCTAAACCGGTCGTCAAACTTATGATTTTAATCATCTGAATGTACCTAAGTGTTTTCTCAGTTCTTTTGTAAGTACTGTTATCTCAATTAAAGTATATTGACCGCGAAATCCCAACAAGGCAAACAAAGAACATACGAAACCCTTGACCAAGATTTCCATTATCATCGACAGTGTGAATCATTCACCTCAACTATGTGAAACAAACTTTATATAAGAAAAGAATGTGACTTTATATGACACTTAAAGTTAACTTTGACACTTACAACTATTTTATTATAACTTACATTATTATAGAAATGCACTTGAGAGTAAAAATTTCGAGTCACCCTTATTTATACAACAGCAATGGGTTTTTTTTTTAATTTCAGAATCAGAATCAGATATTTATTTGTAAACATAGGTTCATAACAGGTCTAGATTAAATAAAAGTATTACCATGTAAATATTTCACGTCAAGATGGAGCATGCAGTGTGTTAATTAGTGTTACCTATTAAATTACAATTCTAAATCGGGTAAATACTCCCCTACTGGATAATGTTTCTTATAATACCAAAATCGCTATATGTATGCCTACAATATTTGAGGAGTTCCTTCAATTCCTCATGGATTCCATCATCAGATCTTCACCAAAATTAAATGGGACCAACTAGAAAGTACCTTCTATAAAACCAAAAAAAAAATTTGAAATCGGTCAAATAGTCTTTGAGTAATCGGTGAACATCCATAAAAAAAACATTCCGTCGAATTGAGAACCTCCTCTTTTTTTTGGGAGTCGGTTAATAAATAGGCTTTTTTTACTAAAAATGCAAATAAGCTTTTTTTAAATCTACGGTGTCTTTCAAGTTATACATATATTTAGGCAATTTTTTGTCAATTCTAGGTGCAATTCCGAAATTACTAATAATAATTGGACCCTAATTCATTTACATTTGTATAATATAGTTTTCATCGCAATATCCAACTGTATTAGCGATTTCCGCGGTCCTATCATCTATATTATTATAAAGTTGTAAAAATGAAATGTCTGTACATTGAAGATATTTTCAAAAAAATGATTGTTATGGGCTATTTGGTCATTAAATATTTTCTTTGGATTTTATGTATGTTTGTAGATGTGTCGTTGTGGCTTCATCACGCAAAATCGGCTAAACGGATTTCAACTATTTTTGGTACAAGGGTAGTTGGGTATCTCCAGATGGTTATAGGATACTTTTTACCCGACTACGCTCAAGAAAAAATGAAGGGTCATGACTTTTTACGAACGAAGTTGCGGGCGCCTTCTAGTAAATATATAAATGTCTAAAAATGCCTTTTATTTATTTATTAAAAAAAAAACAAAATTAAAAATTTTAAAACCCCCCGACTTGTTCCACTAAAAGCTGAATACCTTGGAGACGAGTGCTCTGATTTTCATCAAACAAAGCTAAGAACGGGCTAAAATAATTTATGACACAAAAAAACCGCACTCAAATCGGTCCATCCGTATGGGCGCTACGATGCCACAGACAGATACACAGACACACAGAGTCACAGAGTCACGGACACGTTAAACTTATAACACCCCTCTTTTTTGTCAGGGGTTGAAAACATGCAAATTTACAGTTATCACACCAAAGCATTTGCACATTACACAAGACAAAGCAATATAACGAGAACACAACAAAGTGAAAATTAAATAATAATAAGAACACAATAATCAGCTTAGGCAGGCTTAGGTAGTATTAAACTTGCAATGAATCATCACGACAAATCGGCTAATCGGATTTCAACAATTTTTGGTACACGGGTAGCTGGGTATCAGCAGATGGTTATAGGTTACTTTTTACCCGACTATGCTGAAGAAAAAACGAGGGGTTATGACTTTTTCTCCTCTTGGAAGATGCGGGCGTCTTCTTGTTATTCATATATCTAAAAATTACAAGCCACGTACGTAAAGTTGCGATAGCTCAGTTAGTCAGAACACTTCTGCGTTAAAGAAGAGGTCACAGGTTTAAATTCAATTTAGTAGTTTGCATTGATTTTTTCCTTTACAATCGAAATCTGTGTTATAATATTTATTCACTAGAAGGTGCCGCAACTTCGTTCGCGGAGAGGAAAGTCATGAACATTTTTATTCAAACAAAGTCTGGTAAATGTATTCTATAGCCATCAGTTGATACCGAGCTACTCGTGCAGCAAAAATAGTTAAAATCCGTTTAGCCGATTTGGCGTGATGAAGCCACAACGACACATACGAACATACAAAAAATGAAAAAAAAATCAATTTAGTGTCCTCCAAATACTCCGTTACAATCATTTTTTGAAAATATCTTCAATGTACAAACATTTTATTTTTAGAACTTTATCTATACTATTAAAAAGTTCTAAAAATAAAATGTTTGTATGTGTCGTTGTGGCTTCATCACGCTAAATCGGATTTCAACTATTTTTGGTACACGGGTAGCTGGGTATCTCCAGATGGTTATAAGATACTTTTTACCCGACTATGCTAAAGAAAAAAAGAGGGGTTATGACTTTCTCCTCCGAAAACGAAGTTGCGGGCGCCTTTTAGTAATAGTATAGAATAGATGTTTGCTTTGTATCTAAGTATCGAACAAAGAAATCGTCACTATAGATTTGTTTGCGCTGTGAATATTATCTAAAGGTCACGGGTCATAGATAACGTGGCGAGCACAGATATTCGAAAACAGACGTATTATGTTTAAGCGTCTCGGGACGTACTCTACAGCCCTATACTTATTTTTAGACCTATATCTACGGTTTAGAGTTTCGATGACTAACTTGGAAGCCTTATAATTTGGGCATGTACCGTCGGTCTGTATGTCACACGCATTTGTGAGGGAGTTTAGTAAAACGTCCCACTTTGTCGATTCTACTTTCGGAGTTACGGGCAGTTTAGTGAAATATGGCAAAACCTACCGAAACTCGACTTTCAGTGAAAACTGATAGAATATACTGAAATAAACCTATGATTTTGATGTCGACCCATAAATGACCAATTTAAGCACCTTTTTAAGGCCTCAAAGTTTAGTGCCCAGCGTCCCACTTTGTCGAATAACGAAAAAAATCGTCGATATCATATTTGTGCCAGTTATAGGGAAACATTTCTACTTTGTCGATATGTAGTTATGAGTAGTTTGTAATAAAACAAAGCATACGCTATCTTTCGGTGAAGTAATTATGTCTCTAAGTGCTATAGTTATTTTTTTTTATTTTTCAAACTTGCAAAGGTGAAAAAGCGACAATTGAGAAAACGTTGGTTAGTTTGGGACCGCAAAAAACACACTTTTACTTTGAAGTTATGGAGTGGTTAGTATCAAGTATGAATTGGCATACTTTAAGGATTTCAAATTAGTCAAAATCATGTATGTAACCTTAGTAGTATGAATGTTACGGAAGCTTGAACATTAAAACATAACGAAAATATGTCAACCCTGAATATGGGTTTATTTTCTATATCTATAACATGACCCGCAGATTCATCATTAAAGTTGTATTTATAAATTTATTCTCATGCTATAAAAACAGAAATAATTCTATAGATCCCTTTAGTTAGTTATTATGTCAAAAAGTTAATAAAAAATGAATTGAAAAGTACAGCATAAAAAAATACAAATGACAAGTGTATTTTAATATATAACATAAGATTACTTAAAAAAACACTTGATAAGTTCAAGAATACTCGTAAAAAGTATTGATATCAAATTCCAAGTACTTTTTTATGCATTATAAAGTTTAGTGATTTTCTATAGGTAGCGTCCCACTTTGTCGATTTACTGAACTTTAGTGCTTGTTCAGTGAAAAGTATGTGTTCAGATAAAGATATGATCTGTAGTATTAGGAACTACTCATAACTCCATATCGACAAAGTGGGACCTTTTCCCTAAAACTGTCACATTTTATCTCAAAAAACTACCGCTTTAGCTCAGCGGCAGTAAGGTTGCTTGCGAAGCTGGAGGTCCTGGGTTCAAATCCAGGTAAGGGCAAATATTTGTGTGGTGAGGATGAACATAATTTTGTTCGATTCGTCAGCGACGTAACATTCGAATGCTTTGCTCTCTCTTTTCAATTCTTAACGATCCACAATCTCCAGAATAGCTCAAAACTTTCTTCAGTTACATTGAATCCACTCGTAACCGTCATTTTCGCTCTTCCGGCAATCTCGCCCTTTCTATCCCACTCCACCGAACTGGCTTCATATCCAATTCTTTCTCCATTCAGGTTGCCCGCCTCTGGAACGGTCTTCCTCATAAAATCAAACAGGCCCCGAATAAGTTTGCATTCAAAAAGTCCGTGAGCAACTTCTTTGCTGGCAGAACCGAAGACTCTTAGTTTATCTGCTTAATTCGTTTCATCGCTATATATATAATATTTATTAACTTTATATATCTTTGTGTATGTATTATATATATTTTATTATTCATGTATTTAAAGTATATAAATCTGTGTTTTTGTAATTAAACAAGCCTCAGCACCGCCCACAATTTTTCTGCTTTGGCCTAAGGTTGACTGGTAGAGAATGCCTTATGGCATTGAGTTCGCCTTTTGTGCAATAAAGATTAAATAAATATTTGTTACAGAGTCTTGGATGTTTTGTATATATAAAAGTAAACATATCTATTCTATTGTATATATAAAAGTAAATACATCTTCGTCTAGTACTAATAACACAAGCCTTATTGAGTTTACCATGGGACTAGTTCAATTTGTGTAAAAATTATCCCGTAATATTTATTACCGCAAGCGCAATTAACAGCAATCTAATCGCCCAATAAGGATCCTAATATTTACAAGTTTTCATTTTACATCCCAGAATCCCGGTGTCTATCATACTAGAAATCCCGGGATTGGAATCCCTAGCCAAATCTTTCAAGTTAAATTTGACCAACGGGTTTTCGAGTGAGCTAAAATTTGGCATACTTATGTAAGTTTGGTGACAATGCAATATTATGACACCATCGAGCTGATCTGATGATGAAGCAGGAAGGTGGTCATAGGAACTCTATAATAAAATCACTCAATCCTATCGATTTTGGACTCTTTAGAATCGTCTCTGTGAGTGGTTAATGGATGTTCAAAGAAAAGTACAGGCGGCAATAAACACTTGTCAGAAAACTGCAATTTTTAACAGAAACTTATTTAAATGTTAATGGAATATATTGGCAATAAATACAATTTAAATGTTAGTCTAACTTCGACATTATTATGATCGCTACTCGTTAAATGCTCCATACCTATTTGTAAAGCACGTGTGACGTCATCTTCTGAACACATCGCATGAAAACTGCGTTAAAACTGCGCCCGCGGAGGAGAAAAAATCATAACCCTCTTTTTCACTTCGGCGTAGGGGGTTAAAAGTATCCCATAAGCATCTGTGGATGCCCAGCTTCCCGTGTACCAAAAATAGTCGAAATTGGTTTAGCCACTTTGGTGTGATGAACCCACAACGACACATACAAACACAGGAAATTAAAAAAAAAACTAGTTTTCGATTGATCCTTCAAATAATCCGTATCGCTTATAATTTTTGAAAATATCTTCAACGTACAATTTTTTTTTCTTTCCAACTTTATAAATAGGCTTATGTCCTAAAAAAATATAAGTCAGTTAGATTATCAGAAAATATTGGACACGTATTTTTTCTTTTGTAAATTAAACAAAAAATTAAGATGCAGCTTTCCATGGAAAGCTGAAAAGCTTCCGAAACGTCGGGAACTAAAATGATGATAATACACGCGATATAATTCGTTAAATTGATTTATTTCAATGAGTAATAATCGCGGAAACAGAAGAAGATATTAAGATATAGCCCGTCAAAGTTCCCCGTGACGTTCATCTGTGGTGCCTTGCGGAACCCTACACAGAGCATGGTCCGACGTGTTCTTGGCCGGTTTTTCTTTTGATTGACAAAAGGAAAAATACGTGTCCAATATTTTTTGATAATGTAACTGGAGGACTTTTTAGGATAATACTTTTTTTTACCCAGGAAACTACCCTAGAGTTTAGATGAAATGGGATAGAAGTCGTATCGTGTATCAAATTGCACTTAACGACCAAGTAAAGACATACTGCTAAGCGAAGTCATACAAGGTTATATAAACCTACCTATTTTGCCTTGATTACTAAAATAGCCACTCCAATAAAGGTGCGTCCATACTTGTATCATTTGACGACCGGTTTGGCTCAGTGGGAGTAACGTTGCCTGCGAAGCTGAGGTCCTGGGTTCAAATCCCGGTAAGGGCAAATATTTGTGTGATGAGCATAAATATTTGTTCCTGAGTATTGGATGTTTTCTATGTATGTAAGTAATATATCTATTAAATTAAACGTCGTCTTGTACCCATAACACAAGCCTTATTGAGCTTACCATGGGGCTAGTTCGATTTGTGTAAAATTGTCCCGTAATATTTATTTATTTATTTGCTCGTATCCGATCACCGTGCCGTGGCATGACTGCGTATCGCGCTGCTTGGACGCTCACTGTCGACGCGGCGATCATGCCTTGCTCGTCCGATCTAAGTGTGTGATACGCGTAGCAACATGGATTTCGAGCGATCGGATCGGCGCAACGTCCAAACGCGTGATCGTGACACGCGATCATGCCACGCGACGATGATCTGATACGGGCAAATGATACAAATGTGAACGCACCTTAAGAGTGACTCGCACTTAATAGTTTTACCTCGTTTCAGGGTACCATCAGACACACACTTAGCAAACCACTGTAGACCTTATCATCATTTCCATAAGGCCTACAGATGGTCACTTAGGTGAGTTGCTGTTTTTACATGCATGATTTTTAGGGTTCCGTAGCCAAAATAGCAAAAACGGAACCCTTATAGATTCGTCATGTCCGTCCGTCCGTCCGTCCGTCCGTATGTCACAGGCATTTTACTCATAAACTATAAGATGTACATTGATGAAATTTGGAGCATAGATGTCGTGTGTAAACCGCTACTTAGTTTGATAGTTAAATAAAAAAATATATATATTTCTAGGGGGGGGGGGGGCACATATTTCGACGGTACTTCTAAAAACACTGAGGTTCCTAAAAAAAAATTTTGATGTAGTGAATATTTTCCGAAATATTAATATAATAATAAACGAAAGTAGCAAAAACTGTGTCGTCGTCCCCCCTTTATTTTCTAAACGGTAACGGTTCAAAAAATATGAAAAAATTCACAAATATAAAACTTAATAAGTACTTGCAACGAAAATTATTTTCAACATGATCGAACATACCGTTTTTAAGTTATTACCAAAAAACTACGCTTCTCAGCAAAAGGACGTAAGTGCCGGGGAGATACGCTCTTTTTTTTTAGAATAGAATAGAGTAGTCCGACTCGCACTTGGCCGCTTTTTTTATAGATTTCTTTCTTAGGACCATGTAGGTGATGTACAAATCGATTAATACTCTAGACCTATACGATAAAAGTATGATTTAATTAAATATATAAATAAAATTATATGCTCCCGAGCCCTTAACTATTGCGTTGTCCACAGGAAAGACGGCTAAATTCTAGTCTGTATAACCCATAGGCAAGTGAAACTGCTAATAGGGTACATGCATGTTTTTTTTTTATCGCTTATCGTCGTCGTCGTCTCGTCGTCGTCAAAATATACGCAAGAAATACGCAAAATATAGGCATTTTAAACTACTAATTAGACAGAGAGGTCCGATATGCACTGTTACCTCATGGTGCACTTCGGCCATATAAACTTCATATTAAATTCTGTTTTGCTAGAAAGAGATAGAATGAAATGTTTAATGGCTTATATCTTGGTTATTTTTATAGTTATTCGAAAAAATATTTTTATCTACTGTTTTTTACATGCATGAGCTTTAAATAAAGCAAAAATTAAAATTAATGCAAATTCCCTATTAGACAGAGAGATCCGACGTATACCTACTGTTACGTCACTCGACACTAAGGTCATATAAACTCCACATTAAATTCAGTTGTGCTAGAGATACAGAATCAAATGTTTTATGGCTTATTGGCAGGATAAAAAGTAATATCCCCTCTTTTTTCGTCAGCTTGGTCGGGTAAAAAGTTTCCTATAACCATCTGTGGATATTCAGCTACCCGTGCGCCAAAAATAATTGAAATCCGTTAAGCGGATTTGACGTGATGAAGCCACAACGACACATACAAACATACAAAAAATTCAAAAACAATATTTTCGTTTCAGTGACCTCCAAATAGTCCGTTACAATCTTTTTTTTTAATATCCTCAATGTATAGACATTTCATTTTTACAACTTTATAATGGTATAAATATCTTGGTTATTTTTATAATTATTCGAAAAAATGTTTTTCTCTAGTGTTTGTTACATGAATAAGTTTTTATTAAAACAAAAACAAATAAAAACCCGGCCAAGAGCATGTCGGACCATGCTCAGTGTAGGGTTCCGCAGCCGTTCATACAAAAACAGGCACCACAGATGAACGTCACGGGGAACTTTAACGGGCTATATCTTAATACCTTCTTCTGTTTCCGCGATTATTACTCATTGAAACAAAACAATTTAACGGATTATATCGCGTATATTATCTCATTAACTACAAATGTAAAAAAATATACCATGTTGTTGTTTTTGAGTAAAATGCCTGTGACATACGGACGGACGGACGGACATAAAGAAACTATAAGGGTTCCAATTGTGCCATTTTGGCTACGGAACCCTAAAAATCATTGCATTTTCCCTATTGTGGCTGTAATCTAATTACGAGTAGGTAATAACATTACATAAAGAGGAAAACCAATTATAAAAATTGTTTTGTTACTATGGAGTTGATAAATTATTAATTATGTGTTAAAATAAAAGACAATCATCAAATATATTCCGCGAAGACAATAAATATGAGTACGGTCGGCCAAGAAATAGGTCTACCACTTTTGAACCTTAATGCACATAAAATGGAGTCGTAAAGTGGTAGACCAATTTCTTGGCCGACCGTATACCTATTATTTGTAAGTATATTTGATCCCTACTAAAAACAGGATCCATTGTCCTCTCCTAAAATAAAACCGTCATCACTATTAACTAGATTCAAGGACCATTAAAAAAAGAGGACGGTCTATCGCCATACAAAAAGCGTGACACAGTAAAAGTATTTAAATGTTACGATTTTCAGGGTTCCGTACCCAAAGGGTAAATCGGGACCCCATTACTAAGACTCCGCTGTCCGCCTGTCTGTCTGTCCGTCTGTCAGGCTGTATCTCATGAACTGTGATAATTTCAAGTGTCTAGACACTTATTGTGTGATCTAGGACCGAGAGCGATCGTTGCAAGTTTTCGCTTCACACAGTTTTTTGACATGTTATTGGTTACGAGCTAGTTAATGGTCCTTGATTTGAATGTACTCACCATGCGTAGAACGGCTCGTGCAGCTCAGCATACGGTATCATCAGTAGACCCTTGACAGTGTACACGGGGTTCCATTGTGGTGGGGCTTCTGTAACAATAACCAATAAAAAAATTGACATTTTCTAGGCATAAATACGATTCATCGACCGCATAGGTGCTAAACTTTTACGCCTGATTTAAGATTAAAACCAGATTAAATTTTCGCGACAAATTGCCTTTTGACAAACAAACACAAAAAAATTGTTTTCTTTATATATTTACAGGCTTCTGCCCGCGACTTCGTCCGCCTTAAATTCATACTAATATTATAAATGCAAAAGTGTGTCTGTCTGTCTCTGTTACCTCTTCACGCTTAAACCGCTGATCGATTTGGATGAAATTTGGTATGGAGATAGTTTGAGTACCGGGGAAGGACATAGGCTATTTTTTATCCCGGAAAAATTCCCTTATCCGCGATAAACGAATTTAAGGCGGACGAAGTCGCGGGCAGAAGCTAGTACACATGTAAATCGGATTAAACGTGACATGACGTTACTCCTAGGTACAATTTGTAATCTCGTAGGAATGACATCACGCTACATTTGGACTTAATGTATGTAATGTATTTTTTGATTACGTAAAAAAGGAAAAAAATACGTCTCCAATATTTTTTATCAATCTTATATTATAACTAGCTTCTGCCCGCGACTTCGGCCGCCTTAAATTCGTTTATCGCGGATAAGGGTATTTTTCCGGGATAAAAAGTAGCCTATGTCCTTCCCCGGGACTCAAACTGTCTCCAAACCAAATTTCATCCAAATCGGTTCGGTTTAAGCGTGGAGAGGTAACAGACAGACACACTTTCGCATTTATAATATTAGTATAGATTTAGTACACAAATTGTACCAAGCAGTGACGGCACGAGCCCCCACTCCAAACTTTAATCCGAATTATTCGATTTCTTTTATTATTTTGAAAAAAAATAAGTTTTTTTTTATCTATCTGACGGCTAATTAGAATTTTGACTATCATACCCCGTCGTCATGCCTATTCAATACATGCTGACTCGTATGTAGCGTGTCGCTACAATGACTAATAATCGCGGAAATCGAAAAAGCCATTGCATCAATTTATTTATTATATCAAAACAATTGTCAAGTGTTTTACATTTCAGTAGGTTATTGGGTTTAGGTTAAACTCATTGTTGGGTATATACTCATTGGATGAGTCATCAATGCGTTTAATAACTATTGTCGTCAAAATAGCACGACTGCGTGGAATGTCTGTCCGTAAAGCGAATGCAATAACTTTTAAAGTTGTAAAAAAATTGTGTCTGTTTATTGAAGAAATTTTAAAAAAAAATCCGGGATCACTGAATGGAAAAACATGTTTATTTTTATATGTTTGTAGGTGTCGTTGTGGCTTCAACCCGCCAAAAGGCTAAACGGATATCAACAATTCATGGTAAACATTTAACATACATAGAATTATCAAATTTAGCCTAAAAAGTAGAACTTAAGAAATATATTTTTTTGTACCTACCTATTGCGACGCAAAATTAGTTTTTTTTTTCTAGTTTAAAAGAAAATTAAATGTTACCTTTGATTAAGATATGATAAGATATTTATTGCAACCAAGTTACAGACTCAAGTCTATTTACAACGACCTTTGTCATGTAGCAAACATTTTTAATTAGGTACAAAATTAACTTAAATCTAACTTAAAACTACTATGTCTTAAGTGTATTTTATTTATTTGTTATTATATATTTTTATTTATTACGTATATTTTTATTTCTTTATGTAAATAAAGCGTCCTAGATATTTCAATCATCCATGAATTCTCAGACAGAGTAGTATCATTTTTCAAGTACTTAGTTCACTTTTCAGTTTGTTTTTAAAGGCCGAGTCTGATTGTATAGTTTTTAAATTTACAGGAATTCTATTGTACGTTTTCATTGCTCTGTAATATGGATTTCCGTTCTTATATATTTACAGTTCAATGCAGGTAAAATTGTTTTATAACTACGCTTAAGCACTATTTTCAACGGCCAAAAAATAATGTTCATACATTCCTCCCATGTGTCACTTTAAATTATCCTGTTTAGTTAGTCGCAAACGCAAACATTATGCTCGGCCGAATTTAAAACAACTCAAAATTACTTTATTTATTGCAGAACTAAGAGAAACAAGTATATAAAACTAGGCTAAGTGTAAACAAGTGTATCTAAATATATGTAAAACCAAGCATGCACTTATTTCCTAGACAGCTCTCAGTAAGACATACAATGATACGAATTTTCACTGTGACCAAAACACTTCATTTGAAGTTGTAAATATAAGCCACTACGCAAAGAAAAACATAGAACGGCAACAATATCATAAAACAAGTCAATTCTTGACAAATTATGAACACTTAAAATTTTCGTTTCCCTTCATGTATCTTAGCATATTTATTTATAAAATATATCCTCGTTTAGTACTCATAAGATAAGCGTTATTCAGCTTATCTTGGAACTAGTTCAATTTGTGTACAATTCTCCCCTAATATCAATTTATTTATTCATTAGTGAAGATATCATAACCAAATACAAACAAATATAAATAAAAAAAATCTACTTAAAATCCTCCTTCTTCCAAGTATTTTAGCAATAATTAATCAAAACCAAACCACTCAATTAAGTTTGATAAACCTTCTATCCTTGCCAAAGAAAAAAGATATTTTCCCAGGATGCTACGCGAGGCTATTGAGATTAAAAAGCATCCTAACTTCAATAGAGAAGATGGATTGTCACTACCACTAGCTTGGGATCCTGTAATACATCTCATCAAGGAACAAGCGAGACAGGACTGCAAAACCTTAATTTCCGAAAGGTGTCAAATATCTTATCTGTTTAAAAGTAGTTTAATAGTCTCTGTTTTCAAATATTATAATTAGTAATGAGGAAGCCTGGGAGTTTTTCTTTGCAGCGTTTCTTTTCTCCTCAGTACGCCTCATTTGTGAAATGCTGCTTGGTAAATTATTAGAATAAAATAATGAAGCCCTTCTGGCACATGTGTAACTGTCTTTACAGCTTAGGCCCATCTGGCATGTATGTACACCTTTATTTGTGTTTTTTCAAAAAATGGGTAGTTTGCACAAATTGTAACTTTGACAGAGGAAAATACATCTTTTCTCAGTCCACCCGTGACCATGGAAAGCTGGAAAGCTTCCGAAACGTCGGGAACTAAAATGAGATAATATACGCGATATAATCCGTTAAATTGTTTTATGTCAATGAATAATTAATCACTTACGCTTATCAACGAAGCCGGCGGCCGCGGCCGCTAGGCAGAGCACAGCGTACAGCAACATGTCTGTCGCGCGCAACGTTCCAACACGGAGTGACGCAGGGACGGTCAACGCGCGGGGGCGCGTAGTGCGCGCGCGCAGCGAGCCGGGTTCTGTAAGAAACACAGTTTATTAAATAACAGCATTTAAGTGTGGCTTCGCCGGCGTTACCGAGAACTGTTGCCTGTTTTCATTATCGATTCCCCGTACGAAATTCCAGTTCCATTTTCACTCCTTTAGGCTGTGTTTCCAGAGATGCACGAGGTAGTCCGCTACCTAGTACATCTCTGGTGGGTGCGCGGTGCGATGATGCTTAGCGATGATGTGAAACGGCGTGAGCGCTTCCACCGAAGATGTGCGAGGCAGCTGAGCGGAGCGAGGATGCGTAGTGAAACTGTGAAATGTGTGCAGATGAGCTGTGTGAGGATGTGTAGCGGCTTCACCGTCTAGTGAAGTGACTGCTCGCACGTGTCCGTCCCTCGCACACATCCCTCGCAACACATACCTCCATCCCTCGCACATATTCCTCGCAACACATCCCTCGCAATACATCCCTTCATCCCTCGAACCACATCCCTCGCACACATCCCTCGCAACACATACATCCATCCCTCGGACACATTCCTCGCACACCTTCTTCCCTTGTTTTGTATGTACAAAAATCTTGCTCCGCTAACCTGTTTCCACTAGAGCTACACTGAGTGAGGATAGGTAAATAAAGTGATTCTATTGGTTCTTTTCAAACAAATCCCTCGTCACGCATCCTCGCACATCCCTGGTGAAAACAGGCTGCGTTTCCACGACTCACGATTCATATATTCATAAGAAAATGCGTATTAGCGAAAAGTTACTACGAGCAGAGCGCCCACCGTGAATATGTGTGGGATAAAAACTATTATGTCTTTACCAGATTCTCAATCTATACCAAAATTCATCTAAATCGGTTCAATGGTTTAACAGTGAAAGGTAACAGACAGACTCACTTTCACATTTACAATATTAAAGTACTACATATACTGGAAGGTGCAACTTAAAAAAGACAATAATTTATTCTATACAAACTTATCAGGAAATTTAATATTGCAATTAATTACTCATGGCTGACTTAGTTATTCCAATTATTACAATTTGAATATTATGAGGAAGTAAAAAATATTTATGGTTTTCTTTAAATATTTAGTGTCATTCTTTGGTATGGTAAGGCAAGGTTTTTAGTACCTTCAATAAGCAGTTAAAATGGGTACTTTTCCTATAGAACAGATAAAGTGTTTATTTTTGTGATACTGTACAGAAAACTTAAAATAAAAATAATTTGACCAAAAAAAAGAACGAAATGTGATTACAAGTCTAATGTGATTAGAAGTCTAGCCATAGTCACTAAGTGACAAAACCCCTTTTAATTCATAAAGAATAAAAAAAAAAAGTGAGTTTGTCAATATGAAAACTCAAAATCTATCTGTTGTTTCTGTCCCAAAATCTACAGTCTGGATATAACTAAAACCCGTTCTAGACCTTCCGATCCTATCCGATCCGATCCTAATTATCAGATAAAAGCGGATAATGTGTTGTGCCACAGATCCCAATTTTTAGGGTGTGTAGCACAATACACTATCCGATTTTATCCCATAATTAGGATCGAATCGGAAGGTGTAGAACGGGTTTTAATCTCATGCCTTCCCCCCCTTCAATAAATGACAATTCAGATGATATATTACAATTTTAACTTTAGTTGTATTTTTATGACCTGAGTGAATCATTTGACATAAGGTTTCATATTGTAAAGAATTATGTCTAGAGGTAAATCCTGAAGTATTTATCATATAGTAGAAAATTATATTGAATAATTATGTGTATAGCTTTTTCTGCCAACCATAATATTCCACTATGAAAACTGTATTTATTTATTTACTTAGATAACAATCACAATAATATTTTCTTCTGTTTCCGCCATCATGCGCATATAGCCACTCTTGCAGGTAAACTAAGCTCCACAGCCTATGCAGTGAGGCGAATCAGACAGTTAACAAACGTCGAGACGGCAAAGCTCGTGTACTTCAGTTATTTTCATAGTGTAATGTCATATGTAATTCTGTTGTGGGGCAAGGCGGCGGACATACAAACCATCTTCGTACTACAAAAACGGGCAGTACGCTCAATCTATGCACTGGGAGCTCGTGCATCACTGAGAGAAAAATTCAGGGAAACCAATATTCTCACCGTAGCATCTCAGTACATTCTCGAGAATATTATGTATGTTCGGAAAAATCAACATGGTTTCAAACACAACAGTGACATTCACCACTACAATACAAGAAATAAGAACAAGCTTGCCATGCCTGCTCATCGTCTCCGCAAGGTCGGAACTTCGTTCGTGGGGAACTGTGTACGCTTCTATAACAAAATACCTACCGATGTAGTGAATTTACCTTGCAGCAAATTTAAGTCCCACATAAAACGTCACCTACTAAACAAGGCGATAAAGATGTCTTTAAGCCAGTAGTGTAGTCTTGTGCATGTAAAGTAAGCATTATTTTAAGAGATAATAATAGTTCGCATTTAATGTAACATGAGAGCACATTTGTTGTTTCTCACCGGGCAATACTATTAGTGTTTAATGCCCGGCACTCACACGAGCATGTCATGCTCGCTTAAAGGTCTTTGCTTACGGTGGCGTCGTTGATCGGGTCGCAACCTTCCCTAAAATATGGTTGAGGGAGGCGATGGCTGGGATATGCGTCATGCTCGTGAACGGGTGCCGTTTGTGGGGTCCGGTCTGTTCATGCTAGCAAGGGCCAAATTAATTGTATACCTAGTAACTGCCTGTTTAATGAACTGATGACGTGAGAGACTTCATCCTGTACTCGATTGAAGTTATTCATTTTTTATTTGATTTAGAGACTGTATACTTCTCTAAGAGTTTTGTTTTATTTATATAGGTATATCCTTAAACATTTCTGAGGATTTTACTTAACTAATTTTATCTTTTTGCATGTTATGACGCCTAGAGACCATATACATCTCTAAGAAATTTAGATTTAATAATAATTATGTTTAATGTATTATTCACTTTGACCCCTAAGAGACCTTAAACATCTCAGTAGAATTCAGCCAAATTATTATATTTAATTTTATCGCATGTCGTGACGCCTAGAGACCTTATACATCTCTGAAAAAAAAAATAGTTTATATTTTATATTAACATTGATCTGGAGAATTTGTACATCTCCTCCGCGTGTATCAATTATAAATTAGTTTTAACACAATTGTAAAAGTTTAAGTATAATTAAGACAATATTGTAATAGTTAATTGGTACACGCATATTAATTGTTTTATATACTCTGACATTTAGAATTTTATTCTAGACACATTCTAGATTTACTAATTATTTTAATTTTTAAAATGACGATTTTATCAATAATAAGTAAGTATTATACTTAAGTTAAATGATCTGATTAGGTTTTTCTGGGTTTCCCTAATCCTTGCAACAAATGTTGGATCATATTGTATGTTTCCCAGCAAAGACTTCTCTCATAGTAACTGACAATTCGAAAGTGCTTGTATCTAAGCCTACTTGAATAAAGGATATTTTGATTTGATTTGATTTGATTTGATTGATCTTCTGTGACCATGGAGAGCTGGAAAGCTTCCGAAACGTCGGGAACTAAAATGAGATAATATACGCGATATAATCCGTTCAATTGTTTTATTTCAATGAACAATCACGATGTTAATGTACCCTCAGTATAAGTCATAATATTTTCATTTTATTTATTTCATAATCAATCAAATAACTATAGGAATATTAGTAGCGTCAAGGACCATTAAAATTAAAACAAGAGGACTGACACTTGCCATACTTTGCATCGTGTTCCGATCGCAAGGAGCTATTCTGGCAAAAACTAGATGGCGCCATACAAATAAACATATAGCAATGTTATAATTGAATAAAGAAACATAGTTTAGTAACAATTAGTTCCCAAATAGCTAATAAATCGTAACATTTAATAACTGTGTCACACTTGCAAAATTGAATGATTGTAAAAAATAATTCTTTACATAGATGACGTTGTACATATCGAGGAACAGCTTTTTGTATTGAGATGGTCAGTCCTCTTGTTTTAATGGTCTCCTTGATAACATGTAGATAATTAAATACCAATTTAAAAATGTGTTAGTTACTGGTTGCACTTTAAACTGTTGCATTACACACACAACCCATGGAGCATTCTGTCAAAAAAAGATTTAATGACAATTATAATGAATGTGGAAAGTAGGTTGTAAATTTAAATATCGCATATGCATGTAGTGTGCTTCATGGATTAAGAAAAACCCCGCTAATCATATCCAACTATAATTTCTATGACTACCCCACTTGTTGATAAAAAAATGAGCTTGTGTGCTAAATTGTGTATCATTTGTCTGCAAGAAAATCTATTGAGGAAACCATTAACTATACATTTGGAAAAAGAAATAGTCTATTATATTCAAGTTCAATGATGAAAATAAATGAAAATGCAAACCTTGCGCGACTTAAACTATCTACTACCTACAATAATGTTGCAATTTCTTCTATACTATTATAAAGACGTAAAAATGAAATGTCTGTATGTTGAAGATATTTTCAATAATGTTTTTGTAAGGGACTATTAATACTTTAATTTTAGTGCCTAATTTTCAAACACAATGCATATTGTTCTTGAATAAACTGAACTGAACTGTCGTTTTGGCTTCATCTCGCCATAACGGCCAAGCCGATTTCAACAATTTTTAGTACACGGGTAGCTGGGTACCCACAAATAATTTTTACCCAACTATGCTAAAGTAAAAAAGAAGGTTATGACTTATTCTCCTCCACGAACGAAGTTTCGGGCGCTTTCTAGTTATGTTTATAAAGTTCCATACTAAAGCGTCATGAACTACCTACATACAATAAATAACGTTGTATTTTCTACCCCGTACACTTAAAGTACCACAAAAAAACCTTAGTAACTACAACACAAATAATGCACAATTTAAATGAAATGAAACTGTGGAATTATACCGGCTGGCGAAAGATGCTATTAATGTAATTATTGTTGATTTAGTGAAACTTAAGAAAACTATGTACTAATGTAATATCCTGTCCTTACCTTATTAATCTGGATTAATTTCTTTGTAACTGAGTTTATTTATTGTCTGACTAATCATCAAAACATTGCAAAGTTAATAAATAAAAGCTAGACATGACATGAACGAAATGAAATAACTTTTATTCTGAAGTTCTGAACTGAAAAAAAAACATAACATATGCGATGCGATGACAGTCTAGTCTAGTATCGATTATTTCAATTTATACTCGATGCGAATTGTAAAAAAAACATAGACTTATGAAAAGCTAGCTGAAAGACACAATACATACGTTTAATTTAGATTTCATTCGCTTAAATTTGAATTTATATCGAAACTGAATCCAAAAAACCGATAACTCAACTAACGGGTCTCGCTAGCTATACGTATATCAAATAGCTTTAAATGTGAGTATAGCTCACTCACATTTAAAGCTATTTGAGCCAATTTTAAAACCATTACAAATTTCTCAAATTCCAAATGGACGTTGTCAACTTTGACAATGAGTTGACAGCAAAGAGAATATAATCATTACATACATTCTACGTTCTATGTTTTGTTGACACTGTTGACAGTATAGAGGTATAGTGTAAACTTGAACTCGCAATAGATCTTGTGTATATTATCAGAGATTACTAATTTCTTACTTATTGTTTAGTATGTATGGTATAAAATAGAATAGAATTAAAACCCCACATAAATAATTTATTGTGAAATTATATTTATAGACACTAATATACCATATATCTTACTCAAACATGAGTAAAAAGCCTATATCTTTTGGAAAAATCAGTTTTAACCTTGCAAAAGCTCCAGAAAGCACAAATAATGAGGGAAACAATCCCGACACGTCTTCTGGCTTTGGAACATTTGGACGCACTCCCATACAAGAACAGAAAGAAATTGAAGAGATAGCTGATGACTTGGAGAGCCAGCATGTCCACCAAGTGATGGGCATTAAGAATTTCGGTAAAAAAGCCAAGCATTTTAATGTGGAGGAGATGTTGGAACAGGCGAAGAAAACTGCACAAGAGGTTTGTAATATCACCATCACAGTGTTTATAGTGTCTTCGAACACACTGTCTAGGCTCTCTATTAATACCAGCCGGTCTAGTACAACTCTCTGCGACTACGCTTGTCGCGTGTAATAGCATCACCCGTCTTTCTCGCATTCTATTGAAAGGAAAGAGACAGACAATGTTTGTCACGCGACAAACAGTCGCATATTATAGTTGTTCTAGCGCGCCTAGGCCCTTAATCATTATCTATTCAACTTCATGCAATTTAACACATTTACAACAGACATTTTCTTAGCACTATGCTCGTAGCCGATAACATGGGAAAATGTGTATGTAGCGCAAAACTTACTACCAGCAGTGCACCCACCTAGCATGTTCCCGGTCGTAAAAGTGTTAATTGTGTCAACTCATCTTGCTAGCCAATTGCTATTTCCTGTGGTAGCCACTCATGTGCTTTCGATAACTGTTGTTACCTGTCACCTGTCTTATTTCAAGTATAAAATAGAGTTCAATCCTAAATCTGAAGCAAATAAGTGGGTAGGCTTTTTCAAAATATATCATTGTCAGAAACATATGTCAAAAATGAAAGATAAGTTAAAACAAATTATATGTCAACGTTCAGAAGTGCTTTATGTACAGCAAATACAAGTTAGATACATTTGCGTTGTGTGTGTTTTATGGTTTACTCCATTCAATATACATAATAATATTGCGGGCGGATAAGCCAAGTACCGAATAGTGGTCAGTTAGGCCGGATACAAAAAAACTGGCCAGATATCCATTGCACCTCTAATTTTTATTATATCCATTTCCTAATTAAAAAAGTATTTACCAACAGGTCAGCAAAAAGAAACTAGAAGAGGAAGCAGCTAAAGCAGCAACCGAACCCCTAGCCCTTCAAGAAGCACCACCTGATGAAGACGAGGATGCAGAAGACATTATCGGTCCCTTGCCACCAAGTGCCAATGCAATTGGCCCACCGGTACCCGAGAAAAGTAAAGGAAAGAGCAAGAAGAAGGATTGTGATGAAGAGGACAGCTACGATGAGCTCAGCAGTTCAGAGGATGAGGAGGAACTGAGCTTGGAGAAGAGGATACCAAACAGTCATGAGGTTTTTGTTTACATTGTTTGATGGTGGAATAGTCATGTCCTATGTAAAGGATAACATAGAGATCACAATATTTATTCTTTTTTTAAACATTGGGCAATCTTACACAATTAAACCAGAACTACACAACACTTATTTAGATAATGTACTTAGAAAACATCCTAGAGTCTGGAACAATAAATGACTAAAGCTTATCTGTCACACAAATATTGACCTTTACTAAGATTACTGGGCCGGTATCGAAACGACTAGATTTACAAAATAACCTGTTCTGCGTAAGGACTAGATCGCAAACAGACTACAAATGCATAAAGTCTATTTCTCAAAATCTGAATGGCATAGTATCAAAACAACTAGTTCGAAAAACGGCCACCTCATGAAACGTCTAAATCTTTAAATGCCATGCAATGCCAGGGAGGGAGGGAGAGATGATGACCCTGGGGGCTGTTCATAACGCCCGTAAAATCATCCAACCATCATAATTCAAATGACCCCCCCCCCCCCTACCGAATAAAATGATTTCATTCCTTTTTTTACTTATTGAAGCACTTTTTTAAAGATGCGAAAGACGATGTCATCTTGGGAAGGACCCCCCACCCCTCCTTGGTCATGCTACCATCATCAGATGTCCAGACCCTACCCCCCCTGCCCCCAATTTGAAGTGACGTAATTTACAAATAGCCCCCTGCCGCGCGCACACTTCTTTCCCACACCGCGCTGTCTTTCCTCCCGTCGCCCAAAGACCACGGGAGTGTCACGAAGTTGCCGGGCCGGGCTTAGTAAAACGACTAGATCGCAAAGCAACCTTTTTCGACGACTATATCTTTCTTGTTTAAATGCGCAATGAGCATTAGCCATAGTTCAAGACATGAGTATCACGCTTCTCCAGTGGTATTTCCACATTTGTAAACAAAAGAATAATGATATTATAATTTCTTCTGTTTCCGCGATTATTACTCATTTAAATAAAATAATTCAACCCGTGAATATGAAAAGCTTAAAAGCTACCAAAACGTCGGGAACTCAAATGAGATAATACACGCGATATAATCCGTTAAAATTGTTTTATTTAAATAATTATATTGATTCAGTTTTTTCATTAAATTTTACTTGTCACCTAATTGCATATTGCATTTTAACTGCATCTGCCGCACTTGTTTACCAGTTTCTCTACAAATTTCAGGTGGAAATGCATCACGGCAACAAGGCCGTGGTTGCCTTAGCCGTGGACCCCTCGGGCGCCCGGCTGGCCACGGGCTCCGTCGACTATGACGTGTCCTTCTGGGACTTTGCAGGTAAGATTTTGGTAGTAATCATTGATATAATATACTGCAGTGGCATGCGGTCCATATAGGGAGCGTTCAACTATTTCGTAACGCAATTTCTCTTAACGTTTTTCTGTACGCCCCCTTCCCCCCTAATAAAACGTTACGTAACCACCAAGTGACCATTTTTACCTAAAATTTACTATTAAAACCGTTTTTAGAATGACGGCTTTGCGTGCGATAAAATAAAATATACTTAACATCATTTTTCATGAAAAACTAAAGTACAGTTTGAGCAATTCTATCAGAAAGTTAGGCCAATCTGATCAGGTTGGTTTGTTTGTTTTTAATTATTCGTAAGGAGTATGTAGCTGGTTTTTTTTCAGTGTCATAGAAATTTGTATGGGATTATATGGCTTTCTTTTAAACCCGAGGGACTAAATGTACTATTTTATATTATTTTTTATTTATTTATTTATTGCAGGCATCTATGGCCCATAGATAAAATACCTTACCAACTATAATACATATTAAAATATAATTTACTTAATTAATGATCACTTATACTTATTTTATAAAATAAAGGGACTGCTTGACACATGCATCTCACAGCAGTGCCTCATAAACGAACAGTCAAGCCTGTCCGCTATAGAACGCAGGATGGGGTTGGGGCTGGCCCGCATCCGGCGCACCAGGGATGTGCATCGTTTGCGCATAGTATATAGAAGCAATCTATGCGCGCTTCAGCAAACATCCCTGACGCGCTACCGAAGCGAGGCAGCCCCACCAGCACCCGGGAGGCGTTATTATATTGTATCCGGAGGGCCCCATAGGCCCGCTGCGTATCGTGCGTCCATAAACTGCAGGTATACAGGGAAGTGCAGTACACTCCAAAAAGAGTTAACTTCACCTCCCTAGTACATCGCGCAAACTTACGCGCAATCATGTTTGCCCTCACCGATAGGGCCCTCCGTTCGCGCTCCATATCCATATTGTCTTTTAGGTCTGATGTGACAACATGGCCTAAATATTTGAAAGTCCTCAGTGAGGACTCCTCACCCTTTCCAGCGGACTACCATACAAATTGATGGGAGGTACCCTTGGTATCCGATACCCCGTGGGCTCAAAAACGATGTACTGAGATTTACCTACATTATATTTCAGCCCATGTTGGATGGCATATGTCTCACAAATATTTAAAAATTTTCGCAAACCACAAGCCGATGCGCTCAACAAAACCATATCGTCGGCGTAGCTCAAGTTATTCAAACAAACTGTGTCAATATGGCAGCCGACATGAGATTTGCCGAGCAACACGAGAAGCTCATTGATGTAAAGGTTAAAAAGTGTGGGCGAGGTCAAACCCCCCTGCCTCACCCCACACTCCAACCTGCACGGGTCTGAAAGAGTACCTGACCATCTAACACTATTGACCTGATTTCTATACCAATACCTCAAAATTCTTATGGTCTCATTGAATAGTTTAATGGCGCCTAGCTTTTCCCATAGGATATTGTAGGAAACCAGGTCAAAAGCCTTAGACAGGTCCAAGAAACACGCATAAACGGGGGTCCTTCTATTTAAATAATATTTGACAGTGTGCTTAAGGCACAGTATTGCACTCTCCGTTGATAACCCTGGTCGAAAACCAAACTGGTTAGGGTTAAGATTCCCGCATTTACTTAACTGTACATTAAGCACACTATCAAAGATTTTAGCGATAATCGTCGCAAGTGATATAGGCCTGTAGTTATTGGTATCGGACATATCTCCAGTTTTATTTTTAGGTACAGGAATAACTACGGTTTTCATCATATCCTCGGGCAAATAACAGTGCCTTACACATAGCGTAAAAAGCAAAGCTAACACTCTTGAGATGTGGGGACCTGCATTCAGGAGGTGTTCGACACTGAGGCCATCGTGCCCTGGGGATTTGCCTCGAGATATTGATTTGATGGCCTTTGCTACATCCTTGGCAGAGCAACCCGGTCCAGGCTCCACGTCGTTGGACTCAGCATCGCTCTCTCCATCCTGCGCTAGTCTAACAGGAGATTTGACAATGAAATGATCTTTGAAAGTGTTTGCTATGTCTTTAGTGTTAGTTTTACCATTAACACTCACAGGGCATGAAGGTCGACATTTCATATTGTTTGTGGCTTTCCAAAATGACCGGAAGTCCTTTCGGGAGTGCTGTGAAGCTAGAATATTCATTTTTATTTGAGTCTGATGGTCTTGGCACCATTTTAATCGAGATTTAAATATTCTTCGTGTTTGACACATCTCATTAAATAACCTGCCAACTTCCGGTCTACCACAAACTGTCCATTCATGAAATTTCTCTCTTGCAGCCAGCCATTTTAGTCTCGCTTCGCGAAGCTAATATGACGTACTTTTAGAGCAGGAGAAGTGAAAATATATATTTTTTTATTTAACAGGCATGGACTCATCGATGCGGTCCTTCCGCACGCTGCAGCCCTGCGAGAGCCACCCGGTGCGGGCGCTGCAGTACTCCGCCACCGGCGACTCGCTGCTCGTGGTGAGCGGCGCTGCGCAGGCCAAGGTGCTGGACCGCGACGGCTTCGAGATGCTGGAGTGCGTCAAGGGCGACCAGTACATCGCCGACATGGCGCGGTGAGCGATCAGAACCACCACATCGCGCGGAACCGCCTGACGAGGGCGACGCACGAGCGCTCGTTCGTGGAGATTTTTGGGAGAGACCTTTGTCCAGCAATGGTCGTATATGGGCTGATATGTTGATGATGAAGATGAAAATAAGATTATCCTAAAATGTCCACTTTTCCACCCCAATAGGGTACATGCATGATTTTTTTTTATCGCTTTTCTTAACTGAATATCAAAATACCGTAAAAACGATTTCAAAATGTGAAATTCAAATTTAAATCGGCCAAGAAATATGCAAGATAAGGGCATTTTAAACTACTAATTAGACAGAGAGGTCCGACGTGCACTGTTACGTCATGGTGCACTCCGGCCATATAAACTCCATATTAAATTCTGTTTTGCTAGAAAGAGATAGAATGAAATGTTTGATGGCTTATATCTTGGTTATTTTTATAGCTATTCGAAAAATTATTTTTGTCTACCGTTCGTTACATGAATGAGCTTTTAATAAGGCAAAAATTAAAATTCATGAATACTCATTCATTGTAACTACTCATTACTCGGCAGATGACTTAACGATTTCACAATTGGTCGCCTTCCTACTCCTAAACTAAGATTGACATGAAAATCGTGATGTTTTAGCATCACTACCGTCATAATTTGGGAAGGGAATTTCTACATTAAGATACTATATTCTTAATAACACAAAATTCTAATTAATTAAAAAATCCATGACTCCCACTGGATGGGATTAGTACCTTGTGCCTTGCCGGGTTCTAACGGCAGAAAAACTGGTAAAAAATGCAGAATGCAAAGATCTTGTAACAAATAGTCACTAAATTCGAAGACAAGCTGACTAGACACTGTAGCTCAGTTGGCAGAGCCGCGCCCCGGCACTGGTTTAAATCCAGTCGGAGTCTTGGAATTTTTTGACTATTTAACTAGTTTTTTCTAAATCAGTCACCTCAAATACACATTAGAAAAAGCTCGTAGCTCAGAATGTATATAACTAATGCATAGTATAACCAACAACATGTAATCTTTTCAGGACCAAAGGCCACACCGCATCTCTAAACAGCGGCTGCTGGCACCCCCACATCCGCGAGGAGTTCATGACCTGCTCCCAAGACGGAACCCTTCGTCTCTGGGGCACGGAGAACCCCAAACAACACAAGGCCGTCATCAAACCTCGACAACAAGGAGGCCTAAAAACCAACCCAACCGCTTGTGCCTTCTCTAGAGATGGCAACACTGTAGCTTGCGGCTGCTACGATGGCTCCATACAAATGTGGGACCATAGAAAGAACTTTGTGAACACATCAGCGTTATTGAGAGGCGCTCATGAGAAACAGACAGAAATATCCAGCATAGCTTACTCATACCTCGGATCCTATTTAGCTAGCAGAAGCAACGACGAAACCCTAAAACTCTGGGATTTGAGGAACTTCAAGAAACCTCTGAACGTCTTTGGGAATCTTTTCTCAAGATACGAACAGACAGACTGCTGCTTTAGTCCGGATGACGCCATGATTTTCACCGGAGAATCCCTGCAAAGGAACCAAGAGGTTGGTCGGCTGATATTCTACAACACAAAGACTTTTGAGCAAGTGACTGAAATCGGTGTGTCAAAGTCTCATGTGATTAAAGGCATTTGGCATGCCAAGTTGAATCAGATCTTCGTCAGTTGTGGGAACGGTGTTGTAAAGTGTTACTATGATCAGAAAAGAAGTTTGCGCGGTGCGAAGTTATGCATAGTGAAGACACATCGGAAGAAGCATTCGGTAGAAGTGGTCAGTTCACAGCAGATCATCACTCCTCATGCTTTACCACTCTTCAGGCAAGAGAAGCTTAGAACTAGTAAGAAGAAGATGGAGAAGGAACGCCTGGATCCTGTCAAATCTCATCGACCAGACTTACCAATAACATCAGGTCAAGGAGGCAGAGTCGCTGCCTCCGGCAGTACTCTAAGCTCCTTCGTGATCAGAAACTTGGGATTGAGTAAGAGGGTTGATGATGACCAAGACCCGAGAGAAGCCATTTTGAAGTTTGCGAAGGATGCAGAGGAGAATCCGTTCTGGGTGGCACCGGCCTATAAGAAGACTCAGCCAAAGCCGATCTTCCAGAATGGGGAGGAGGATGGGCCTTCTGATCCCAAAAAATCTAAGTCGTAAATGTGTAGTTGTAGGGAATTAAATTTTGTCTCTGATTTTTCGTTTTATTTTCCAAAATACCTATTATGATAATAGTGAATAACTGATGAAAGCACCACTGCCATCATCTTGTGATCACATGTCACAAAACAAAGTCTTAAAATGTGGCATTTATTCTTAAAACCTAACCTCTGAAATGGCTGAGTGATTCATATGTCGAAGCATTTCAAAATATCCATACACAAGATGTTCATTTATGATCCAAATGTCTACTTTTGTTCTCTTTTTACTTTCTTGAACACCCCAATTTCTTAAAAACATCGGCAGTCACAAAGTACAAAATTTCTTGAAATAACCACTTTTTACAAAAGAAAAAAAATAACTGGTTTACTTTCCAAAAATGGCCGCTTGTCTCACATATTTCATACGTCACGCATGGTTAAGAGAAACCCAGGACTACTTCTCTAGATTTCTAATCCTAATTAGAGAAGTAGATAGTTTGATAAAGAGTAAAGATGAGCCATGAGGGAAGCTACTTTTTATGGGTAGATAGCCGATTGGAAAATTGCTTTTCCATCCGGGTAGAAAGTTTTTTTTTATTGTTACGATTAGCCACGGTAAAAATGTTTAAGTTCGACTGGATTGGACAAATGTCATATCGAGGATTTAAAAAAATATATCTAAAAACCAACACGGCATAAAAATAAACCGTCTATTGATTCTGAGTCTACATAACGTATATTATCGGGAAAAAATATAATATCAACACGTTTGGGAAACTTAATGTTCCCAATTGGAGATAAGAAGAGAAATCGAGTTACGTCATATTATTAAAATAAAAGCTTTTCACATATCTAAACTCAGCTATATATTAAACATTTTTTTTTCAGGGACAATCTTACACAAATCGACCTAGTCCTAGTTAGTAGTAGTAGGTTGATATTAAAAATTATTTTATATTAAGTCTATTTTATAAAAAGTGCGTGTAGTATTTTACTTTCCTCACAGTCGAAATGAAAAGTAGACTGATTAACTCCAGTGAAATTACCCATTTCACCCTGGAACTTTTGGCGGAGGCCAGAAATATCTCGCTTCACTGGTCACTTTCAACCCTTGGTTAACAATCTACTATTAAAAAACGCGAAAGACTCAGAGGAGGAACCGCCATGGTCTGTAAGTATTAGCAAACAGAATAAAACGCCAAAATAACTTAAATCAGTGTATTCTATGGGTTCTTAACAAATGTATCTACAGTATTAAACCTAGCCGGTTAAGTTAAGTTTGCACCTAGCGTCTATGGCGTCGCGTACAAACTAGGTGCAAACTTAACGTGGAGGTATCAAAACACATTTACGCAGTAGCCGCCACCGCCTCTCTGGAGTCGTCCCACGGGCTGAATGGAGATCGCGCCGGGTTCTGAAATAAAAAAACAAATACTTCAAGTCATTGATATTGCTTAACCCCACGTACGCGATGTCGATGTCATAAGTTTGCCAATCTAAGCTACATGAAATTCTAATCAAATCAGATTGTAAAGTCCGCTTGTAATATATTTGGAGGTCACATTTTTTATTAGTTTTATGTATGTTTGTATGTGTCGTTGTGGATTCATCACGCTACATCGGTTTAACAGATTTAAACTATTTTTGGCACACAGGTAGCTGGGTACACACAGATGATTATAGGACTTTTCGATTCAGTGACCTAAATAGTGTTACAATTTTTTTTTAAATATGTTCAATGTACAGACATTTCATTTTTACAACGCTTAGAGAATAGCATTTAATATTTTCAGAATAGCATTTAACTATAAGCGTCGCATAGTTTGTTTTGACTACAGGAAAACCCCATTTTAAGGACTTAGTAGATTCGACAGGCATCAACAAGAGTAATGGTTAAACCTACCAGTTTTTTGGCCCGTTCGGTGAGGATTTTGAAGGCGAAGTGGTTCAGGATGACACCTGCAGGCAACGCCACGCCCTGGAACCTGTATAGCTGAGGCGTTGAGCTGTCTGAGCCTGTATACAAAACAATCGAATGATTTAATCAAATGTTAATATTAGACAGGTAAAGTAGGTACAGACTAGGAAAACCTTTGTGACCGTCGAGCTTGTGCTTCTCCACGCGGTACAGAGTCACCTTGCCTGCAGACGTGTGTGCACTGACCTTCGAGCTCATGCTTCTCCACGCGCTACAGCGGCACCTTGCCTGCAGACGTGTGTGCACTGACCTTCGAGCTCATGCTTCTCCACGCGCTACAGCGGCACCTTGCCTGCAGACGTGTGTGCACTGACCTTCGAGCTCATGCTTCTCCACGCGCTACAGCGGCACCTTGCCTGCAGACGTATGTGCACTGACCTTCGGGCTCATGCTTCTCCACGCGCTACAGAGTCACCTTGCCTGCAGACGTGTGTGCACTGACCTTCGAGCTCATGCTTCTCCACGCGCTACAGCGTCACCTTGCCTGCAGACGTGTGTGCACTGACCTTCGAGCTCATGCTTCTCCACGCGCTACAGAGTCACCTTGCCTGCAGACGTGTGTGCACTGACCATCGAGCTCATGCTTCTCCACGCGCTACAGCGTCACCTTGCCTGCAGACGTGTGTGCACTGACCTTCGAGCTCATGCTTCTCCACGCGCTACAGAGTCACCTTGCCTGCAGACGTGTGTGCACTGACCTTCGAGCTCATGCTTCTCCACGCGCTACAGCGTCACCTTGCCTGCAGACGTGTGTGCACACACCTTCGAGCTCATGCTTCTCAACGCGCTACAGCGTCACCTTGCCTGCAGACGTGTGTGCACTGACCTTCGAGCTCATGCTTCTCCACGCGCTACAGCGTCACCTTGCCTGCAGACGTGTGTGCACTGACCTTCGAGCTCATGCTTCTCCACGCGCTACAGCGTCACCTTGCCTGCAGACGTGTGTGCACTGACCTTCGAGCTCATGCTTCTCCACGCGCTACAGCGTCACCTTGCCTGCAGACGTGTGTGCACTGACCTTCGAGCTCATGCTTCTCCACGCGCTACAGCGTCACCTTGCCTGCAGACGTGTGTGCACTGACCTTCGAGCTCATGCTTCTCCACGCGCTACAGCGTCACCTTGCCTGCAGACGTGTGTGCACTGACCTTCGAGCTTGTGCTTCTCCACGCCGTACAGAGTCACCTAGCCTGCAGACGTGTGTGCACTGACCTTCGAGCTCATGCTTCTCCACGCGCTACAGCGTCACCTTGCCTGCAGACGTGTGTGCACTGACCTTCGAGCTCATGCTTCTCAACGCGCTACAGCGTCACCTTGCCTGCAGACGTGTGTGCACTGACCTTCGAGCTTGTGCTTCTCCACGCCGTACAGAGTCACCTAGCCTGCAGACGTGTGTGCACTGACCTTCGAGCTCATGCTTCTCCACGCGCTACAGCGTCACCTTGCCTGCAGACGTGTGTGCACTGACCTTCGAGCTCATGCTTCTCAACGCGCTACAGCGTCACCTTGCCTGCAGACGTGTGTGCACTGACCTTCGAGCTTGTGCTTCTCCACGCCGTACAGAGTCACCTAGCCTGCAGACGTGTGTGCACTGACCTTCGAGCTTGTGCTTCTCCACGCCGTACAGAGTCACCTAGCCTGCAGACGTGTGTGCACTGACCTTCGAGCTCATGCTTCTCCACGCGCTACAGCGTCACCTTGCCTGCAGACGTGTGTGCACTGACCTTCGAGCTCATGCTTCTCAACGCGCTACAGCGTCACCTTGCCTGCAGACGTGTGTGCACTGACCTTCGAGCTTGTGCTTCTCCACGCCGTACAGAGTCACCTAGCCTGCAGACGTGTGTGCACTGACCTTCGAGCTTGTGCTTCTCCACGCCGTACAGAGTCACCTAGCCTGCAGACGTGTGTGCACTGACCTTCGAGCTCATGCTTCTCCACGCGCTACAGCGTCACCTTGCCTGCAGACGTGTGTGCACTGACCTTCGAGCTCATGCTTCTCAACGCGCTACAGCGTCACCTTGCCTGCAGACGTGTGTGCACTGACCTTCGAGCTTGTGCTTCTCCACGCCGTACAGAGTCACCTAGCCTGCAGACGTGTGTGCACTGACCTTCGAGCTCATGCTTCTCAACGCGCTACAGCGTCACCTTGCCTGCAGACGTGTGTGCACTGACCTTCGAGCTTGTGCTTCTCCACGCCGTACAGAGTCACCTAGCCTGCAGACGTGTGTGCACTGACCTTCGAGCTCATGCTTCTCAACGCGCTACAGCGTCACCTTGCCTGCAGACGTGTGTGCACTGACCTTCGAGCTCATGCTTCTCAACGCGCTACAGCGTCACCTTGCCTGCAGACGTGTGTGCACTGACCTTCGAGCTTGTGCTTCTCCACGCCGTACAGAGTCACCTAGCCTGCAGACGTGTGTGCACTGACCTTCGAGCTTGTGCACCGCGGTGACGGCCACGCGCCCCACCTGCCCCGCGTGGCTCACCAGCGGGCCCTTCGAGATGTCCACGTGCTTCTCCACGCGGTAAAGAGTCACCTTGCCTGCAGACATAACAAGTACTATATGAACATTCTGCGGGAAATTTTGAAAACGTGTAAACGCTCCTCCCACCGGTAAAAAGGCAAAATTAGACTACCTTTTTTTTCTATCCTAATTAAATAGGTTCCCACGTCACTTGAATAATTACCATTAAATATTTGCAACAAACAACTTTTTCTGTACTTCGTTGCTATAGTTAAACCCCATACGGTAAAAAACCGATAAAACAAAAAAAATAAAAAAACTCAAAAAAAATGTTTAGTAGCCATTAATCTAATTTCGTATTTCAAGGTCTCATCTTGTCAGTAGTATTTGTAAGTTGCCTAGTTTATGGGAATTTTATTAAATAACTCTGTCACTAGTGTCTCCATCAAAAACATTGAGTACATGTAAAAACTTTTAGCAGACCCACAAGCTCTAAATTTTGCACCCTAGTAGTGTGTAATTTACAAAAAGCAATTAAAAACGAAAACATTCTGCAATTTCAATCCAGTTCTTCAGATAAACAAGCTGCAGAAGTAAATTTGTAATTCTGTATTAATATACGCAATTACAAAGTTAGTTTTGCAGCTCTTTAATTTTCTGTTACTTAAAACCGAAACTAGATACTGGATACCAGGTACCAAATACCGGAAACCGGACAAGCATGCACCGGATACTCGGATACTGGACTACAGAAGACTGGGCAACCAGATACTTGACACCTGGACACCAGTCAACCGGATTGGACAACGGGACACTCAGAGCTACTAGACACTGGACAACCAGCTACCGCACACTGGTCAACCGGTTACTGGACACGGGACAACCAGCTACTGCACACCGGTCAACCAGTTACTGGACACCGGACAACCAGCTAGTGGACACCGGTCAACTGGAAATTGGACAACCGGATACCGAACCGTTCGATAACCGGACACCGGTCACCGGACAACGGGACACCGGATATTACTACATAATTTAATATTAGTGTACACATGACTCACCAGTGGCCCTCGCGATGCTCGGTATCTGCTCGGCCTTGTGCGGGTTCTCCGTGAACATCTCCAGCGCCAGGTCCTCGGCGACCTGCAGGCGCTCGAGCGGCGCGGCGCGGCGACACAGCGCCAGCAGCTCCGCGCCCAACGTGTGCAGCTCACGCGGCCCCGCCCGCCAGCCGCCCAGCGACAGCGCCACGTCGTAGATGAATGAGCCGCTGCGGACTGGAAGTACACGTGATCTGCTCTACGCCATTCGAATTGAGGTGGTATGTTATAGAACGACCATTCGATAACAGAAATACTGGTGAAAAAACCACTTCAATATCATAAAAACTCCACGAGATACAAAAACTTTAGAATCACACTTTTGGACTTTCCCAAAAAACGCTCCATACTAAACCCTACGAAGGTATGGCGTCACACCTTCTTACCTTGTATACGTAAATTAAGAACTTTGTTCTGCAGCTATCTTAAAACTTGCGTTTCGAAACGGTTTCGTAACAAGTTACCATATATTTCAAGAGTTATTCAATGGTATTAGTATTTATTAATATTTTCATACTTTAAAAATGGACTTTCCCACCTAACTTTAAAGGCTCATAAAACGAGCTACATGTAAAGTATCGAACTCAAATTTGTTTTTTAGGATTTGTATCATAAAAACCACCAGTTCGCATCAAAATTGTATTATTGTTTGATTACAATCATCATCCCTATAGGCTACAGAGCTAGCCACAGAAAAATTACAAGGGAAACGGAAGCGTATATACATTTATATGGACGCCACGAATTACCCTCATCTGATCTGGCATAAACTTTTTTGTCATGGCATGACCTTTTTTTTAAACACAAAGTTTTCAGGGTTGTTATAATACAAACGTAACTTAAGGGAGCGCTTAAGTATTACGTAACGCAATTTTAGGCAAGGATTAAAAAAAAACAATGTTACGTAACGCGTAGTTCATAAATTATGCTACTTTTGTAGCGATTATTTCCGAAAATAATCACTAAACCAAATTTTTTTTAGAAACCTCTGTTGTTTTGAAAGTACTGTCGAAATATCTATCAAAAATCTTGAAATTTTGTTTATAGGTAGGAATAAGCCTCCTTATTGTCAGAAAAAAAATCAGATTTTTCTGTGGCTTAAATAAAAATACCAGCCTTATACGGTACGGCAAGAATAACCAGTACATTTACAGCCATTTTAATCGAAAATATCAATGCTGCATTTGCCGCACCGTATAAGGTAGGTATATAAGCCCACCAACACCTTCTCATCTTTTGTTTTATTTTAAGCCACAGAAAAACTTGTATTTTTTTTTTGACAATAAGGAGGCTTATTCCTACCTATAAGCAAAATTTCAAGATTTTTTTTAATTTTCATCCATTCCTCATTACATGTGTAGTTGTTTGTTATTTAAGTATCAAGTTCAGTAGCGGCTTATACAAGCCAAGTAATTATACTCCAAATTTCATAAATATAAATCAAGGACCATTAAAACAAGAGGATTGATTGCCATACTTGGAAACAAAAAATTGTCCCGTAATATTTATATTTATTTGATCGTGTTCCCATTCGAAGGAGATATTCTGGCGCTTTAAAACTAAATATTTAACAATGTTATAAATTGAATACAGAAACATAGTATAGAGTCACAATTAGTTCGCAAATAGCTAATAATAAATAAATTGTAGCATTTCAATACTGTGTCACGCTGGCAAAGTTGAATAATTGTAAAAAATAATTCTTAATACATAGATGGCGTTGTACATATCGAGGAACGGCTTTTTGTATGGAGATGGTCAGTCCTCTTGTTCTAATGGTCCTTAATATACATCTTGTATTTTTTGAGTAAAATGCCTGTGACACATGACGAAACTACACTCGACAGCAAATAAACCAGGCCACCTTGGAACGACGCGATTTTGTAAACTCCATACTAAACACTTAATAAATTCATAAATCCCAATGTGTTTTCATTAATTATAATTTTTGAGAAAATCGGATTAGAGTGCCGAGATAGCGATAGTGGGTGGCCCGGTTTATTTGCTATCGAGTGTATAAGGGTTCCGTTTTTGCCGTTTTGGCTACAGAAGCCGAAAAACAATACGTACACATATTCAATTAATCATTCAAATCAAATCAAAATATTATTTATTCAAGTAGGCCTAGTTACAAGCACTTTCGAAAAACCTAATCAGATCATTTAACTGAAGTATTATTGATAAAATCATCATTTTAAAAATTAAATGATTAATAAGACCACGGCTTTATCATTCATGTAGTCTTGTGTACTATAATAAGCTTTAGAAATTAATTTAGTTTTCACAATATTTTTGAATTTACCAATAGACAACTCACTTATGCTGCTAGGAAGTTTATTATAAAACCTCACACAGTTACCCATGAACGATCTCCTTATTTTATGGAGCCTCATTTTTCATCTTTGTGTGAGATACTCACTGTCTGGACTCGGGAAGCTGTGTAGCTTAACATCGACAGTGTCTTTAAAGGCGCGGGTGGCCACCGCCCCAAGCAGCAAAGAACATGTTCTCCAGAATGCCTTGTTCACCTGCTGCGGCTCCGGGGACGAGAATGACTGGAACTGAGAATAATAATATTAGCCCTGAGCTGGCCATAGAGATTGGGAATAGGGTATGTGAGACAGCTATTAAAATTTTGTAAAAATTATATATGATTATAAGATTCTGATAAAACAAGCAAAATAAAAAACTTATAAAGTACTAGCGGCCGCCCGCGACTTCGTCCGCCTTACATTCGTTTATCACGGATAAAAGGTATTTTTTCGGGATAAAAAGTAGTTTGTCTTTCCCCAAAACTCGATATTTTACCAATTTAAATGTGAAGCATATTACCAAGATTTCGAGTTCCTAACGTGAAAAAATATTTACTGTCCATACAAATTTTCATCCCTTTTTCGTCCCTAAAAGGGATGAAATTTGACATACATTATAGCCTATGTCCTATTCTGACGTATAAGGTACATAACTGGAAAGTTACATAAAAATTCGTCCAGTACTTTTTGAGGTTAAGTGGAACGTATATACATACTTCCACGTTTATAATATAGTAAGGAAAGGAAGTAAGGAAGTAAGGATTAAAAGACCCTGATGAAACAAGAAAATAAAACGTTAAAATTTTGAGTTGGATACCTTGGGTGTAACTTGTTTTATGAGCCTTTAAAGTTGGGTGGGAAAATCCACATACAAACATACAAGAAATCCAACACATCAACATGGACTACTTGCCAGAGAGTATGTAGGCAACATTCTATCCTGGAACTGACCACAATTTCTAAGCAACATAAAAAAACATACTTCAAGTGTGCAGTTCTCGCTTAAAGGCCTTCGCATGTCCCAGTGCACAGCGCCATCTATCAGAGCCAGTGCGCTGCTCTCAGCATGCCATTCACTTAAATCTGTAAAAGAATGAGATACGGTGAAAACCCCTGTGAACAGCAACACCTAAAATGGACCAGGTTTTATAAAAAAACTTTTTAAGAAATGTCGCATCGTTTCGGAAATAGTGCAGGCGGCAATTTATTCCACAGTTCAGTCCTGTGAGGCAGGAAATTTCTAGAAAAACGCACAGTTGCGGACTGCCAACCATGTAAGTTATTACATGATTCACTAAAATAACTAAGTCTATGAAGAATAGCGGCTTAGAGCATTTAACCACTGGAGACAACATACAGTTCTCGCAGGTGGCTTTATAGAATGAAATGTCAGTGTGAGTATTTTTTGTTAGTGCACCATTTTTTAAATTGTGTTGATTTGTAGAAATGGGGATATTTCCATAGCATGCTGGATGTGTTTACCTCACCCCCCTCAAATGTATGATAAATTTGTTATGTAATTTCACGGCTTGTTATCTACAGTGGTAAATGCTCTAAGCTTCAAAGTCATTATACATGATTAGTCTATAAATGCAAGTCATCAAAAAGGGCTGTTCTTGAACCTTGATTCATTTCAGTATTGTAACAGATTATGTAACGTTAGAATTAGACATGTATGAATCCCGTGGCATGTTTGAACTATTTATGAATCTTCTAAAATACACACTATTTCTGGAATGTTTTAAAACTGTATTTAAATCAAAATCAAAAATCATAATAGTTTATTCATACATTTACAATGGCCGTGTCACCTGCACTAGGCTATGCCTGTCTTGCAGGATGGCACTTTGCATTGATTGCCCGTCATTCAATTGTCTAGCCGGTAAAGAATGTTACATGTTTACGAAGTACCAACTATTAAAAACTTGAACGTAGAAAGACGGAACAGAGCAATACAAGCTAATTCTATGGAGTAGTTATATAAATGAGGATGCATTTGAGTAGGTGTGAGTGTGTATGCATGATTGTGTGTGAGTGAGTCTATTGTTGTAACATTATTCCTTCTGTTTCCTATAACTCAAGGTGCTTAACCAACATTTAACTTTATATTTAGCCTCTCTAATGGGACATGTTTTAATGTCGCAACTGTTATTGATTTTTTTGTATAGTGATAAGAGCCTATATAACCCAAATCTTTTAGCAAAATGTGTGTTAAGTGCTGGTAAAGGGAAGAGAAATGTATGCTTTTTCAGTAAATTTGTATTATTCGGCATATTGAGAATGTGATTGTGCGCTATGATAAAACTTCTGAGGATAAGCAGCTGACGCACAGTTAGAACTTCTCTCTAATCATAAAGGCTGTGAGTTGAGAACCTTCTTGGTTTTAAAAGCATTACCTTCAGGAGCGACCGTTGCGATCTCTCAAGAAGTATTATGTGTGTGCTGGCCGCACCTCCCCACACTGAGATGCAGTAGATAACAACAGACTGAGCCAGGGCGATGTAGGTTGCCTTGAGAAGTGGTTTAACCATAATACTGCGCAGTTTTTTGAAGATATATATTAATTTTCTGACTCGATTAGCTGTGATACGAATGTGCTCTGCAAAGTTAAGTTTCTCATCCAGAATGACACCTAAGTACTTTACAGTGGAGATTTAGGAGAAGACAAATATCTTTGGAAACACCTGATTCAAGTTCTAGAATTTTAATAAAATATACCGGCTGTTGTCTATGAACAGAATACTGGTTTCCGAGCCCTGCTCTTCCTAGACTTCATAAAAAGTTTAAATGAAACAATTTAACGGATTATATCACATATTTTCGGAAGCTTTTCAACTTACACCCATGACCATGGAAAGGTGAAAAGCTTTCAAAACGTCAGGAACTCAAATGAGATAGAATATACGCGATATAATCCGTTAAATTGTTTTATTTAAATGAGTAATAATCACGGAAACAGAAGAAAATATTCATAAAAAGTATTAAATATTTCTATACCACAAAAATTACAATGTTTTGCTGGACGATTATAGTACCTACTGCTAAGAGATTACAAGCACCGGTAAAAATAACCAGTACCAATGTTAATTTGTAAATGTTTAAATGAGATTATTTAATCGGGTTGTGCTATACAAATGTAATTTCCGTTAATTACTTTGACTAAAACGCTTCTATTCTATCACTGTACTTACGTCTAGCGCAGTCGTGAGGTGTCGAAATGTCCTTATTCATAATTAAAGTACAATCTTTGGGTACTCCTTTGTATCGGACTTCAATCTTCTCAATTCGACCCACATTCTCCAACTGGCGCTTCTTTTCGAGTGTAAATAGATGGTGACGACGCTCTATCGCTTCTTGTGAACTTAAATACCCTGAAAATATACGTAAAATATTATTTGTTTTTAAAGAATGCTAATTGAAAAGCTTTATAGTTTTACTTACTCAGAGGTAATTTGTTGTGCCCATTATTTAAAAGAACGTTTCGAAATACTTGCGTTAAATGCCGTTTCATCTTCTGTTTTACTTTAAAGCCGTTATTTATTTATAAATATATAAAATTAAACAAGTGCTACAATTAGAGGTTATGTTTTAGGCTAGGTTTTCAAGAGGTACAATTAAACACATTATGACTTTCGTATGATATTGACATTCGTATTAGTCAAAGTAAAAATTTCAAAATACTAAACTAATAATTGTTTTTATTTTGTAATTTTGTCTAATATTATCATATTTTAAATATGTTAGATTAAATCTAAGTAGTTTTAGCTACTTGTGTGATAATAATTATAGTCGGTATTGAAACCCCACACTAAATGAAAAACATTTGACGTAAATGTTACAACGTATACGTTTAAGCAAGCTTGTAATTTTTGTGTACGACTCAAACAGGCTCGATGATATTTGTAGTGTTGCACATAACGTTATTTTCCGAAAATTTCATTTCATTCGATTACATTGATTCAATTTATCGATTCCATCTTCTTGTGCTCTTATTGTATTGTTATAACGTAGTCATATTGCAATTGAATATTGTTTATATTCTCTTTGGTTGGGATTTCGATGGGTGCGAAAGAAAATTTCGTATATTTTTCACTTGTTATTTTCATCTACCCACTTGAAATTCGTGAATTTTTAATGTAAATTTGTCGATCTTTATCTCCTACAAAAGTTATTTGTGTTGTGCAATACAGGCGTTATTTTTGTAAATTTGTTTTTGCATAAAAAGCAATGGAATATAAAACTAACGGTAATTACAAAAAGAAAGAAAGAAGTCAGGACGTTTCAGACGAGAAAAAGACTAATTTGGATTCATCGAGAAAATCCCGCCGAAAGAAAAATAAAATTACGTACCGCACTGAAATAGGAGTAATCAGAAAAAAAATATATCAGTACTACGAAAAGGAAAATGAAGCTCCAACTGTCGGCACTTTGGCAGAAATTTTAGGGGAAGATGGCTTCATTTATGACTGGGAATATTTGAAAGACCTTATAAACGAAATGGGTTTTCGTTACATTCGGTGCAAATCGCCGTCGCGAAGGCACTTTCTTACAGAGAAAACTGATCTTGGGTGTAGGCGTATAAAGTATTTAGAACAAATCAGAGAATGCAGGGCTCAGAATCAAAATGTATATTTTATACACGAAACTTTCATGGAAGCCAGAGATGTTGCTCGAAATGCTGAAAAGTATCTGAGAGCTGATATACCGACCAAGATTGATAAAACAGAACGCTTGGTGATGGTTCATTTCGGGGGTCCAAGTTGCCTAATCAATGGTACATTCACAACAATCAAATCTGACTCTGTAACAGGGGACCATTTCGGAGAAGTTAACCTGCCTAAATTTGAAAAGTGGGTAAATGAAAACGTAAAGGATAAGTTACCACCAAATTCAATTATTGCTATCAGCAGTGCTCCGTACCACAGCATCCAGAAAGACAAGATGCCAAGAGATATGATTACAAGTAAAAACGATATGCAGGGCTGGCTGTGGCGCCATAATGTAGAATTTGAAGAGGATTTAGAGAGGGTATTACTACTAGATGTTATCAGGAAGACATATATAAAACCGGTTTATGTATTTGATGAGGTTTTGAAAGGACTAGGACACACTGTCTTGCGGGTGCCACCTCAACATCCTGAACTTAACCCACTCGAGTTTGTCTGGGTTGATATCAAGAAAAACATAGCCCAAAACCATGCCAATGCCTCACTTAATGAAAAGAGAAAAATATGGGGCAAGCTGTATTCAGAGTACCCAACAGCTGAATGGCAGAAATGGGACGATCAAGTCAAAAATACTGAGAATGAATATTATGACTATGAGTACAAGCTAGATAATATTATTGATGATATAATTGGTCGTTATGAAAAAGATACCAACTCTGATTCAGAGACATGTGAAAGTGATCCTGATCATTCTGACTCTATGTCAGAATAGATGTATGTATTGATTAAATATTAACAGTGGAATCATTGTATATCAACATTGAGTGGTCCCATTGATTCATTTCACTGTTTATTCATTTATCAATGCAATATTGCCAATTTCATTCAGTTCAGTTCAGTTTTTATGTTTAATGGCTACTGTATATTAGGTTCCTTTTGCCAGCGTCAAGGTTTTAAAGCCAAAAATTTGAATAAAATGACCAAGTCAGTCCAAGAGTAACAATATTATGTTGTATATATATTTGGAAAATATTTTCGGATCAAAACCCATAAGTAATTTTAACACATTCACTGTCAAGAACGCCCCTAGGGAGTTCTCAGTAACTTTGCTCACATGTCACCCGACTCCCGAGGGGAGTTCGTACTATACAATTATAGATGGCCAAAGGCAATGTCATCCGACTCCTCTAGCGAGTTCTTACGATATTAGGGCTGTCACTTTACCTCGTTTTTTAGGATTACTTTACGCTTGCCGCAGACGCGATATGTATAATCAATATAATCATCATCATGTCAGCCTATATACGTCCCACTGCTGAACACACTACACTAGCCCGCCCGCCCGCGACGCCACCAAGGCTAATAGAACGGCGAGCTTCTTCCGGAACGCAGCCTGAATGTATTGTGTTTTATGTATTTATGTTCACTTTGCAAATTAAAAATGCTTGGTCTCTGCAATTTTGGTCTGTGACAGCCCTGATGAACTCCCGAGCGGAGTTCTTGACATGCAGCGTTGTTTATTTGTCAAGTGCGCGATTGGACTCCACGGGGGAGTCTTATATAGTTGTTTGTTTTTACGCCAACATGTAGCGAAAGACATGGATTTTGGCCTGACAGTGAATGTGTTAAGTTTGAACTTGATTAATGTAATGTATGTTGAATTTTGTGATTATTGGGTAAATTGGACTTTTTATTTTTTTTAATTAGTTATACTAAGACTTAAGGATGAATATAAAAATAAATACTGCAACTTAAAAAATATAGTGTATATTTTTTCAACTGTTTATTATCCAACCATGGTTCTCTTCCGTCCTCTTGCCCTAACCTCCTCAAACTTGCTCAAAATCTCCTTCACATTATTCTTGCTATAATTTTTGTAGGCTTCAAGTATTTTGGTGAAAATCTCCGGGTAGTCATTATGTGTGCTTATAAGAGCTCTTTCGAGCACATATAGATCCACTCCCTTGTCTTCTGTGCTCGAATCGAAGGATGATAACCCAAAATCAATCATAACTAATTCTAAAATATCAACATCTAGCCATTTAGAATCATTGTTATCTGAATTCTTATTTTTCTCAACTAGAAGCATATTAGATGTAGTTAGATCTCCATGAATTATGTTGTTCTCGTGTAATTTGCGCACAGTTTGTCCTATTAATAGGGCAATTTTATCAAGGCTGTGTCGGCCATCGCCTGAGCCATTTTGTTGATGTTTTGTGAAAACATTTATAATGAAGTCTTTGACTGTAATGCTATGCTCAAAATACTGCATATATATGCGTCTGCGTTCGAAATCTACTAAATAAAGTGCAGGGGTTTTGACGTCAGCAGTTTTACAGCGAACTATAGCCCTCGCTTCATTTTTAATACGTTCTTTAGTTATGACAGTATCGAGTTCCGGCTGTCGGTATTTCTTTTCGAATCTCTCCTTGATTAACGTCGATTTACCGAGATAGTTGCAGATGTAAAGCTTCGCTTCAGCACCTTGCTTTAATATCTTCAAATCTTCACTCATATTTTGATATGTTAGATGAAATTGCACTTAACCTAAAAATTAATAGATGTGGTTGTCCAGTTAAGAAAACGAATAGTTTGCCAAGGATACCTTAAATTGGAACAGTTCAAGTTATTCGTCTAATCAGAATATACATTAAAATATGAACAAGACGTATTTGTTTACAATTTATTCGCTCATTGCCCCACTTGCCGACCCAAGCGGCTGGGCTTTTTGTTTGACACTGACACAACACATGTCAATGTCAAACGCTACTCACACTGCGTTTTATTTTTTATTTTTACTGTCGATGTATTCTGTTTAAAGTAATATAAAATATTACAATCAATACTGTAAATAATGATTCTCAAGTTAGAGTTAAAAGTGATCATCTGCTTAAAAAATAACTAATAGTAACGTTTACCAAACTATAGCAAATACCACAGATTGCTTAAAAATACTTCTTATGATAAATATTAAATCGTCACACGCAAGCCGCACTTTACATTTAATCAAGTAGGTATTTTATAGTTATGCTTATACTTTCTACTATTGGTACCCGCCCGAGATACGTTGTATTCGCGGGACGTCGGGAGGCTGTGGGCGTGATATCGGTGTAGTGCCGGCCGGCACGACAAATTGTTCATTCAGCCTAATCTCCCAAATTCTTTAACAGGCAGTGATTCATTTAAACCAAGTGATAGTTATACATCGGTAAACACTTTTAACAGTCATAAAACGAGTGCTTTAATTTATAAAAGTAGGCATACTTTTAATTTAATTTTTGTGTGATTTTGTGAATGAATTGTGTTACCAAGATGATGTCAGCAGAGGGATTAGAGTACGAGACCATCGTCCAGAATGGGCCAAAAAAAGTGAGTTTTATTTTTTGCATTTTTGAAGACTTGGGAGTTAAAGGCTGAATATTTATTCTGCCACCGCGCCCGTGGTATAGATAGACAGAGTTAGGTCTAGAGAGGGGATGCACGGGTGTCCTATAGAATCGTCTGGCCCTGATAGGTAGGTTGACGAGTGCAGGGTAATGGTATTTCCTGAATGCAGTTAAAGTTAAAGAGGATGAAGTTGGCGGGAAATTGCTGTGTCCTTTCTTTTAATTGGACACTTCATTTCGACATTTATCATCATGTCAACTCTCAAATAAAATATGCAGTATAATTTCAACGTTTATAATATTTACGTAAATTGAAAAGACAGGACCGGTGCTTTATCAATATCATCTAAAGGTATACAAATAGGCATATACTGTCTGTAAATTGATGATATATAAAAAAAAGTGAAACGGAATATGTGAAGGTCCTTGAAATGTTATTTTTTGGTTTGTATGTATGTTTATCTTTGCGGTCTCATCACGTACCTATAAGAAGGCTGGGATGGATATCAACCATTTTTGGCTATGGAAAACTGCGTCATATTTACCTGACTATGCTGAAGTAAGAAAAGAGGGTTATCAGTTTCTTTTTCTCTTGCAAACGAAGGTGCCCCTTTTAGTTTAGTAATAAAAATGTTTGATATTTGTACCATTCCTTATACACATGAGCAGAAAAAACAATACAATTTAAAAATCTTTAACTTAAATAAACGAACACAATAGGCGGACTTATTTATTTTATTTATTTATTATTAAATGTGGGTACATATCACTTACAGACTATTTTATCCAACGCACGATACATACTATACTATTATGTCAAATATAAAATGTCAAGAAATAAACAATAAATTACATTATTAACTCACGTAACCTCTACTTACTTCATTAAATTATACCTACACAAGACAAATGATTTATGACCATCTTTGTGAACTCAGGTTACAACTAAACAAATCTATTTTGTCAGATATTTGGTTTAGTATTTTTATGCCTCTGGTGAGAGGCGCATTAGCCAGAAGGTTGGTGCGACGAGGGGCACGGCTAGCAGGCGCGCGCTGCGTGCTCCGCGCCTCATGCGACTACGAGAGTACGAGGCACCACCAGCCCGAGAGACCCCAGCACATCGGGGTTATGTATGGTTCCTCTCAGTACCTCAAATATGTACGTGGCTAAGGCTAGATTTCTCCGGACCTCTAACTTGTTGTTGCTGTTATTTCAGGAGGGAACGGGGTCCGAGAAATTATACGCGTGTTTAACATTCAGAGCTGTATTTCCGACTGATTAGAAGAGGGTATCTCTCGCTTACAGTACCGACCTCGGGTTGAGATCTACCGTCGAGTTCCTTATACTAACATCCCTCCACCAATAGTTTGAAACATAGGCGCATTTACCCTGTTGAGGGTATGCAAAACAATAATAACACATCTAGACTTAACCTAAAAGAAAGGCTTATAACTAACGAGCTTGCGTGGTCTTCATCCGAGTTGTAGGTCCAGTTTCAGGGGGAGGGGCGGTTCCGGTCTCCGGTAAATCAGTTGTCTCTACTGGACCCGCTGAAATTGATGTACTCTGTGCTTCATTACAGTCTGCCCAAATCTCGGCATCCGCCATTGAAACTGCCTCTCTCTGTTCCTCGTTAGATAGATCCTCTGATAAACCGGTCGGAACCGGTATTGACTCGTCGACCGATAATACCTCAGTAGAGACCGGTGTCGCATCTGATTGGTCTGACAATAGCACCACCGGAGGCGCCGCTGTCGAGGAGCCGGCCGGTGGTACAACTTGGAGATCCTGTGCTGTCTCGTTCGTAGCCAGAAGAACAGGAGGGAGCAGGTCGACCATTCCGAGAACAAAAAGTGTCGCCAAAAAGCGATATTAAGGCCAAAAAGCGATATAATTTCTCATAAAAACACTTTTGGGAAGTAGGTATTATATTATATGTATTTTTTAGGTAACCCGCGATCCGCGAGTTCGACTCGCACTTGGCTGGTGTTTTTGGATATTTTTTTATTATTATATTACTGTCTATAGTATGTTATGATTTTCGTAGTATTTATTAATTATGCCTGCCGGTTAATTTACATGTACGATTTTAATTTACTGTACTACTATTAAGTTTCTTGTAAAGGTACCTATACCTATTCGATTATGTTGAAATTAAAAATACATACTTATGTGATTTAAAACCTTAAAATAAACATAAATATCAAATTACAACTACCTACACAAGATAATAAGTATACACTAACTTACCAAAAACCATATACATAAACTAAAAACTATAATCTCATAATATATTTAATAAAGTTGACCCCTTTCGGACTTGAATTGTACAACAAAATGAAATAATTAAGTAAGTAGGTATAACACTTTCTCCGGTGTGAAAACACAATTACAATTCACGAGATTTTTTCTCAAAGCGAGCTTTGTTCCCAACTTGACAATACAAGCCTTTCAGTACAGGCTGTGGGAGCTAAATACCTACTAGACTGCACACGAATTTTCGTCTAGCAAGAGTAGGGGAGGTTGGGAGGTAGGGGATTGGGCAGTTGGGAGATTCGGGACCAAACCCAGGATACTCCCAGGATGATATTTAATTTTGCATATCTACTGTATGTTAGATGCTATGTCTAAGCGGTGTTGTTATTTACCAAAGTAAACTATCACAGTATACAAAATTATATGTCTACTATCTATAACTACAGGTGTCGAGTTTGACGGTGGTGCCCGAACCTCCCGGTTGGCCACCCCTGCCTCCACTATTTGAGAAATTCTGCATTTAAAGATAACAAGTAATCGTTAACTTTTTGTTTTACAAATATCATGATAATAATCACAATATTTGCAATTTATTAGTGGATCACTCCACTAGCGTTATTATTATAAACAAAGATCCATAAGCAAGAACAGATGACAAAATTCGTTGACTACTGGTATGGACGATTAGCTCAATAGGTTAGGTTAGGTCTGGCTCAAGGCACTGGTTCAAGTCCAGTATCGTCAAATTTTTTTTTCATTTGTTTCTGATCTTTGTTTAAAATAAGTAATCGTTAAACCTAGATCTAGATAAACGCTTATCATTTTCAAACAGCTGAACCGATCATCAATCATCTGTGTCATCATCATTATCACCATCGACCTATATCCGTCCACTGCCGGACATAGGCCTCTCCCATGGCATGCCAATGCCACTGAGCTCGGTCCTGAATATTTTGTTTCCAACCGCTGCCATCCACTAGGGTCGGCAACACGCTCGTAATGCCCCTGGCGTATCAAGCGCTCATAGGCTGCGGTGACTGCTTAACATCAGGCAGGCCGTACGCTTGTTTGCCACCTTAGTAGTATAAAAAAAAACACTTTTCTTATGTTGTCGCTCCACCTAGCTAGAGGGCGTCCTACACTTAGGGTTTTTTTTATGACATAGGAGGCAAACGAGCAGACAGGTCGCCTGATGGTCAGCGATCACCGTCGCCCATAGACACTTGCATCGCCGGAGGAGTCACAAGTGCGTTGCCGGCCTTTCAGGTGGGAGTACGCTCTCTTCTTGAAGGCTTTAAGGTCGCATCGGTCAGGAAATACTGCAGGCGGCAATTTATTCCGCAGTTCAGTCGTGCGAGGCAGGAAATTTCTAGAAAAACGCACAGTTGTGGGACTGCCAACCATCTAAGTGGTGAGGATGGAAATATTGTCGCGTAGGACGATGGCGGAAAGATGCAGCGGGGATCAACTCGAACAATTCCTCGGAACACTCCCCGTTTTACGTTTTTTACACTACGTTTGCCAAGACACAGTCTCCACTCCAGAACACGTTTGCCCCAACGGTTGTCAGTTCTGCGACAGATGTGACCGGCCCGCTGCCACTTCAGTCTGCTAAACCCGCCGCTATATCGAAATCTTTGGTTCTCTGTCGCATCACCTCATTTCCGATCAGATCCTTCAGAGAAATTCCGAGCATAGCCCTCTCCATAGCTCGCTGAGCGACCTTATCCACGTATCGGCCCCATGTACCATAACTGGTAGGACGCACTCATTAAAGACTCGTCTTGCGGTATTGACGACGAAAAGCTGAAAAGATACTCTTAAATTATAGCTAAGGTGATCAATGATCGGTAAATAGGTCGAGCTGAAATACCTTAAGTTCGCGAAAGAACATAATATAGATTGGCTGTACACAGGCGGCCTTGAGTGAGATGAGACGTGATTAATTTAATTAGGAATTTAAGAGAAAACCATGTCAATATGTCACACACGCTAGTTTCCTAAGCTAGAAACTTGACTACTATTTCCACCATAAACCGAGAGGTCTTAAAGACGCTAATTGCTAACGGTTATAAGCCTTTTTGGAACTGATCTAGACAGATCGTGCGTGTCTGTTTTTTTTAAGAAACTGCTGGCTTGGTGACGAAGGAATACCTGTTTCAATGGATATCGCGTCATTCGCGACGACAGGAAAGTTTTAAGGTTAGCTCTAACGACTATTGGGTAGTTTCCTGTAGTCAAAATAAAAATCCGGCCAAGTGCGAGTCGGACTCGCGCACCGAGGGTTCCGCACTCCCTACTCCTAGGCAAAATGTACGCCGTACGTCGTGTTTTACTTCGCTCCAGGTCATTACTATCGCCTTCGCTTCTGCAGTGATCGTCCACCGGCAGGTCTCGGTTCATAAGATACAGCCTAGTTACTGACAGACAGACAGACAGACGGACGGACGGACAGTGGAGTCTTAGTAATAGGATCCCGTTTTACCCTTTGGGTATGGAACTGTAATTATGCGACGTTTACTGTTATTGCTATTCAGAAAATTCACAGAAAACGTCCATGAATATTTATTTTTAAACTTTTAAACTAAAATTTAGGAGGCAATTTGACGAATAGATATGAAACGATACAGCAGCCCAGCAGCATATCTATGAAAATCCAGTGTTAGCAGAGCCCTACTCCTACGCTAAATGTACGCGTGCTCGATCATTTTATATTGGATGCTGACATAGACAGATAGACATAAAATTTTACTGTTTTTAGAATTTGTTGTTATAGCGGCAACAGAAATACATCATCTGTGTAAATTTCAACTGTCTAACTATCACGTTTCATCAGATACAGCCTGGTGACAGACAGACGGACAGCGAAGTCTTAGTAATAGGGTCCTGTTTTACCCCTTGGGAACCCTAAAAATCGAACTTAACTCGTACTACTGCATATGCTTGCAGCTATGTATAGAGTTTGTAAAGTAATAATCTAGAAACATAGGTACCTGAAAGATGCGAATTTAGAATCTTTTTTCAAAAATTTATTAGCATTTGTAAATTATATTTAATAAATAGGATGGTCCATAAACTCCCTCCTCGAACCTGAGAGGTTACTCTGAAGTCCGAGATTCGAAGTTCATATCGTGCCGTCTCCTTCGCTCCCGTGATTAACTGTATTTGAGTGAGTAGGATAGCAATAACGAATGAACTTCGGATACTTTGGTGCCAATCCAATAGTCAATAGTCTGTCGGGCGCTTGTAATTTTTCACGCATTTTGTCTCGCGCGATAAAGCACGATTTGTATGAGAATGACGCAATGCGAGGGCTCTTTGTAAAATGGCGTCGGTGTTTTTACAAATCCACAATAGAAGCCGATTTTTCGATGATTTTCTCGTCATGTAGAGAGTGGCTCTCGTTGTTGAAGCAATGATATAATATAAAAACACGTAGATAGGTTACCTAGACGATAATCCACGTGTAAAAAGATTTTTTTTTTTTTAAATAAAACCTCCGACTTTGTTCCACTAATAAATATCTTGGAGATGAGTGGTCCGATTTTCATCAAACAAAGCTAAGAACATTCGGGATAAAATTATCTATGACACAAAAAAAACCGCACTCAAATCGGTCCATCGGTATCCGTATCCCGTCAAAAAAGAGGGGTGTAATAAGTGTAACGTGTCTGTGACTCAGTGTATCTGTGTATCTGTCTGTGGCATCGTAGCGCCTATACGGATGGACCGATTTGAGTGTGTTTTTTTTTTGGCATAGTTTTTTTTTTTTTTTTTAAAAATAAAATTAATAGTTACAGCACTTTTTGGTATACAATAAGAGCCACTATTGAAAGCCCGGAGCGTTTATGTAGTAGTGGTAGATCGCGCGGTTCTGCCCGCGTAAGGTTTACTTTGTTACAGTGCACCTACTTAATCCACCAGATCAGAATCAGATAATTTTATCCCGAGCGTCCTAAGCTTTGTTTGATGAAAATCGGAGCACTCGTCTCCAAGATATTCAGCTTTTAGTGGAACAAGTCGAGGGGGTTTGAGAAAATATTCCTATAAGTTACTCTTTAGGCCGGGTTAGGTTTGTCTTATAAGTCCTTAAAATAAACGGTTCAGGTAAATTATTGTTTCTAAATATTTTATCTTAAAATGAAATAAAACGTTCTTTGAATTTGTGCTGGAAACAACATGTAGGTAGGTATTCATTAAGTAATAATAATTTAGTGTAAACACATTAAAACACCAGTTGCTTATGAAATGTAACTGTCTGGCTTCGGAACTCTTACAAAAACAAACTTCAGAAGGTCGCATAGGCTTTCATATCGAACAGTTATCTGAAACGAATTGGTACCTATAAAACGTAAAAAATAATAATTAAAAGTCACAATTGGCATTTTGAGACCTAATTTGGATACAACTTACATATTAAGGTGCGTCCACATTTGTATCATTTGCCCGTATCAGATCATCGTCGCGTAGCATGATCGCGTGTCACGATCACGCGTTTGGACGTTGCTCCGATCCGATCACTCGAAATCCATTTGCTACGCGTATCGCACACTTGTATCGGAAGAGTGCGGCATTATCGGCGCGCCAACAGTAAGCGTCCAAGCAGCGCGACACGCTGTCATGCTACGGCACGGTGATCGGATACGAGCAAATGATACAAGTGTGGACGCACCTTTATGTGTGGGTTAAGGAATTCATTCATGTCATCTGTGGATCGAAGCTAATTTAATTTAAATTAAAACATGATTAGCTAATATTTTCTTCTGTGTCCGCGATTATTACTCATTGAAATAAAACATAAAATAAAAAAATAAAAATAAAAAATAAAAATAAAATGAGATAATATACGCGATATAATCCGTTAAATTGTTTTATTTCAATGATTAGCTAAATTAAATTAATAATTAACTAAATTAGGGTTAAAAGTGATACTAACCATTTTATGGAATATTAATTCTGAAATAAAAATATTTTATTTTATATTATATTACTAAAAGGTTCTTCGTCAGAGGAGAAAAAAAAGGCGGAGAAAAAAATCATAATCCTTTTTTTATTCTTCAGCGTAGTTGGGTAAAAATGATCCTATAACCTTCTTTAGATTTTCAGCTACCCGTGTACCAAAAATGGTTGAAATCTATTTAGCCGTTTTGACGTGATCAAGCCAGCACGATACATAAAAATGTACTTACAAAAATCAAAAAAAGTTTTTTTCCATTCAGTGACCTTCAAATAGTCCGAATCACTTTTTTTATATCTTCAATGTATAAATTATAGATTATAAAACATTTTCTTACTTCAGTATGTAACTTCGTTGCAATAAATATCTTATCTTTTTACAACTAACAATGTTGTAATATTTTCTTGTGTTTCCGCGATTATTACTCATTGAAATAACCAGTCCACCCGTGACCATGGAAAGCTGAAAAGCTTCCGAAACGTCGGGAACTAAAATGAGATAATATACGCGATATAATCCATTAAACTGTTTCATTTCAATAACAATGTTGTATTAAAAAAAAAAAAATATTTAATTAGGTACAGTACGATTTAAGTTTACCACTGACATATGCTTTTATTCCATTGGATATTCGATTTTAACACTATGGTAAACTCAAAGTAATCGTACTGTAATTACTCCTTGTGATTATTTACGGTTTAAAAAAAATGCTCTTTTTAGGCACTAGTCCCACCGCCGCCGGCGAGAAAGCGAGCAACTATCGAGTATTTTCTCGCCCAACTCGCTCAAGAAGCGCACAACAGATGTAGACTCCGCGTCAATAAAGGAGATACATATATGAGAGAGTTCTCGCCGGCAGTGTGAACAGTCAGCGATGAACTATTAATATATGTGTCTCTTTTATTTACACAGGATCTATATCTTTTGTTCGTTTCTTGGGCGAGAAAATCGCCGATCGCTAATCGCTTCCTCGCCCTTGTTGGTGGGACTAGTGCCTCACTCCTCCACTACACTATGCCTGGAGCAGAGGTTCTCAAACTTATTTTGTCTACTGCCCACTTTAAAAATAAATTGTTTTTCAGCGCCTTCTATTTTGTTTTACTTAAAAACCTACTTAAAATTTTCAAAACGGACCGACTAATTGAGCTGGTTTTTGGGATAGGCATAGAAGAAAGGCCGGAGAGTGATATAGGCTACTTTTCATCCCGAAACAATAAAATCTCTATCTATCTAGGTATATGCACGGGCGAATCCGCGGAAAAGTTACTAGTATTAAATATGTTTAGTTTTTATTTAAACAATCACACAGGATAGAAATATGAACTAACTAAATAATTGATGTTGTGCAGTAAGTTTGAGTTTCAAAGACTTTTAAAATATTAAGTCGATGAAATTACAAAAACCACTACAACACCCCCAATTTTTGCTGGGCCCCTTACCGCCCCCCTCTAGGCCTCCAGCGCCCACAAGGGGGCGTTATCGCCCACTTTGAGAAAGACTGGTCTAGAGTGACGTCACACGTGCCGCTCAATTTGCAATCTCGATTTCAACCTTTTAGCGCCTAAAGGTGCGTCCACATTTGTATCATTTGCCCGTATCAGATCATCGACGCGTAGCATGATCGCGTGTCACGATCACGCTGGTCGTTGCGCCGATCCGATCACTCGAAATCCATTTGCTACGCGTATCACACACTTGTATCGGAAGAGTGCGGCATTATCGGCGCGCCGACAGTAAGCGTCCAAGCAGCGCGATACGCAGTCATGCTACGGCACGGTGATCGGATACGAGCAAATGATACAAGTATGGACGCACCTTAACCTAAACCAACCTAAGCGCCAAGCAGCGAAGTAATACGACATCATCCGGACGCCACAGCAATAAAATAAAATGACCTTGAAAAATAAAATAGTGATTGCTAATGGAGGTATTGATATTATATTCGGAGTTGTTGAACCATGAAATTTGGACGGCATATGCCAATTTCCAATGGGTATCCTAAGAAAGCCCCAGACCAAGAAAGAGATACACATGACATTACGAACAATCCTGTGAAGCCGTTTTTTGGCATGGTTTTAACAAATCAGACAACTTCACACACATGGTTTGTTTGTATTTGTATCGCGTGAAGTTGGGTTTAGCATGGTTTTTTGTGGCCTCACTAGTGACATGTCTATCTTTTTTTCTTGGTCTGAGAAGAAAGCGAATCAATTCCAAACCGCATTTATAGTTTTTAAACTCGTGTCAAATTCAGTTTTAACAGTGGTTAGCTTAATTATACTAATGAATTGATATCATCATATCAGCTCAGCTCAAGGACTTCCACTGCTGGACAAATGCCGCCCCCAAGGATTTCCATAACGACCGTGCGCCGCCCTCATCCAACGGTTTTCCGCAATCTTCTCCAGATCATCGGTCTATCTTATTAGGGGTCTCCTTACGCTGCGTCGTCCTGTACGCGGTCGCCACGTGAGAACCTTTCTGTTCAGCGGCCATCGGTTCTACGAGCAATGTGCCCCGCCCACTGCCACTTAAGGGCCTACTTCGTCATTTGTAAATCACGCCCCAAACGCGGAGCCAGCCAATAAGCGTGATTTGTAATAAGGGACGCATTTATTGCTCGCGCGCATCAAAGAAACAGATAGGTAATACACTACATGCTTGGGTTTTTTGGCGTAAGCGCCAGATGTAAAAGTACCATGAAATCGAAGATATTATTATGTTTTGTTAACATTTAAGTTAATCACTTAAAAGATAAAGAGAATAATGATATTTTAACATAATTTAGCCGTTTATTAAGCTGTCGTTTGTAGAAACTAGACAAAAAACGGGAAATGAAGACGCGTTTTCGGATAACTTTTCTATCGAGGAAATTTTCATTAAATATGTTTCCGCGTTAATCACTGAATAGGTTATAGTCAAGAAACACATATCTGAAAACCAGCCTGTTTTATATACTAGATTCGACAAAAAACGCGCTACAAAGTAGCTTACATTTTCGATGCATCCCCTTAAGTCTAGGAACTCCTGGTGCTATGTCGACGACCTTGGTTCTTCTCATTTCTGATTCGATTACGCGAATCATAAATAAATAGATAGGTACTGTAGTCTATACATATAATAGGGTACATGCATGATTTTTATGTAACAAAATATCAAAATACTTATACGATTTCAAAAAGTGAAATTAAAATTAAAATCGGCCAAGATATACGCATGATATAATGCATTTTAATTTAAACTACTAATTAGACAGCGATTTGACACAGAGGTCCGACATGTACTACGTCCATATTAAATTCTGTTTAACTAGAAAGAGATATAATGAAATGTTTGATGGCTTATATCTTAGTTATTTTTATAGTTATTCGAACAATTATTTTTGTCTACTATTTGTTACATGAATGGGTTTTTAATAAAGGAAAATTAAAAATTCATGTATATGCCCTATCCACATACCTACATGACCCCAACTGCAATGCCCGAACTGTTAAGTTCGTAACGGGTACCATTGTCTCTCGTTTCACCGCTAACCGCTAACGGCCGATTCCCATGGTTTAATTGCAGTAAATTAACTACCTAAATATCTGCTTAATTTGATTTTATCAGGTACTAGAAGGCGAGGCGCCTGCAACTTCGTTCGCGGGGGAGAAAAATCATAATCCATCATTTTTTCTTCAGTGTAGTCGGGTAAAAAGTATCCTATAATCATCTGTCGTTGCCCAGCTACCCGTGTACCAAAAATGGTTGAAATCTGTTAGTCGTTTTGGCGTGACGAAGCCACAACGAGAAATACAAATATCTATACATACCATTATAAAAGTTGTCAAAATGAAATGACTGTACATTGAAAATATTTAAAAAAAAAAATTGTTATGGACTATTTGGAGGTCACTAAAACAAAAATATTTTTTTGGATTTTATGTATGTTAGTATGTGTCGTGGCTTCATCACGCTAAATCGGCTAAACGGATTTCAACTATTTTTGGTACACGGGTAGCTGGGTATCTCCAAATGGTTATAGGATACTTTTTACCCGACTACGCTGAAGAAAAAATGAAGGATTATGATTTTTTCTCCTCCGCGAACGAAGTTGCTGGCGCCTACTAGTACAAAATAAAACTCCATTCAGTGACCTTCTAAAAATCCGTATCACTTTTTTTTTAATATACCTATTCAATGTACAGACATTTCATGTTCACAACTTTATAACATGTAGTATAAAATTTCAATATTATCTGACATACCATACCAGTAGCATAGCAACATAAGTATTTTCCTCATTGTTATATTCATTTAAAACCATAATGATTTTCCTGAGATAATATTTAATTTCTACTCTATAGTTATTTAATTACATACTAACACTAGCAACGTGTTTTCTTAAGACATATCGTAAAATCTGGCTTAAAACAAAAGTAAGGTCTAATAGTACCGCAAGTTTTTTTCGTGAATTCGATGATTTGTAAGATTAAATAATTATAAAATTTATTAAAAATAAATAGTTATATATATACAACATAGTCTATTATAAACTAACTGTAATATATTACACACTAATGAATAACGTATAAGTTAAATTTGGAGTAAAAAAGAGGGAGAAAGGATTATAGGTACTAAAAATGAAGGTACAAAAAGAATTACCCATTCTAGCAGCTCACCTTGCGGCCTGGTCCCCATCACACTGGCCGCATTACCTCTGAACCGCAATGGCAATTCTCAGCGAGAGGTAAGCGCCTGCTCTATACTGGGAAAACATTTACTGTGCCCCGAAGAGATAAAGACTCTCGGAATCAAAGAAGTTCTGAAGCAGCAACAGAACTTGACCGGGAACTATAGGAGGTGGCGATCACAATAGATCATCTATGGTCGCAGTGGTACGGAGGCTGTATTAGCCTGGAATAGCCATTCCATCAGAATTAGAATTAGAAGCGCCTGCTCTAGAGTCCCCCGTGGCCTGGAACAGCCGTGACGACTGGGCCTTCATAAAAGATTTCATGTCGGCTGACCATGTCCCAAAGTAGATTAACTTGTTTTTTTTTATGTTTGTAGTATGTGTGTTTTGTGCGTGTTGTTGTGGCTTCATCACCTCAAAACGGCTGGACTTCAACCTTTTCTGCGTTTAGGTTCACTTCGTGCATATTACCATTTTGTCAACTTCCTAGTTCGCCAGCAATTCCATTTCGTCCCCAATAAATTCCCAATTCGTCCTCTTCCTATCTTGTCAACATTCTCATTTCGTCCACATTTAGATTTCGTTCACATTCCCACTTCGTCCACATTCCCACTTTGTCACCCTACCCAATTCGTCCACAATCTTTAGGTTCGTTCCGTCCGATTTATACCGAACGGGATTACTGTGATATAAACTTCAGTCTTAACGCACTGGCAAACAAACATGTAGGTCACCACCAAAAATATTATTATTATTTTATTTAAGAGCCTAGAGTGTCCCACTGCTGGGCAAAGGCCTCCCGTCTCCTTCTTCCACGTGTCCCGGTCTTGGGCAATCTCCCACCAGTTGTTCTGGAAAGAGTTAAGTTCGTCCCGCCATCTTCGTCGAGGCCTTCCGCGACGCCGGACTCTATTTTGTGGGACCCTCTCGGTGGCTACTTTAGCCTACAAGTCAACCGGCATGCGACCGACATGTCCAGCCCCAACACCAAAAATATGAAATAATAAAATTGAATTTTATTTCGTTTTATTTTCATTTTATTTGAGTTTTTATTCTACTTCTGATTTTACTTTACGCGTATTAGTTAAGCTAGGAATGTTGATGAAGTGGGATTGTGGACAAAGTGGAAATATTGAAAAAATAATAATAGGAATGTTGACTTAGTGGGGAAAAGACGAAATGAGAATATGGATGGAATGGGAATGTTGACGTAGTGGGAATGTGGACGAAGTGCACCTAAAGGTTTTTATGGTACATTATTAGTGGTTATTTACATATAATTATAGGTCGCTGAAAAAAAGGGGGCTTTGATGTTTTTTCTCCTCCACTACACACGGACACCTTCTAATTCTTCTAATTTATACTAATTATAAAGTTGTAAAAATGAAATGTCTGTACATTGAAGATATTTTCAAAAAAATGATTGTTACGGACTATTTGGAGGAAATTGTATGTGTCTTCATCACGCTATCGGCTAAACGGATTTCAACTATTTTTGGTATACGGGTAGCTGGGTATCTCCAGATGGTTATAGGATACTTTTTACCCGACTACGCTGAAGAAAAAACGACGGGTTATAAGTTTTACTCCTCTGCGAACAAAGTTCTGCAACTTTGAGTAAAGTAATAAAAATTAAATGTTTTCACTTCTCCTGCTCAAAAAGTACGTCATATTAGCTTCGCGAAGCGAGACTAAAATAGTTCATTTAGCCCCTAGGGTTTAATAGAAAGCCATATTATAATCACATACAAATTTCTATGACACTGAAAAAAAACTTGCGGCCAGCTACATACTCCTTACGAATAATTAAAAACAAACAACCTGATCAGATTGGCCAAACTTTCTGGTAGAATTGCTCAAACTGTACTAGAAGTTTTTCATGAAATATACAATTTTAATGTTAAGTCTTTTTATTTTCTCGCAGTCGAAGTGAAAAGCAGAGCGTTTAACACGTGGCTAAAAGCCATTATGACACTCGGACATATATAATGGCTTATTTTAGCCCCTTGTCAAACAATCTACTATTGTATGTGTCGTTGTGGCTTCATCACGCTATCGGCTAAACAGATTTCAACTTTTTTGGTACATGGATAGCTGGGTTTCTCCAGATGGTTATAGGATACTTTTTACCCGACTATGCTAAAAAAGAGGGGTTATGACTTTCTCCTCCGCGAACGAAGTTGCTGGCGCCTTCTAGTAAGAAAATAAAGTACCAAAGTAACACAGGTAAATATCGAAGTAATTAAATAAATACCTCTTCCATATCAAAGTTAAGATCTTTTAAGTTAGTAAGGTAAGATCACTTGTCTTTCTCTAAGAACCCAGAAAGTTCAAGCGATTAGAAACATATTTAAATCCAAGATGGCTATTCGTTTAAAATCGACTCATCTGCCGAAGCCTTACTAATGGATTATCTCGGTCATCGACCCACACCTACGCGTCAAACATTCATTTCTTTACGAACTTTTTTTAGACTAACGTTTCAATACAGCCAAGTGGTGATTAAGCAATATTAACAAAATATGTTAATAACCAGCTGTTACCATACGATTTCGTTTATTTTTAAATATCTTTCGATTTTGATTAAGCCCCGTTTTGTTGTGTTCTGATAATGAGTGAAGATCGTGTAAGTTTAAATCAATGATTAAAATTCTATATTTCATGAAAAATTATAAATACAGATTGAGCAATTCGATCAGAAATTTTGGCCAATCTGATCAGGTGGGTTTGTTCGTTTTTAATTATTCGTACGTAGTACGTAGCTGGCCGCAAGTTTTTTTTTCAGTGTCATAGAAATGTCTATGGAATTATATGGCTTTCTTTTAAACCCTAAGGGCTAGATGTAGATGTACTGTTTTAGTCTCGCTTCGAGAAGCTAATATGACGTACTTTTTGAGCAGGAGAAGTGAAAAGGAGGTTTATGACTTTTTTTCATCCATGCGATCGAACTTTTTAGTAAGATATACAACATATCTCTATCAGTGGTATTTATTTCAAAATACCTTTTACGAATTTGGGACGCACAATAACTTTTTACAATTTCTTTCTCCGACCAAGTTTTTACCTTCAATATATACGTCAAATGTGCCCAATAAGGAGCGGCAACCTTCGGTGGTCGTGGCCAAATTTGGCAAAAGTTCAAGTAGAACGTGGCATCGAGTTTCGCGTTATGAAAACGTTTATTAAACGTTTAACCCGGCCAAAAGCATGTCGTATGCCCGCCCAGTGTATGCTCCCGAGGGCATTATCCATACTAATATTATAAGTGCGAAAGTGTGTCTGTCTGTTTGTCTGTCTGTCTGTTACCTCTTCACGCTTAAACCGCTGAACCGATTTGGATGAAATTTGGTATGGAGATAGTTTGAGTCCCGTGGAAGGACATAGGCTATTTTTATCCCGGAAAATTCCCTTATACGCGATAAACGAATTTAAGGCGGACGAAGTCGCGGGTAGAAGCTATTATAAATAAATAATAACACAGCAGGAACAATCTTACACCAATCGCCCTAGTCCCAAACTAAGAAAGCTTGTACTATGCGACTGAGCTGGGTACTAGGCGACGATATACATAATGTGTAGAAACATTATAATACTTAAATACATAGAAAACATCCAAGACCCAGGTACAAACCTTCGTGCTCACACAAAACTTGCCCTGGCCAGGATTCGAACCCCGGACCCCCAGTTTCGTAGGCCGTTGTGCTACCCACTGAGCCAAACGTGTCGTCGATTATTACAAGGTAATAGTATATTTTTTTAGGTATTTAAAGGAATGTAAACTAAACTTTTTAGTGACGTCGTACACACAACATAAATACGTATATTCACCGTACGATATTTGCTAACTATATAAAAATAATGTGTTCAAATCTGTACAAAACTTGTATTTTCAACCACCCCAACATTTTTACAACTGTTGGTATAAAATTAGCTTCGAAATTACGAGCCCTCGAAATCGGCTTTGTGACGGCTTACAGTCATTCGTACTAAATATAGTAATTTTACGTGTTGGCAGGATAAACATATGTTACCCTCTTTACGACGCTAAAAACCAAGTTAATAAAGTAAATATTGTGTTTTACATTTTCCTTCAACTCCATTCACTAATTGCCTGAAAGATTGACTGTTTAGTTAGTAAAATATCCTTAGGTCCAAGTTATGAAATATTATCAGACTAAACATCGGCTTTCTAGCATTTAAGAAGTACCTAGGTATCAAAAGAATGGCGTCATGTACCCAACATTAAGGTGGTATACTCCCAATACCAACTAAGCTAACCACATTGAATTAAACTACACGATTTTCACTCATTATCACAACAAAAATGGGCCTTAATCAGGGTAGATCGGAAAACTCGCGCGGCTAGAAGATGTTGATACCCGCCTCTCCAGTTCCTTCGAGACCATGTCGTAACGCGACGTCTGAAATTTCGAAGAATTACCGACGAAAGGTAATTAAATAAATCATATTTATACGCGATTAAGCCCCACACATTGAGTTTATACTTAAAAACATATATTTAGGATAGGCTAAGTGAAATTTTATTATTCTGATAAACAACACGATATAATAACAATCTATTGCACAGTACAATAAAACTTAACCTAAAAATAGAATTAAACTAAAACAAAATAAATCTAAATTAAATCTAAAAATGGCCCCTGCGGCATTGTACCGAAGAAGCTGGCGGCGTTCCCTCGCTGAATCGCCAGACTGATTCTTTGAGCGAGGAAACCGCCAGCTCTCCGGTCGCCAGTGACTTTTGTAAGCCTCTTCAAAACGTCTTTGAAGAGGCTTAATACGCTGAGGCCCCACGGACCCAGGGTCTCGACGCCGAAAGTAAATATACTCAGCGCCAAGACCACTGTATTTATTTATTTTTAGACATTCGGTTGCTTCTGCCGCTGCTCCTGCCCTAATCGTCGTTCGGTGGAGGTGTTAAGGGGCCAGTGTGTCTACACAGGTTGCGTCCCACACTAGCACCCGTCCCTTACTCCACGGAATCAAGGACATTCCGTCCGGTCTCTTCCCATCGTTTCTTGAGATACCGGTCAGCTCTAATAGGGCCGGCACATTGACTGACGCGAGAGACCAGCGGATGATGTCGTTCAGAGCAGCGTGTCTCGACAAGCGGCCCGCACTGCTCTGGCAGCAAAGTCCGTGATGACCCAGCCTGCCTACTTCTTTGCCGCAAGGCTAAGTACATATTGTAATAGATATTTGGAAAAAAATACAAATTGTTGAGTTTGTTTCGGCTTTCTTCTCAACAACGGTCTCTTGTTGGGAAAAACACAAATAAAGTTGATCCACCGATATATATTATTTTTAGATCCACATGGAGAAGGATACAGATTAATAATTCAAAATGCTTTTACGAGTATGCCATTGGGTCACTCCTGGATATTTTTATACTCATTAAAAATGCTCAGAGGGGTCACGACTGTCAAAATGTATCGCATCGCTTTCAACCCATTACTGTAGACATTGTACCCTCGTTACCTTTTCAAAATGTGTTTTTTTAATGGGGTGCCGGGGGGGATTACGTGGCAATAGAACATGTCCCTAAATCATACACTGAAAAATCTTCTAAATATTAACAAAACAATTTTTTATTTTTTTCAATTAAAATTATTTTTTGCCAATAAACATACCTCTCACGCTTAAACCGCTGAATCGATTTAGATGAAATTTGACACGGAGATAGTTTGAGTCCCGGGTAAGTACATAGGTTACTTTTTATCCCGGGAAAATACTTTTATCCGCGATAAATTTAAGGCGGACGAAGTCGCGGGCAGAAGCTAGTACTCTATAATTATAGGGTGATGATGATGTTTGTATGTATTTATCTTTATGTCGCGATCACACCAAACGGTTTGAAACGTTTTGACCACTTTTGGTAAAATAAAAGCAGAACATCCACAAATGGTATACGATACTTACCCTTAAGTAAATAAGAGAGTTTTTGACATTTTTCTCCTTCACGAATGATGTTGCGGGCGCCTTTTAGTTATATATAGATTTCCAATAACCGTCACACACTGAGTCAGCGCAAGCGCATCTTATAAACAGCCCGCGGACCGTTGAACCCCACTCCTGCACCTCTAGCACGACTGTGATACGTGAGTCTGTCGCGCGACAAAAATTGTCCGTCTCTTTTCCCTCGATACAATTAGAGAAAGACAGGTGAAGCTATATTGCGCGATAAGTGTAGTCGCGGAGAGTTGTGTATGAGGCTGCAACCTCATTATGAAAACTCGAGTTAAAGGCCCATTTTGTATTTGGGTACCTAATAATAGGCTTGTGTCCTAAATAAATATAATGAGTCCGTCATCAGATTATTATTATTATATGAAGCCCGTGCTGTCCCACTGCTGGGCAAAGGCCTCCCCCTCTTCTTCCACTGATCCCGGTTTAAAGCTACCTCTGGCCAGTCCTCCACGAAGAGGTCTAAGTCGTCCTGCCATCGGCGACGAGGTCTGCCGCGTCTCCGCTTCGAGGTTTTGGGTTTCCACTCTGTGGTTATCTTGGCCCACAACTCGTTCGGCATGCGGCAAATATGACCAGCCCAGACCCACTTCAACTGGGCCGATTTCCGAGTTACGTCGATGATTTGGCTCTTGGAGCGTAGCGTGGTATTCCGAATTCGATCCATTCGTTTTACACCCAATTGACTACGCTCAATGGCTCTTTGGCAAACCCCGAGTTTGGACCTCTGTGCTTTTGTCAGACACCAAGTCTGTGCACCTTAGTATGTGCACGTCCGTTAGATTATCAGAAAATATTGAACACGTATTTTTTCTATTGTCAATTAAACAAAAAATTATAAAGATATAGCTCGTTAAAGTTCTGCGTGACGTCAAGCCGCGCGACCGTGTTTCGCACTCGTGACGTCACGTCATGAATATTTTGCATAGCATTGCATTAAAATACATATTTTATAGCAACAGAATAGGCTATTCAACAATTTTTTTCTGTGGTATGAACGGTCTAATAGAGAACGACCTCCCAGTAACAAAAATATCGGTGAAAAAAGCGGCCAAGTGCGAGTCGGACTCGCCCATGAAGGGTTCCGCAGCCGTTTACACAAAAAAATACACTACAGATGAAAAAAAATACGATATGAAAAAAACACTAACAAACGATATGAAAAAACACTAAAAAACACTAACAGCGTATCTCCCCGGCCCTTATGTCCTTTTGCTGGGAAGCGCAGTTTTTTGGCAATAACTTAAAAACGGTATTTCCGATCATGTTGAAACAATTTTCGTTTGAAGTATTTATTAAGTTTTATATTTGTAAATTTTTTCATATTTTTTTAACATACCGTTTAGAGGGGGGGGGGGGGGGGGGGGGGACAGAATTTTTGCTACTTTCGGAGCGTATATTTCGGAAAATATTCATTAAATCAATTTTTTTTAAGAAACCTTAAAGTGTTTTTAAAAGAACTGTCGAAATATATGCCACACATATATATTTGCTGATTTTTTTTTTTTTTCAGTTTCTGTTACATGTATGTAGTTCCCCCCTAGAAATATATATATATTTTATTTAACTATCAAGCTAAGTAGCGGTTTACACAAGACAACTATGCTTCAAATTTAATCAATATACAACTTATAGTTTTTGAGTACCATTTTGGCTACGGAACCCTAAAAACTACTTCAAACTCATAAAAACTGCCCGAGGTACAACAAAATTAAAATTGTCTCGGGACCATTACAACATGACTTAACCTATATACTTTTATAAAAACCGGCCAAGTGCGAGTCTGATTCGCGCACCGAGGGTTCCGTACAAAATATACGCTACAAATGGCCGTATCTATGAAAATCGAGTGTTAGCAGACCACTACTCCTAAGCAAAATGTACGCGGTGCTTGATCATTTTATTTTGGTTACTAATATAGACAGACAGACATAAAGTGATACTGCTTTTAGTATTTGTCGTTATAGCGGCAACAGAAATACGTCATCTGTGAAAATTTTAACATGTCTAGTTAACACGGTTCATGAGATACAGCCTGTTGACAGACAGACGGACAGCGAAGTCTTAGAAATAGGGTCCCGTTTTACCCTTTGGGTACGGAACCCTAAAAAGCTACAAATGCTATAAAAAAGTGCATTGTGCTCAACTGTCGTAGTTCTTTCTGTGAATATATAATAAACTAGCTTCTGCCCGCGACTTCCTCCGCCTTAAATTCGTTTATCGCGGATAAGGGTATTTTTCCGGGATCAAAAGTAGCCTATGTCCTTCCTCGGGACTCGAACTATCTCCATACCAAATTTCATCCAAAAGTGTGTCGCGGTTTAAGCGTGAAGAGGTAACAGACAGACAGACAGACAGACAGACAGACAGACAGACAGACAGACAGACAGACAGACACACTTTCGCATTTATAATATTAGTATGGATACATACCGTCGTCGTTAGCATCGTGTTCAGCGATGAGTGGACTTGGTCTGACAATTTTATTGGACTGTAAGTGTGGGCTCTAGAACGCTTACCTTCAATTTTACCAGTAAGCATCAGCTGCTCGAGATTGTGTCTAGAATTCCAAAATCGTAAAGGAGGTCGTGGAAAGTCGGGTCTTTAGTTTGAGCTCTCGCGACGCGAAGGACAGATAGGTGGCGAACTTTAGCCAGAGACAAGTTGCTTCCGACCCTCAGCAATGAGGGATATGACGGGAGAAAGATATATTATAATAGTACAGTCAGCATCTCCCTTTTATAAACAACTCGCGGACCAATGAACTCGCACTCCTGCGCAGCGAGTGACGTCATGCGCTCACTGCCGAATGTTGACCTTGCGACACGTCTGGCTATAACTGTTTGGGGGTTACAAAGTTCCAGAAATAAACTCCATAGATATTTATTAAGAAATTATTTAATAGATTATTTTTAAAACAGTGTTACGGATTATTTTAATGATTATATATCATTAGATTAGATAGTAATATTATTAATATTTTAATTATTCGTGAAATGTTTTACAATTTTGAATTTGTTTATTTTTTTAATGTTGACAGTACTAATTACTGTAATTAAGTTAATGTTAATGTCATTTTTGAATATTTTAATTACCCTCGACATCCTTGTAATATAGTGTTATTTATTATATTTTAATATTGTTGAACAGGTTTATGATTATTTTATTTCTTCGATATGATACATCAATGTATACTTGCCAAAGTTTCGTACGCCTAAATATTGTCACTTCACATTGATTTAAACTTACACGATCTTCACTCATTTCATTGTAACAACACAACAATACGGAGATCGCGTATAAATATGACTTATTTAATTACCTTTCGTTGGTAAATCGTCGACGTTTCGGACGTCGCGTTACGCCCATGGTCTCGAAGGAACTCAAACGCGATTAAGCCCCATTTTGTTATGATGTGATAAATTGTCACTTTATTCGATAAATTTTCTGTTTATTTATTGTAAGTGTTTTTTTTTTGTAGTGAGCATTTACAAATATCGAGTGCGATTGTAACCGCGAACCTACGACACCCTAAGGGGTCCACACACAGGTTGATAAACACTGCTCTACATCGTCTACTATTAAAGTTGTAAAAAAAAAATATTTTCTTAAAATATATCTGTAACGGATCGAGGTCACTGAATCGATTTTTGTTTGCTGTTGTTTGGGCTTCATCACGCGAAATCGGCAAAACGGATTTCAACTATTTTCGACACAAGGGTAGCTGGATATCTACAGATGGTTAAAGGATACTTTTTACCCAACTACGCTTCAGAAAAAAGACAGGTTATGATTTTTTCTCCTCCGCGAACCAAGTTACGGGCACCTTCTATTCTAGTATACAAATATAAAAGTATCCACTTTTTTGGAGTACGACCTCATCCAAATTCATCTTTCTTCCACGTTACTAATGTCAACTTCCTACTTCGTTCACTGTGTTCAAATTCGTCCACCGCCCTCGCCAAATGTGCCATAGTTAATTTGCGGTCAATGCTTCTCTTTTTTGCTATTTTTAGGGTTCCGTGTTGCGTCAAAAGGAAAACTATAGAAAATTAAAAATTTAAAAAACCCCCCGACTTGTTCCACTAAAAGCTGAATATCTTGGAGACGAGGTCTCCGATTTTCATCAAACAAAGCTAAGAACACTCGTGATAAAATTATCTATGACGCAATAAAAACCGCACTCAAATCGGTCTATCCGTATGGGCGCTATGATGCCACAGACAGTCACACAGATACACAGAGTCACAGACACGTTAAACTTATAACACCCCTCTTTTTTGTCTTGGGTTAAAAAACAGAACCCCTATAGGATCACTTTCTTGTCCGTCTGTCTCTCAAAACCTTTTTTCTCAGGGACGTGTAGAGATATCAAGTTGAAATTAACATCAAATAGGTCTGCGGTCCCTTGCAGCTGTAAAAAAATCAAGCTTCTAAGTCATCGAAACTTGAAATTTGGTATGAAGGTAGCTTCTTTAGCACAACCCACGAAATATATCAGAAAATTGTATTTCTTTTATGTGTCTATGACCAATATATAATGACCCCACACCGCGTACATTTTGCTTAGGAATACCCAAGTAGCACAGAAGCTGTATTAGAGCTTATAACACAGCCCCTATAATGCTCAAACTGGCTGTATAATGGCCGTATAATAAGCTCTTATACAGCTTGTGTGTTACCTGGGCTTTGCAAACACTGGATTTTCGTAGACACAGTTTTTAGCGTATATTTTGTACGTAACCGTCGGTGCGCGGCCGACTCGCACTTGGTCGGTTTTTTTCTTATTGGATGATGGAGGCCAGTGCATTACACGATACACTTTACTTAGTAAATAACGTATGTTTATCGAGTGCCATGTGTCATTCACCTTGTCACATAAACAGCTCTGTATCCTCATAGCTAAAATTAGACAAGTTTGTTTTCAGAATTTCGCCAATTCTGAGTAATTATGACGATAGAACATACAGGAAAATAGGATTGGTACAATTTACCTATATTAATTTTCCCTGTTATTCTGTATTCGTTAGTCATTTTGTAGGGGCAACCTACTTTATTAATGCTAGAGAGTTTATAACACAACTGATATAAGGGTAAGAGGAGTTATTGAAACTACCAAGTTGAGTGCTACTTATAAACTAACTTTAATGTTCGTGATTTAATGCTAAGGTAAAGTGCCGAACGAGTACAATTTGGTGCGTGTGCAATATTAATTACCTATGTTAATGCTCAATAGACATAATCTTGTACCTTGCCCGACACATTTCATTATTTACTAGCTTCTGCCCACGACTTCGTTCGCTTTTTCTTTCGCTTATCAATTTCATTTATCAATAATTTGCTTATCGCCGATAAGGGTATTTTTCCGGGATAAAAAGTAGCCTATGTCCTTCCTCGGGACTCAAACTATCGCCATACCAAATTTCATCCAAATCGGTTCAGCGTTTTAAGCGTGAAGAGGCAACAGACAGACAGACACACTTTCGCATTTCTTACTAGCTTTTGCCCGCGACTTCGTCCGCCTTAATTTCGTTTATCGCGGATAAGGGTATTTTTCCGGGATAAAAAGTAGCCTATGTCCTTCCCCGGGACTCAAACTATCTCCATACCAAATTTCATCCAAATCGGTTCAGCGGTCTAAGCGTGAAGAGATAACAGACAGACAGACACACTTTCGCATTTCTAATACTAGCTTCTGCCCGCGACTTCATCCGCCTTAAATTCATTTATCGCGGATAAGGGTATTTTCCGGGATAAAAATAAGCCTATGTCCTTACCCGGGATTCAAACTATCCCCATACCAAATTTCATACAAATCGGTTCAGCGGTTTAAGCGTGAAGAGGTAACAGACAGACACACTTTTGCATTTATAATATTTAGTATGGATATGGATGGACGGACGGGATGGACGGTCTCATAGCGAATGTGTCATGTCATGTCATAAAATTAATTTGAACGGCAGTAAGCATACTGTAACCGTCATCGGTGTGCTAGGCGGCAGGTTACCACGGTAACCTCGGTACCTATCGTGCGGGAATCGTGGCGCGTGGGTCGCGCGGGCGCTACGAGCAGCGATGGTGTACCTAGCTTGACACTATTTTATGGGTGTGTCTGAAGAATCTCGACCAACATCTTAAGAGACTCGCTAGATGGCTGGATCAAAGGTCAGATACGCAAGGCAGTAATCCTGGACACGGCCCGCATTGTCAGGAGGTTCCTCTCTGTGCAGCCCTAACCACCAGGCGCTTGACCCCTGCCCCGCAGCCGACGGCACCCTAAGGTGCGTCCACATTGGTATCATTTGCCCGCTCAGATCTTCGTCCCGTGGCATGATCGCGTGTCACGATCACGCGTTTGGACGTTGCGCCGATCCGATCGCTCGAAATCCATGTTGCTACGCGTATCACACACCACGCCACTGATCGGATACGAGCAAATGATACAAGTGTGGACGCACCTCTAGTTTAGATTATTTTATTATAATAAGTATGTTTACATTTTGTATTTTACTTTTGGTACGTATATAAATATGTATTGTAAAAAACCTAGCTTAAGAATGAAAATGAATAAATCGTAAAATTTAAATGTGTCACGCTTTCAAAGTTGAAATATATACGCGTACCTAGATGTTGTACATATTGGAGAACGGTTTTTTGTATGGAAATTAACATTAAGTTCGCGGAAGAGGAAAAATTGTTTGCTTGTGCGTAATCGGATAAAAAGTATCCGATAACTATCTGTGGATAACCATCTACCCGTGTACCAAAAATAGTTAAAATCTTTAGCTGATTTGACTTGATAAAGCAAGAACCACAAATAAAAAATAAAAAAAATATATTCTTCGGTTCAGTGACGACCTAAAGTCCGGATCACTTTTTTTTGAAAATATGTTCAACGTACAGGCATTTAATTTTTACAATTTTATAATAGTATAGATGTCTATATATATGTACCTACATAGTATGAGTAATTTATTGATATATGGTGTGGAATTAAATTAAATTTTGTATTATCACATTTTGTATTTACTAAATATTATTTACCTAATATTTTCTTCTGTTTCCGCGGTTATTACTCATTGAAATAAAACAATTTAACGGATTATATCGCGTATATTATCTCATTTTAGTTCCCGACGTTTCGGAAGCTTTCCATGGTCACGGGTGTCCACCCGTGACCCTGTGTTTTATTATTTACCTATTCGCTATATATGATTTAGAATTGATAATTTATTATTCCACACATAATTTTAATTTAATTTGTATTTAACCGCAAATATACTGTTATATGAATATACTAGAAGGTGCCCGTTAACTTCCTCCGCAGAGGAGAAAAAAAATCATAATCCTCTTTTTTATTCCTCTATAACCATCTAGAGATACCCAGCTACCCGTGTACCAAAAATAGTTGAAATCCGTTTAGCCGACTTGGCGTGATGAAGCCACAACGACAAACACAAAAAAAAAAAAAAGAAAATACATTCAGTGACCTCCAAATACTCCGTTACAATATATTTTTTTAAATATCTTCAATGTAAACCAATTTCATTTTTAAAACTTTATATTACTATAGATAACAGCTGTCATTTGTACTGTAATTAAGAAGATTATAGTTGAGACGGATTCAATGTCGGTAAAAAAAAGAACGAAGCATTATAGCAATTGTTTCCACGCCAGATATCAATACAATAATCGTAATTCCAAACACTTCACACGTTATGACTGGGCGATAACGCCGATAAGGATGCCAAACATACCGCCCATTCGTTCTAGTGCTGCCTAACCTTCCTAGTACCTATACAATAAACTATACATACATCAATCATCTCTTAAGAGGGTTTAGTTTACGCTGAGCTGGCAACATCGCATTTGTTATAACCAGTCATCCTTTATCAAATCAAATCAAATCAATAGTTATTTGTTATGTAAGTGGAAAGTTATTATTTGGCGTTAATGCTTCAATTGAAAGCCGAGTACGCGAAGGGATCTAAAATTGACCCACGAGTTGGGTTGTCATATGGAAAAATTAAATGTCGTGATAAAAATCCTGACATCACCCTAAAAGTCCTGACATTTCTTATAACAGAGATTTGGGGTTATTAGCTTGAACGACGCTCCGGCGCACTGCTTCGTACTGTATCGTGGATATTTCTTTTCCTTTCCCGATATTTTCCTTTCGTCCTTTCGAATAGGCTAAGACCATAGATCATACTGCCACGTCTTCTTGTGTTTCCCTTTCCCTTCGCCCGACACAATGCCATTTTTATAAAGAGGTCAATTAAAAAAAAACCCCGACACTTGTCAAGGCCGGCCGCAATGCTGGCAAAGAGTAAAAAATCCTGAAATGTCAGGACAAATCCTGACGTATGGCAACCGCCACGAGCTGAGCTTGAGGCTTTCAATGCACGAGAAGCCAAATTATTTTGCAGCCGTGCGAAACAGCGAGGAAAATGTGAAATGTAAGAAAAACTTTACTTGAAATTATAATGAACCTACGAAACACACTCATAACAAACCAAACAAATAGACACATAAAAAATATAACTTCAAACATGAAATGACTTTTCCACGCTAGCGAATAAAGCGCACTTTTCCACGCAGATTGAGTGGTAAAAACTGTTCCGTGCTAGAGAGGTATGAAACATCCTTTTCTCTTCTCCTGCTCAAAAAGTACGTCATATTAGCTTCGCGAAGCGAGACTAAAATAGTACATTTAGCCCCTAGGGTTTAAAAGGAAGCCATATAATCCCATACAAATTTCTATGACACTGAAAAAAAAAACTTGCGGCCAGCTACATACTCCTTATGAATAATTAAAAACAAACAAACCAACCTGATCGGATTGGCCAAACTTTCTGATAGAATTGCTCATATTTTTAGTTTTTCATGAATTATATATACAATTTTAATGTTAAGTATTTTTTATTCGCAGTCGAAGTGAAAAGCAGAGTGTTTAACATGTGGCTAAAAGCCATTATGACACTCAGACATATTTGTCCTCGCTCACTCCGTGAGCTCGTCCAAATAATCACTTCGTCACATCATGGCTTTTGGGTTGTTTGATTTTGATTCCATTGTTTGGCTCAGTGGGTTGCACAACGGCCTACGAAGCCAGCGGTCCCGGGTTCGAATCCCGACCAGGGTAAGTGTTTGTGTGATGAGCACGAATGTTTGTTCCTGGGTCTTGGATCTGTTTCTACGTATTTAAGTATTATAATTTATTTGTATATTATTTACTAGCTTTTGTCCGTGACTTCGTCCGCCTTAAATTCGTTTATCTCGGATAAGGGTATTTTTCCGGGATAAAATGTAGCCTATGTCCTTCCCCGGGACTCAAACTATCTCCATAGCAAATTTCATCCAAATCGTTTCAGCGGTTTAAGCGTGAAGAGGTAACAGACAGACAGACAGACAGACAGCCAGACAGACAGACAGACAGACACTTTCGCATTTATAATATTAATATGGATATCGTCGCCTAGAACTCATAGTACAAGCTTTGGTTAGTTTGGGACTGGGGCGATTTATGTAAGATTGTCCCTGATATTTCTTTATTTTATATTTATTTATCCATACTAATTACTAATATTATAATGCGAAAGTGTGTCTGTCTGTCTGTCTGTCTGTCCGTTACCTCTTCACGCTTAAACCGCTGAACCGATTTGAATTAAATTTGGTATGGAGATAGTTTGAGTCCCGGAGAAGGACATAGGCTACTTTTTATCCCGGTGAAATACCCTTATCCACGATGTCCTGTAATATTTATTTATTATTTATTTATTTAAGGCGGACGAAGTCGCGGGCCGAAGCTACTTTATTCATTATAAAGTTGTAAAATGAAATGTCTGTACATTTAAGATATTATAAGCAAGAAGTGATACGGACTAACGGACTATATAAAAGGTCACTGAAACATTTTTTTTTCGCCGTGACCAAGCGTGTTATTTTCAAAACCCCCCTGAACGGGTCATATAAAGGTGCGTGCACACTTGTATAATTTGCTCGTATCCGATCACCGTGCCGTAGCATGACTGCGTATCGCGCTGCTTGAACGCTTACGGTCGGCGCGCCGATAATGCCGCACTCTTCCGATACAAGTGTGTGATACGCGTAGCAAATGGATTTCGAGTGATCGGATCGGCGCAACGTCCAAACGCGTGATCGTGACACGCGATCATGCTACGCGACGATGATCTGATACGGGCAAATGATACAAATGTGGACGCACCTTTAAATGGGTACGTTCCCTAAAAGCTTGTATAGAGAACCCGCTTCTTTAACTGAAGTCAGTTAATTAACCACAATTCAAAATGTTTATCAGTGAAACTGCATTTTAGTGTTGTTATTTTTTGAATTTCTAACACTCCAGACGATGACGAGGGCAAAAAATAACTAAGTTTATTGGTGGAAATGTTCGCTACGCAGACATTGCAGACTGTAAATAGGGCTGTCACAACTGTATCGCACTATTTTTCAGTAAGGTGCTTTTATAATATTTTCTTCTGTTTCCGCGATTATTACTCTTTTCAATAAAACAATTTAACGGATTATATCGCGTATCTCATATAATCTGTCTCCGTCGACAGAGCAGAATATATCTTTTCTCAGTCAACCCGTGACTATGGAAAGCTGAAAAGCTTCCAAAACGTCGGGTCAAATAAGATAATCATACGCGATATAATCCGTTAAATTGTTTTATTTAAAGGTGCTTTTATGTTATTCAGCTTCAATTGAGAACATGAGTAAATATTACGTTTTAACTGCATCCTTAAAATTAAAGAACATATAGTAATCGTAACACAAAAGCATCGGGCGGTTGAAACGTCCGCGGCCTTACGCTTTTATAAACTAAAAGCTGCGTAAATTCGTTTGCTCTGGAGGGAAAAGTGATAACCCTCGTTTTTGCTACAGCTTAGTTGGATAAAAAGTAGCCTATAACTGTCATCTGATATCCAGCTCTACCTGTACCAAATTTGGATGAAATCCGTTCAACCGGTTTCCACGATGAGGCACAAGTAACTGCGACAAATATTATTTTTTTCTGAGAGGGGAAGACGTAAAATTACGCAATACACCACGGGTGATGATAAAGAATGCCTCAGGTTGCAAGTTTATACAAAGTTGTGATCTGAAATACCTGAGATCTGAGACATTATTAATTTTACCGCCCTAGGTGTGTAAATAATTAGTGACGTACAGTACATGCATGCATGCATGTACATGGTTTAGCTCAGCGGGAGTAACGTTGCCTGCGAAGCTGAGGGTCCTGGGTTCAAATCCCGGTAAGGGAAAATATTTGTGTGATGAGCATTAATATTTGTTCCCGACCTGAGTCTTGGATGTTTTCTATGTCTACACGTAAATATATCTATTAAATATATCGTCGTCTAGTACCCAAAACACTAGCCTGATTGAGCTTACCACGGGACTAGTTCGATTTGTGTAAAATTTTCCCGTAATATTTATTCATTTACATGCGTTTTTGGCAGTTAGTAGACAGTTGAAATGGGTTCCCTCTATGTCGCATACTTTTGTTTGTCTGAAACTGGTTTAGCATAACAGACTTGGCATATTCAGTTTTCGACGAATGGTAATGTGGCAGAAACCTTATTTGGCATAAGTTCTAACTTACCGAAAATGTATTTGTCCGAAATTGTATTCGCATACTATTGTGTAGGCCGATTATATTTACGAATAATTTGGTATAGCATAATGGTACTTGGCATATTATCTATTGTCCGAATCTATCTTGGCATACTTAAATTACAAAAAGAAAAGCGGGTTAAGTTAAGTTAGAACTGCATCCCTCGCAAAGAGGAACTGCTAGCAGAAAAATAAGTTAGGTTAGGTTAGAAGTGCGTCCTTCGCAAAAACGATCTGCTAGCAGAAAAGCGGAGCGTCAAAATGGGTCATAAACCGAAAACTGTAGGTTAGGTTAGGTTTGTATTATGACTATGTATAGCGGAGCGAGCGAAGCGAGCGGAGCGGCAAAATGCTAACATTACCTATATCACAAGATAATGAAACATATATGAAGATATAAATAACATGGTTTTATTTTTAACATTAAGTATATTTAACAAAAACATAGCTGCAAGATTATGAGCAAATAATTTTCGGTCTGATAAAAATATGCCTATTAATTTTATGCGTAGACATGATTCGGACAAACAAAAATATGAGCAAACTAATTATGACAAATTAATATCTGCGTTATCAAAGTATGCGAACCTTGATTATGCCAAAACAGTTTATGCGAAAAGTTAATTATGCCTACATTGAATATGCCAAGCAAAATTATGACTAAAAAATTTATGCCAAAACCGGGGGAACCAGTTGAAATATTTAAATCACAAAAGGCAGTTGTTTAGTATCTATAAAGAACTATGGCTTTTAAGGTAGGCAGCAGTGTGGCGTCCATATAAGCCGATTCCCACCGGGTTGCCCAAGGAAAGGCTTATAACCACCTTTTTCTTTAAATATGAGTCAATACGCTTCGTCTTCCCTTGTAATTCTCCTGACGCCACGCCTCTGGTAGGTTGTGCTTTTGTGTCTACCACACGCCACTGTGTATAATGAATTATTGTTTGTCGACAACCCTAGCTCGCGACAGTTACTGGAATTTCGCTTTCGAATCTCGTCTCGTCGCGTGCGCGGCTAATTACGGCGGGATCTATAGATCGCGATCATGTCCGGAGCAGCGCTGTTGAATGAAGCAATTACTTTAGAATAATCAATAAAGAAATGTCAGGGACAACATTACACATATTGACCTAGTCCCAAACTAAGCACAGCTTGTATTATGGGTACGAGGCGATGATATCCATACTTCTACTCGTATTCTTATACTTCGCTGTCCGTCCGTCTGTCCGTCTGTCACCAGGCTGTATCTCATGTACCGTGATAGCTAGACAGTTGAAATTTTCACAGATAATATATTTCTGTTGCCGCAATAACAACATTTACTAAAAACAGTATAATTTTAAGTCTATGTCAGTAACCAATATATAATGATCGAACATCGTGTACACTTAGGTAGTAGGGCTCTGCTAACACTGGATTTTTTGTAGCGTATATTTTGTACGGAACCCTCGGTGCGCGAGTCCGATTCGCACTTGGCCGGTTCTTAACTTCTTGATGACCCTGAAAATCGAGTAGTTACACGTATATATACATTTTTACACACACAAACGTACAATTTTTTATGATGTCGAAAAAACATCTAAGATTACTCTACATAATCACATATACATATAATCCTGGCCGACTGTCTGTCGGTCGCTGTCCGCACAAACAAAGCTCTCATTGTTCGGCCACACATGTCCAATTTCCGGATAAAGGAGATGGGAGGAATCTCGCTGAGAGCTCTCGGGTTTACGACGAATACTTATTTGTGGAAAACGGGAGTGCCTCCGCCACGATGACCAGAAAAAGTAAACAATTATTTTACAAGTTTTGATAGAATCTTGTAATCCATATAATAATGTATTAATTTGTGCTTTTGTGAGACATGGGGTACAATGGCGTCTTGCAATAGGAGTATTTATCGTCAAAAACATTTGTCAACATTATGTAATTGATTTATTAATTGCATAATTTTCTTATAAATACAAAGATTATACTTATAACGACTCCGACTGGATTTGAATTTTTATTTATTTAATCGTATGGCATTTTTGACAGAATCGCTCAACAACTAATTATAGACGAATATCTAAATTCTTCACCCATCGGGCGGCGTTTTCTCTTGGAGAGTGTACATCCAGGCTACCGTCATTAAATTTGAATTTCGAACCTGTGTCTTGTGCGTTGCCTGGGGCACACCACACGCTCTGCCAATTGAATTATTGTTTTCTACGTTAACATAATTTTAAATCTAATTATTGTGAGTTTTTTAATATTTATTTTTTTGCCTTGATTAATTTTAACACCTTTTCAACATATAGTAATTATTTTTTGAGTATTAATGGTTTTTTAAATCATTTTGACATTATCTGTGTGTGAGTGCTTTGTTATTTTAATCTAGTGTGTAAATGTTTTGGTAAGGGTGCGTCCACATTTGTATCATTTGCCCGTATCAGATTATCGTCGCGTGGCATGATCGCGTGTCACGATCACACGTTTCGATGTTGCGCCGATCGGATCGCTCGAAATCCATTTTGCTACGCGTATCCCACAGTTATATCGGACGAGTACGGCATGATCGGCGCGCCGACAGTAAGCGTCCAAGCAGCGCGATACGCAGTCATGCCACGGCACCGTGATAGGATACGAGCAAATGATACAAGTGTGGACGCACCTTTAAGTGATTGACACATGTTTTTTATCAAATAAACAAAACAAATCAAACGAGGTCAATCACGCGTCTTAATTGGGTTTATCTTTTATCTTTACCGTACAAATTACACATTTTTTGTGCATCTTGTTGAGAAACACAAGCAACACTTCTCAAGATACGTATTTTTGTTTGTGGTAATTTTTGTAGTCTATGACAGAAGTTGTCAAGAACTAACTTTAAACTTGACTTGTCTAAAATGGCGGAGAAAGTGCTGGTAAAGGTTTATGTTGTTAAAAATTGTAAAGGTAAAGAAAAAAATAAGAAAAGTAAAAATAAAAGTTGTAAGTAATTAATTTGACCGCCCTCGGAGTACCCGATTGGTGTGAAGTGGCGCGGAAAGGGTAAGAGTGGCGTTCTCTCGTGTTAGAGGTCAAGATCCTCTTTGGGTCACCGAGCCAGCTTAGTAAGTAAGTAATACATCTAATACCCCTTATTTAACACTACGATGTACAAATAATCCTTGCCGACTGTTCTTCGGTCGATGTTCGCTCGAAGCCCTCACTGTGCGGCCACACATCTCCAATTCCCGGAGTAGGTGATGGGAAGATTCTCGCTGAGAGCTCTCGGATTTGCAACGAATACTTATCTGAGGAATACGGCTGTACCAGGAGCACAGTCGAGATGAAAAAAAAAGTTTCTGTCTGAACTAAAATTTTAGAGGCAAGCTTTTATTGCAGACTGTACTTTTCATTAAACACCCGTCATTGAGTCGATTCTAAAGAGCCCAAACTTGGTAGGATTGTGTTATTTTGAGCGAGAGCTTTTATGATCAGCTCGATGGTATCATAATATTGCATTGTCACCGAACTTACATAAGTATGCCAAATTTTAGCTCAATCGGAAACCGCGAAGTGGGTCAATTTAACTTGCAATATTTGTAAACAGACATACAAACAAATGTGAAGTTAAAAAATATATTTCTTTTATAATACAAGCTGTTTGTTACCAGTCCGTGGTTTAAAAGCAATACAGGAAAATGTTTACCTAGTAAAACTGATATAATTACTTTTTATCAGTTTTAACTAGGTATCATCGGTCATCCAATCGAACAAACAAAAATACGTATTTTTTAAACCTTTCGACCTATAGATAACCTTCCCACCCATAGACATTGACCAAACTTTGGAAACAGTTAAGATTTAGGTTCAAGATGCTTAGAAGTGCAACCGCCAAGTTTGTTTGTTGCCAAGATATGATCACACTTAATCAAACTATATTAATTTACAACTATGCATGAAAAAAGCAATTTATGCTAAACATTATATTTAAATACCAATTATTAACACACAGAGACCTACTAGAATGCTAGATTCTACCTGAAAATCCAATAGATTTCTCAGTGTTCTTGATAACAAATAGTTGCTTTCGGTTTAAGAATATTATTCTTTCAAATGGTTTTAGAGTTGCTGTGTAACAAGTACATTGACTGCTTAACATCAGGCAGACTGTACGCTTGTTTGCTACCGATTTTTTTTCCTTTTTTTAACTACGATATCTGGTAACAAAAACAAAATAGACATACATGGCTATACTTCAAACATATATACTCTCATAGAACATTACCCTACTTATGACGCAATTCGGTAAAATAACTCCCCCATGTATATAAGTAATACCCAAATAGGGATCATTGCCATGCTCAATGTATCATCACTATTGTTTAAAATGTTAAAAAAGAAAAAATATGTTTCCAAGTTTTTTTATTAATCTAGTCCTTCATGAATATTAATAAACAATTTGGAACCGTATTTTTTCTTTGTTTACGTAATCGAAAAATAAATTGAGCTAAAAATCGCGTGATGTCACGCCTAGGTACATTTTAGATTTTATACTTAGTTATGATGTCACGAGCACCTAAACTCATTCCTAAACTGCCTTTTATCTGAGTGTTTTTTAATCCATTTGAAAAAATAATAAGACAGTTATTTAAAAAAGCAAAAACTACCTGTCCCCAATTATTTTGGTATCATCTAATAGACGGACTTCTTTTACTTAAAGACTTAAACTTTTTCTACCCGGCCATCTTGCCTATTGTATTTTTTTATTTTATTTATTTTTTATTTGATGTATGTATGCATTTTAGCAAGTCGTATTATGTCTAGACCTGGTATGTACGCAGTCCTATATATAACTGACCCCACTTAGCGGCGTAAATCCGTGCTGGCGGCCTGCCAACTGCAAGGCCCGGGTTCGAGGTCGGCCGATGCAGCGTTAGCTAAGTTTAACTTAAAATGATGATGATTTCACGTGAAATTGATGTTCACGATTTTTGCGATATCTCCATGAGTCTGATCTAAAGCTGAAAACATATTTTAAGCATTGTTTTACCAGTTTTGATGTAAAATCAAAATAAAGATCACGGCAGGATTAAAAATACCGTTACATCCCTGCACTATTTTAGGAAATAGTAGAAGGTGCCTGCTACTTCGTTCGCGGAGGAGAAAATGTCATTACCCCTCTTTTTTCAGTGTAGTTGGGTAAGAAGTATCCTATAAGCATCTGTGGATACCCAACTACCCGTATCCTTATTATATATTTGAAATCCGTTTAGCAGATTTGACGTGATGACGCCACAACGTACAAAAACTCAAAAAAAAAACGATTCTGTGACCGGCAAATAGTCCATGACACTTATTTTTTTGAAAATGGAAAATTCTTGCACATACCTACAGACAATTTAAATGAATAATGAATAATGAATGAATATTGAATAGTATCTTGATCTTTTTCATTTAAAAGGGCAGTTAATTGGACATAATTTAATATAATAACGTATGTAGATGTCGCGTCGATTGTGTAACGATAATGAGCGTAAGACACAATAACGAATTGAGGACACGGAGCATGTAGGTCGGGGCAGTCTTAAAACTGTTACTTTGTTTTATCCGACGACAAAAACTGAGGTTCTATGTTCCTCGTTTCATCATCGTCCGTCCGTCCGTATGCCACAGGCATTTTACGTAAAAACTACAAGATGTATATTGATGAAATTTAGAGTATTGGTGTCTTGTATAAGCCACAAGATTTTGGATGAGGCATGGTTCGAAACACTCGCAACCAAAAGTGCCAAAAGACATCGGCACGGCACTGGTTCACCGCGCACAGGTCATTCTTACATCTGTCAAGCCTGTGGTCGCGTGTGCCGTTCCCGTATTGACTTACAGCCACGAAAAACGTTGTTTTCCGACATGACACTGCTTAAATAGTCTATAAAAGACTTATAGGCCTGTGAGTGAGTATAAGCCCACAGTTTTCAGGGAATGCTCCAAAAGACTCGTGGATGCGACACGTGACCAGAGGTCTGGATCATATATCATATCTGGCACAGCGGATCAGCATTGCCATACAACGTGCCAATGCTGCCAGCCTTCTGGGCACGATACCAATGGAGAACGATTTTGGGCAGATTTTTTATCTTTATTTTTCACGTTTAGTTTTAGTTGTTTAATCTAGTTTTAGTTAGCATTTAATATGTATTTCTATAGATGTATATTGATGAAATTTATTGGTGTCTTAAGCCGAAAGATCTTTGATCGCGATTTGTGTAAGTTATGAGTTGCATCACTATCAGACTTACATCAGCAGAAGCACTGCTATAACAATATCTTTCGGCTAAACAAAGGCACATGTTGACAAACATACAAGGTTCTATATTTATAGTGGATTAGATGACGCCGTTGATGCCATTATTGTTTCGATTCGTGTACCGACTGTTTGTGTGTCTGTATAAAAACTGCGATGTAATTATTTTATGCGATCGATGTATTAAAAGAGAAATTCAAAAACATGTGGTTATTCCCACTTGTTCCCACTGAGTTTTTTCCCTTCTGTTACCAGGTGGTTTCTACTGAGAATAAAATTCCCACTGTTATCACTAAAGTGATTTATGCTCAGTGGCGTGCACAATGTTTTTTGGTCAAGGTAGACAGTTTTTTCGGTGCCTATATGGAGCCATGGTTGTTAAGGTCTTCAGGGTAAGCAGTTTTATTGTGCCTGTATGGAGCCATGATCGTTCAGGCACTAGGCAGTGCTTTTGTGCCTATTTGGACCGCATGCCACTATTGGTGGCAACTACTGAGATTTTTTCCCAGTAGCAGATTGGGGAAAAAATCCTAGCTGTTACTAGTGGTAACAAATCGGTGGTAACAAGTGGGAATAACACGAAATATGTAACGTAATAAAAAACCCATAGTAGTTTAAAAAAAAAACTAAAAAATTACGTTACGTTTTGTGAATTGTTAATAAGTCTAAATTCTAACAAGTTTTATTTTGAAGATAATATAACTATAGTGATGTCATAACTACTCATATAGTATATTTAATTTAGTTAATAAATAAAGATTTAAAGTCATAAAAAGTGTCAACATCATTCTGGGTACAAAGCTTATAGGCGCCTGGTAAATTGGTAAGTATTAATTTAATATTTACTCTCTCTCTCTCTCTCTCGATTGCTTTTTATCCACTTTTAATGCGGTTATTGGTGCGATACAAGTGTGTCGAATTATCTAATAAAACGCAACATAACCTTATAATTGAATGTGGTTTTCCGAAAATAAATGGTTTACAACTTTAAAAAAATAAATATCAGAGACAATCTTACGCAAATCAACCAGGTCCTAAACTAAGCAAAGCTTGTATTATGAGTGCTTAGGTGACAAAATGCATAATACTTATATATGGACAAATTATAATAATAAAATACATAGAAAATGTCCAAGACCCAGGAACAAACATTCCTGCTGATCACACAAACACTTGCCGAGGCCGGTGTACGAATCCGGGACCGCGAGCTTCGTAGACCCTGTTGTGCAATCAAATGAGCCAAACGGTATCCTGTTTTAGCATTTACAGTTAAACAAACAATTCCTTATCTAGTTACCTATTAATTAATTCGGCAGTTAAAAACTTTGTTAACACAAAAATTACCAAACACTTTCGCATTACTTAAAAACATTATGTACATTTACGCAAATAAAAACCGACCTAGTGCGAGTCTGACTTGCGCACCGAGGGTTCCGTACAATCTTCTATTATCCCAACTTAACTGGCCGGTTAAGTTAAGTTTGCACCTGGTGTCTATGGTGTTGCAAACAAATGAGGTGCAATCTTAATGCAGCTGGGTTGTTCAAAAAAGATTTTTGTAAATGAAAAGAAAATAAGCAAGATAGATATCTCTATACTATTATAAAGTTGTAAAAATGAAATCTCTGTACATTGAAGATATTTAAAAAATTATAATTGCTACGCACTTTTTGAAGGTTAGAGCATTTCTAAAAAGAATCCCCTTTTTTCATTGTAATATTTTCAGTGAATTTTATGTTATTTCTAATCAGAATCACGCGCTTTTTCAATCCGAATTGGACAAAAAAAGTCCCAAAGCTTGTTTCCTGTTGCGTTACTATTTTCCATATGTTTTGCGGTAACACATAGGAAAATTGCTAAAATTTATGCAAAATTTCGGACTATATTTTTCTCCTATTAGGATGGAAAAAAACTCGTAGTTCTAACGTAAAAGTTTGAGAAAATGTCACAAGAAAAAAAAGTGGCAATTTTTTTAAGAAGTACTCGTTACTAAATCGTTAATATGCATATTTTGATTTAGTTTACAGAGTTTGAACGGTAACTTGATCGATATTGATCTTAGCTGCATGATTCCAGACCCATGTTTCAAATTTTGAAGATTATCAACATTTTTTCTAGATGTCTTTCGGCGTTTTTTATTGTTTCAATGAATAAGCAGTTGGCGCCGTTGGTGGCATGTCCTATTTATTTTTATTTGACATTTGGACTTACACACTGCGAAAATTGGAAGTGTCAGGGGCAAAGATAATGCACACCAAAAGTTTCAAAAATGTGAACACACAAACTGTAGTGTCATAGTCACTAATAATCTAATAAGTGATATATATTTATGAGATCTTGTGGTGTTTTGTTTACTTATCCTGTCCCTTGACTGTCCAGATGGACCGAGACTTCTGAAATACACGGAAGGCCATGAGTCTTAGTTCCGTTGGGACAGAACCCTAAGAATAACCATTAATTATCTTTATGAAGTGTTTTACGTGTTACCAAAACTAATGAAAATTGTGATTACAAGTTCCGAGCTGTAGCACGCGTGGCGAAAGAATGACATGCGCATAAATAACACAATTAGATTCGTAATGTGAGTAACTCTTCTTTTGTAGGCGCAAGTTATAAACTAAAGCTATAGCATTCATATGGGAGCGTTAAAGTATTAAGGTGCGTCCACACTTTTATCATTTGCTCGTATCCGATCACCGTGCCGTAGCATGACTGCGTATCGCGCTGCTTGGACGCTTACTGTCGGCGCGCCGATAATGCCGCACTCTTCCGATACAAGTGTGTGATACGCGTAGCAAATGGATTTCGAGTGATCGGATCGGCGCAACGTCCAAACGCGTGATCGTGACACGCATGCTACGCGACGATGGTCTGATACGGGCAAATGATACAAATGTGGACGCACCTTTACGTACAAATGTGGACGCACCTTTACGTAACGCAATTTTTGGAAATGTTTGACCCCCCTCCCCCCTTAGTGAAATGTTACGCAACCATCAAGTGATCATTTTTACCTAAAATTTTCAAGTGGTCATTCCATTTGAAATTTAAAAAAAAAATACGTTTTAAAACACCCCTCCCCCTGTAACGCATCGTAACGTTTAACAAGACCCCCCCCCCTTCCCCCAAATTCGTTACGTGATACTTGAACGCTTCCTAAATTGTGCGTCAGCGTCGAACACAGCGCTGACGGACTCGTCGCTACTATAATATGACCCCTTAGACACGTATAAACTGTGGGGCTACTCGGAAACACGAAATTCGAAGTTCGTATGGCGCCATTCCGCTCACTCAAATAGAGTTCAACATGAGAGCGAGAGATGATATAAGATGCGGTAGTTACCGGAAATAAAATCGCGTGCCTTTACTGACTTGGCCCGTACTTTGCGTTCTCGAGGAAAGTGAGTTTTTTCACTCCAACTGATGAAACTCGCTTTTTGCCGCTGCAGTTCCTGTTCATTGGTTTGATTTCAGTAATTAAACGTTTATCGTTAAATAAAATTAGAATCTGTTGCAATTTTCTTTACGAATATTTCAAGAGATAGCTATTTAGTAAGATTAAAATGGCGCGCGGCAATTTTATAATGGCGTTAGATTGATATTGGTGTTGCTTAGAGAAATAAAGATAGTGACAACTGTTGTAACTATACTATTATATAAGTTGTAAAAATTAAATGTCTTGTCTTGATTAGTTTTTTATTTTTATAATGATTGTAACGAACTATTTGGAGGTCACTGAATCGTTTTTTTTATATGTTTGTATGTGTCGTTCTGGCTTCATCACGCCGAAATGGCGAATACTTTACTTACTACCCAACTTTACGTTACTTTTTACCCGACTACGCTGAAGAAAAAGAGGGGTTATGACTTTTTCTTTTCTACTCCGCGTACTTACCTAAGTTGTTGCGGGCACATTCTAATAGTTAGGGTCGGCAGAGTAGAAGTGAGGTGAGAAAATATACAGTGGTAGGAACGAATGATTAAATTGAGTGAAAGATTGAGTGAATGATTAAATAAATAAATAAATATTACGGGACAAGTTTACACAAATCGAACTAGTCCCATGGCAAGCTCAATAAGGCTTGTTTTATGGGTACTAGACGACGATATAATGAATGATTGTATTAACAATGATTGATATTAAAACTAGACTTGGGTTTGTATATAACACTCTGCTTTTCACTTCGACTGCGAGAAAATAAAAAAAATTTAACATTAAAATTGTATATTTCATGAAAAATTTAAAGTACAGTTTGAGCAATTCGATCAGATATTTTAGCCAATCTGATCAAGTTGGTTTGTTTGTATTTAATTATTCGTGAGTAGTATGTAGCTAGCCGCAAGTTTTTTTTTTCAGTGTCATAGAAATTTGTATGGGATTACATGGGTTTCTTTTAAACCCTAGGGGCTAAATGTACTATTTTAGGCTCGCTTCGCGAAGCTAATATGGCGTACTTTTTGAACAGAAGAAGTGAAAAAGTACTTTTTTGAACAGAGTACAAAACCCATACGTACTTAATGCCCCGGCTTCCCATCTCCCGCTTTAAACGGAACCACAAAAACTTCAGTCCTTTCCGCAGACTCAAAAACTTTTCCACGTTTCCTAGTTTCTACACCTCACCCTCTTTCGAGTGGCGTGCTTACAGCCCTCGAATTTCGGCTAGCTACCCTTCAGGAGGGTAGCTTTGAAGCAAAGGATAAATCAGTGTCTGGAAATCGATACTAGCAGACGACTGGGGTTGACTGGGGTTAAGCTGTATTTACAAAACTCGTCAAAAAAAATGCGTTCCTACAGAATGTGGTTTAAGTAATGGCTCTGCTGTGGCCTCCACGCCAGCTACCTTCATAATAGTAGGTACAGTCGAGTCTGAAAATATGCATAGAAACTATACTTCCTACACTTTGGAACTTATGTTTGCGGGGTAAAGTTCAACATTGTATACAATCGTGTCCTCAGAAATATATTCGAGATCTCTCTCGATATATTTCAGTGACCGTGTCATTACCGAACAAATTTTTCATGCATTTTTAGCGGGTGGTAAGGCAAACACGTAAAGCACACTACGGAAATATTCCTATTTCTAAAAACGCACATAATTAAAAGAAATCACATGCAAACTAAAAACGCCCACATACTAACAATTAACCGTCAAGTAACCGGAGATCTCCAGTGGTTAAATGCTCAAAGTAAGCGATCCTTAAGTTTTATCATAAAACGTGAGACGTGAGGGTGTAAAACTACTGATTATGTGTAATATGTGTATACCTAGTTCCCATGTGTTCACATTCCACTTCACATCTCGTGATGCAAATCTAACGCCATTAAACTATGATCCATGTTCAATTGTTTACTATGACAAATCCGGTCAAGAGTGAGCCGGACTCGCACGTGGGGTTACCAGATGAAAAATTCAAAAGTCCGGAGAAAGGGCCTGAGTTCCATTGTAAAATCCTGAGATTTTGTTGCAGTTTGAAAATCTTCTCTTTTAAGAAGATTATTTTTACTTTGTAAACAAAGTAAATTTTTATTAAAATATCTTTAAAATGTAGGTACTGTATTTTATTGAAAATCAACAAAATCTTGAGAATTCTGAGATTTGCAAAATCCGGCCGCAATCGTGAAAAGAGTACAAAAATCCTGAAATGTCAGGACAAATCCTGAGATACTCGCACCGAAAATACCATGCGATGAGTCGGACTTGCACCGATAATACCGTGCGATGGCACGACATCGTGACCGGAACAGGCAGGGTACCTACGTATGTTGAATCCAATACTGTTACATTAGCATTGCGACAAATCCCAAGTAAACATATGCAAGAATTGCTTGTTTAAAGTACAAGGATTTAAAGTTTAATTCATAACCGTATCGACATCGATATATAGCAAAAAGGTTATAACCCGTCTTTAAGCTAACCTTAAAAATAAATGTTAAAAATAGTTGGTTACAATATCTAAATAACAAAATAAAAAAAAACAAACACTGGCCAACAACGTAAAAAGTCAAAAACCGACATCAAATGTCATCAACAATAAAAAATCTACACTTTTTACTTTAAAACAATAATTTATCATATAATGCACTTTTGACCGGCAAAATGAGCGATACACCTGTAGAAGGAAACAACTCGCTTCAAGACCAGATTGAGAAGTTGGTAATCAATCAGAATAACATCGCTACCAAATTTGACGTGTTGACCAAAAATGTTGACGAACTTAGGAAGACTATAACTCAATTTGCCGAAAAGTTAGTTGCTTTAGAAGAGGCATCAGTTGACAAGAAGAAGCTGAAAGTAGAAGTTAAAGTGTTGAAGAACCGTATAGATGAACTGTATTCGGTTGTGAAAGATGGAAAAGAGGAGGATTGTTGCTCAACGGATGACCCACGAGAAGTAGAGTCTTGTCACTCTGGATTGTCTTGTTCATCTAAGGTATTCATTTTTTTGTAGTATTCCAAAATACTCAAACCTTTAAGGGGCTTATAGCTCTGAATGACCTTCGATCTGTAGCTCTTTGCTGTTCCGTGTTGTATATGTCTCATCAAGTTGACTGCGACCGTCGTTACCGATATATCGTTTTAGTTTATCTTCAAGAGTCATCGAAACCAAGATAAATGCCATCAAACTTTGTTATTTTTACAACGCTAACCCAGTCTTTGTCACTTTTTTAAAAAAATACACGCTTTTTAAAGAAAATGTTTGCGTAGCAAGTTAGGTCTTTTCATGATGAACAATTAAGCATACGTTTGGAGTCTATCAAAGGTTTATTGAGAGACTAGATACGCAATATTTATTTTTATAGACCTCTCTGTAAAAATCCATAATTAATTACATATAAATATATTCTAATTTTCGAATGCAAGAAAGTGTTAAGTAGAAACTGAACTATGATATAAACCATATTTCGAAAGTTAGTTTGGCCATTCCAGGCACTAGATACGAAACAAAAACCATGAAAAATTGTACATTTACGCTAGGAGCCCCTTAAACCAAACCTTAAAATTTTAAGGGAATACAAGAATGTTACAATCACATTTCTGAACTTTGCCAAAAAAAGCTCCATACCAAAGCCAGGAACGCATGACGTCACATATTGCTACCTTGTTTGGGGAAATTAGGAACTTTGAACTGCAGCTTTCTTGCGTTTATCGAAACATTTTTTTCATAACAAAAGTTACTAAACATTTTATGGGTTATTCAGCGGTATTATTAGTTCATATTTTAAAAAAGGACTTTTCCATCCAACTTTAAAGGCTTATAAAACAAGCTATACGTCAGGTATCGAACGCAATTGTTTAGGGTTCCGTAGCCAAAATGGCAAAAACGGAACCCTTATAGTTTCGTCATGTCCGTCCGTCCGTATCCGTATGTCACAGGCATTTTACTCAAAAACTACATGCTATATATTGATGAAATTTGGAGTATAGGTGTCTCGTTTTTTTCCACAGAAACTACCATTTCACATCATTTTTATATTTATATTTGAGTAGGTACAGTCAACATCCCAATCGTCTACCTATTATGGTTTACGAGTTAGAGCCCTGTGCCTGTGACAGACAAACCGACAGCGGAGGCCTAATAATAGGGTTGGGTTGGGTACGCGTAAAAAACCGGCCAAGTGCGAGTCGGACTCGCGCACCGAGGGTTCCGTACAAAATATACGCTACAAACGGCCGTATCTATGAAAATCCAGCGTTACTATACCCCTACTCCTAAGCAAGATGTACGCGGTTTTCGATCATTTAATATTGGTTACTGATAAACAATGAAACATAAAATTATTGTCTAGTATTTGTTGTTATAGCGGCAACTGAAATACATCATCTGTGAACATTTATTTAAGTGTCTAGCTATGACGGTTCGAAGGGCAGGCAGACAGCGAAGTCTTAGTAATAGGGTCCCGTTTTACTCTTTGGGTACGGAACCCTAAAAATGCGGATTGGAATACTAATCAGTGACCACCTCCGCAATTTTCATCGACACTCATTTATCATTCTCGCCATGAATTAAATGAGCGTCAAGCAATCGAGCAACCTCATCAAAGTTCGATTATCCTGTCTCACGGTAACTAGATGATCTCGTTTGCAATTAACTGTAACGTAACGCATAACCACCCAAGCTGCTGCAGTTGATTTTGAGAAATTCTCATCATTATGGCGGGTCTAGAATTCTGTAGTAAACGTTGAGAATTTATGCTTTCCGTGTCTCTCATCGCTCTTTATTTTTAACACGCTTTTATTAGGTCGACCTGTATGTAACTAACTATGTAATAGAATCTAAGGTAACTAATTTAATCAACTTCCAAGGATCGTAGTTCTGATGACAATACAATAATATGGTACTGTCGAACTGATCTGATGATGGAGCCGGAAGATACGAACTGGAACTTCATGATGGAACATCGTATCATAGCTGTGTTTGGATTTGTTACAAAAATCTTGTAAAGCGTGTTTTTCTAGTGTTTTTTAAACTATTAATTTATATATTTACTAAACTCTGATTTTTAATTCAAGACAAAAATCTGACAGTTCTCATCTTGATTATTGAAACAAATAAACGTTATTTCATGAAAACATGAATGACAAATCGTGCAACCAGTAATATTAGGGTAAGTTTTATTGATATAAATACTGACACTTAAACCAGTATGCAGTGATCAGAGCAAAAGTGCGCCCGTTGACACAAAATTTTGGTCTTGAATTAAAAATCAGAGTATAGATGGCGCCCGCAACTTCGCTCGCGAAGAACATATCATAGCCCTCTTTTTTGCTTCACATTAATCGGTTAGAAAGTATCCTATAACTATCTGTGCAGCCTCAGCTACCCGTGTACCAAAAATAATTGAAATCTGTGTAGTCGTTTTGACGCTTGAATCAGTGAAGATGATGAATTCATTCCCCTCTGTCAAAGTAATCGCCAAATCTGCGGTTAGTTTATAGGTACGGTGTAAATTGTCTGTGTTTGGGTGTTTTTTGCTTGTAGATGATTTCTTTTAATTGTGTATGTAGAAATAGGAATATTACCGTAGTGTGCTGTACATGTTTACCTCACTACGCTAAAAATAAATGAACTATTTGTTCGGTAATGACACGGTTTGTCATTTCCATTTAATAATGGAAATGACAAACCGTTATAAAGTTGTACAAATTAAATGTCTGTTCATTTAAATATATGCAAAACAATAAGCGATACGGACTATTTGAAGGTCACTTGATCGAAAAATATTTAATTTTTATTATTCGTGTTTGTATGTGTTATTGTGGCTTTATCACGCCAAAACGGCTAAACGGATTTGAACTATTTTTGAAACACGGGTAGATAGGCATCCACAGATGGTTATAGTACATCTTTTGACTGACTTTATTGAAGTAAAAAAGAGTGTTGTGACTTTATTCTCGCGAACGAAGTGTCTTATAAACAATTTTTCATTTCAAAACAGCGTCAGTGAGATACATGAAAGTAATTAACTATAATAAAGAACTTTCTCGAATGTTACTTAAGGGACCGAAAGCGAGACGAATATGAAGATTGTTAATATTAAGTTATGTTAGTTTGTTGTTCGATTTACATAAGATTTTTAATTAATTTGATTTGAGTTTGAGTTAGTGTTGAAATTAAGAGTCCCTAGCTTGGCCGAATTTCACCATCCCATACAAACGGAGTTTCGTTCTCATTTTAAAACTACGTGTTAGATTGTAACAAAACTTTGCATATACAATGACATGAGGTATATCTAGGCCTGTAACTAGTTTATATGGCTCCAATTTATAAAACAAACGAATTTGTATGGAGAAAAACAAGTTTGTATGGAGAACCGAGCTTACCGTGGACTCTTAAGACGGAAGGCATTTCGGTGATGTGATTTTTTCGGGTTACTATTCGACTAATTTTTTTGTTTTTTAAACTCTCCGCTACCTAAAAGTTGTCGCTATTTAGCGATAAGACCGCCCGTTGTTTACTTCTGCTAATTCGAATGTTACTGTCATGTTCTGTATTTCAGTGTATCTGAGGTGCGCAATAAAGAGTATTTGTATTGTATTATACGTACCTAGTGTTAGTAGGTATATAATATTACAAGTACCTACACAAGACATTTATATAAACAATGTATATCGTTCCAGTGCTTCTGGAAACGACCTTCGAATCTATTATTAACAATGGTATTCATTTATGAGATTGAAGTAGTTTTTTCACCAATTTCTATTATTGAGAGATCGTTCTATACTTAACAATACTACAGAAAAAAGTCGTCACAAATTGTCAACATCCCAAGTAAGAACTTATTACCACCCTTCATTTGGTCTTATAGTTTTTACATATAAAATTATTATCGTTTTGTTACTCATTTATCGCGCTTCTTACTTTTACGACTTTATTTTTTTTGGTATAAATATGTGTGTTTATTTTAGGTAAGCGTCCACAGGCCGGCATCGCACGCATCGGACGCATCGCACGCATCGGATTTTGGTATGCCTTGTATAGAAACTCATACAACAGCGTCCACTGATCCGCACCGTTAGCTGTGGACGCTGTTGTATGAGTTTCTATACAAGGCATACCAAAATCCGATACGTACGATGCGTCCGATGCGTGCGATGCCGGCCTGTGGACGCTTACCTTTTGTATAGTTTCATTATAAAAAATTGCAATGCCCTTACAGAGTGTCATGTTAGTTTAAGGTATCTGTATACTACATTCATTCATTCACTATTTAAGAGTTTGACCCTTGTCGGTTCAGTTACATCCAGTCCTATCTTCTTAATGCAAGTTCTTTAACTTCTTGGTACATCACGACGCCTAACCGTACCCTTTATCTGGACTATATAACTGATTCTCGGCCTTCCTCTTCGAATTCAAATATTTTTTTTATTATATTATACAGATCTTAAAAAAATAATACAGAATCATCATGTGCCTCAGAGAGGCGTACAATATTTATATCTTAATTCTAAATATTAATTCATTAAATCACAATTGGCCACAATATGTTAAATAGAATGATGGCTTAAATATAAATTAGTAATCAAAATTGCAAATGAATGAGTATGACGACCGGTTTGGCTCAGTGGGAGTAACGTTGCCTGCGAAGCTCAGGTCCTGGGTTCAAATCCCAGTAAGGGCAAATATTTGTGTAAAGAGCATAATTATTTGTTCCTGAGTCTTGGATGTTTTCTATGTATATAAGTAATATATCTATTAAATATATCGTCGTCTAGTACCCATAACACAAGCCTTATTGAGCTTACCATGGGACTAGTTCGATTTGTGTAAAATTGTCCCGTAATATTTATTTATTTATTTATTTATGTCACCGTGTAATATAATATGATAAAGAATGTTAATTAAGATATTCAAATTGAAATATTAAATTTTGAGTTGAATTTTATTAAAAGTAGCACTATATGGTCACTCATTACAAATTAGTCAGAACTTAGGAACTCAGATGTACTGTATACACATTTGTTGATAAGCCAGTTAAGGAGTTCCCTCCTAAATCCTAAAGATGGTAGTTTCTTTAAGTCGACTGGCAATTTGTTGTATATTTTTGTGCTCATACACATGATACTCTTTGTGAATAACGCTGATTTCAGAAACGCTTCCCCTCCTTCCCTCAACATTTCCTTCTAGTATATTTTGTATTAGCACCGTGTCGTACCAAATGCCCTACCATTTTCCCTCTTCGACGAAAGCAATAAAGAACTATGAACTATATTAACCCTAACGGCACAAGGTGAAATTAAGGACGCATATATGCGTTCCAGGCATTCAATGCTTAAACATGTAGTCACAAACCTAATTTTAGTGTCCGGGTGGGTGAAACGGTCGTACGGTTACATCGTAAAAGCTTACGACTTGCTCTGTGGTCAGCTTCACACTGCCAGCTAACGACAGCTTTTAGAATTTCACTGTTAAACTTGGAAATTCGTTCGCCTGATGAGTCATATCCTATCGGTGGCCTTCAGAATTCACTAAAGTATATCGAAGTAACCGCCAATGGATTCAGTTAGCGGTTACTACGTTTCTGCTTTTGGCCGTCGATATCTTACTGCTCTTCAAAACCTCGTATATTGGTACTGCATTAGTGCTGTGATGCGAGCTTTGTTTTAATTAGTTATTTGTTAGTGAGTTTTGGTTGTGAGCAAACGAAAAGAGACAGACAGCTTTGATTTATAGGGCTACTAGGTGTAGGGTGGACCAAACGAGGTGGATTTGATTTGACGGATGTTCAAAGAAAAGAAGAGTCGGTAATAAAAGTTTATTTTTATTTAATAACACAATTTTGCTAACATAACAGCGTATTGTTGTCTTTTTAAAGATGCTCCATAGTTTTCAAAGATTCTCCAAAATAACTTTAATTATAAGTACGAGTACTGTAAAGATTGAGTAGAAAAACGTTTACTTGTAAATCTGTAATTAAATAAAAGAAACTGAATTATGTAGTTTTTTTTTTACATTTGTGTGTTTTATTTATGGAGTCGGTTTTATTTTTTGTTAAATAGTTAATTTATTTAACACGTTTCTTTTAGTCAATCGTTATTTAAAATTATATCTCGTGACGATTCTAACAAGCCCAAACACGGCTAGGATACATTATTTTATTAAATATATCCGGTGCCTTCTGGCTCCGTCATCAAATCAATTCGATGGTATCATCAGGACCATTTCAATTTGCGACTATGAAGAAGCTTACCTATTTTAATCTAGATACGTTTCGTCGCCACCCGTAAATCACTCATCGTTGAGGAGTTCTAGTAAACTTCTGTGGCCTTCATCATCAGTTCCACTTCACCAATGTAGAATCGCCATATGTACGCCTGCAATATTTGAGGAGTTTGTTCAATTCCTTATTGATCCCATCATCAAGTCTTCACTAAAATTAAATGAGACCAATCTGGATGCATTCTTTCATACTGAAAAAAAAATCTAAATCAGTTTATAAATTACGGAGTTCTGAGGTAACAAACATAAAAAAATACCACTGAATTGAGGACCTTCTCCTTTTTGGGAGACGGTTAAAAATAAACGCCGTAAGCACGTTGAAGATTGTTGCGCGCAGTGTTAAATTACAAGTATTGGGGTTACTCTAAATTACCACAAATGCCCCTTAAACTTAAGGAGTAAATCTATAAAATGATTATAAGACCTGTCGTAATGTATGGATCGGAATGTTTGGCAACGAAAGTGGCGGACGAAAGCAGAGATGGGAATGTTGAGATGGATGTGTGGAGTGACGAGGAGAGATCGGATTAGAAATGAGTATATAAGGGGACGTTTGAAAGTAGCACACGTGCCGGACAAAATGACGAGCAGTAGGTTAGTGTGGTATGGGCATGTAATGAGAAGGGATGAAAGTCATATTGGTGAATGAAAGAATGTTAGGGATGAATGTTGAAGGACGAAGAGCAATCGGTAGGCCAAAAAAGCGATGGATGGATTGTGTCAGAGAGGACATGAGCAAAAAAGGAGTAAGCGCTGAAATTACCAATAATATAGATGAATGCGTCTTACCGGTGATGACTTACGGAGTCGAGACGTGGTCTCTGACTATGGGCCTCTTAAGGAAGCTCAGAGTCACTCAGCGAGCTATGGAGAGGGCTCTGCTCGGGATTCCTCTACGGGATCGAATCAGGAATGAGGAGACCCGTAGACGAACCAAGGTCACCGACATAGCAAACAGGGTCAGCAAACTGAAGTGGCAATGGGCAGGGCACATAGTTCGAAGAACCGATGGCCGTTGTGGCAGAAAAGTTCTCGAGTGGAGACCGGTAAGCGCAGCGTGCGAAGGCCACCCGCAAGGTGGTCCGATGACTTGGTTAGGGTTGCGGGGGCTCGCTGGATGCGGGTCGCCTCTATCCGGGCCATGTGGAAATCTATTGAGGAGGCCTGTGTCCAGCAGTGGACGTCGACGTCCTATGATGATGATGATAGATGAATGGAAGAAGAAAACATGTCGCGCCGACCCTATATAAGTGGAATAAGGTCAGGGTGATGATAAAATAACAACAGTACAAGTGAAGTTTTCCTTTTTTTCCAGGTGACGATGACCACCGGTTTGGACAAGGACACCATCCGTGCGGCGTACGAGGACGTGCGCTCCGACACCTCGCCCACGGAGTGGTAAGTTCACTCCAGGGACCATTACAACCCTGGCAATATTGTTCTGGCAATGATTGAGGACAAATCTTGCCCGTATTGCATTTTGCTGCGGACTTCATGCGCCCGGCACAGCAGCACTCTGGTTGACATGACACAAGTGTCTATGGGCGACGGTGATCGCTAACATCAGGCGACCCGTCTGCTCGTATGCCCCCTATGCCGTAAAAAAATAATAATTGAGAAATCGATGACGGCTGTCAATGTGTTAACGTAAACCACTAATGCCGTACCCTTAGTTTTTAATGTAGTTTTGATGTTGAATTTAATTACAACAAGGGGACTGTAAAACTTTCATTCAAAAAACCAGTTCCCCGATTACAACGCGTGTATACGAAATTATTTACAATTATTCAACTTTGCCAGCGTGACACAGTACTTCAATGTTACGACTTATTTATTAAGAATTTATTAAGAGGGCACTTCGTCAGCGCAGGAAAAAAACCTAACCCTCTTTTTGTCTTCAGCGTAGTTGAGTAAAAAGTATCCTATCTGTATGGATAACTGGATACCCAGCTTCCCGTATACCAAAAATAGTTGAAATCCGTTGAGCCGTTTTGGCGTGATGAAGCCACAAAGACACATACAAACATAAAAAAAAACGATTCAGTGACATCCGAATAGGCCGTTACAGTATTTTTTTGAAATTTCTTGAATGTTAACTTTATAATAGTATAGATTATATTATATTATATACATACTAAAGATAACGCAATTCCAGGGCCGTGTTCAAGTTCGAAGGAGCCCGCATTGTATGCTCGGCGCGCGGGAGCGACTTCACCGAGTTCCGGACCCACTTTAGCGACGAGGAACGCGCCTTCGGATACATCAGGTACATCGTCATAATCATGGTAGCTTTCCACTTCAATAACCAGCGTTGTAGCTAGGCGTAGGCGAAGCGGGCCCTAGCCAACGGCCTCGCACTTGATCGGGCCTCGCGCCAAGCCCAATAGGGTACATGCATGAAATTTTTTATCGCTTTTCTTGACTAAATATCAAGAAACTATTTCAAAATGTGAAATTAAAATTAAAATCGGCCAAGAAATACGCATACGCATTTTAAACTAGTAATTAGACAGAGAGGTCCGATATGCACTGTTACGTCACAGTGCACTCTGGCCATATAAAATCCACATTAAATTCTGTTTTGCAAGAAAGAGATAGAATGAAATGTTTGATGGCTTATATCTGGGTTGTTGGGCTGTGGGTCGGGTTTTTACCGCTATTCGAAAAATTATTTTTCTCTACCGTTTGTTACATGAATGAGCTTTTAATAATAAAATGAAAATTCATGCATATTCCCTGTGTGGATGATGAACATTATCTTGAAAGAAGAAAGGGCCCCGCTAATCTGAGCCCACGTCTAGCCGAGCCACGCCGGTCAACCTATTCTTAAGTTTTGCAGTTCTTCGAGCTATGTTAGTTTCCCTGGTTTTCTATGTATCTCTTTCATTTTTAATTCAATCAAGGTGGAAGGTGAAGGTCGCTGGACGCGGCCGGCGCAGAATCGGTCATGTTGGCGTTCAATGAGGGAGGCCTATGTCCAACAGTCTTTTGGCTGATGTTGATGATGAGTATTAATGTGCCTTCAGCTGGCCATATCTAAAGGCCTATATTTTTTGTGCAGGTTGCAGATGGGCGACGAGATGTCCAAGCGCAAGAAGTTCCTCCTGGTGACGTGGGTCGGTCCCAACGTGTCCGTCATCAATCGTGCCAAGATGTCCACCGACAAGGCCATCATCAAGGACATTATCTCCGTGAGTACTTTTAGTTAAATGGCCTTAGAGTAGGGTTGCCATCTTGATAATTGCCGAACCCGGACAAAAACTTCACACACCCCGGACATTTGGAGTAGGTAGGTATACAGTAGTAATTCATAAAAAAACCGGCCAAGTGCGAGTTGTACTCGCGCACCGAGGGTTCCGTTTAAAATATAAGCTACAAACGGCCGTAGCTATGAAAATCCAGTGTTAGCAGAGCCTTCTAAGCAAAATGTAGGCGGTGTTCGATCATTTTATATTGGTTTCTGACATAGACACACAGACATAAAATTATACTGTTTTAAGTATTTGTTCTTATCACGGTTCACGAACCTCATTACTGAGGAATACGACGCAAGGAGGAGGATTATTTAATAACTAGCTTCTGCCCGCGACTTCGTCCGCCTTAAATTCGGTCATTCCTTACAGATAGACAGCAAACGGTTAAGGTCAAAGTAGGGGGTAAGAAAATGAGATCTGAGGTAGGTACACTGGAACTCGGGATACCTCAAGGCTCGGCACTCGGAAATACCTTATTTCTGATGTTCATAAATGACCTCCCTACCTCCGTTGCCGAAAGCATGATGATACTGTTCGCTGATGACACCACTGTGATAGTGAAGGCACATACATACACACAGCTTGAAAATAAAATAGCACACACATGCAACCAACTCCACAAGTGGTTTTCAGCGAACGGTCTCATCCTAAACGTTACAAAATCGAACGTGATGATTTTCACAGCAGGACACAAAGACATTCCACTGGAACAGAGTCCCATACCGCGCTGCGAGTCGTGCAAGTTCCTCGGATTTACAATTGACAGCAAACTTAAATGGAAAACGCATATACATCATCTATGCGAAAAGCTTGGCAGTGCAGTATTTGCTCTGCGTAAACTGAAGCCGGTTGTCTCCAGTGATGCACTGGTTCAAATTTATTACGCGTACTTCTACTCGCTCATGTCATACGGCATTGTCTTGTGGGGTAACTCAACGGACTCTGACCGTGTGTTCAAATTACAGAAAAGAGCACTACGCGTGATAGCAGCCGTAAATCCGAGGCACTCGTGCAGAGAGCTTTTCAAAGAATATAAAATGATGACACACTATTCTCTGTACGTATACGAGGTCATAGTGTATACGCGCCAAAATATACATTTGTTTAAGCGCGCCAGTATTCTTAACAGAATAACCCGCCAGACGGGGCGATTACTGCCTGTGTCGCGGCGGCTGGCGCTGCTCGACAAAAACCCACGCGTAATAGGCCCGTCGCACATTGGTTCAAGGGCGGAATAAAGTCCGAAAATTAGATTTAAATCAACTAGTTATTTATTTGACTTAAATCTAACAGTAGAATACTTTTACAACCCTATACTGAAAGAATTTTAATTTTGGTGTATTATTTATTTGTAAATAAATAATACAAAACACATGATGCTGAACACTAACAAATTTTCCGTCAAAAAAGTTGTTTCTTTCTGGTAATATATTTCTAAAACCGGCGCTAAAGTATACAAAATGCTATTTTTATTTGATAAACCATATAATAAGGTATTTTTATGTTTTATAATATCAGTAATTTCGGCTATAGGTTTGGGTATGGCTTGGATTAAAACAACATGGTCGTTATTTTGGCAATTTTTATTATTCAATTGGGTATTACTTTCCAGCCTCACCTAGCCTTTCACCAAAAAATAGCACAAATGATACCTTAATTATCCAAAATAATGACCTAATTGATTCCAGCTGCCGGTGCCTGCAATCTTTTGAATAATGACCATTTAACTAAACAGCGTATTTGGAGGTAGGAAAAATAATGACATAGATAAACACATTTATGAGGGTAGTTAATTAACAAATGGCTTGATTTGGATATAAAATGCGTGCATTATTGTCTTTTCCTTCATTTACTATTATCAACTCGAGGAAGTTATACTGTTATTATTTATAGTCATGGCAAGTTTCAGCATTTCGTATGCAGATTTAGTCGAAATTGCTATTTCAAGTGACCGGGAAGTGCATAAGTGTATTGAAAACCTGAAAATTAAAAATCCAAATCTTTCAGAAGCAATACTAGACCAAATCTGTATTGAGTTGACTAAACACTTTTTACCTACTTTCACGAAAAAGTGGAAAGCTGCATCAAGGACGCGAAAATATTTTTTTGAAAAAGACAAGGATTGGCTGAGTGGTATGTTTTCAATACATACGGTGCCTTCAGTTTCGAATGCTGATGCTGCCGTAGACGCCGAACCAGGACCTTCAAAACGACTTCGAAATGGTCGTCCAGAAAAACCTTTAGAAGAGTGTTGTAGCCGTACAAAACGAAAAAAAGTGAGAAGTTTATGTGAGAACTATCCCGAAGAGGCGATTTTGTCTGCTGCCGATAAAATTCGACAAAACCCCGTAAAATATCCTGCCTTCAGTCCAGAAAAGGCTTTGGCTTTGATGTTAGATGCGGCTCTAACAAAACATCAGTATGAAGTGCTTAGAAACGCGACGAAAGAAATAGGTTGCGACATTTTTCCTAACTATCATAGAGTCCTTGACTCAAAAAAACAGTGCTGCCCTAAATTTGAACATATAGATGTAACCGAATATTATGCCTGTGTTAGCTTGCAACCATTACTGGACCACACTGTAACCAGGATTTTACAAACAAAAACAGCAGATGAACTTTCAAGCATGAATGAAGATATGACTCTTATTTCCAAATGGGGCTGTGATGGTTCATCTGGTCATAATGAATACAAGCAGAAATTTAAAGAAGAAGACGTCACAGATGCGAACATGTTCTTGACTTCTTTAGTCCCTCTTCGCCTTGCCCATAACAAAGATGACGATACATCTGTGGATTGGAAAAATGAAAGCCCATCTTCTACGAGATTTTGTAGACCGGTACAGTTTCAATTTAGTAAAGAAACAACTGAATTGACCTATAACGAAAGGTCAAGAATGGAATCTGAAATATCCAATTTACATGAGACTTCTGTCTGCATTAGTGGCAAAACCTTTAAAATAAAGCATGAGTTGTTATTCACGATGATCGATGGCAAGATAGCACAAACGGTTACCGATACACAGTCTAATGCTGTTTGCTTTATATGCAAGGCAAGGCCTACAGAAATGAACTTATTAGATCTCGTGCGAAACAAAGTAGAGAATCCTGATGCATTGAAAGTGGGCTTATCGCCGTTACATGCCCGAATTAAATTTATGGAATGTATTTTACACATCGCCTATAGAAAGTCTTTTTGTAAATGGAGTACAAACGTAAACACACGGCCACAGAAAGAAGCAGAGAAAAAAAGAATACAAAAAGAGCTGTTTGACAGATTGGGTTTAAAAGTTGACTTCGTGAAACAAGGTATGGGGTCATCTAATGATGGCAATACTTCCAGGAGATTTTTTAGTAGCCCAAGTGTAGTTGCGGAGGTTACCGGTGTAGATGAAGAATTAATTCGCCGGTTTTCAGTCATCTTACATGCAATTAATTCGGGTGCCACAATAGATGCTGAAAAATTCGGAGATTACTGCAATGAAACAGCAAAAATATATATTCGCTTATACAAGTGGTATTACATGCCAAACACTGTTCATAAAGTACTGATGCATGGAAGTAGAATAATATCAGCTGCTGCTCTGCCAATTGGAATGCTAAGTGAAGAAGCCCAAGAAGCTCGGAATAAGGATTATCGTCGGTACAGATTGTACCATTCCAGGAAATGCTCACGGGAATCTGCGAATGAAGACATCATAAACATGCTATTGACATCTTCAGACCCTTTTATTAATAGCTTAAGGGCTAAACATAACTATAAAAGAACAGAAAGAGAGCATGAAGAAATAAAGGATTTATTATAATTAAGTAAATGTGTTTTTTATATATTTTTTTATTTTCTTGAAGTATATAAGTACCATTATTTAATGTAATTTTATATTATACATCTACTTTGATAATCCTATAAGAGGTATTTAATTTATTTAATAATTATTTTGTATTTGATGGTACATTTTAGATGATTTTAATACAAACTATACACATTTTTTAATGTTTGTTATATTTATTTTATTTATTTTATCTATTTATATTGATAAAATCACATTTCATAACTTTTAAAATGCCCGCCTGTCATAAAAACAATTAATTCCGCGCTCCCATACAACCCGAACCACTGTGCGTCGTTCTATGAACGTCTACCCGCCAGCCTCAGAAACGAGACGTCGGATCGAATATTTGAGCGCCGAGTAAAGGATTTTGTGTTATCAAAAGCCGTCTATTTTTCAGAATATAATATAATAAATAATTATTTAGTTCTGAATTTAAAATTTCTGTTTATCATTTTATTTTTAAATTTTTGACATTGTATTAAATTCCTGACATTGTATTAAATTGTATTGACATTGTATTAAATTTATGTTGACATAACAATTATTATTTTATATTAACTGTACCTACTCTTGCAGGTATTATTATGATTATGGAATTATTTTTATTTTTTATTTTATTTTTATTTCTCTTTTGTGACATTGTGTTGATTAGGTTAGCCTAGATTGTAATGAAGATTTTTCGACCCTGACATATTATTTTCCCTTGTTTTTATTGTGTGTTTTTGTTTATATTACTATAAAATTTATAATTCTATGTAACTGACGATCTTTTTGTGAATTCATTCTATTTTCTAGGACATGTAAGATATTGTGTAATTTTCAAAGAGAAATAAATCTATTCTATTCTATTCTATTCCGGGATAAAAAGTAGCCTATGTCCTTCCCCGGGACTCAAACTATCTCCATACCAAATTTCATCCAAAACGGTTCAGCGGTTTAAGCGTGTAGAGGTAATAGACAGACAGACAGACAGACAGTCAGACACACTTTTGCATTTATAATATTAGTATGGATAGTATGGATGAATAATTTGCATTGTGTTATGAAATGAACAATTTAAAAATAAAACTATTATTTTTAGGGTTCCGTACCCAAAGGGTAAAACGGGACCCTATAACTAAGACTCCGCTTTCTGTCTGTCTGTCCGTCTGTCACCAGGCTGAATCTCATGAACCGTGATAGTTAGACAGTTGAAATTTTTACAGATGATGTATTTCTGTTGCCGCTATAACAACAAATACTAAAAACAGAATAATTTTATGTCTGTCTATAATATATCAGTAGCCAATATAAAATGATCGAACACCGCGTACGCTTAGGAGTAGGGATCTGCTAACACTGGATTGTCATAGATCCGTTCCAGCCGTTTCTAGCGAATATTTTGTACGGAACTCTCGGTGCGCGAGTTTGGCTCGAACACGGCCGTTTTTTTTTTTAATCCGTTACGTAAAAGGCAAATCAGAAAGGTACACTCCAGTTAGTATACAGGTACTCCTCGTATTAAGTAAGTTTTGACTATGACAAAATACTTAGTACCTACTCCAATAAAAACATTTAAGAACATTGGGTCTATTTGGCGTGAATGTAAACATATTCGAGTTTTATAAATCATACATACTATAAACTGGCAGAAATATAAAAAAAAACACGTTATAAAGATTAAATGAGGTAGCCTAAACTAAATCTTTATTTTAAAGTAGATTATCTATTTTAAACCAATTTCAACTATTTTTGGTACACAGGTAGCTAGGCATTCACAGATGCTTATAAGATATTTTTTACTCGACTGCGCTGAAAAAAGAAAGGTTTATTATTATTTTCTTCTCCGCTGACGAAGTAAAAACCTTGAGTAAATTATTATTATGCCTATAGGTATAAACTGATTGGATTATATCCAATGAGTTAATTGACGGCAATTTGATTCAAGTTAGTAACATTCTCAGAAATTTAAGCCTTAGATACGGATCACTTGAAAGATTAGATTCCGATTCGATTGGAGACATCCTGTTGTATATTTTAATAAAGATATTATCAATATCATCCGTTATCGTGTGCAGTGGTGAGTGCAGTTACACGTATCGATCTGACGTAATAAACATTGTCGTTAACCGAAATTGGATTTTTTAGGGCTCCGTATCCAAAGGGTATTACTACGCTGCCTCAGTCTGTCTGTCTGTCACAGGGATCTCAACTAAAGCCTGTCAGCATGTCACTGGCATAGGAGTAAGAATATTTTGATCACAAAGGTTGTGTCACTGGCAGCGAACGTGTTAATAAGTCGCCTTGATAAGTCATCATGCATGGAATTAATATAAAATTGACCTTCTTAGGGTTTAACCAGACAGATTCCATACTCCCTCCATTATAATTACTCACAACCAATAACCATTAAAACTAGAGGACTGACAATCGCCATACAGAAAAAAACGTTATCCAATATTTACAACGCCATCTGTGTATAAAAATATTATTTTTGAACTTTGCAAGCGTGACACAGTATTTAAATGTTACGATTTATTTATTACCAGACTTCGTTCGCGGTGGATAAAAAGTCATAACCCCTCTTTTTTTCTTTACCATAGTCGGATAAAAAGTATCCTATAACCATCTGGAGATACCCAGCTACCCGTGTACCAAAAATAGTTGAAATCCGTTTAGCCGATTTAGCGTGATGAAGTCACAACGACACATACAAACATTTCATTTTTACAACTTTATAATAATACTAGAGGCCGCCCGCGACTTCGTCCGCCTTAGATTTGTTTATCGCGGATAAAAAGTATTTTTCAGGGCTAAAAAGAAGCTTGTCTTTCGCCAAAACTCGATATTATACTAATTTAAATGTGAAGCATATTACAAAGATTTCAAGTTCCTAGCGTAAAAAAATATTTAATGTCCATACAAATTTTCATCCCCTTTTTCGTCCCTAAAAGGGATGAAATTTGACATACCCTATGTCCTATTCTGATATATAAGGTATATAACATAACTGGAAAGTTTCATAAAAAATCGTTCAGTAATTTTTAAGATTAAGTGGAACGTACATACATACTTTCACGTTTATAATATAGTAAGGAAGAAAAAGCTGTTTACGAACTAATTGTTACTGTACCATGATTCTTTGTTCAATCATAACATCGTTAAATGTAAAGTTTTAAAGCGCCATCTAGTTTTTACCTGGATATTGCAGTCGGCGCACGATCCCAAATATGATGATGGAGTCTTCTTTTTTTAATGGTCCTTGCCTACAACTGACTTTTCGCCATACAATTAAAGAAATTCAGTGTTATTTTTTACTAGGTAGCTAACACACTACGTAATGAATAAAAAATATCCTACAAAACAACCTGCAGCCATGCCTAACCTAACCTACAAGGCATCTCACACTCATGCAACATACTGAAAATCTAAGATTCAGAAAATATCGTTATAGGATACTTTTTACTCGACTACAATAAAGAAAAAAAGAGGGTTATGATATTTTTCTTCTCCGCTGACGTAGTTGCAGGCACCTTCTAGTAAGGTTTACAAAATTGTTGAATTGTAAGGTCAACATTACAATAGTAAATTCCTACCCTAAAACCATCTGTGGCTGCCTTTACACAAGTACTAAAAATTGTTGAAATCAGTTTAGCTGTTTTGGCGTGATGAAGCCACTATAACAAACAACAAATCCTAAAAGAATAATTTTCGAGTCAGTGACCTTTAAATAGATGGTATCACTTGTTTTTTTGAAAATATATTCAATGTACATATATTTCATTTTTACAACTTTATATTAGTATAGATTAACTAAAAGACAATTTATGACAAAAACGTGTATTTAAAATTAAATAAATTAGTAGTTCATACAACTTATTACATAAAATCATACAGATACTTCCTAACATTAAAACCAACAGTTTGAGCAACAGCCGAAATGAAATCGTAACCAACAATGCATTTATACTTTGCTGTGTCTAGATCAATCTCTTTGCTGCCAGCAATCAGTTTTAACTCCACAAGAGTAGCTATTTGAGCTAATAAGTTACTAGTCAGACCGATCTTGTCTTCTAAAATAGCGTAGAAAATTGCCAAGAGTCTGTCTAGGGTGAACATTTTAGGTCCGAGCTGAGTATTTAGTTTTTCTGTGATTTTTGCTTTCGCTCGCACTTGCTGTAATCTCTTTCGTTGTTTCCCATGATTCTTCATGAAGAGCCGTTTATCTTCTTTCGGAGGGTTATAGCTGGCCAAATAAGCTGCTATTAGGAGGAATTTGGCATAGTATGGAAGTTCAAAACTCTGTGCAAATGTTTTTGTTGACGTAAGTTCCTCTTTCAAAGTGTTTTCTAAATTGTATGTCTTTTGCTGCCAATCATTGTTTTCTTTGCCAGGGGAAGGCACGGTTGGGGCAGAAGTGCTTATTCTTAAGTATAGAAGTTCTAAACTAGTCTTAAGTATAGGTGATATGTGTCGCCAAAGTTTGGCTAGATCATGCGCTTGTATTTCATTTTTTATTATCGGTTCACAGTATTTAACAAAGTTCACTCGTGCCATATGCTGCAGCTCGATCAGGTCTCGGCACGGTCTGTAGAAGACGCTCAAAAACGCATTCAAAAAGTTGGCAAACAACTCTGGTTTTTCTAATTCAACTTGGATATCTTCATGAACATCATAATTGGTCAATAGATGGTGTATAAACGATTTGTGATACAGAAATATGATTTTAAACAGCTCCTCCTTGTTATAATTATTGAAGTATAACGTAATTGGTTCTCTTACGCCCATTTTGAAGTAGAAATTCTCGTAGACTAAATGAGTTATGAACATTGTGCATACATTGAGGTTACAAAGCTCCCGTAGTCTTAAGAACGCGCCCATTATGCTATGATCCATGGCGCGGAGTCTCTCCGCTTTATCAAACACTATTACGATCGGTTCATAACGATTTAACTTGTTTCCAACACGATTTATTCCATTAAGGAGTTCTTGTAGAGTATCACATTTTGTTTCCGCCTCGTCTTCGCTGAGCTCATGTAAAATGCTCTCGTAAATGATTTTGGGAGCATAACACTCTATGCAGTTGATTATTATGTGTTTATAGCCCAAATGCCGGAGGGTTGTATTCACGCACAAGCTCTTCCCTGTTGCCATACTTCCGCTGATAAATAGCGCGCATGGCAGCGGCTCGTCGTAATCGCCGAGGAGATTAAATAGCTCGTTTAACTGGTTATCTCTGCACGGCACTTTTTTGTATATTTCCTCCATTTTATAACCATTAAATAGAAAAATAAAAACGACTAGGCGGTTTACCGATGCGCGCCATGACCATGACTTTGTTTGACAGATGCCAATGCCACAGACAGAGACAGACACAGATGGCTTTGGTGCGTTTCGTTAGGTCGTTGAGCTTAGCGTTTGAAGAGATGCGGTCTGCCAATGATGATTTTATTACAGGTTAATAATAAGCGCCATCTTGTGAATATTTAATATAACAATGGGAAGAGAATTGATTTTTTTGCAAAGCGAAAACTTATGATCTTTTTTTATTTCCAGAACTTTGCCGTGGAGCTACAGTTGGAGAGTCAAGCCGAAATAGACATCGATCAATTCAAAGACGCACTGAACAGGGCGGGTGGAGCTAACTACGGAACCGGAATAAGGGACTTATGAGTCGTACATTAATGCCGCCTAAGCCTCTCGACCGATTAAGAAAAAACACCGCGTTTCGTTCCACTGCGGTATTTTTTCATTAATCAACCATAAAGCAGGGCAAGTTTCTTTCTATTTAATTAAATCGAGGGCATCTGCCAAAATTTTATTTTCTGAAGTAGTCATGTGCTTTTGTTTTTTATACAATTTAATTAGTCATCTATAAACATTTATTTATTTCGCATGATTATCTATTTTTTTAAGTCTTATTTTTCAAATTAGAAACCATATCGATATCGGTCGCATAATAAGCGGCTGAATTGAATAAACAAGTCATGTGCAATTACTTCGGTATTTATTATAATAAGGTACTTGCCAAAAAATTAGTAAATGTTGCCATGTAGAAGGCGCGGAAGTGCATTTATTTTTTGTCTACTTTGTATGTACTGAACATGTCTAAATTTTACATTGTATACAAAATTCGGATTTTATGGGCTTTTATACCTATACATTGATTAGTGTTATATCATTATTATTGGTAAACCAACTGAAGTAAATACAATTAACCAACAATTTCGTATTTTATTTCCAACCAAGTCCTTTGTCCCAAATCAGTCTTCTACAGGGAAAAACTAATCCAAAATACATGAAGTACCTGATGTATTATGGATGGAGCTTCAGTAAAAAAACAATATTTGGTAGTTTCAAGAAATAAAATATTTCTTCTGGAATTTTACTTAGTATTGCTACCACTCTCTTGAGGAAGACTTACCACCACAGATAGCTGGATCTCGATTTCCTTAATCATAGCACGAAGTATAGACAAAATATGAGTATAGACATATAGGATTCCATTACTAAGACTGGCAGTCTCCATTATTAAATCAACGAGCATATCCTTAGCCCCGTAGTCACATAGGGTACCTGCTTCATACTAGTTCTATAGAACTGTGACGTCATAGAACTGCTAAAACTTTTTTGTCCTATTCCATGTTTACCATACAACTTTTGGGATTAAAATATGGGAAGTCAGTAGTTCTACACCGTGACCCGATGGCAATTATGCGTTACTGGATTAGACACAGAATTCGATGGTAATGTCTATCGGATTGCACGGTGTATGATGAACTGCATAGTTCTATGACGCCACAGTTATAATGCTTTTGAGCGCCCAGCTTGTTGACGGGAAACAATGCGCCACGCGCCAACCAATAAACCAATAGACATTATGACGGGGCATGAAAATCAAAATTCTAATTAGTCTGTCAGATAATAAAAAAATATTGGACACGTGTTTTGCTTTTTCAACATAATAAAAAATACAATACAACAAATCTTTATTGCACACCAACAACAGAAACAGTACAATAGAGCCTTAACATAAAATACGGTAGACAATAGGCGGTTTTACCGCTAAATAGCGATCTCTTCCAGACAACCTTTAGTTAGTAGTTTAGTAAATACTCTGATATTTTCTGTTAACGTTATTTGGCGTCTTTGGCGCTCAGAGTGAAATACCCTTTATGCTGGAGTTATTTTTAGATCACTTTTCAGGACAAAAGCGGGGTATTATTAAATAAATCAATCATGTTAATTTGTCAATGTTTATTTATCAAAAACCTAGCACAAACGTACTTAACGTAAAATATGTAACTATACCTACCCTCAACTTTATTATAATGAATTATTGATTTGGCTCTAACGAACACATTTTGCACTTAATTCTAAATTATTGCGGTATTATTGTGCACGGTACTTAATGACTTCCTTAAATTATATTTTGTAATTTTTAATTATTGTCTTATTTTCGAATTCTACGATAGGGTAGAAATTATGAAGAAAATGGCTATGTTCCACATTAGAAAGTATTATTTGTTTTATGTGAGTATCGGTCATAAATCAAGAAACATTTCCATAATAACTTAATAAATTTCTAGGGTACTGGACTTGTTTTTTTCTTTTTGGTTTTTTTTTTACTTAGTCGGGTTTTTTGTTTCTTTTTTTATTTGTTTTTAAAGAAAACCTCAATATTAACATTTAAGGAAGTCACTCAGAATTGATTATTTTATTATTACAATATTAATGGCAACGATTAATAAAGTAAATAACTATTATTAATATAAAATATGAAGTACAATGAAGTGTCATAATAATAATGAAAATGCATAAGAGAAATGCTGAATATATACTTAAAATTAATTGTTATAAGTATAAAGTACAGTCAGCTGAAAATGTCATTCAACCAGCGGGCCACATTTCAGGCCTCATAATTACAATTGAGTGTTATACTGAACGCAAAAAGAACTGGTGATCGAGATCATACTGCTATCTCTTTCACACCTGTCAAGACCACGCAAGTGTGAACGAGATAGTATAGACTTCATTCGCACGAGAGTTTTAAAAGCGTCGCGTAAGGCGACGCATCGCTAAACAATCAATTGAATAATTTGCGCCCCGTTCTCTGAATGGTCCGCAGCGGACTGAGGGGGGACTGATTGCATACAAATACGCCCCTTGACAAACGGCTTTATTCGTTTCAATTAAAAACTACAAATAAATATAAAAAAATCCAAGTTACAAACGAAAGTGCGTATTTAGACTAATGTACTAAGAAAATTTAGAGGCATTGGTCTGGTTAGCCTGTAAAATGAGAATCTCTGTATTAAAAGAGGTTTCTTTGATATTGTTTTCTCTGTTATAAAAGTTGAAGAATTGTGTTTCTGCAACTGTCAAAATGAAGTCAATGAAATGAAGAATCAGGTTATGAAATATCACTTTCATATGTTTTGTAATGGCTGCGAAATGTTAAGCTCTCTGACACCAAAATTTCCAATTCGTCGTATTAAAACGGAAACACGGAGTTCCGTGCGCTCAATAGGCTATTTGTCAACCACCATCATGTGCAAAAGTTAAGGGTTTCCAGGAAGTTTAATATTCTAATACTTATTTATATATGAGCTGTGTTGTCAAGCTTTGGGTTTGTATATAAAAAAGAAATTAAGTATTAGTATTGTTAACTTTCGCACATGATTGTGACAGACAAGTCAAACTATTTGAGAATGATCCATTAAAAATAAACTTTGGTATGTGACCTATCTTTGCTGTCATATTCTAGATGTCAACTGACCACGTGGATTTTTTATGCTGACTGTACTAGTAAAGAATGAAAAAGACTTACTTGTACAAAATTATTATTAATATTATATTAAAGACTAAAGAAAATGTATTATAAATTAGAAATAACGAATTTATTATGCAGATACAACATGGTTAGAAAGGGGGGGGGGGGGGGGGGGGGGGGGATTGGGGATTAATCTTTTGAGCGCCCAGCGTGTTGTCGGGAAACCGTGCACTATTAACCAGTTGAGGATGAGGCACAATTTTCCGTTGACGTGCCGTCTTTGGCGCTCAAATGGTTAATATTTTACCAGAATATCTTTGATTGAAACCGCTGTTCTTTTTATTTCTTCTCATTATCTTAGACATTATCAGCCTATACAGGGTGTAATCGTTAAGTGTGACCAGACGATTATTACAGATATCAAAAATCTTTAAACTGATATCGAAAGTACGTTACCTAATGCGTAAAACGACATCAATAACTTTGATTTAAACTTACACGATGTTCACTCATTATCACACAAAAAAGGTAATTAAATAAATCATATTTATACGCGATTAAGCCCCGGTTTGTTGTGTTGTGATAATCAATATTTTTTTTAAAACCAAACGAGAAGTATCTAAAAATTTGACATTAAACACACCCATACATTTAGTATGTGATAAGTTAAAAGGTTTTAGTTTCCTTAGTTTAAGTGGTACTCATTTTACCTTAATCATATTTTATGATTACGTATGATAACTATTTTACTGATTAGGTAACGTACTATAGATATCAGTTTAAAAAAAAAAGATATCTTTAATAGTTACGGAATAATCGCCCGGTCACACTTAACTACACCTGTATACGTCCCACTGCTGAGCACGGGCCTCCTCTTATGAATGAGAGGACATTGGCTGCAGTCTCCACGCTCGCCCATGGAGACTTTACGTAACAAGATGGGGATGACTCGATATGTATCTTTGCAATCGAACTATGAATATGCATGAAAAAATTGTTTGGTAAAAATAAGGCATGCCATCCTGTGGTTTAATGCTTCGAGGTGTGCCTCTAACCCGACGTATGTGTGTCTGTTCGTGTGTTAGCAGCTCTCGGGCGGGCTGAGAGCCTTCAACAACTTGTTTTGGGTGCAGCCGCCAAACAGCACCGTGAGCAATGCTACGCCGTATCCGGTAGCGCGCTCGCCCTGAAAACATAAAATAACAATAAATGATACATTTCATATGAATAAAAAATGTGGTATAGCCACATTTATAAAAAAAAAAAACAATAAATGTATTGATTCAGTTTCTTCACCGTCAAGTTCATTTTTAAAGTATGAATATATTAATAACTAATAATACTATTGAATAAACTATGAAATGTATACTAACTTTTGTTACGAAACCGCTAGTTTTAACATAGCTGTAGAACAAAGTTCTTAATTTCTCCATACAAGGTAGGAACCGTTTGGTTTCATACTTTCCTAGGCTTTAGTATGAAGCGTTTTCGGGAAAGTCAAAAAAAATTGTATCTCGGTGAGTTTATATGAGATGGAAGTAGTTTTTTCAAAAAATGTGAGGGAGTTTAGTAAAACGTCCCACTTTGTCGATTCTAGTTTCGGAGTTACGGGCAGTTTAGTGAAATATGGTAAAACCTACCGAAAATAGACATCCAATGAAAACTGATAGAAAATATTGTAATAAACCTATGATTTTGATGTCGACCCATATATGACCAATTTAAGCACCTTTTTAAGGCCTCAAAGTTTAGTGCCCAGCGTCCCACTTTGTCGAATACCGAAAAAAATCGTCGATATCATATTTGTGCCTGATATAGGGAAACATTTCTACTTTGTCGATATGGAGTTATGAGTAGTTTGTAATATAAGAAAGCATGAGCCATCTTTCGGTGAAAAAATTATGTCTCTAAGTGCTATAGTTATTTTTTTTAATTCTTCAAACTTGCAAAGGTGAAAAAGCGACAATTGAGAAAACGTTGGTTAGTTTGGGACCGCAAAAAACACATTTGTACTTTGAAGTTATAGAGTGGTTAGTATCAAATGAATTGGCATACTTTAAGGATTACAAATTAGTCAAAATCATGTATGTACCTTAGTAGTTTGAATGTTACGGAGGCTTGAACATAAAAACAGAACGAAAATATGTCAATTCTGAATCTGGGTTTATTTTTTATATTTATAACATGACCCAAAGATTCATCCTTAAAGTTGTATTATTAATGTATGCTCATGCTAAAAAAGACAGAAATAATTCTATGGATGCCTTTAGTAGTTATTATGTCAAAAAGTTAATAAAAAACGAATTACAGCATAAAAAAATACGAATAAAAAATAGAAGATTGTTTGACAAGGGGCTAAAATAAGCCATTATTATGACACAAAGTGATTATTTGGATGAGCTCACGAAGGACAAATATATCTGAGTGTCATATAATGGCTTTTAGCCACGTGTTAAACACTCTGCTTTTCACTTCGACTGCGAGAAAATAAAAAAGACTTAACATTAAAATTGTATATTTCTTGAAAAACTAAAAGTACAGTTTGAGCAATTCTATCAGAAAGTTTGGCCAATCTGATCAGGTTGGTTTGTTTGTTTTTAATTATTTGTAAGGAGTATGTAGCTGACCGCAAGTTCGATCAAATCAGTTCCTCTTTATGAACTGTCAAAACGGTCTGAAAGTATGAAGTTGGAAAGGAATAAAGTTTTATGACGTCAGAATTCTATACGGTCAAATTGCCTCCTTATTTTTAGTTTTAGATCATTTTAAAATCGCCAAAAGCTTGTAGTATTCATGAATGTTTTCTAAGTATTTTCAGAAATAACATTTAACTGCCAGCGTGAAATCATTTATGTTGACTACAGGAAAGTACCCAATTCTCGTCGCCGACTACCAACCGTGTCTTTATTGCGAATCGCACGTATATAGGCGAAGCGACCGTTAGGCAGTGTATATCCCTCGACGTACCTGGTGCGCGGGCGCGGCCATGTCCACGTGCAGCCACGTGCCGCCGAACTCGAAGCCCACGTGCGCCAGCACGATAGTGTATATATAGCCGCGACGTACCTGGTGCGCGGGCGCGGCCATGTCCACGTGCAGCCACGTGCCGCCGAACTCGAAGCCCACGTGCGCCAGCACGATAGTGTATATATAGCCGCGACGTACCTGGTGCGCGGGCGCGGCCATGTCCACGTGCAGCCACGTGCCGCCGAACTCGAAGCCCACGTGCGCCAGCACGATAGTGTATATATAGCCGCGACGTACCTGGTGCGCGGGCGCGGCCATGTCCACGTGCAGCCACGTGCCGCCGAACTCGAAGCCCACGTGCGCCAGCACGATAGTGTATATATAGCCGCGACGTACCTGGTGCGCGGGCGCGGCCATGTCCACGTGCAGCCACGTGCCGCCGAACTCGAAGCCCACGTGCGCCAGCACGATAGTGTATATATAGCCGCGACGTACCTGGTGCGCGGGCGCGGCCATGTCCACGTGCAGCCACGTGCCGCCGAACTCGAAGCCCACGTGCGCCAGCACGATAGTGTATATATAGCCGCGACGTACCTGGTGCGCGGGCGCGGCCATGTCCACGTGCAGCCACGTGCCGCCGAACTCGAAGCCCACGTGCGCCAGCACGATAGTGTATATATAGCCGCGACGTACCTGGTGCGCGGGCGCGGCCATGTCCACGTGCAGCCACGTGCCGCCGAACTCGAAGCCCACGTGCGCCAGCACGATAGTGTATATATAGCCGCGACGTACCTGGTGCGCGGGCGCGGCCATGTCCACGTGCAGCCACGTGCCGCCGAACTCGAAGCCCACGTGCGCCAGCACGATAGTGTATATATAGCCGCGACGTACCTGGTGCGCGGGCGCGGCCATGTCCACGTGCAGCCACGTGCCGCCGAACTCGAAGCCCACGTGCGCCAGCACGATAGTGTATATATAGCCGCGACGTACCTGGTGCGCGGGCGCGGCCATGTCCACGTGCAGCCACGTGCCGCCGAACTCGAAGCCCACGTGCGCCAGCACGATAGTGTATATATAGCCGCGACGTACCTGGTGCGCGGGCGCGGCCATGTCCACGTGCAGCCACGTGCCGCCGAACTCGAAGCCCACGTGCGCCAGCACGATAGTGTATATATAGCCGCGACGTACCTGGTGCGCGGGCGCGGCCATGTCCACGTGCAGCCACGTGCCGCCGAACTCGAAGCCCACGTGCGCCAGCACGATAGTGTATATATAGCCGCGACGTACCTGGTGCGCGGGCGCGGCCATGTCCACGTGCAGCCACGTGCCGCCGAACTCGAAGCCCACGTGCGCCAGCACGATAGTGTATATATAGCCGCGACGTACCTGGTGCGCGGGCGCGGCCATGTCCACGTGCAGCCACGTGCCGCCGAACTCGAAGCCCACGTGCGCCAGCACGATAGTGTATATATAGCCGCGACGTACCTGGTGCGCGGGCGCGGCCATGTCCACGTGCAGCCACGTGCCGCCGAACTCGAAGCCCACGTGCGCCAGCACGATAGTGTATATATAGCCGCGACGTACCTGGTGCGCGGGCGCGGCCATGTCCACGTGCAGCCACGTGCCGCCGAACTCGAAGCCCACGTGCGCCAGCACGATAGTGTATATATAGCCGCGACGTACCTGGTGCGCGGGCGCGGCCATGTCCACGTGCAGCCACGTGCCGCCGAACTCGAAGCCCACGTGCGCCAGCACGAACAGCCCTGCGCACGACGGCTGCGCGTTGTTGCGGTCCTGAGGGCGAAACACATCCTTCATTATAGTATACTAGCTTCTGCCCGGAACTCGTCCGCCTTAAATTCATTTATCGCGGATAAGGGTATTTTTCCGGAATAAAAAGTAGCATATGTCCTTCCCCTGAACTCAAACTATCTCCATACCAAATTTCATTCTAATCGGTACAGCGGTTTAAGCGTGAAGAGGTAACAGATAGACGGACACACTTACACATCTATACTATTATAAAATTGTAAAAATGAAATGTCTGTACATTGAAGATATTTTCAAAAAATTGATTGTTACGGTCTATTTGGAGGCCAGTAAAACGAAAAATATTTTTTTTGGATTTTATGTATATTTGTATGTGTCGTTGTGGCTTCATCACGCAAAATCGCCTAAACTGATTTCAAAAATTTTTGGTACACGGGTAGATGGGTATCTCCAGATGGTTATAGGATACTTTTTACCCGACTACGCTGAAGAAAAAACGAGGGGTTATGACTTTTCTCCTCCGCGAACGAAGTTGCGGGCATCTTCTAGTTTATAATATTAGTATGGATTGTGTCTCTAAAGTGGATCGTATGGATCCACAAACGGAAATTAAAAGATCATTTTGGAACGGGAAGCTAATTCAAATTCAAATATTTTATTGCAGACCAGGGTCCATAGATTGTTAGTAATACAATAGATCTTATTTTCTAGGGATAAGAAACATAAAAATAAAAATTATGGCAGTCAACAAAACTAATATAGTTCAGCATTTAACGACACTGAAGGCCGAGCTTCCGCGTAGCTCCGATGGCACTGAAAGCCCGCAAGCGCTCACACACACGGCCACACTGTTTTTCATGCACCAGCAACCTCTAACACAACTGTGATAAGCGACCCTTTATCGCGCGACAAAGATTATGTATCTTTTCTTTCAATACAGTGGGAGAAAGATGCTATGTCGCGGGACTGGTGAAGTTGCGGAGTGTTACGCTAGCCCAGCAGATCTACAGCCCTCAGATCAGCTAGGCAGCGACGCTATAAAGTTGTTGGATATGATGGCCACGTGATTATTTACAAAACGCCGAAGGCCGAGCTTTCGCGTAGCGCTGCAGGCCCCGTTAGTCCATCCATACTGTTCTTCATGTTGAACTGGGTAAAGTACAGCTCGGACGCAAAAATTAGAGCGTGCGCCAAGTCGTCGGCCCTCAGACCGACTACTACAGCGTTGTTGGATGTGATAGCCATGTGATATTTACAGGCAGCTAGCCTACAGAGCGAGTACACCCACACAGCCACACTCACCGCCACACTGTTCTTCATGTCGGCGACGCAGGAGCTGAACTCGGTGAAGTGCAGCTCGGGCGCGAAGGGCAGCGCGTGGGCCAGGTCCCCGGCGCGCAGCCCGGCCATGACGCAGCGACGCTCCGCGACAGCGTTGTTGGACATGATGGCCGCGTGGTATTTGCCGGTCGCGGTGCCCTAGAACAAATCAAACGGGCAAAAATTCATCATTTTTAAGAGTCCGCAGTAAGCTCGGCCGAATTTGACTTTCCCATACAAACGAAGTTTCATTCTTATTTTAAAACTACGTGTTGGATTGTAACGAAACTTTGCATATACAATGAAATGAGGTATATCTCTCAGTGACAAAAGAAAACCTGATAGACGGATGGAAGAAGGGTCAGCGCATACTAGAGGAATTCAAAAGAATGTTCATGGGCCAATATCTTTGCAGTCTACGGGAACGATACCAGCATTCACACAAGGAGCCGCGTGTTAGGTCTAGCTTAAGTCCTCACATTGGCGACATATTCCAAATTAAAGGAGACTCAAAAAATAGAGAAAACTGGAAGGTAGGGAAAATTATCAGCCTAGTGCGAGGAGCCGACGGAGAATGCAGGGTAGCTAAGATAGATGTAGAAGGGAAAGAATTTACACGCTCTATAGGACATCTATACCCTCTAGAGGTAGAAGAGGTCACAGATGAAGATATGGGAAGAAAAGGGGGAGAGGTGATAGCTCCTCATAAAATCGTAACCTCTGAAGAAGAGCCCTTATGTCTAGTCGAGAATCCGAGAGAACAGACAGAAGAGGTGAAGAGAACTGACAGAGAAGGTACTATTCAGGAAGGAAGGACGCTGGCAGATAATGGATTAGATGAGTTGAACATTTCCACCCCTGAAACTGTGGGTGAAAATGGTGACAAAGAAGATGAAATCCCAGATACCGAGGATGAAGGAATGGTAGAGAGAGGAAAAACTAACGCCATTAACCATGCAGACAGAACAAGGAGACTGGCAGCTTTGAAGGCGAAAGAAAAGATCGCCCTATGGACACGCCAGCTCTCAGTTATTCTATAATGGCCGCCGGGAGTGTCGCGACGAACGCGATCCTCGAACACAATGGGTAAGTGTGTGACTGGAACAGTCTCGGATTTCTAGATTGACAACACTGATAGACAGTTTTTATAAGGTAAGGGAGCGTTAACGTGTTCTGTTTTTTCCTACGCAATCTAGGAGAGGACAAAAAGGGGCAGTGAGTTGGCGGGAAGAGAAAGGCAGAGAATAATTGATGGAGAGAGAACAGAGGGAAGTGATGCGACCCTGGGTGAGTTGCTTTTATATATATATATATCGAGAAGTGCTCAGGGTTGAGAGATGAAGGGATAGTTAATTAATATAAGTCATATAATGATGATTTAGAATGGAACAGCCAAGGATATGCTAAATGGTTGCGTGTGGAAAGGGTCGAGCTATAAGGGGAGTTGTGGAGGCTCGTGAAGGAGAAAGAATCTCCGACCAGAAGTGAGAATAGAGACTAGAATGATATGTATGGAACTAGAAAGTTTCCAGGAACGTTAGTGTGTAGATCACTTCATCTCTCACCCAATGATGCTCTGTAATGTGTTTCCAGGTGTGGTTCTTGTCGTTATGTCTCATACATGCTCAGGCATTAAGTTATAATGATTCAAGCTAATATAGGTATGATTCCATTGTGTACTATCTACCTGTAACCAAAACGTGACGACACATCTTCCAAGGATCGTAGGCGTCATGAAAATTGTCAGCTGTATGTAGTTCTGATGACAATACAATAATATGGTACTGTCGAACTGATCTGATGATGGATCCGGAAGATATGAACTGGAACTTTATGATGGAACATCGTATCATAGCTGTGTTTGGGTTTGTTAGAAAAGTCTCGTAAAACGTGTTTTTCTAGTATTTTTTACACTATTAATTTATTTCATTTCAAATTCACTGAAATTGTGATCAGTGCTAAGGGCAGCGTTTTGGTCAGCTCGTGTCCCATAACTATGATCTTCAGAATGGACGTAAGACGTAAACCAGTGGCATGCATAAAATTTTTGGCCAAGGTAGGCAGTTTTTCTGTGCATATATAGAACCATAGCCATTCAGGGCTTCAGGTTAGGCAGTTTCTCTACGCCTATATGAAGCTATCGTTGTCTAAGGTAAGCAGTGCTTTTCTGCCTATATTGACTGCACGTCACTGACGAAAACATGTCAAACAGGTTTTGACGTAAGTAGCCTCTAATGTAATCTAAATAGCAGGGGCGGTTCTAAGGAGGAGTGTCACAGGGGTCATAACCCCCCCAATCATACTGTTGGTGTATTTAGGATTCACTTTTGCTTGTCGGGACTTGGTCATGGAAAGACGTGGTTAACGTATGAATGTTTATTTGCGACTGTCTAGTACAAAATATTTAACTAGTTTATAGGGTTACACACAAGCGTATAGCGAGCATGTATGTCACTTACCCAGGCCGAACATACCGCCCACCAAAGGACTATACGAGTCCTTTCACATTAACAACAACTTAGATAATAAGTTAAAGAAATCTGAGGGACTCGATATAAATCTCGTGCAAGTAGTGATATCAAAATATTTTATAATTTACTAATCTATCATGCATGTGAACCAAAAATTCATGGAATTTAAATTTTAAGTATTTAAATCATTCAACTATACAAATAAATTGACCTTAACGGCATAACCGACATATCAATTGATATCTACAGGTAAAGGACATAATTTATTTGCAGATCTCTGAGTGATATGTTCCCCACTCTTTAGAGTATAGACTCGAGTTATTCCATCGGGGCCTGGATGTTTTTCCAAAATTCGTCCCATCATCCACTTTCCAGGCGGGAGGTTGTCTTGTTTTATTAGGACAATTTGTCCTATTACTAATTCATCCATCTTTTTATACCATTTGGGTCTTTGTTGTAGTCTAGACAGGTACTCGCTCTGCCATTTCTGCCAGAAGTCAGTAAGCAATTTTTGTGTGTGTTGCCATCTGGATAGATGACTCATAGGAGTATTTGACATTGCTGGTGCTGGTACCGTGATAGGGGATTCACCAATCAAAAAGTGGCCGGAGGTTAAAGGTTGTAGATTGTCAATGTCTGAGTCATCAATTGGAGTAAATGGCCTTGAATTCAGGCACGCCTCTATTTGATATAGTAAAGTGGTAAATTCTTCATATGTTAAATGAGATGATAAAATCCTCTTTAAATGATACTTTATGGATTTAACCCCCGCCTCCCACAATCCACCCATGTGAGGGGTGTATGCAGGAATAAAGTGCCACTGAGTGCCATCCATTGCCAATGACTCTGCTATTGAACCATTAAATTCTAACTTTGCCTCATTGAAAGCATCGGTTAACTCCTTATTGGCACCAACAAAGTTTCGACCTTGGTCCCTCCAGATATGAGAGCATCTTCCACGATGAGCGACAAATCTTTTGAAGGCACCGATAGGCTTCGGATGTTAAGTCTCCTACCAGCTCAAGATGTATAGCCTTGGTACTCATACATACAAATATTGCGATGTAAGCTTTGTTAGTCTTGGCACCTCTGCCTTTCGTCATCAAGACTTGATATGGGCCGGCAAAATCGACGCCGCTGTACGCAAAGGGCTTTGCTGGTGTAACTCTTACTCGAGGTAAGTCTCCCATGAGTTGCGATTTGGCTACTGCATTCTGTTTAGCACATACGAGACATTTTTTAGTCTTTGATTTAACTGCTCTCTTTGCATTTAAGATCCAGTATTTCGTACGTAAGTATGCCAGCCTTAATTGATGCCCTCCATGCAATGTCTTCAGATGAGCATCGCACACGACAAGTGATGTAAGGTGAGAGTCAGGGTCTAAAATTATAGGATGTTTTTCATCCTCGTTGAGGTCAGCGTGGCGCAATCGACCGCCCACCCTGAGGATTCCATTTTCGTCTAGGTAAGGTTGAAGTGACTTTAATTTGCTCCCCTTTTTAACCATTCCTTCAGTTTTAAGGTTGAGCATGTCTTCCGTAAATTGTTCTCCTTGTATTACACGTATGCATGCTTGTAAAGCTTCCTCTATCTCACAAGCAGTGATAAGGTTGTTTTTGTTTGACATTGCCTTTCCTTTGAGAAATCGTTTGCAGTAGACTATACTCTTCGTCAATTCCGGTAAATTGTCAAACATTTCAAATTTAGCTGACCATTTATCATCCTTCGATTCTATTTTATAATTAAGTTGTATAATTTCCTTCCTTTCTAGTGTGGTCATAATGTTTTTTGGGCTATTGTAAGTGATTTCTCCTTCCGAGAGCCATTTGGGTCCTTTAAACCAGATTGTATTGCTTATAAGGTCGATTAGGTGTTGGCCTCGAGACGCCGGGTCAGCTGGATTCTCTTCTGACTGGACGTGATACCAATTTTGGTTGCCAATTATGTCTAAGATCTCGATCACCCTATTTTTCACATAAGTATTCCACCTAGCAGGATCCCCGAACAGTTAAGACAATACTATAGTAGAATCAGTCCACGCAAATATCTACGAGGCAGGTATGTCCATAGCTTATTTTATTTGCTTCAGGAGTCCAGCAGCACTGCGCCCCATAGCTCCAGCCGTGGTAAAGATATAGCCTTAGTCGATGCCACTCTGGTCTTAGCAGCAATAAGTGAGGTCTTTGCGCATCCGTCTGTTGTCCGAACTCTTAAATAGGCCACAGCTGAATAAGCTCGATTTGATGCGTCACAAAAACCATGGACGGTGACGTTTTTCAGCACGTTTTCAGTTGTATCATGCCATCTCTGTATCTCAATCTTTGGTAAATGCTTGAAGCTCTCTCTCAAATTAATCCATTCGTCCGCGATCTCCGAACTCACTTCCTCATCCCAAGTTATACCTTGCAGCCGTAACCCCTGGATCAAGAGTTTAGCGAGTAGTATACGGTGCAAGCCATCCCAGAGGATGGAAAAGCCTTTGTATATCAGTCAGGATATTTCTTTTCGTAATCTTATCCGGTAAATCAGGTAAACGTAAGCTATACTGGAAAACATCGCCTCCCATGTTCCAATGCAGGCCCAGTGCTCTGATAGTACCATCTATATGTCCAAATTAACGTGAGTACTTCTTTGTGAGGGTTCAAATTGTTTCAGGAATTCGACGTTGTTGGAGCACCATTTTTGCAATACAAATCCTCCCTTTTTCAAAATGGTGTCTATATCTTTAGCAAGGTTTATTGCTTCTTCCACGGTATCCTTTCCTGTCATTAAGTCGTCCATATAAAAGTCTCTTTTAATGGTTTTGGATGCCTCAGGATTATGACTTCCTTCGTCATCAGCAAGCTTGTGCAACGTCCTCACTGCAAGATAGGGAGCAGACGCAGTTCCGAAGGTCACTCTTAGCAGTTGATAGTCCTTTACAGGTTCATCTGTATTCGATCGCCAAAGTATTCTTTGTAAATCCCGGTCTTCCTTCGTGACATGAATTTGGCGGTAAATTTTTTGTACGGCCGCTACAAAACATACCTTTTTCATGCGCCATCTCATAATTAAACTTCTCATATCGTCCTGCAGTTGCGGTCCCACTAACAACTCATTATTAAGAGAAATGTTATTGTTTCCTTTTTGAGAAGCATCGAACACAGTTCTAACCTTTGATGTCTCTTTCTCTTCTCTCACTACGGCATGATGTGGTAGGTACACGGCAGGTTTGTCGAGTTCATCATCGAGTACTTCTTGCATATGATTTCCTCCATGACCTTTACATATTCCTTTTGTAGAAATTTATCGTGTTTAAATCTTCTTTCTAGTTGATACAATCTTCTTAGTGCTATGTCTCTTGTGCCTCCGTGAGGTAATAAGAGCATTTCTGGTTTTGTCGGCAACTTAACGATATACCTTCCATCTTCTGCTCTGGTGGTGGTACTCTGGTATATTTCTTCACATCTTCTTTCATTTGCTGAAGGTTTTCTTTTTTCTTCTTGGTCATGTTCCCACATGTGCTTGAGCATATCATCCAAATCCAGATGTAGATGCATAACTGTATGTTCGTCACTCGGTTTATCGTCATGGACATTCCCAAAGAGTATCCAACCCAGACTGGTATTTTGCGCGCACGGAGTGCCTGGGGGACCTTTGATTACTTCACTCTTCATGATTTAGGCACATACATCAACACCCAGTAAAAGGTCTACTCGGCCTGGTTGATTAAAACTTGGGTCTGCCAAGACGAGTCCTTGTAGATGTGGCCAGTTGCTTGTTGATATGGTGCATGAAGGCAATTGGGTAGTCAGGCGAGTCGACATAATGTATAGCTTAATTTTCAGATTGAAACTTGAATCGTATCGTGATAATAATTCTACGTGTGTGGCTTGCTTAACGGAAGTTGTTGTAGCGCCGACTCCAGTTATAGTACCGGTGACGGCTGTCCTCTTCACTCGTAACATTTGAGCGGCTCGTTCATTTATAAACGTTGCTTGAGAGCCGTGATCAACTAGTGCACGAAGAAGAGTAATGTGACCAGAATCGTCCCTCACTGGAACGAGGGCTGAAGCTAGTAGCGCGGTAGACGAACATGTCGATATGTGAGAGGACAACTCTATCTCTGGTTCGGCAGATTCCTTGGTTTCTTGATCTTCTTCTATATGACTATGAGCAGATTGAATATTATCGGCTCGATTAAGTGTAGCAGGCATTGGTGTGGATTGGTGTAACAGCGTGTGATGACGTTTGTGGCATAAACGACATGACATGTTTTGAGGTGACAGTGTCTTGCAGAGTGTCCTGGAGCCAGGCAATTAAAACATAGGTTCTTATTTTTCACATAATCGCATCTCTCTGTGGGTTGCATGCTTGTGAAATCTCTACAATGACATAAAGTATGCTCTTCGTTACACATAGAACACACTCTTGATTTGATATTCATTGTCGTAGAAACATGCACCGCATACTCTCTGAGTTTGGTCGGTGTCTCTTTTGCAGGCGGAGTGATAAGTTCTAAAGTTCTAAACTTAGATTGGAGAAATGTACACAATTCGGCAAAGGTGGGCAAAACCTCAGCGCTTTCTTGATAAGCAAATTGCTCCCAATCTCGGTGAGTCTCTGGGTCTAATTTCTGTACGACGAGAAACATAATCAATGGATCCCAAGAGCCTGTTGAAAATTTGAGATTTTTTAAGCTATTGATGCATTCCGTTGTAGTGTCTAACAACGACTTTATACTGTTAGCAGTCTGTACGGCGATCTTCTTTTGTAAAAACAATCTCTTCAAAATGAAATTTACAATGATTCGTTTGTTACCATATCGTGACTTGAGTGTTTTCCACGCTTGTTCATAATTATTCTCTGTGATTTGGACATGCCTTAATAAAGATTCAGTCTCACCAGTGAGCGTACTTTTTAAATAATGCAGCTTTTGTACCTTGTTCAACGATGTGTTATTGTGCACTAATGATATAAACAAATTTTGGTACGACCGCCATTCTTCATATATACCGGAAAATGTAGGCAAATGTATCCGCGGTAGCTTCACGGAGTCATCGCCTGATTTGGTCTGTACAACACTTCCAGCTTGTCCTGACGGCGTTTGCAGCGTATTGGCTAATAAGTCCTTCAACTCCGCTGTTATGCACGTATATAAATCTCCATACACAAAAAAATCTTCGTTGATAAAGTATGGAATATCGGCTTTTTTCTCCTTCGGAACACATTTGAGAAGTTCATGGTCTGTATTCTTGAACAAATTCCAGTATTCCTGTACTGACTGTATACGTGTTTCTAAGTATCCACGAGTGAGTCGGTGCTTGGGACATTTCTTTAAGTTAACTTGTGCCTTTGACAACAATAATGCAGTATTTTCCAATACAACTAGAAGTCGTTCCGGTGTTGACATTCTGTATTTGCATAAAGTACGCAAGTAAGAGGTTTCTTATAACTTCGATAACTCAGCGTGTAATATTGTTATTCAAGTGTTTTAAAATTTCACAAAATATCGTCAATAACTCATTAGTTATCTTCCCAGGTAGCCGCTGTCTTTTGTTATCGTCGGCCGGCCGGCCCGTGGCACTCCGTTGATAAACGACTTATGATACCGCACGATCCGGTTCGAAGGACCATATGTTGGTGTATTTAGGATTCACTTTTGCTTGTCGGGACTTGGTCACAGAAAGACGTGGTTAACGTATGAATGTTTATTTGCGACCGTCTAGTACAGAATATTTAACTAGTTTATAGGGTTACACACACAAGCGTATAGCGAGCATGTATGTCACTTACCCAGGCCGAACACATACTTTTCCATAAAAAAAAATCCTAAAAATAGACAATTTAGTAAAAAATACATCATATTAAGAAAAAGGTTAGTATCGCGCCTGCCAAATAGTGGTGCTGAGGATAGTGAGCCTGACCTGCGCGCCGGTGAGCGTGGCCACGTCCACGATGGTGTCGGCCTTCAGGTCGCGCTGCGCGTACACCGCGCCGTCGCTCAGCACCAGCCGGCCTGGAGTACATACATTGTGTATCGAGGGCGGTAAACGAACTATTACAAACTAGTCTCTATTAAAAACCCCAGCTTTCGTCGACTATTCAACCACGTATTTCTAATGCCATTGTAAGTAAAATAAACAAGGGATCGGCCATAATGCATTCATTTTCCATCTCACTTTTGCTTAAACTAAACAATCCTCTGTCTCTTTCATTCATCCCTTTCTTTCGCATGTCTTTCTCTCATTCTGTCTCTCAATCAGTTACGTTCCAAATTACGGTAAGCACAGTAGCAGTTGTGTTATCTTACATGCCCTCTGAAATATACATATACAAACAATATTTGTATATGAATATTTCACACCTTACACTACCTCTCCACCTGCATCGTAACGCGTTAATAAAGTCGTTAAGAGTCCCCAGCAAGCTCGGCCGAATTTCACCTTCCCATACAAACGGAGTTAACGTTCTCATTTTAAAACTACGTGTTGAATTGTCACGAAACTTCGCATATACAATGAAATGAGGTATATCTAGGTCTGTAATTCGTTTTTAGAGCTCCAGTTTATAAAAGAAACAAAATACAGTAAAAACAAGTTTTGTATGAAAAACTTAAATTTGTTGTGTTTTTTTTACTATGGTATCTGAAGCTACATAAACTAATTACAGACCTGCATATACCTTAAGTTATTCTAAGTACAAAGTTTCACAGCAAACTAGCTAGTCGCTTTAAAATGAAAGCGTAACTACGTTTGAATGGAGAACCGAACTTTCCGGGGACTCTTAAACATGACATTACACAGATGTGGCCAACAGTTTAGCGCCCTAAAAGGGATGTGGTATTGTTAGTGACGATAGCTCGGGTGGCGATTTTTCGACACATCGAAGGGTTTTAGGTGAATAAACTTTTAGACCCACACCTTTGACGTCTCTGGCTTTACTAAAAATATATCTGAAGTTACCAAGAAATCGGGCTTCTAATGTGATAAGTTGTGTTTATTAAGAGTCCCCGGTAAGCTCAGTTCTCCATACAAACGTAGTTACGCTCTCATTTTACAACGACTAGCTAGTTTGCACTGAAACTTTATACTTAAAATAAGTTAAGGTATATGAAGGCCTGTAATTAGTTTATATCCAGTGACCGGAATTAGGTAAGCTAAAATACCTAAAGTTCGCGAGTGGACATAATAGAGAGCGGTTACAACCGGATAAATATAATATTTTATTTGGATTCCGGGTACTCGATATTTATTCGGGTACTCGTCATAATACTGAACGTGACATGTTTTGTTTACAGTGCAGCATGCTTAATGTTAGTTTTTAGAAAAAGGGCTAGACAAAAGAAGGTATGTACAAGATTTACAAGTAAGACAGTGTGCAGGTGGACAAGTGGCAAGAAGTTGCGCACGATCGGGACAAATGGCGTGCTCTCGTTTCGGAGGCCAAGACCCTCTTTGGGTCCCTGAGCCAAATTAGTTAGTTAGTAGTTAATTTTTGTGTTAGTTGTAAGACGAATAATATGGGTTTCCCACGCATTGTTTATTAATCAATCTCAAAGGGGCGTGTTATTGGCGGATTTTTTACTTTGGCTTGTTTATGGTAACTGGATATTCTTCAAATGACCTTGGCCTGAATTTAAGGATTACGATTTGCTGCGTTTCATATATTCGTTCACCTGGATGGATCTCATACGGTAAGTCAACCCTAATTTTAATATGCCACGTGGGCATTTTATTGGACTAGATTCTTAATATTTAAGAATTTGTTTGTATGTATAAAAATAAAGGTTTCTCAATTGTTTACGATTTTTTCTGGTATTTATTTGTTAATGTTACCTTTTATTACACACAAACAGAAAAATAATGATAAATCTGCCACAAGGACTATTTGAATATGGACAACCAGAGCGGCTACTACGAAACCCGAAAAACGAAGTTCGTAACGTGCTGTCCCTCCCACTCTCATGTCATGCTGTATTTAAGTGAGCAAGATAGCGCCATACGAACTTCGTTTTTCGGGTGTCAGAGTAGCCCCTCAGATGTTATGCCTTCAGAAGCGAGTCAGTTACCTGAGTATGTACTTAAAACCCTATACGTACTCGCTTCCTTATCTTTCTAGTACTAGTAGCTTACACTAGCAATAGCAAGCATTAACAATGAATAGGAAAACACAAATTGGTTCATCATTACGGCTAGTACTCGCAATGCCCGGATGAATATCGAATACCCGGAATCCAAATAAAATATTATATTTATCCGGTTGTAACCACTCTCTATTATGTCCACTCGCGAAATTTAGGTATTTTAGCTCACCTAATTCCGGTCACTGTTTATATCGCTTCAGATACCATAGTAAAAGAAATACAGCGAATTAAAATTTTTCATACAAAACTTGTTTTTTGTGTACGAATTTTGAAGCGGTCAGTACGAAGAGTTAATTTACCTTCAGCGTCGGTATTGTTGATTTCAACGGTGCGACCCGAATACAACTGGTGGATGTCGTCAGGCCTGTAAAGTATGAATGAATGAATGAAAACGTTTATTCACAATCACCATATGGTAACATACGATCTTAGTTTATATACATTGCTTCCTATTATACATTCAGTCAAGATAGACATGTGAAAATAATTGAAAATATTTGTCAGTGATATACAATCACTCAGTCATTTTAAAATTTGAGATATATTACTGTTAAATTGAAACTAGTATTCGACCAAATAATGGTACATATTGTTTGTTTTGTAGGCAAGATTGGTGGAGGCACTATAGCAATGCCACTGGTATGGATATGTACAGGGAATTTTGGATTAGATTTCTATCAAGAAGGCGCTTCGGACTCCGGAATTGAAGTCATTTCTTAGATTACGTAGGAGTGAAATTGGCGATTGACAATATTTAAAATATCAAAAACTAATAATAAGGACGAAATTTGACCGTATAGAATCATGATATCATAAACCTTTTCTCCTTTTCAAACTTCATACTTTCTGGCCGTTTTGACAGTTCATAAAAAGGAACTGATTTGATCTGTCAGTCAAGAACCCTATTCCAGATTACATTATAATAGCTTGACGCGCTGTCTTTCCCCCGTCGCCCGCAGACCACGGGTTCGAATCCCGGCGAAGGAAAGTGTTTGTGTGATGAGCACGAATGTTTTGGATGTTTTCTATGTATATCGTCGCCTAGTGCCCATACCCATAGTACAAGCTTGGCTTAGTTTGGGTCTAGGTCAATTTGTGTAAGATTGTCGCTGTTATTTATTTATTAAATTACCATTTCGCATATAAATTTTATTTTTATTTGAGTAAAGTGAACATCCCAATTTTATCAGAAACTTTTATAGTTACCTAGTGGCGTCGGGGCCGACGGCGTTCTCGGCGAGGCACAGCACGGCGTGTAAGTTGACCGTGGGTTTAGCCTGCACGGCGGCGGCGAAGGCCCCGAGCACGGCGGCCGCGCCTGCGCAGTCGCCCTTCATGCCCACCATGGACGTCTGAGGATCAAATTATCATGTTTCAAATACATTCTCCTCATTAAACTTAAAAACCGACTAAGAAGTCCTTACAACATATACGATACAAACAGCCGTATCTATGATAATCCAGTGTTAGCAGAGCTACTCCTAAGCAAAATGTACGCTGCGTTCGATCATTTTATATTGGTTAGTAACATAGACAGACATTTTAGTATTTGTTGTTATAGCATCAACAGAAATACATCATCTGTGAAAATTAGAACTGTTTAGCTATCACGGTTCATGAGATACAGTCTGGTAACAGACAGGCAGACGGACAACGGAGTCTTAGTAGAAGGATCCCGTTTTACCCTTTGGGTACGAAAACCTCAAAAATAACGTTTAGACTCAGACATATTTAGATAACATTAGCGGTTGCTCACGTCGTAAATTGCAGAGACTATCTGTATCCGTACATGATGGCGTCCATACTTATCTATTGAATTTAAGTTTCAAGTTAATAGTGGACCAACATATAATAAATACTACAAATGGTATAACGCAATGGATTAATTATTTACGATACAAGTGCGGTAAGTAGGTCCCCAATGAATGGCGGAGATGTAATACGAGCAAAGCAAGTAGTTTCCATTGACACAAGTTGGGAATTAACTAGGTATTTATATGTGTATTGTACAACGTTTCACAATGCAAATTTTCAGAAAGTGCCGCTTTGTATGGGCCCACATAGTTGGCCCGTATAGAGATGTATTTTCCGAGCATATGGCATTGTAAAAGTCGTATTCAAATCTCGTCACTAACTTTGAAGATAGAGGTTTAAAATTAGTTTAACTGCGCCCTTATATTATTGCTAGTAGGCGGTGAGGCCGGTGAGCCTTCAGCTCTTTGCAGCGGAGAATGTTTGAGGAGGTTCAGACTGTTCAACAATGGCGGTGACTCACCCTCGCCTTGATGCTGAGGCCGCCGGTGTCGTACACGATGCCCTTGCCCACCCAGGCCACGGCGCGGTCCCCGGCGGACGCGCGGTACGACAGTGTCTAGCTCTCGCTACAAGGCAGACTGTTCAACAATGGCGGTGACTCACCCTCGCCTTGATGCTGAGGCCGCCGGTGTCGTACACGATGCCCTTGCCCACCCAGGCCACGGCGCGGTCCCCGGCGGACGCGCGGTACGACAGTGTCTAGCTCTCGCTACAAGGCAGACTGTTCAACAATGGCGGTGACTCACCCTCGCCTTGATGCTGAGGCCGCCGGTGTCGTACACGATGCCCTTGCCCACCCAGGCCACGGCGCGGTCCCCGGCGGACGCGCGGTACGACAGTGTCTAGCTCTCGCTACAAGGCAGACTGTTCAACAATGGCGGTGACTCACCCTCGCCTTGATGCTGAGGCCGCCGGTGTCGTACACGATGCCCTTGCCCACCCAGGCCACGGCGCGGTCCCCGGCGGACGCGCGGTACGACAGTGTCTAGCTCTCGCTACAAGGCAGACTGTTCAACAATGGCGGTGACTCACCCTCGCCTTGATGCTGAGGCCGCCGGTGTCGTACACGATGCCCTTGCCCACCCAGGCCACGGCGCGGTCCCCGGCGGACGCGCGGTACGACAGTGTCTAGCTCTCGCTACAAGGCAGACTGTTCAACAATGGCGGTGACTCACCCTCGCCTTGATGCTGAGGCCGCCGGTGTCGTACACGATGCCCTTGCCCACCCAGGCCACGGCGCGGTCCCCGGCGGACGCGCGGTACGACAGTGTCTAGCTCTCGCTACAAGGCAGACTGTTCAACAATGGCGGTGACTCACCCTCGCCTTGATGCTGAGGCCGCCGGTGTCGTACACGATGCCCTTGCCCACCCAGGCCACGGCGCGGTCCCCGGCGGACGCGCGGTACGACAGTGTCTAGCTCTCGCTACAAGGCAGACTGTTCAACAATGGCGGTGACTCACCCTCGCCTTGATGCTGAGGCCGCCGGTGTCGTACACGATGCCCTTGCCCACCCAGGCCACGGCGCGGTCCCCGGCGGACGCGCGGTACGACAGTGTCTAGCTCTCGCTACAAGGCAGACTGTTCAACAATGGCGGTGACTCACCCTCGCCTTGATGCTGAGGCCGCCGGTGTCGTACACGATGCCCTTGCCCACCCAGGCCACGGCGCGGTCCCCGGCGGACGCGCGGTACGACAGTGTCTAGCTCTCGCTACAAGGCAGACTGTTCAACAATGGCGGTGACTCACCCTCGCCTTGATGCTGAGGCCGCCGGTGTCGTACACGATGCCCTTGCCCACCCAGGCCACGGCGCGGTCCCCGGCGGACGCGCGGTACGACAGTGTCTAGCTCTCGCTACAAGGCAGACTGTTCAACAATGGCGGTGACTCACCCTCGCCTTGATGCTGAGGCCGCCGGTGTCGTACACGATGCCCTTGCCCACCCAGGCCACGGCGCGGTCCCCGGCGGACGCGCGGTACGACAGTGTCTAGCTCTCGCTACAAGGCAGACTGTTCAACAATGGCGGTGACTCACCCTCGCCTTGATGCTGAGGCCGCCGGTGTCGTACACGATGCCCTTGCCCACCCAGGCCACGGCGCGGTCCCCGGCGGACGCGCGGTACGACAGTGTCTAGCTCTCGCTACAAGGCAGACTGTTCAACAATGGCGGTGACTCACCCTCGCCTTGATGCTGAGGCCGCCGGTGTCGTACACGATGCCCTTGCCCACCCAGGCCACGGCGCGGTCCCCGGCGGACGCGCGGTACGACAGTGTCTAGCTCTCGCTACAAGGCAGACTGTTCAACAATGGCGGTGACTCACCCTCGCCTTGATGCTGAGGCCGCCGGTGTCGTACACGATGCCCTTGCCCACCCAGGCCACGGCGCGGTCCCCGGCGGACGCGCGGTACGACAGTGTCTAGCTCTCGCTACAAGGCAGACTGTTCAACAATGGCGGTGACTCACCCTCGCCTTGATGCTGAGGCCGCCGGTGTCGTACACGATGCCCTTGCCCACCCAGGCCACGGCGCGGTCCCCGGCGGACGCGCGGTACGACAGTGTCTAGCTCTCGCTACAAGGCAGACTGTTCAACAATGGCGGTGACTCACCCTCGCCTTGATGCTGAGGCCGCCGGTGTCGTACACGATGCCCTTGCCCACCCAGGCCACGGCGCGGTCCCCGGCGGACGCGCGGTACGACAGTGTCTAGCTCTCGCTACAAGGCAGACTGTTCAACAATGGCGGTGACTCACCCTCGCCTTGATGCTGAGGCCGCCGGTGTCGTACACGATGCCCTTGCCCACCCAGGCCACGGCGCGGTCCCCGGCGGACGCGCGGTACGACAGTGTCTAGCTCTCGCTACAAGGCAGACTGTTCAACAATGGCGGTGACTCACCCTCGCCTTGATGCTGAGGCCGCCGGTGTCGTACACGATGCCCTTGCCCACCCAGGCCACGGCGCGGTCCCCGGCGGACGCGCGGTACGACAGTGTCTAGCTCTCGCTACAAGGCAGACTGTTCAACAATGGCGGTGACTCACCCTCGCCTTGATGCTGAGGCCGCCGGTGTCGTACACGATGCCCTTGCCCACCCAGGCCACGGCGCGGTCCCCGGCGGACGCGCGGTACGACAGTGTCTAGCTCTCGCTACAAGGCAGACTGTTCAACAATGGCGGTGACTCACCCTCGCCTTGATGCTGAGGCCGCCGGTGTCGTACACGATGCCCTTGCCCACCCAGGCCACGGCGCGGTCCCCGGCGGACGCGCGGTACGACAGTGTCTAGCTCTCGCTACAAGGCAGACTGTTCAACAATGGCGGTGACTCACCCTCGCCTTGATGCTGAGGCCGCCGGTGTCGTACACGATGCCCTTGCCCACCCAGGCCACGGCGCGGTCCCCGGCGGACGCGCGGTACGACAGTGTCTAGCTCTCGCTACAAGGCAGACTGTTCAACAATGGCGGTGACTCACCCTCGCCTTGATGCTGAGGCCGCCGGTGTCGTACACGATGCCCTTGCCCACCCAGGCCACGGCGCGGTCCCCGGCGGACGCGCGGTACGACAGTGTCTAGCTCTCGCTACAAGGCAGACTGTTCAACAATGGCGGTGACTCACCCTCGCCTTGATGCTGAGGCCGCCGGTGTCGTACACGATGCCCTTGCCCACCCAGGCCACGGCGCGGTCCCCGGCGGACGCGCGGTACGACAGTGTCTAGCTCTCGCTACAAGGCAGACTGTTCAACAATGGCGGTGACTCACCCTCGCCTTGATGCTGAGGCCGCCGGTGTCGTACACGATGCCCTTGCCCACCCAGGCCACGGCGCGGTCCCCGGCGGACGCGCGGTACGACAGTGTCTAGCTCTCGCTACAAGGCAGACTGTTCAACAATGGCGGTGACTCACCCTCGCCTTGATGCTGAGGCCGCCGGTGTCGTACACGATGCCCTTGCCCACCCAGGCCACGGCGCGGTCCCCGGCGGACGCGCGGTACGACAGTGTCTAGCTCTCGCTACAAGGCAGACTGTTCAACAATGGCGGTGACTCACCCTCGCCTTGATGCTGAGGCCGCCGGTGTCGTACACGATGCCCTTGCCCACCCAGGCCACGGCGCGGTCCCCGGCGGACGCGCGGTACGACAGTGTCTAGCTCTCGCTACAAGGCAGACTGTTCAACAATGGCGGTGACTCACCCTCGCCTTGATGCTGAGGCCGCCGGTGTCGTACACGATGCCCTTGCCCACCCAGGCCACGGCGCGGTCCCCGGCGGACGCGCGGTACGACAGTGTCTAGCTCTCGCTACAAGGCAGACTGTTCAACAATGGCGGTGACTCACCCTCGCCTTGATGCTGAGGCCGCCGGTGTCGTACACGATGCCCTTGCCCACCCAGGCCACGGCGCGGTCCCCGGCGGACGCGCGGTACGACAGTGTCTAGCTCTCGCTACAAGGCAGACTGTTCAACAATGGCGGTGACTCACCCTCGCCTTGATGCTGAGGCCGCCGGTGTCGTACACGATGCCCTTGCCCACCCAGGCCACGGCGCGGTCCCCGGCGGACGCGCGGTACGACAGTGTCTAGCTCTCGCTACAAGGCAGACTGTTCAACAATGGCGGTGACTCACCCTCGCCTTGATGCTGAGGCCGCCGGTGTCGTACACGATGCCCTTGCCCACCCAGGCCACGGCGCGGTCCCCGGCGGACGCGCGGTACGACAGTGTCTAGCTCTCGCTACAAGGCAGACTGTTCAACAATGGCGGTGACTCACCCTCGCCTTGATGCTGAGGCCGCCGGTGTCGTACACGATGCCCTTGCCCACCCAGGCCACGGCGCGGTCCCCGGCGGACGCGCGGTACGACAGTGTCTAGCTCTCGCTACAAGGCAGACTGTTCAACAATGGCGGTGACTCACCCTCGCCTTGATGCTGAGGCCGCCGGTGTCGTACACGATGCCCTTGCCCACCCAGGCCACGGCGCGGTCCCCGGCGGACGCGCGGTACGACAGTGTCTAGCTCTCGCTACAAGGCAGACTGTTCAACAATGGCGGTGACTCACCCTCGCCTTGATGCTGAGGCCGCCGGTGTCGTACACGATGCCCTTGCCCACCCAGGCCACGGCGCGGTCCCCGGCGGACGCGCGGTACGACAGTGTCTAGCTCTCGCTACAAGGCAGACTGTTCAACAATGGCGGTGACTCACCCTCGCCTTGATGCTGAGGCCGCCGGTGTCGTACACGATGCCCTTGCCCACCCAGGCCACGGCGCGGTCCCCGGCGGACGCGCGGTACGACAGTGTCTAGCTCTCGCTACAAGGCAGACTGTTCAACAATGGCGGTGACTCACCCTCGCCTTGATGCTGAGGCCGCCGGTGTCGTACACGATGCCCTTGCCCACCCAGGCCACGGCGCGGTCCCCGGCGGACGCGCGGTACGACAGTGTCTAGCTCTCGCTACAAGGCAGACTGTTCAACAATGGCGGTGACTCACCCTCGCCTTGATGCTGAGGCCGCCGGTGTCGTACACGATGCCCTTGCCCACCCAGGCCACGGCGCGGTCCCCGGCGGACGCGCGGTACGACAGTGTCTAGCTCTCGCTACAAGGCAGACTGTTCAACAATGGCGGTGACTCACCCTCGCCTTGATGCTGAGGCCGCCGGTGTCGTACACGATGCCCTTGCCCACCCAGGCCACGGCGCGGTCCCCGGCGGACGCGCGGTACGACAGTGTCTAGCTCTCGCTACAAGGCAGACTGTTCAACAATGGCGGTGACTCACCCTCGCCTTGATGCTGAGGCCGCCGGTGTCGTACACGATGCCCTTGCCCACCCAGGCCACGGCGCGGTCCCCGGCGGACGCGCGGTACGACAGTGTCTAGCTCTCGCTACAAGGCAGACTGTTCAACAATGGCGGTGACTCACCCTCGCCTTGATGCTGAGGCCGCCGGTGTCGTACACGATGCCCTTGCCCACCCAGGCCACGGCGCGGTCCCCGGCGGACGCGCGGTACGACAGTGTCTAGCTCTCGCTACAAGGCAGACTGTTCAACAATGGCGGTGACTCACCCTCGCCTTGATGCTGAGGCCGCCGGTGTCGTACACGATGCCCTTGCCCACCCAGGCCACGGCGCGGTCCCCGGCGGACGCGCGGTACGACAGTGTCTAGCTCTCGCTACAAGGCAGACTGTTCAACAATGGCGGTGACTCACCCTCGCCTTGATGCTGAGGCCGCCGGTGTCGTACACGATGCCCTTGCCCACCCAGGCCACGGCGCGGTCCCCGGCGGACGCGCGGTACGACAGTGTCTAGCTCTCGCTACAAGGCAGACTGTTCAACAATGGCGGTGACTCACCCTCGCCTTGATGCTGAGGCCGCCGGTGTCGTACACGATGCCCTTGCCCACCCAGGCCACGGCGCGGTCCCCGGCGGACGCGCGGTACGACAGTGTCTAGCTCTCGCTACAAGGCAGACTGTTCAACAATGGCGGTGACTCACCCTCGCCTTGATGCTGAGGCCGCCGGTGTCGTACACGATGCCCTTGCCCACCCAGGCCACGGCGCGGTCCCCGGCGGACGCGCGGTACGACAGTGTCTAGCTCTCGCTACAAGGCAGACTGTTCAACAATGGCGGTGACTCACCCTCGCCTTGATGCTGAGGCCGCCGGTGTCGTACACGATGCCCTTGCCCACCCAGGCCACGGCGCGGTCCCCGGCGGACGCGCGGTACGACAGTGTCTAGCTCTCGCTACAAGGCAGACTGTTCAACAATGGCGGTGACTCACCCTCGCCTTGATGCTGAGGCCGCCGGTGTCGTACACGATGCCCTTGCCCACCCAGGCCACGGCGCGGTCCCCGGCGGACGCGCGGTACGACAGTGTCTAGCTCTCGCTACAAGGCAGACTGTTCAACAATGGCGGTGACTCACCCTCGCCTTGATGCTGAGGCCGCCGGTGTCGTACACGATGCCCTTGCCCACCCAGGCCACGGCGCGGTCCCCGGCGGACGCGCGGTACGACAGTGTCTAGCTCTCGCTACAAGGCAGACTGTTCAACAATGGCGGTGACTCACCCTCGCCTTGATGCTGAGGCCGCCGGTGTCGTACACGATGCCCTTGCCCACCCAGGCCACGGCGCGGTCCCCGGCGGACGCGCGGTACGACAGTGTCTAGCTCTCGCTACAAGGCAGACTGTTCAACAATGGCGGTGACTCACCCTCGCCTTGATGCTGAGGCCGCCGGTGTCGTACACGATGCCCTTGCCCACCCAGGCCACGGCGCGGTCCCCGGCGGACGCGCGGTACGACAGTGTCTAGCTCTCGCTACAAGGCAGACTGTTCAACAATGGCGGTGACTCACCCTCGCCTTGATGCTGAGGCCGCCGGTGTCGTACACGATGCCCTTGCCCACCCAGGCCACGGCGCGGTCCCCGGCGGACGCGCGGTACGACAGTGTCTAGCTCTCGCTACAAGGCAGACTGTTCAACAATGGCGGTGACTCACCCTCGCCTTGATGCTGAGGCCGCCGGTGTCGTACACGATGCCCTTGCCCACCCAGGCCACGGCGCGGTCCCCGGCGGACGCGCGGTACGACAGTGTCTAGCTCTCGCTACAAGGCAGACTGTTCAACAATGGCGGTGACTCACCCTCGCCTTGATGCTGAGGCCGCCGGTGTCGTACACGATGCCCTTGCCCACCCAGGCCACGGCGCGGTCCCCGGCGGACGCGCGGTACGACAGTGTCTAGCTCTCGCTACAAGGCAGACTGTTCAACAATGGCGGTGACTCACCCTCGCCTTGATGCTGAGGCCGCCGGTGTCGTACACGATGCCCTTGCCCACCCAGGCCACGGCGCGGTCCCCGGCGGACGCGCGGTACGACAGTGTCTAGCTCTCGCTACAAGGCAGACTGTTCAACAATGGCGGTGACTCACCCTCGCCTTGATGCTGAGGCCGCCGGTGTCGTACACGATGCCCTTGCCCACCCAGGCCACGGCGCGGTCCCCGGCGGACGCGCGGTACGACAGTGTCTAGCTCTCGCTACAAGGCAGACTGTTCAACAATGGCGGTGACTCACCCTCGCCTTGATGCTGAGGCCGCCGGTGTCGTACACGATGCCCTTGCCCACCCAGGCCACGGCGCGGTCCCCGGCGGACGCGCGGTACGACAGTGTCTAGCTCTCGCTACAAGGCAGACTGTTCAACAATGGCGGTGACTCACCCTCGCCTTGATGCTGAGGCCGCCGGTGTCGTACACGATGCCCTTGCCCACCCAGGCCACGGCGCGGTCCCCGGCGGACGCGCGGTACGACAGTGTCTAGCTCTCGCTACAAGGCAGACTGTTCAACAATGGCGGTGACTCACCCTCGCCTTGATGCTGAGGCCGCCGGTGTCGTACACGATGCCCTTGCCCACCCAGGCCACGGCGCGGTCCCCGGCGGACGCGCGGTACGACAGTGTCTAGCTCTCGCTACAAGGCAGACTGTTCAACAATGGCGGTGACTCACCCTCGCCTTGATGCTGAGGCCGCCGGTGTCGTACACGATGCCCTTGCCCACCCAGGCCACGGCGCGGTCCCCGGCGGACGCGCGGTACGACAGTGTCTAGCTCTCGCTACAAGGCAGACTGTTCAACAATGGCGGTGACTCACCCTCGCCTTGATGCTGAGGCCGCCGGTGTCGTACACGATGCCCTTGCCCACCCAGGCCACGGCGCGGTCCCCGGCGGACGCGCGGTACGACAGTGTCTAGCTCTCGCTACAAGGCAGACTGTTCAACAATGGCGGTGACTCACCCTCGCCTTGATGCTGAGGCCGCCGGTGTCGTACACGATGCCCTTGCCCACCCAGGCCACGGCGCGGTCCCCGGCGGACGCGCGGTACGACAGTGTCTAGCTCTCGCTACAAGGCAGACTGTTCAACAATGGCGGTGACTCACCCTCGCCTTGATGCTGAGGCCGCCGGTGTCGTACACGATGCCCTTGCCCACCCAGGCCACGGCGCGGTCCCCGGCGGACGCGCGGTACGACAGTGTCTAGCTCTCGCTACAAGGCAGACTGTTCAACAATGGCGGTGACTCACCCTCGCCTTGATGCTGAGGCCGCCGGTGTCGTACACGATGCCCTTGCCCACCCAGGCCACGGCGCGGTCCCCGGCGGACGCGCGGTACGACAGTGTCTAGCTCTCGCTACAAGGCAGACTGTTCAACAATGGCGGTGACTCACCCTCGCCTTGATGCTGAGGCCGCCGGTGTCGTACACGATGCCCTTGCCCACCCAGGCCACGGCGCGGTCCCCGGCGGACGCGCGGTACGACAGTGTCTAGCTCTCGCTACAAGGCAGACTGTTCAACAATGGCGGTGACTCACCCTCGCCTTGATGCTGAGGCCGCCGGTGTCGTACACGATGCCCTTGCCCACCCAGGCCACGGCGCGGTCCCCGGCGGACGCGCGGTACGACAGTGTCTAGCTCTCGCTACAAGGCAGACTGTTCAACAATGGCGGTGACTCACCCTCGCCTTGATGCTGAGGCCGCCGGTGTCGTACACGATGCCCTTGCCCACCCAGGCCACGGCGCGGTCCCCGGCGGACGCGCGGTACGACAGTGTCTAGCTCTCGCTACAAGGCAGACTGTTCAACAATGGCGGTGACTCACCCTCGCCTTGATGCTGAGGCCGCCGGTGTCGTACACGATGCCCTTGCCCACCCAGGCCACGGCGCGGTCCCCGGCGGACGCGCGGTACGACAGTGTCTAGCTCTCGCTACAAGGCAGACTGTTCAACAATGGCGGTGACTCACCCTCGCCTTGATGCTGAGGCCGCCGGTGTCGTACACGATGCCCTTGCCCACCCAGGCCACGGCGCGGTCCCCGGCGGACGCGCGGTACGACAGTGTCTAGCTCTCGCTACAAGGCAGACTGTTCAACAATGGCGGTGACTCACCCTCGCCTTGATGCTGAGGCCGCCGGTGTCGTACACGATGCCCTTGCCCACCCAGGCCACGGCGCGGTCCCCGGCGGACGCGCGGTACGACAGTGTCTAGCTCTCGCTACAAGGCAGACTGTTCAACAATGGCGGTGACTCACCCTCGCCTTGATGCTGAGGCCGCCGGTGTCGTACACGATGCCCTTGCCCACCCAGGCCACGGCGCGGTCCCCGGCGGACGCGCGGTACGACAGTGTCTAGCTCTCGCTACAAGGCAGACTGTTCAACAATGGCGGTGACTCACCCTCGCCTTGATGCTGAGGCCGCCGGTGTCGTACACGATGCCCTTGCCCACCCAGGCCACGGCGCGGTCCCCGGCGGACGCGCGGTACGACAGTGTCTAGCTCTCGCTACAAGGCAGACTGTTCAACAATGGCGGTGACTCACCCTCGCCTTGATGCTGAGGCCGCCGGTGTCGTACACGATGCCCTTGCCCACCCAGGCCACGGCGCGGTCCCCGGCGGACGCGCGGTACGACAGTGTCTAGCTCTCGCTACAAGGCAGACTGTTCAACAATGGCGGTGACTCACCCTCGCCTTGATGCTGAGGCCGCCGGTGTCGTACACGATGCCCTTGCCCACCCAGGCCACGGCGCGGTCCCCGGCGGACGCGCGGTACGACAGTGTCTAGCTCTCGCTACAAGGCAGACTGTTCAACAATGGCGGTGACTCACCCTCGCCTTGATGCTGAGGCCGCCGGTGTCGTACACGATGCCCTTGCCCACCCAGGCCACGGCGCGGTCCCCGGCGGACGCGCGGTACGACAGTGTCTAGCTCTCGCTACAAGGCAGACTGTTCAACAATGGCGGTGACTCACCCTCGCCTTGATGCTGAGGCCGCCGGTGTCGTACACGATGCCCTTGCCCACCCAGGCCACGGCGCGGTCCCCGGCGGACGCGCGGTACGACAGTGTCTAGCTCTCGCTACAAGGCAGACTGTTCAACAATGGCGGTGACTCACCCTCGCCTTGATGCTGAGGCCGCCGGTGTCGTACACGATGCCCTTGCCCACCCAGGCCACGGCGCGGTCCCCGGCGGACGCGCGGTACGACAGTGTCTAGCTCTCGCTACAAGGCAGACTGTTCAACAATGGCGGTGACTCACCCTCGCCTTGATGCTGAGGCCGCCGGTGTCGTACACGATGCCCTTGCCCACCCAGGCCACGGCGCGGTCCCCGGCGGACGCGCGGTACGACAGTGTCTAGCTCTCGCTACAAGGCAGACTGTTCAACAATGGCGGTGACTCACCCTCGCCTTGATGCTGAGGCCGCCGGTGTCGTACACGATGCCCTTGCCCACCCAGGCCACGGCGCGGTCCCCGGCGGACGCGCGGTACGACAGTGTCTAGCTCTCGCTACAAGGCAGACTGTTCAACAATGGCGGTGACTCACCCTCGCCTTGATGCTGAGGCCGCCGGTGTCGTACACGATGCCCTTGCCCACCCAGGCCACGGCGCGGTCCCCGGCGGACGCGCGGTACGACAGTGTCTAGCTCTCGCTACAAGGCAGACTGTTCAACAATGGCGGTGACTCACCCTCGCCTTGATGCTGAGGCCGCCGGTGTCGTACACGATGCCCTTGCCCACCCAGGCCACGGCGCGGTCCCCGGCGGACGCGCGGTACGACAGTGTCTAGCTCTCGCTACAAGGCAGACTGTTCAACAATGGCGGTGACTCACCCTCGCCTTGATGCTGAGGCCGCCGGTGTCGTACACGATGCCCTTGCCCACCCAGGCCACGGCGCGGTCCCCGGCGGACGCGCGGTACGACAGTGTCTAGCTCTCGCTACAAGGCAGACTGTTCAACAATGGCGGTGACTCACCCTCGCCTTGATGCTGAGGCCGCCGGTGTCGTACACGATGCCCTTGCCCACCCAGGCCACGGCGCGGTCCCCGGCGGACGCGCGGTACGACAGTGTCTAGCTCTCGCTACAAGGCAGACTGTTCAACAATGGCGGTGACTCACCCTCGCCTTGATGCTGAGGCCGCCGGTGTCGTACACGATGCCCTTGCCCACCCAGGCCACGGCGCGGTCCCCGGCGGACGCGCGGTACGACAGTGTCTAGCTCTCGCTACAAGGCAGACTGTTCAACAATGGCGGTGACTCACCCTCGCCTTGATGCTGAGGCCGCCGGTGTCGTACACGATGCCCTTGCCCACCCAGGCCACGGCGCGGTCCCCGGCGGACGCGCGGTACGACAGTGTCTAGCTCTCGCTACAAGGCAGACTGTTCAACAATGGCGGTGACTCACCCTCGCCTTGATGCTGAGGCCGCCGGTGTCGTACACGATGCCCTTGCCCACCCAGGCCACGGCGCGGTCCCCGGCGGACGCGCGGTACGACAGTGTCTAGCTCTCGCTACAAGGCAGACTGTTCAACAATGGCGGTGACTCACCCTCGCCTTGATGCTGAGGCCGCCGGTGTCGTACACGATGCCCTTGCCCACCCAGGCCACGGCGCGGTCCCCGGCGGACGCGCGGTACGACAGTGTCTAGCTCTCGCTACAAGGCAGACTGTTCAACAATGGCGGTGACTCACCCTCGCCTTGATGCTGAGGCCGCCGGTGTCGTACACGATGCCCTTGCCCACCCAGGCCACGGCGCGGTCCCCGGCGGACGCGCGGTACGACAGTGTCTAGCTCTCGCTACAAGGCAGACTGTTCAACAATGGCGGTGACTCACCCTCGCCTTGATGCTGAGGCCGCCGGTGTCGTACACGATGCCCTTGCCCACCCAGGCCACGGCGCGGTCCCCGGCGGACGCGCGGTACGACAGTGTCTAGCTCTCGCTACAAGGCAGACTGTTCAACAATGGCGGTGACTCACCCTCGCCTTGATGCTGAGGCCGCCGGTGTCGTACACGATGCCCTTGCCCACCCAGGCCACGGCGCGGTCCCCGGCGGACGCGCGGTACGACAGTGTCTAGCTCTCGCTACAAGGCAGACTGTTCAACAATGGCGGTGACTCACCCTCGCCTTGATGCTGAGGCCGCCGGTGTCGTACACGATGCCCTTGCCCACCCAGGCCACGGCGCGGTCCCCGGCGGACGCGCGGTACGACAGTGTCTAGCTCTCGCTACAAGGCAGACTGTTCAACAATGGCGGTGACTCACCCTCGCCTTGATGCTGAGGCCGCCGGTGTCGTACACGATGCCCTTGCCCACCCAGGCCACGGCGCGGTCCCCGGCGGACGCGCGGTACGACAGTGTCTAGCTCTCGCTACAAGGCAGACTGTTCAACAATGGCGGTGACTCACCCTCGCCTTGATGCTGAGGCCGCCGGTGTCGTACACGATGCCCTTGCCCACCCAGGCCACGGCGCGGTCCCCGGCGGACGCGCGGTACGACAGTGTCTAGCTCTCGCTACAAGGCAGACTGTTCAACAATGGCGGTGACTCACCCTCGCCTTGATGCTGAGGCCGCCGGTGTCGTACACGATGCCCTTGCCCACCCAGGCCACGGCGCGGTCCCCGGCGGACGCGCGGTACGACAGTGGTCTAGCTCTCGCTACAAGGCAGACTGTTCAACAATGGCGGTGACTCACCCCTCGCCTTGATGCTGAGGCCGCCGGTGTCGTACACGATGCCCTTGCCCACCCAGGCCACGGCGCGGTCCCCGGCGGACGCGCGGTACGACAGTGTCTAGCTCTCGCTACAAGGCAGACTGTTCAACAATGGCGGTGACTCACCCTCGCCTTGATGCTGAGGCCGCCGGTGTCGTACACGATGCCCTTGCCCACCCAGGCCACGGCGCGGTCCCCGGCGGACGCGCGGTACGACAGTGTCTAGCTCTCGCTACAAGGCAGACTGTTCAACAATGGCGGTGACTCACCCTCGCCTTGATGCTGAGGCCGCCCGGTGTCGTACACGATGCCCTTGCCCACCCAGGCCACGGCGCGGTCCCCGGCGACGCGCGGTACGACAGTGTCTAGCTCTCGCTACAAGGCAGACTGTTCAACAATGGCGGTGACTCACCCTCGCCCTTGATGCTGAGGCCGCCGGTGTCGTACACGATGCCCTTGCCCACCCAGGCCACGGCGCGGTCCCCGGCGGACGCGCGGTACGACAGTGTCTAGCTCTCGCTACAAGGCAGACTGTTCAACAATGGCGGTGACTCACCCTCGCCTTGATGCTGAGGCCGCCGGTGTCGTACACGATGCCCTTGCCCACCCAGGCCACGGCGCGGTCCCCGGCGGACGCGCGGTACGACAGCTAGCTCCCGCTACAAGGCAGACTGTTCAACAATGGCGGTGACTCACCCTCGCCTTGATGCTGAGGCCGCCGGTGTCGTACACGATGCCCTTGCCCACCCAGGCCACGGCGCGGTCCCCGGCGGACGCGCGGTACGACAGTGTCTAGCTCTCGCTACAAGGCAGACTGTTCAACAATGGCGGTGACTCACCCTCGCCTTGATGCTGAGGCCGCCGGTGTCGTACACGATGCCCTTGCCCACCCAGGCCACGGCGCGGTCCCCGGCGGACGCGCGGTACGACAGTGTCTAGCTCTCGCTACAAGGCAGACTGTTCAACAATGGCGGTGACTCACCCTCGCCTTGATGCTGAGGCCGCCGGTGTCGTACACGATGCCCTTGCCCACCCAGGCCACGGCGCGGTCCCCGGCGGACGCGCGGTACGACAGTGTCTAGCTCTCGCTACAAGGCAGACTGTTCAACAATGGCGGTGACTCACCCTCGCCTTGATGCTGAGGCCGCCGGTGTCGTACACGATGCCCTTGCCCACCCAGGCCACGGCGCGGTCCCCGGCGGACGCGCGGTACGACAGTGTCTAGCTCTCGCTACAAGGCAGACTGTTCAACAATGGCGGTGACTCACCCTCGCCTTGATGCTGAGGCCGCCGGTGTCGTACACGATGCCCTTGCCCACCCAGGCCACGGCGCGGTCCCCGGCGGACGCGCGGTACGACAGTGTCTAGCTCTCGCTACAAGGCAGACTGTTCAACAATGGCGGTGACTCACCCTCGCCTTGATGCTGAGGCCGCCGGTGTCGTACACGATGCCCTTGCCCACCCAGGCCACGGCGCGGTCCCCGGCGGACGCGCGGTACGACAGTGTCTAGCTCTCGCTACAAGGCAGACTGTTCAACAATGGCGGTGACTCACCCTCGCCTTGATGCTGAGGCCGCCGGTGTCGTACACGATGCCCTTGCCCACCCAGGCCACGGCGCGGTCCCCGGCGGACGCGCGGTACGACAGTGTCTAGCTCTCGCTACAAGGCAGACTGTTCAACAATGGCGGTGACTCACCCTCGCCTTGATGCTGAGGCCGCCGGTGTCGTACACGATGCCCTTGCCCACCCAGGCCACGGCGCGGTCCCCGGCGGACGCGCGGTACGACAGTGTCTAGCTCTCGCTACAAGGCAGACTGTTCAACAATGGCGGTGACTCACCCTCGCCTTGATGCTGAGGCCGCCGGTGTCGTACACGATGCCCTTGCCCACCCAGGCCACGGCGCGGTCCCCGGCGGACGCGCGGTACGACAGCGACACGAGCGCGGGCGGGCAGGCGGCGGCGCGCCCCACGCCGTAGATCCCGCCCATGCCGCGCGCTTTGAGTTCCTCCCCTCGGATGATGGTCGGCTCAGGGAGATCCAGCTCTTTGGCCACGCGGCACGCTTCCTGGGAACGATATGAGGAATATAAGAAGCAGAAATATCGGCAGTAAATTCGATTTAGACAATTGATTTCATTGGGTTTAAAGGATCGGGTTCACAGAATCATTTATCCAGGGCTTCAATTCTACCAGTGTAACCCACGGTTCGATAAGGCTAATACACTAGTACACATACGTAGTCATACACATACGTAGTTTCACCGTTAAGACGGTTCGAGACGGCTCATGCAACTGTAGCTACACCCTTGAACACATGATAGAGCAAATACGGTTGTAGCTACACCCTTTGACGACTTGACACGGATTATACGGCAACACACATAGAGTTGCAGCGAAAACACATGAAACAAATCCAGGGCGTTTGTGAGTACTGGCTGTCTTTATTGACAAGAACCTAGACTCTAAAGATCCATGATTACCTACAATGAAACGGGATGTATTTAACTGTCGCCGGGTTGAAAAGCTCCATTCCTTCGGCGCTACGCAGAAGCTCGGCCTCCTACGGTGGCAACGCTCATACTGTGGCAGACATAACAATGGTATGTTGTCGTGGGGATGCCTAACAATGTCAATTTATTATCTTACCTCGATGAACTTATCCACGTTCATGATATTGCAGGGCGTGTCGGCGATCCTGGCGGCGAGGCGGGTCGCGTCGGCCGCTGCCTGGACAGCGGCGAGCTCCTCGCTGGACAGCATGTTGTCCAGCAGCGACGGGTCCAGCGGCCCACAGCCCTCGTCGTCGACCTCGCCTTCTGACGGATAAGGATGTTAGTGGACAACCTCTACAAATTAACTGTCGTACATAGGTATCCGCGTTTTGCGGGACTGAAAAAACATTGTTTTTTTTTTTTGTACACTATCTTGGCAACCATGGTGACAAATCAAAGAGTTCTTGGAGTAGCACAGCTGCCTAGTCTAACTGCTCTTTTCAAGCAGAGACGCATGCGGTGGCTAGGGCATGTGCATCGGATGGAACCCTGTCGTATACCGCGCCGTGTCACAGTCTAAGAAATAATACAGTCGGTCGACGAAGGCGTCTAACAGGGCAACCGTGCGGGGTGCCAGGGGCGGGGGGCGGGAGGGGCGATCCCTGACAATGCGCCATTGTTAGTATTCAGGGATATGATTTTCAGGGCTCACGCGTGCCTTGTAATTGCATGTCGTCTTCTTCCATAAATAAAGAACTCCGATTTCATAAATTTCCACGCTCAATAGAAAGGTAAATATTAATATTATTTAATTTTATATTGCCTAATTTATAATTTTTCTCATGTCATGCTAACGTAAACAAAATGGCGGAAGTAAAAGCGTTACGCTTGCCAGTGAAAATTGAAATACCGCAAAAATATCGCTAATTGTTTGTTTCAGTGTAAACAAAAATATATCAAATATTTTTTTAAATTCAAAATGGCGGACATGTTTTATAGCTTATTTTAAGACATTACGAGTAGGTAGGTTAAGATTTTATTTAAAAATCAAGAAATTGTTTCTTGCTTCTGTTTGCATATATATCATGTAGTATTTGATGTTTTAATTATTTTTGAGTCCTCGGGGTGCCGAATTCAAAAATGACATCCAAATGGAAATCCAAGATGGCGGACATTATTTTTTCTTAAAAGCCGATATGGGTGTCATCTCCAAGGTTCCTCGGAGTTCCGATGGCGAAAATGACATCAATTATGAAATACAAGATGGCGGGCATATTTTTTTCTATAAAAATCGATATGGGTGTCATATCCGAGGTTCCTTGGGGTTCCCATTATGAAAATGACATCTATTTTCAATTCCAAGATGGCGGACATTATTTTTTCTTAAAAATCGATATGGGTGTCATCTCCAAGGTTCTTCGGGGTTCCGATGACGAAAATGACATCCATTTTGAAATCCAAGATGGCGGACATATATTTTTCTTAAAAATCGATATGGGTGTCATATCCGTGTTTCCTCGGGGTTCCGATTACGGAAATGACATCCATTTTGAAACCCAAGATGGCGGACATATTTTTTTTCTTAATAATCGATATGGGTGTCATATCCGTGGTTCCTCGGGGTTCCGATTACGAAAATGACATCCATTTTGAAATCCAAGATGTCCTGGTTCGAAACACTGGCCAGTAGAAGGATGCGTAGACAAGGAATCGGCGCGGAAACATCTCGCGAGTACTATGTCTGTCCGAAATGTAGGAGATTGTGCCGTTCTCGCATCGGACTATACAGTCATCAAAAAAGTTGTCTCCATTCATAGCACTGCATAAAATCGTCTGTAACAGACGAAACGGCCTAAGATGACATAAGTGTCCGGGTTTTTCGGGACTGAAAAAACATTGTTTTTTTTTTGTACACTTTATCTTGGCAACAATGGTGCCAGGCCCGCCGAAGTCTTGCCCATGAAAGGTATTGACAGGGTTTCATAAGTCATCATGGGAGTCATTTTCAGATGCACTGTCTCACCTCTAAGCTGTTTAGCAAATATATTAAAGCAAAGCAAATATAGTAAAAATATAATAAATGTGAAAGTTCGTGAAAATGATTGTTTGTTTATTAATCGGTCGTTAACTTTTGAACAGATTTGGATTAAATTTGGCACACAGACGAAGTCATGGTTTAAAACAAAGGTTACTTATTTCCGGTAACGTGGACGAAGTGGGTATATAGTATGTCATAAGAAAAAGTCCCCATGGGAATCGTTTTCAAATTAACTCATAATCTCACCTCTAGGTTCGTAAGTTAAGAGATTTATCTTCTTATCTGGAACTAGATGCGTCAAAGTTCAAAACTCTCGTATTCCTTTCTTTGGCAGGTCTAAGAAAAAAAAATTCGTAGGTGTAATTTTAAGATTCGCTTGAGGCAGCAGTCTCACCTCTAGGCTCCTCGTTGACTAGCTGTATCTCGACGAAGACCGTCCTGGCGGCGGGCGCGTCGGAGGCGGCGCCCAGCGGGCCGGGGCCCGAGCGCGCCGCGTACTGCGGGTAGCAGCGCGCGATCGCCGTGCCACTCGCGTACACGTCCTTTTTGCGGCAGATCAGCTGAAACAATACATCTATGCTATTATAAAGTCGCAAATATGTTGTATCTGTGCATTAATCGAAGCAAACGTGAAATATGCTATTTTAAGAATCGGAAAATATTCTACGTTACAAATACGCTATTTGAGCTCGCAGAGGAGCATGCGCAGCGCTTCGTGATCCTCCTTCTCCCCCCCAAACATTCTTTATTTATTTCGCCGCCACCTTCGATGCTCTTGAGAGGGTGATATAACAAAATATGCACGTTTGCACAGACGCCGGCAAGGAAACGTAAAACGATATGCTCGTGTCGAGGTACTCGGGAGTTTGTAATATTAATATGTACATATTATTGGTGACACTTTGTAATATGTATTATATTATTTTAAAAATACAAATGAGGAATAAGTCAGATGCATTACAAATGAAGAGAGTACTGGCTCCTACAAAATTAGTTCCATTATCTTGTATGTTTATACTTTATACGTACCACGACGTGTTCGTGCTCTTGGTGCGCGCGCTGCCAGGAGCGCACGAGCTTGGAGAGCGCATGCGCGCGGCTCGGCGCGGCGTGGCGCGAGCGCCGCACCGGCAGCGACGCCAGCGCCGCGCCGCGCGGCCACAGCTCCACCAGCTCGCCCGGGGACGACGTCACGCAGGACAGCCCGCGCTTCCATACCTACAGACACCAAATACGTTATATACAGTCGACTATAGGAGGGTTCGGCGGCGCCGCATACCGGGGCCTTTTAGGGCCGATCAATCCCTGTCCACCAAAGCTTGAACTGAGATTGAGTGCCAATGCGCTAGATGGGCGCCCGTAGTAAGTTTTCGCTACATACGATACGCATTTGCCCACGTTATCGGCTACGAAAATCTTGGTCGTGTAGAGAAGAACTTACACGTCTCTGAGAAAATTGTTTGAGACCTTCTACATGTCTACACAGTAATGTAGAAAAACTGGTATAAAATTAGTTATCTCCTCTCATTATCTTGATAATGTTTTCTTCCAGCACCTCTAGCATTACTGTGATATGCGACTATTTGTTGCGCGACAAAGATCGTCTGTCTCTTTCCTTTAAATACAATGCGAGAAAGACGGGTGATGCTATATCGCACGACAAGCGTAGTCGCAGAGAGGTGTGCTAGACCGGCAATATGCTGGTTAAGATCGATTTACAATAAGGTCGACAGACTCAAGATCTCACAAAATTACTTTAGGACTCTCACCTCTTCACCATGTCAAGGCATTCACATGTGCTATCAGGCCCACAATGAGTACGGCTTCTACTTAAGGTCTGAAGCCAACCTTCACCGATGCAGGAGACTTGAAGCATTATTTGTCAAGACAACTCACCTCTTCAGTAACACGGGGCTCCAGCTTGCACCTCACATCGTGCCACGTCAGGGCATTCAGATGTGCCACTTGGCCGACGATGAGGGCCGGCTGCTCCTCGGGGTCAGAGGCCGAGAGGCCCCAGCGGAACTTGATGGTCACGCCGGTGTTCGACATCATGCGAACTGTGAAAGGTTGAGGTTGAAGTAACCAAGGCAACATAATAATCAGACGACCGCGAACCAGTCTCTTTTTAATTCATATTGTTAGAAAGAGACTACCGCTTGTAATATAACTTACAAGGTATTGAAAAACGGGCCCCTGCTCGTATTAACTTTTTGCTACATATGAATTTTCCCGAGTTAACAGCTACGCAACGAAATTCATGGTTCCGAAATTGTGTAATATTATAGATGGGATGATTATTTTTCGAGTGTATGTCTTTTTCTTTGGCATGGCTCTCGAGCTTAAACAGTTGATGGATTATGACATACTAAGCGAGTTCGATTATTATAATACTCTAAGTAGATAAAAGTAATTTTGACTCTAATTTTGGAAGTGTCGATTATTAAATAACCTGTGGGTTCGATATAGAACTAAATACACACGGAAAACCTTTAGCACCCTTAGAGTTCAATACAACGACACTTTTGACGACCGGTTTAGCTGAGTGGGAGTATCATTGCCTGCGAAGCTGAGGTCCGGGGTTCAAATCCCGGTAAGGGCAAATGTTTGTGATAAGCATAAATATTTGTTCCCGAGTCTTGGATGTTATGTATATAAGCAATATATCTATTAAATATATCGTCGTCTAGTACCCATAACACAAGCCTTATTGAGCTTACCATGGGACTAGTTCGATTTGTGTTAAAATTGTCCTGTAACATTTATTTATTATTTATTTATTTAGACTTTACTATCTTGTTAAGACAGCCACGATTTTGTGGCTGTCTTAGCCACGATTTTGCAGTGCCTCAGCAATGTTTGCGGACGCGAGGCTACCAGATTTCTTCGTGATTATTAGGAGTAGAATAGCCTCGGTTTGGCGGATGGTACGAAGTTTGAAAAATTAATTACCTACTTAAAACCGTTAATGGCAATATTTGCCGCAACGTTACTTACATGCATTGGTTGTTGGCGCATCGGCAGGTTAACCGCAAAGAGTTTTTAGTTACTTTATATTATTTTAATTTATACGTCCTTTGTCGTTTGTTTGTAGCATACCATCCTTATTAGTATTGTTTATTGCTAATAATGTAAATGGGATTATTACCAGAAAATTAAAATATTATATTCTAATCTATAGGGATTTAAACAAACAGACTGCCTTCCAAATGCAATTTGTATGGAAAATATAATGCTAAAAGGTAAAATTTATCTTTTCCACACTTTTCAATAAATTCACACATTCACGACCGCAAGCCCGCTCGGCAGGCGCTCTGCTCGTAGCAAGTTTTGGGATGCGTCCAAACTTGCTACAAGAAATAATGATTTGATTGACATAACACATTATCTGCTTTCCGTCAAGGTTGACTGGTAGAGAATGCCCTATGGCATTATGGCCTTTTGTACGATTCGTTTTTTCAAATCAAATCAAATCAAAATATTCTTTATTCAAGTAGGCCTAGTTACAAGCACTTTCGAAATGTCAGTTACATGAGAGTGAATGTTTGCTGGGAGAAATACAATATGATCCAACATTTGCTGCAAGGATTAGGGAAACCCAGAAAAACCTAATCAGATCATTTAACTTAAGTGTAATATTATTGATAAAATCATCATTTTTAAAATTAAAATAATCAATAAGATAAATCCCAAAAGGATTGTCAATAAAAAATAAATAATCTAGAATGTGTCTAGAATAAAATTCTAAATGTCAGAGTATATAAAACAATTAAGATTAAAATAATTATAATACCTTAGTATTCGTTAAAATAATTATTCATATACCTACATAACGCTATAATTTACATTAATCCCACGCGGCTTCATCATTCATGTAGTCTTGTGTGCTATAATAAGCTTTAGAAAATAATTTTCGTTTCACAATATTTTTGAATTTACCAATAGACAACTCAGTTATGCTGCTAGGAAGTTTATTATAAAATCTCACACAGTTACCCATGAATGATCTCCTTATTTTATGGAGCCTAGTAGCAGGCACTGCGAGCTTATGCTTATTTCTAGTATTAATATTATGTATATCACAGTTCTTCTTAAAGTCGGTAATATTTTTATGTACATACATAATATTCTCATAAATGTATTGACAATGCACTGTCATTATATTAATGTCCTTAAACTTATCTCTAAGCGACTCTCTATAGTTCATTTTATATATCGCACGAACAGCCCGCTTCTGCAGAACAAATATAGTATTAATGTCGGAAGCACTGCCCCATAGTAAGATGCCATACGACATAATACTGTGGAAATAACTGAAATACACTAATCGAGCCGTTATCACGTCTATTAATTGACGAATCTTACTTACTGCAAAAGCTGCAGAACTCAGTCTATTCGAGAGATTAGTAATATGGGGACTCCATTGGAGCTTAGAATCTAATGTTATACCGAGAAAGACTGTACTATTAACTAGTTCCAGTTCCTCACCTTTAACTTTTGTCCTGTGTTTTTCTTTTGTCCAATAAATATTAAATAAATATTTAAAAAATAATGCATATTCTCTATTGTTTTATACTTCTATTGGCTTGATACGAACTCATTATCTATAATCGTCATGCGTACAGCTGTTCATATTAGAATAATCTTATCAATGTTAGCGTAACTCTATGTAACTGTACAAATAATTTAATCAAATCCATTGTGACATCGATACAAGTCAAAGCGCAAAGAAAAAAAGTTCTCGCACGTGGTCACACCAGGACTCGAACCCTGTACCTCTCGATTACACGTCAAGCGTGTCAACCCCTCAACCAGCGAGCACTGTGCCAATCGCGTCGAATTTATCCATCCGCTTTCACCCATGTACCTATTTTTGAAAGGTATTATAACCTTAGCGCCATCTATGAGAACATGTATTACACCTGTTCTCATTCCGACTGTCCTTCCTTTACAGCAGTGTCAAATCGAAGAGATGGGCGCTGTTATAAGTATTTATATGAAACACATTTTTTTGTGTTTTTCATGGGGAAAACTAAAACCACATTACTATCTACTGTGACATAGATACAAGTCAAAGCGCAAAGAAAAATACGATCGCTCTCGCACGAGGTCACACCGGGACTCGAACCCGGTACCTCTCGATTTAATCAAATCTTCGATTTTCAATCAAATCATTCAAAATTTAAGTAAATAGCACAGCAAGTTGAAAAACTCGGTTTCTGACTAAGAATATATAAGCACTCTCATTCATTCCATAGCAATAACCTCAGAGGGATTACTTCGAATCTCGAAATTAGAAGTTCGTAACGTGCCATTCCTCTCGCTCTCATGTTAAAATGTATTTGAGTGAGTGAGATGGCGCGATACGAACTTCGAATTTCAGAGAGTAGGGATAAACTGAGGGATTACCCTCAGTTTATCCCTACCGTGATATCTGTGTTTGTGTTTCTTTCTCATTGATTGTCATTTACTTTGTCAATTGTAGGGTTGCACACTACAAAAGAATTAAGAAAAATGTTGTATTTACTGTCTTTAGATTGGACTATAAAAAAAAAACGGGCACCTACTGAGATAAACTGTTTACTGTTTTCCACTGCTCTGAAGAACGACAATGATATTCTAAAGGTTTGAAAGGGGGACCGGTTACAGTTTTCTTACAATAAGATACCTATTTTTCAGTTTCATACAAAAAAAAACACTTTATTTTATTCTGCTTAAAATAAGCCCTATTTTGGAAAAAAATTACATAACATTTTTTATTCCTTACATTATTTACAATCGTCATGCTACCATCATCCGATGTCTAAGACCCCCCCCAAATTTCAAATAACGTAATTTATGAATAGCCCATAATGAATAGTCAGATGATAGTGTGACGAGAATTCCGGCCTCTGTTTATGAGACAACAATAAAACCAAGGCTTAGCTATTTCATTCTCCTCTATAATGGGTTCTGTACTAATAGGTCAATAAATATCTGCTGCTTGCTTTTATGACATATTGTAAGATCATAAGATCCGGGCAGTGGCCAAAATTTAATTACTGATTTGTCTTTAACCATCAGGGGCGTATTTACCCTAGGGCCAATGGGGCCATGGTCCAGGGCGGCAAACAGCCAAGGACGGCGCAGCATCCCGCGGTGCGCGAATCCAACTCGCACTTGCCAGTATTTTCCTTAAGTTCTGGGACGGCGAAACGTATTGGCCCAGGGCGCCCAATTTCAAAATACGCCCCTATTAACCATTTTAAGGATTCTAGTTATTATCTGTTATTAACATTCATAGATTTTATTTTTTCAAGCGAGCCGATCCATTTGCCTGAGTCACTAAGGCGTTGTACTTAAACAGTACTATTGTCTGCTTATCTTCTGGTAACTGCAAACCCATTCCTAACAAAAACATATCAAAAATGCATTATAACCTCCTTGAAAGATTAATACAATAGAGTTGATAAACTCTATTTCCTGGACAGTCTATTGCTAATGCACTAATACAGGGGTCACAAAACTACGGCCCGCTGGCCAAGTCCAGCGTGCGATGAGCAGAAATGTAAAAAATACTTTATAAAAAGTATTTAAATACAAAATGCAAATAGTTTTTTAATTAACTATTTCAAATGCAAAATATAAAATACTTTTGCTTTTTGTATTTTAAATACTAAATACAAAATAAGTCTTTTCAAAATACTTTATTGAAATAAAATACTTTTTGGTGAAATTAGGTTTCTGTTTTGATCAACCTAATCACTGATTATATTGTATTTCAACACTAACGTTTTTAAAAATTAAATACCTGTACATTGATATTTGAAGAATTGATTATGTGAAGGTCTGAGTCGAAAAATATAAGTATATTTCTTATGCATTTAAGTATGTGTCTATAAGGCCTCATCACGTCAAAAAGGCTGAACGAATTTCATCAATTTTTAGTAGGTACTCATAGAAGGATAGCTGGACAACCAGGGATGGTTATAGGATATTTTTTTACGTACTAAGCTTAATTAAAAAATAATTTAATGGGTTATTCTCCTCCACGAACACTGTTCACCGCAACAAAACAGACGTCATGATCCACAGATAATGCGCTTGTCACTTCACTAGGCAAACTCGCAAGGCTTCTAGCGTAACCTAGTCGACTAATATTGGCGAAACTTAACAGTAAAGTATTTTTTATTTTACGAATATAAAATATGTCTCGAAAAATACTTCAAATAAAATACAAAATACTTTTTTCAAAAAGCATTTAAATGCAAAATACAAAACAGGTATTTTGCATTTTGTACTTGTATTTTAAATACAAGTATTTCAAATAAGTGGCATCTCTGGCGATGAGACCACCATACCGAATTTATATTAAGTGCAGTGTGGCCCCTGAGTCAAAAAGTTTGAAGACCCCTGCACTTCTAGAATAATAGCTATCACAAATATTACTACTACTAGTTGTTGATATTTTCTTATTGTTTTCTCTTATTATTCTATTTTGTTTTGACATTACATACATTGAAATAAAACAATTTAACGGATTATATCGCGTATATTATCTCATTTTAGTTCCCGACGTTTCGGAAGCTTTCCAGCTTTCCATACCATACCATGGAAAGCTGGAAAGCTTCCGAAACGTCGGGAACTAAAATGAGATAATATACGCGATATAATCCGTTAAATTGTTTTATTTCAATGAGTAATAATCGCGGAAACAGAAGAAAATATTATTACATACATTGTTTTTATTTTAAACTAGAAGGTGCCTGCAACTTCTTGCAGAGGAGAAAAAGTCATAAACTTTCTTTTTTCTGGCATAGTCCAGTAAAAAATTATCCTATAACAATTTGGCGATATCCAGCTACTCGTGACGCAACGACACATACGAACATACAAAGAAATATTTTTACAACTTTATAATAGTATAGAAGATTAAAAGTAGAGGTAAACATCAGGCAGTATTATCGCCTAATAACCAGTACCTTTCCTATTTCGAGGCCATTTACAATATTCTTTACTTTTTTTTTGTATTCTCAACATTAAGATCCTGCACTAACTACTAGTTTCTGTTTGGCCCTATGGTTGACTGGTAGAGAATGCCTTAAGGCATTAAGTCCGCCATATGTAACAGTTTGTATTGTGCAATAAAGTTTAAATAAATAAATAAATATTTAGTTGAAGGAAATTGCAACAAAATTGGCTAATGAATTACATAGTATCATAATGTCTATAAAACTACTAATGAAAGGTCGTCAGATTACTTGCCAGTACCTATATGAGTACACAACACGATAAGTTAGTCATAATCTAGTTTGAAGATAATGTATCAATACGTACATTGAAAGTCAATAAGTAAGAATTCACTATATGACACATGAAAGTGCTACTAGAATTCTGGCTTCTGCTCATAAAACTGTCATTTTCTGTGTCCACAAATAAATATTCAATAACTTAACACAATAAATAAATAAATAAATAAATAAATAAATATTACAGGACAATTTTTACACAAATCGAACTAGTCCCATGGTAAGCTCAATAAGGCTTGTGTTATGGGTACTAGACGACGATATATTTAATAGATATATTACTTATATACATAGAAAACACCCAAGACTCAGGAACAAATATTCATGCTCATCACACAAATATTTGCCCTTACCGGGATTTGAACCCAGGACCTCAGCTTCGCAGGCAACGTTACTCCCACTGAGCCAAACCGGTCGTCAATATAAAGTAAACACATGAAATCGACGACACCCCTATGAAGCCCTAAATCAAATTTAATAACTTATAATAACAGCTTAACGAGTTATTACATAAAATGAATTCACACAGTTATTACGTATATAACTCGTTAAAACAAGTCAATTCGTGGTATACGAGCTCCTAGCGACAGTGTAGAGTAATTTAAATAAACGAGAGTAAATAACGTTACTGAGAACCCGAACGTTAGATATTCAGTATTCTAAAAATAGTAATTCAGTGATGATAAACAAGTTCATTCACCTGAAACAAGCACCGGGCACTGTTTGAACGCACTAAAATATGCACTGAAAGTTCTTAGCATTAACATGATTACTTATATAACACTAAAACATGTCAATAATCAAAACAAACATAATGAAAATAATCAAAAACGAATTGACGCGGCGCTAACTTTTAAACAAAATTAGAGGCTTGCTTACCGTTAATCTTCTTGGGTCTTCAAGTATTATAGACGATTGTACCGCATGAATGTTGCTTTTATTACGTGGACATGTGCATCGAGATTGAATAGAAACATTAAATAACACGAAACTAACGAAAATGCTACCCCCTTTCTCCTATCTCAACTTGCCAAATCATTGAAAGCCAATTATAAACGTTCAGAAACACCACTAGAAAACGTCATATTCTCATGATGAAAATACAATGTAAGGTTTATAAATAGTCTTAGGACTAGTGTAGGAAATAGAATGATTATTGTGTTAATTTATATTTGTTCATTTCTATTTTCTTATTTGCCTAACTCAGAGCTATTGCATAAATTCAAAACAAACTCTTATGTTATAGTTTCTGAATGAAACATTTTGTTTTACGCATTTAAGTTTATAAACTAAACTTAAACTATTTGCTGATTTGGTACTTAAGCAAAAACACTTACTTCTTAGTCCAATTCAACATACTTATACGACGAATACTGTTATTCCCCTACATAAAAAGGTTATTTACAAAACAGAGGGGTTACTCCGAAACTCAAAAATCGAAGTTCGTAACGTGCTGTCCCTCTCATTTTATACTGTATTTGAGTGACCGGGATAGCGCCATACGAACTTAGTTTTTAGATTTCGGAGTAGTCCCTCTGTTCAAGCCTCTGAAGTTTTAAGTTCGTATCTTACCGTCAGGTTTACTCCTATGTGGATTAATATGAGAGGGAAAAGGACACCGATTTAACCCCTCTGTTATTGTGGGGCTTTCAGAAAATTATTTTATTTTACTCGCAAAACTCACAAACTTGTTAGCTATGCAACGTTCAAGAATGAAAGGGATGAGGCGAATTTTAAAGAAAAATATTTTTAATGAGAGTATAAGTAAGTAATTAAACTACAAGATAATCGGATTTTCCTTTAATAATTTCACCAATAATAGCTATACTTAGAACAAAATCACATAACAAATGTTAACTGTAGCACAATACCTTTGCTGTCGCATTAGCTTATAGTTATTTTATTATTTATTATCAATAGAAGCTTTTTACATTTTTTAAAGTTTAGACATTGAAGCTGCGCTGCGGCGACTTGCTGGATAGAAAAAAAAAGATAGAGTAAAAAAAAAATTCCCGCTTCTTGCTATTTTAAACTACCTGTCGTGATGCAGCACGCATAAAATTATTAATCCAATGATAAGTAAAATAGTTCTTAGATAATGCAGTATAAGGCTTAGATAATGCAGGTAACACAAAATATTTAAAAGATGTTTATTTATTTCAAGTAATACTTTGTTACAATAAGCAGCTAATATTACTCGAATAACAAATGAGTGCACAATGTCTTTTGAAGTAGAATTTGTCTCGAATATAAACATTATTTCAAATCAATTGCTTTCTTTTACGCTTATTTCACGGATAAAAATATTTCTTTATACTATTGCAACTAGCTATGTTATTCTATATTTCGGGCAAAATCTATGTACATTATAACCGCCACAATTTTTGATCAAATATCCTACACATCGAGAGTGAAGTCTATACATAGTTAGGTAGTTTTTTGGTGTTTCAATCGCTATCAGTTTCCAGTTGTGATTTTGAAGAATTGAGTTACAATGAGCATAAAGATTTGGTAACACGATTGTGCTTGCGATGCATGCCATCACAATCGCTTGTTCCCCATCGAGCAACTTGCATGCACAGCTAGTTGTGCGGTCGGGAATGCCAATCTAACAGACTTCCCCACGGCACAACCAGTTGTGCAGTATTATATTTTTATTAAAAAAATATATTACAAGCTTTCATTCAACTCGCCGTGTTAGTAGCGTAAAACCAATCTTAAAATGAAAGCCGTTACACTGAGTTTAACTTACATTTCGCTGTATGTTTTTGTTTCATCAGGCGAGCCTAAAATTTTGGAGGTCGTCACTAATAATAAATATATCAAGTAAATTAGCCTTTATTGTACAATACACAATTTTATTGCACACTTTATAAAACAAATGGAAGTCTTCTATTTTTATTGACAAAAAGAAAAATACAGTCGGCTACAAAAGCTTGTCACAAAAATGTAATTTCTACGAGAAACTTATTAAAATTTAAATTGCGGCTTAACTTCTTCAATATATGCGACGGGAAACTAATAGCGGTTGCAATGCCTGTATAACTACACAGTTACCTACTTTATAATTTAGTAGTTTAATACCTATTCGCAATGAAACGATTATTACTTATTTAACAGTGTTATGGAGTTACACAAGTAGCATTTTTTTTTAAATAATATAGAAAAAAAAGTAGTTTATCCCGCTCAAAGCGTAAGTTTTTTAAAGTAGCGTCCTCAAAGTACCGTTACTTTGGTTTGGTGGAGGTGCTGTCACCAAAATAGATAGTCCAATTAAAATACCATAAAATAATTATTTTAGTTCACATTCAGTTTCTTACTCAGTTTTTTGATGAACAAAACTGATTTGGGGGGGCTACAACCAAAAATGTATGAGTAAAAATTACCCATAATGGTCAAATTTTGGATTAACAATGTCCTCTATTGTGTCTATAGCTACGTTCTTGTTAGATGCAATCTTATCCTTCCACTGATTTAAACTTGACAGTCCTTCCTAGGAGTCTATACCCAAAGCAAAACTGGTGACCCAGATAATAATGCTATCTCGTTTACGCTGGCGTGATCTTAGCAGGTGTGAAAGAGATAGCATTATGATTTCGCTCGCCAGTGTGTTTTGCGTCGAGTATATTCCACTTTTAAATAAGTAATACTTGTATCACAATATTACATTTAAAACAAAACAATCACAAAGGCACTTTAACAACAATAACACATTGTCTCCAAACGAAAAAAAAAAACTGATTTCAACATCACAAATTAATCACGCTTAGAGTTACGTTTTTGGCAAAGATTAGACGTAAACTTATATGAGGTGACAGACAAGTTTTCTTAACCAAAGTAAAGAAAAAAAATACACCATTACTCCACCTGGCGCTGATGTCACAAAACTGACTGAGGATTGTTACTATATAGTACAGTAAATTATCAATCGAGAAAAGTTTGGTGCACTTGCGCTTCGCTTGGCTCGTCTTGGCGGGGGCGCTACCGTGCCTCCAGATACGTGCACTGAATAGTGTTGTGGATAACGCTCATTTGGAGGCTTATAGGCTCGAACCTTAAAGGCTCTCGAGGCTTAAAGACTCGATGCTATTTAAGAATCTTGTTGGTTTCATTTACCATATGAATGCAAAATATTGTCTTTTCGTCACTTGAGTCTTTAAGCCTCGGGAGTCTTTAGGGTTCGAGTCTTTAAGCCTCAAAATGAGCGTTATTCACAACACTAGCACTGAGCGGTTTGAGAAGAGTAACTTTATAGTAGACTTAGAGGCTAATCCAAAGCTCGAAATTCAAAGTTCGTATAGCACTGTCTTGCTCACTCGGATACTTTTTAACTAAAAAGATAGTAATCCCTGTGCTATGTACCGCCGGCCTTATTCTCACATTGAAACAATATGTCTGTCAACAATCAAAACTAATATTGAAATAATAATAATGAAATAATGATCTTTATTCTGTAAGTAGGCCGCAAGGGCACTTTTACAAGTTTGACTCTACGGAATTTCCCAAGAGGAGACCACTGAGGAGAAGAAAGCCGAAATATTATTTCTGTTACTCTTTCAGTTTTGGGACACTGGCGGTTAACCTTAAGCAAGTAGCGAATAATAATAACTAAGGTAGAGGTATATTAATTGACGTATATGTGAAACTAAACAGGATTAGAATTCTAAATTGTAATGCATTGCATTAAAATGTACTACTGTTAAAAGTACTTGGTGATTATAAGCCTCAGTCCAACACGCGCTATGACGTTGTCATTTGCAGAATACAGAACATAAATAACGATAACTGTACAATTTGCTATAGCTTGAATACTTGTGTTGAGCCCGGTCCCAATAATTGCAAACATCATGTTATTGACTATTGTAAAACACTACAAAAATAACTTTGAGACTACTTTTAAAAAATTAAAAATACATTCTCAATAGCGGAATAAAACTTACCTAGTATAAAAATAAAATACTAGTGCCACCTTATAGGCTCATAGCAATATTTAAACTAAAGAGTGTTAAACTACAAAACGTTTCGTAAAATATACAAATTAAAATATGCTATACTTAATAAAATATAACAAATACTGTTTCATAGTAATATTCAATTTATGAACGCTTTACCGGCAATAGACGTGAAAAGCTTAAGAAAGCGTTGTCGTATATAGTAGTAACGAGTCTGTATAGAAAATTTGACGTTCCATATTGGAAGAATGATAGAAGTCCCATATCAATTCTGTACACTTAGGGTAGACGGGGTAAGGTTGTCCCAAGGGTAGGTTGTTTCAAGCGGCCATAATAGAAAACTGAACGAACGAATAACTTCATCGACCTGTGGCGATTTTACAGGTCACTTCGGAGTCAAAGGACTCTTGGCCAAACTAGGACTTTCTGACAACACGGATTGTAGAATGTGCGGTGAGGAAACAATGGAACACATACTATGTGAATGTCACGCCCTCGCCAGACAGAGTAAAGAATTTGGTGTCGAGTACCCAAGCTCAAAGGAATTCCAGACGCTACCACTAATGGTAGAACAAATCATTGATTAGCAAGAATGGGTAATTATAATTACACAAAAAATCCCACTGGGTCGAAATGTATCCGTAAGGACCCCTATTAGTAAGATAAGATAACACCGGTGGCAAAAGATTGCGAGTGATTTATGTAGGAGGGAGATATAGCTCACGCGATCTTTCGACACTGGTTGTTAGTCCATTATGGCCGCTGGCCACCTTACCTGGTCTCCCATACTACATGCAAGGGCATTTGTTAAGCGATACCGCGTATGTTTTTGACCATCTACAACGAAAATCTACAGCTGACAGCTGCAACTAACAAGGGAAAACTTTTCGCGTAACCGCCTTTTTTCATTTAAAAAAAGGTAACTGACAAAAGTCTGTCAAATCAATTATCAAGTAGAAAAATAAATAAAACATTTGTATAGTGTTTTATGAATAATTTAGTAGATTTTTCAGCATTCATTATTAACGCAAGAGTACTATGATTTTGCTGCTAAAACTGTTGGTTTATGTATGTATATAAAATTATTACTATATAACTAAATTAATGACAACATTAAGAGATTTAATGAATGAATATGGCTAAATTTAACATTGATATACAATAATTGTACGTGTTTATTGTCTTTGTTATGACGTAGCACGAGTGGGGGTATACCAAACTCAATCATAAGTAAAAATAAATAAAAAGAACATTTATTTACCAACAACAAACAAACAGACTTATTTTGTATTACAAAGTAGTTTATGAAGTAAATAAGATTCGTATGGCGTGTTTTATAAGATGAGTAGATAAAAGTACGAGTAAGGTAGGTACAAATACATAAGATTCTCTCTTTTGACCTTGAGGAAAGCCGCGAGCAAGCAAGATAGTGAGCAATTTTAACCTTTTGAGCACCTGTTGTGTTGACGGGAAACCGTATTGTATGATATCAATTGTATGATATCGTATAGCGACAACTGACGTCGTGGCGTCGGAGGCACAATTTTCTGCTGACGTGATTTGCCGTCTTTGGCGTTCAAAGGGTTAAGCAAAAAAGTTATTGCCTCCTCTGATTCACGGCCAAAGCTCTTTATTTTAATCAATTTCAAAATTGTACACGCTAAACGACTTTATGGATTAAACTAGAAGTGTCCCTTCGTTCGCGGAGGAAAAGTCATAACGGCTGTTTTTAGTCGGGTAAAAAGTATCCTATAACCGTCTGGAGATACCCAACTTCCCGTGTACCAAAAATAGTTGAAATCCGTTCACCCGATTTGGCGTGATGAAGCCACAACGACACATACGAACATTAAAAAAATTCAATATATATATTTTTTCCAATTCAGTGACCTCTAATTAATCCGTATCAATCAATGTACAGACATTTCATTTTTACAACTTTATAATAGTATAGATTAGTAGCTTATCCGAATTTTGGACTTCAAATACAAATCCGTCTCTTTAATATTTGGTACACCCCCAATATAATGTGACCGGTTAGAATACTGTAAAAAACCCGAATTGCCCGTTAGTAACAAAAGAACACTAAATTAATACAACATTATATACCCTAGATCCGATATCTAGACATACTAAACGATACTAGCAACAACACCTATGAATACAAGTATTTCGAGCCCAAAAACTGATCATAGGAACTCTTTATAATTGAGTGCCTATTATTAATAAGGCAAGAATAAATATACTAGTGTACAATCCATATAATATACCTAATATTTGTTTCATAACGTATGGGAATGAACTCATAGCTTCGATATCTGCGGAATGACATCAGATCAGAGTGGTAATCAGCAATTTCAAGACGTGATGAAGAATTAGAGGGACAAACTACTGATATATACATAGCAGGGTTCGAGGATATATATCATGATATATATCCGATACATTATATTATTAAGTATTTTCTGGCGTTTGTTACTGTATTTCTACTTCCCAAATGTAGATGGCGTTAAAGTAGAGTTAAACATACTTCCTAATAGTAAGATCTTATCTATAAATGGCAAGAAAAAGTCAGAAAGAAAGAGTAAGTTTTTTTCGTGTTTATAATAATAATATGGCTTTCATACAAAATGAGTATATGTATATCAAACTTATGATATATATCGGATATATATCATAAATATCCGATATTTTGATACTTATAATAAATATCGGATATTTTCAAACCCTGATAAGACTACATATTGATAAATGATTTCTAATTTCCAATTTTAAAATGATAATAATAGGTATTATTCCCTAAAGTTTGGTCACCCTAGCCACTCGATGTTATACCAATCCCCATACAGAGCATGTCCATATCGATAGGTCGACCATGATTTATTCAATAAAGAACTAAAAGGCACCCGGAACTTCGTTCGCGGGGATGACAATATTTTAAACCTTTTTTTGCTTCAGTATATAAATTATCCTATAACCATCTGTGGATGCAAGCTACCCGTGTACCAAAAATTGTTGAAATTCGTTTATCCCTTTTAGCGTAATGTAGCCACAACGACACATACAAAAATTAAAACAAAAAATAATAATTAGTGACCGTCAAATAGTCACTTGAAAATGTCTTCAAATTACAGAAAATTTCGTTTTTACAACTTTATACTAGTAAATGTAAATGTTTTCAACAAAAACTTATTTACCCATTATGAGACGACAATTGAACACCCTAAGCGCCAGTTTTTGGGTGCCAAACACACAAGAACAAGATATCTTACATACAAGCATAGACTTCGAAAACAAACGCGACCCATAGACAATAGACACTATGGTACCGTACGCCATCTTTTATTACACACATTGTGCATTAGTTCTAAGTGCCTCTCCTATTCCCAATCGATAATTGACGACATTTTTTTTTATATTTAATGTGAAAATTATGTGATTTGACAGTGAATACTTAAAATCTTAGAGCAACACAAATTGGTCTACGTCGAACTACGAGTAATCTATGCGTGTTATTATACATCGATCGTTTTATAACAATCCCTGACATTTCGTGCAGTCCACGATATATTTATACAGGGTGTACTTTGGTGCCAATGACATCTAGATTTTATATAGATTCAACGCCTTTGTGACCTAGGTCCAATAAAGAAATAAATAAATATTACGGGTCAATTTTACACAAATCGAACTAGTCCCATGGTAAGCTCAATAAGGCTTGTGTTATGGGTACTAGACGACGATATATTTAATAGAAATATTACTTATATACATAGAAAACATCCAAGACTCAGGAACAAATATTTATGTTCATCACACAAATATTTGCCCTTACCGGGATTTGAACCCAGGACCTCAGCATAGCAGGCAACGTTACTCCCACTGAGCTAAACCGGTCGTCAAGAAAAAAACATAGAAATGTCGATTATGAACATATCTACTGACAAGACGTAGTTACATTTCGCCATTTACTTGTTAGATTATTTCAATGAGTATTTAACATAAATAAAACAAATATTGTCTGACTTACGTATAGCTAGATTATTTTTTCAACCACGCCCCACGCACTCTTTAATAACTAAAAAAAGGGTGTTTAACAGGGGGGTGCGTTTCGTTTCGTGACACTCGGAGGTATTTATATTACACGAGCTTTTGCCCGCGGCTTCAGGGCTGAATTTTGAAAAATCCTTTCCTAGTGCACCCCTTGGCCTTATTAGGAACCTACGTGCCAAATTTGGAATGTCTAGGACCAGCGGTTTGGACTGTGCGTTGATATGTCAGTCAGTTTCTTCTTTTATATATTTAGATTAGCGGTTAATCACGTCCTAAAAGCCGAGTACTGCTCAACATGTTTCGGTGGCCATGAGTAACAGATAAAGTAATCTAAATATATGAAGATATTGGTAATGTTACAGATTTTTTTAACCTGACTATACTCCCTTGTGTTGCTCTAAGATCAAAATTTGGTTTTAATTGCCTTTTCTTTATATAGCATGAAATTCTATGAAATTACTTATAAGCAACACCAAAAATAACGAAATATTCCGTTTCGATTTCGGCTCTGTTAAACAAAAAACAGTCGAAATTGTCTTTTTTAAGTTCATGATGTAGCTTTGTTTTGTTTACAAAGCAACATTCTTCTTGTCTACTGATGTGCAAATTGCGGAAACTTTCCACAATGTTTAAAAAAGGTCTTAAGTCTAGTATTAACTTTTAAACATGTTTTAGTTTATAAAACGCCTTAAGTCTAGTGTTAACTTACCTTTTTTTAAGCATTTTGGAAAGTTTCCGCAATTTGCACATCAGTATTCTTATCTCACTCTGCGCAATTTGTATATTTGTTCTGTTGAGAAAATATTTGAAGCAAAAACCACATGATATTTTACGTATGCCATGGCACTCTTAAGTAAGACATAAGTGTAATTTCGATTGTTTGCATGCCCCAATTATATTTGCTATAATTATGATGTTTGATGTAATTATTGTTTTCCCTGCAATGTTCTCTGAAAACAACTAGCTCAGTATTTTTGACAGATAATCATAATTAAATTGAGTTTTCAAATTAGGTTACGTCTTTTATACATTGTAAATTCTGATGGTTTCAAGTACATCGGAATTTTGAGGGCAAAATTGTATGGCAAGTAGAGATTCTATATCGATAAACCCAATTATCGATGTTTTTTACATACATTAGTGATCGATCTGAGTATTATTATCACTATACGAAAAAAGGATCAATAACATTTTGCCCCCTAAATTTCGATTTTTAAACATGACTTTAATGTGATAGGAAAAAATATGAGAAAAAAAAACTTATAGCAAATTAAACTATGGGATTAGTAAAGTTACAATTTGTTTTAATAATAAGCAAAGTTATGTTTTTCATCTTATAACTACGCGTAATGTGTAAGCGAGACAGTAACAACATACCTATTAATATATTATCTGCGTAAAACCACCCTACATGAACATGTAGCCACTAAAATAGTTGACCTATACAAATAAAAATATACAATAATTACATTTTTTATTATCATTTTAATGGAAACTTTTTCACAGCCACAATACTCTAAAAACAATTTATTTCATATGAAAACTAATGAAAACCAAAATATGAAAACGTAGTACCATAGTATAGAACCATTTGATTTTAACAAAATAATGTAAAATATAACAATTGGCTATAATGTAAAACACGATAATACAACAAATTGCATTTACAATTTCAAATTATTTAATAATGCAAAAATTATTTATTCTTGTCTTTTAAAAACATGTCTTACTATGACGCTGTGCCAGAGAAAACACATTTTGATTTGCTCTCATTATGATGTTGACATCATTGACACAATGGTATCTTGTATTTTGAATACAAGCAATTATAATAAGTTCGGGCACCAAACACCACTAAGGTTCGCAACGGGCGAAGCGTTCTACGTAAATAACTGAACAACACCACTGGTGTTAGTATGTATAGTTTTTTGAGGACCTTCGAAATTTTGCTAAATCTTATTGAACGATTCTGCGCAATTTTTATGTCGATAATTAGTATAATTATCTAATATACAAAAAAACTTATTATTTCTGTTAGTAGGTCCTCTCGAGTTTCCAACCAAATAGCAACCAAAGATAAGAAAACCGCGACTCTTTCCACTAACACTTCACTTACAGTATAGAATATAATACAATCATCTATGTAAAAGTAAAAATAACACCATACCTTTAATCAATGCTTGAAATTCATATTTTATAAATGTTTCAAAACTCTAAATATATGATTCCATTTTTATAAGGTATGTATTTCAGGTTTGTATTTTTTGTATTACGTCCTGAATAGATAACGATTTCACACAAACATGACCTTTTATAACTTATGAAAATCTAGAATTTGAGACATTTGGGAACTATGAATTCAAGACAAGTTAGGACATACAATGTCAATACACTGCCTGCTATTCTCATCTATAACGCTCTAATCCTTACAGCATAGAATGGTCATTGACCATACATTACTTAAAAGTAAAACAATGTTTCATTCTGCTCGATTCTCGCCTATAACACTTCATTTTCATCCCTTTAGTTAGAACAAAATGATTATAGATCAATCAAAATTAATCAACACTGCATTATGTAGGTGATTCTGTTCTGTAACATCTCATCTTTCCTGTTATAGAGTAGAATGATCATTGATCACATGCCAAAGAGAAATAGAGCAACGCTCCATTGTCCGTTCTCGCGTCTAACTAGGGCAAGGACCATTAAAACAAGAGGACTGACACTTGCCATACTTTGGATCGTATTCCGATCGCTAGGAGATATTCTGGCAAAAACTATCTTACTATATGGGCGCTTAAACACTAAACATTTAACGATGTTATAAATGAGTAAAGAAATATAGTATAGTAACAATGAGGGTTTTCTAAAATGGAAATATCACCAGTTGACAAGAAGTGTCAACATCCACCAATCACAGCACAAGATTTTGACACTTCTTGTCAGTTAGACCTTACGTCACGGTGGCGCCAACAGGTGATATTACCATTTTAGAAAACCCTCATCAGTTCGCACATATATAATAATAAATAAATCCTAACATTCAGATACTGTGTCACGCTTGCAAAGTTGAATAATTGTAAAAAATAATTCTTAATACATATATGGCGTTGTACATATCGAGGAACGGCTGTTTGTATGGGGATGGTCAGTCCTCTTGTTTTAAAGGTCCTTGAACTAGCTAGCAATTCCGGAATTAGCCAGTATCGAATATTCCTTGAACATCAAAGACACGATACCATTTTGTTAATCCGATACTGGCCATACAAATCGATTCCGAAATTGCAAGTCCCACTTCTAACTTTGTCCTTACAGTAAAACAATACAGTGGTAATTGATAATACACAAAGAAAGTAAAATAATACTTCATTCCGCAGACGATTTTCGCTTCTAACGTTTTGCAGTTATAGAGTAGAATGGTCATGGACTATAAACTAATCAGAAGTCAAACAATACTTCATTCCGTCGATTCTCGCTTCTAACACTTCGTTACAATTATAGAGTAGAATTATCATAGACCACAAACCAATCTGAAGTGAAACCATACTTCATTCTGCAGGCGATTCTCGCCTCTAACGTCCCTCCTTACAGTATAGAATAGGTAGAATGATTGTATTGGTATTGACGATAAAGGCTGAAGTTGTGTAAAGCTCTAATGAACGCTAAGCGAAGCGACACAACCTAGCAGAGCACCTCGCATTGCGGCTTGCGCTGGAACAAAAACATGCAAAGATTACAAGTTGTCTGAAACTTCAAATGAAGAAAATGTCATAACCCATTATTGCTTGCGGTTGGATAAAAGGTATCACAAGTTAATCAGAAGTTAATCTTCATGTCCAGGCACCATTTCATAAACGTGACAATTGACAACGACAATTCGACGTACATTGCTGGGTCGCAGACTAAGTGTATGCCTGGCATCATGATGGAGAAGGAATGTATGCCAAATTGTCGTTGTCAACTGTCACCTGTCACGTTTATGAAATAGGGGCCAGATATAATATCTATGTAAAAATGTAAATTTTACTTGATGCGCCTATAAACATACCCACATAAATACGCATAAACAAATACCTAAAAAATGAAATATTATAAAGCAATTAGATGTTACGAACACTTTGTATTCGTGTTATCTCATTATTTTAAGGCGATGCATCGAGAATTTAAGCTATTGTTTAGCGTATATTTTGTCAAATCTAGTATATAAAACAGGCTGGAAAACCAGATATGTGATTTTGACTAATAACCTATTTAAAGATTAATGCGGACACATGTTTGTTGAATATTTCCTCGATAGGAAAGTTATCCGAAAACGCGTCACCATTTTCCGTTGTTTGTCTAGTTTGTACAAACGGCAGATTAATAAACGGCTAAATTATGTAAAAATTACATTTTTCCCTTTATCTTTTAAGTGATTATCTTTAATGTTACCAAAACATAATAATATCTTCGATTCCATTGTACTTTTACATCTGGCGCCAAAAAACCCCAAGCATGTAGCGTATTAGGTTCTCTTTCTTTGATGCGCGCGAGCAATAAATGCTTCCTTTATTACAAATTATGCTTATTGGCCCGCTTGGCGATTGGGGCGTGGTTTACGAATGGCGATGCAGGCCCTTAATTTGTACGCAAGCATGTTTGCTGTAACCGTCATCGATATGCTAGGCGGTAAGATGCCGCGACCCTTTCGGCGGTTAAAGACCACAATGAGAAATGACCAGAATTAAAAAGGACTACTTCTTGAAATGACCACAATGACGCTTCATATATAAATTTGCTTTTGCTGGTACATTTAGTACTTTTAACTTATTTTTAATCAATTTACGTTTAGATAATGATAACAATATACTTTAGCACAGCCACTTCTTAGGAGTGTGTACGATTTCCTTTTCTGGTGTACTTTATCATTCTGTCATTAATCATTATCATTCAATGTAGAAAGACGACGGATTAAGTTTAATGGTAGGTAAGTAAAATACGTCTAAACCTTAGGATTTGTAACAGTGGTCGTTTAACGAAATAGCCATTTTGTAGAGGTAGTAATTTCAAGAAGTATCCTTTTGTAGAAGTTGACGTTTAAAGGTGTAGTCATTTGTAGATATTGTCATTTCTGATTTTGGTCCTTAACCGCCGAAAGGGCCGCGACATCCTCGGCACCGAGCGTGTGGGGGCGGTTACAACACTTACTACTTCATAATATTATAGACTAGAAGGGCGCCTTCGTTCGCAGAGGAGAAAAAGTCATAACGCATCTTTTTTTCTTCAGCGTAGTCGGGTAAAAAGTATCCTATAACCATCTGGAGATACCCAGCTACCCGGGTACCAAAAATAGTTGAAATCCGTTTAGCCGATTTTGCGTGATGAAGCAGCAACAACACATCTATACCATTATAAAGTTGTAAAACTGAAATGTCTGTACATTGAAGATATTAAAAAAAAGAATTGTTACGGACTATTTATTTGGAGGTCACTAAATCGAAAAATATGTTTTTTGGTCTTTTTGTATGTTTGTATGTGTCGTTGTAGCTTCGTCACGCCGAATCGGCTAAACGGATTTCAACCATATTTGGTACGCGGATAGCTGGGCTTTTTATCCGACTACGCTCTCGTAAAAAAAGGTGTTATGACTTTGACTCCTCCGCGAACAAAGCGGGCGTCTTCTAGTAAAATATAAAAAAAAATCATTTCCGCTTCAGTGACCTCCAAATAGGGACTATATACAGTCGTTTTTTTTTTAATATCTTCAAACATTTCATTTTTACACCGTTACAATAGTATAGATAATTTTGATGAACGGTGTAGGGGGAACATTTGAGTGAAATTTAATTATATATATATTATATATATATTTTATGGCAAACGAGCAGACGGGTCGCCTGATGGTAAGCGACCACCGTCGCCCATAGACACTTGCATCACCAGAGGAGTCACAAGTGCGTTGTCGGCCTTTCAGGTGGGAGTACGCTCTTTTCTTGAAGGGATGAAGATCGCATCGGTCCGGAAATACTGCATGCGGCAATTTATTCCACAGTTCAGTCGTGCGAGGCAGGAAATTTCTAGAAAAACGCACTGTTGTGGACTGTCAACCATCTAAGTGGTGAGGATGGAAATATATGTTCAATTCTAAATACAATTTCGGTTATTTATATCTGATACACAAAGTTTAGGTTGATTTTTGGATGATTTGGTATTGTTTATTAATTTCTATAGTAGACCTTTTTTTTTCCTCTGGAGTGAATTAGCCAATAAAGGTCAACTCACGTAAATGTATAAGTGCGGTCACCACAGCCGCGGCGTGTCACTGAAGCCCGCCTCGCGCGCCCTCCAGTACTCGCCCGTGAACACCCACGTCTCCTCGCCTTCCTCCATCGATTTTCTGTGAAAAGTATAATTCATAACGTATGAATAATTAAGAAAAATTTCGCATTTATCATAAGGGTAATATTTGTTAATATACTTTTTGCTTTCCGCAAAATTTCCCTCACAATCCTTTTATGCATTTAGATTCGGCCAAGAAACGCATGATATAGGCATTTTAAACTACTAATTAGACAGCGATTTGACCGAGGTCCGATACGTACTTTTAAGTCATAGTACACTTCGGCCATATAAACTCCATATTAAATTCTGTTTTGTTGGGAAAAAGAGAAAGAATGAAATATTGGATGGCTTACAACTTGGTTATTTTTATGGTTATTCGAAAAAAATAATAATCTAGTGTTTAATAAATAAACAAATATTACGGGACAGTTTTTAGACAAATCGAACTAGTTCCATGGTAAGCTCAAAACAGCTTGTGTTAAGAGTGCTAGACGACGAAATATTTAATAGATATATTTACTTATATACATAGAAAACATCCAAGACTCAGGAACAAATGTTTATGCTCATCACACAAATATTTGCCCTTACCGGAATTTGCCTCCAGGACCTGAACTTCGCAGGCAACGTTACTCCCGCTGAGTTAAAACGGTCGCTGATTTGTTACATGAATAAGCTTTTAATAAAGCAAAACCAAAAAGTCTTCTGTAGCTCGGCTGACTAAGAAACATTTATCAGTTGCTTAAATAGCATCAAAGGTTGGGTATAAAAACTATGCATGTATTTACTAACCGGAACCACTGTGCGCTGTGCTCCTGTCCATCGCGACGCCTCTCTCTCTGAGCCTGCTCTAACTCGTGCTTGAATTGTTCTGCCGCGTCCACGTCACCTTCTTCTAGAGCCCGCTGGTCGGGTCTACGGATAAAGTACATAGACATTGCGTGTTCTTGAAGAATTACCAACAAACTTAAATAAATCATATTTATACGCGATTAAGCCCCGTTTTGTTATGTTGTGATAATGAGTGAATATCGTGTTAGTTTAAATCAATGTTTACACTAGTAATACAATACGATACAAATACTCTTTATTGCACACCTCATACATTTCTCTCAATGTAAGTTTTCTTTCTTTCTTTCTAACTGACTATTCAAAAGTGCTTGTGCCTAGGCCTACTTGAATAAAAGCATATTTTGATTGATTGATTGATACACAGAAAGAGAAAATTAAAAATTTAAAAAACCCCCCGACACGAATGAACTTTACAACAAAATTTGGAGTTCCTAGCTTCAATATTGGCTGAGGTCACTTGTTCCACTAAAAGCTGAATATCTTGGAGACGAGTGCTCTGATTTTCATCAAACAAAGCTAAGAACACTAGGGCTAAAATTATCTATGACACAAAAATAACCTCACTCATATCGGTCCAACCGTATGGGTGCTATGAGGCCACAGAGAGATACACAGAATCACAGTAACGTTAAACTTATAACACCCCTCTTTTTTTACGGGGGTTAAAAACAGAAACATGGGAGTTACAATTGAATAGAGGTAAACAACAGGTGGTCTTATCGGTAAATAGCGATCTCTTTCAGACAACCTTTGGGTAGCAGTGTTTTGAAGACAATCATTTTAATTGAGTAGGTGACGAAGATAGTTATGAAGCAAAATAACACAATACAAACATGGTATAACAATAACATGTTTGTGAGTAATACAACACAATACAACAAATATTTATTGAACACCAACAACAGCAACAGTATAATAGAACCCTAAAATAAAATACGGTAGACAATAGGCACTCTTGTCGCTGATGAGCGATCTCTTCCAGACAACCATATGCAGTAATGCGGGTAACAAACACAAAGCCTGTCGTTGATAACGTCTTTGGAAGTATATGTTTGATACCAATATGAGAACTTCAGTGATAATTACTGCAACGGTAAAATTATACATCCACTAACGATAATTAATTAATTAATTTGTTACTCACAATCTGTAAATCTTCGAACAACCAAAAAATACGTACAGCAAGTATAGAATAATTAGCCACAGATAATCTTAAATATCATTGCCGGTAATATTGTGTTAATTAAGGTTAACCATAGCGCGATCAAAAATTTATACCCAAATTCACAATGCGAATAAACGGCTGTTAATAATTAACCGAGCAATATGAAATAAGACCATAGCACAGAGTATAATTCTGTACGTGCTTACGAAATATTGCGAGTCCCAAACAAAAAAAAGCCAGTAATTTCTTACCTCAATCTAGTATCAGTAGAGGGCAGCACGTCTCGCATGCCAGGCTCTAGTTCGTTCAGCTCCATCGCGAACCGCGTAAACCCGTAGTACAACTCGTAGTCGGGTGGCATTGCACCTGTAATTCAAATCATCCAACAACAAGTTTAATCGTTAGCTAGACTGCTCGCTAGCTGGGTGTAATAATTTAAATTAAACAAAGATGTAACGGTCAAATGTACCATGGCTTTTCACTCTTTGTCCAGACGCATTAATTCGTATATATTTTTCATCTAATACTACCGACTGCGCCAATGATGATAGATCGGCCCATACCTCTGCTCAAAATAAGCTGATGGATCTTGAACGCAGTGAAGTAACTTATACATGACGACTTTTACGTATATCGTTTACATAAACCCAGTGAAGTAACTTGTGCGTCACGATTTTTACGTATCTCGTTTACACCATAACTTAAAATATACTGACGGTGCGTTTACGAAGCTTAATAAATAGAAAAACGTGACAAATAAAGTGTTGTTTCTTACTCGTCAAAATTATGACACATAAAAAACGACACTGTGTTTATGGTGTGGCAGGTATAGGTTATTTGTTGCTCGATATGAACTGGTTGGCAGAGCTTACTATGACTAGAATGCTTTGATGCCTTATTTTGATAACATTATAATGTAGGTAACAATAGCAAGTCTGCACAGCAGCCAACCTGTAGTCCCTCGGAACTGGCCGCATGGTTTGAGCTAATGTCGAGCTTTTTACAACTATTTCTACGCCTTGGACAGCCGGTTACGGTCATTTGACTCAAAATCAGAAACTTTACCGGGCCTCAAGCCGGCTCAACAGCACGGGCTCCGTGTGCGACACGGTGACGTCACCTTACCGGGTCTCCAGAGCGGCCGCTCGCCGGCCTGCAGCCCCTCGGACCAGCGGCCCTGCAGCCGCACGCGCGGCGCGCCGCCCACCGACACCACGCCGCGCACCTCGTGCCGGCTCGACGACGCGAGCTCCGTGTGCGACACGGTGACGTCACCTTACCGGGTCTCCAGAGCGGCCGCTCGCCGGCCTGCAGCCCCTCGGACCAGCGGCCCTGCAGCCGCACGCGCGGCGCGCCGCCCACCGACACCACGCCGCGCACCTCGTGCCGGCTCGACGACGCGAGCTCCGTGTGCGACACGGTGACGTCACCTTACCGGGTCTCCAGAGCGGCCGCTCGCCGGCCTGCAGCCCCTCGGACCAGCGGCCCTGCAGCCGCACGCGCGGCGCGCCGCCCACCGACACCACGCCGCGCACCTCGTGCCGGCTCGACGACGCGAGCTCCGTGTGCGACACGGTGACGTCACCTTACCGGGTCTCCAGAGCGGCCGCTCGCCGGCCTGCAGCCCCTCGGACCAGCGGCCCTGCAGCCGCACGCGCGGCGCGCCGCCCACCGACACCACGCCGCGCACCTCGTGCCGGCTCGACGACGCGAGCTCCGTGTGCGACACGGTGACGTCACCTTACCGGGTCTCCAGAGCGGCCGCTCGCCGGCCTGCAGCCCCTCGGACCAGCGGCCCTGCAGCCGCACGCGCGGCGCGCCGCCCACCGACACCACGCCGCGCACCTCGTGCCGGCTCGACGACGCGAGCTCCGTGTGCGACACGGTGACGTCACCTTACCGGGTCTCCAGAGCGGCCGCTCGCCGGCCTGCAGCCCCTCGGACCAGCGGCCCTGCAGCCGCACGCGCGGCGCGCCGCCCACCGACACCACGCCGCGCACCTCGTGCCGGCTCGACGACGCGAGCTCCGTGTGCGACACGGTGACGTCACCTTACCGGGTCTCCAGAGCGGCCGCTCGCCGGCCTGCAGCCCCTCGGACCAGCGGCCCTGCAGCCGCACGCGCGGCGCGCCGCCCACCGACACCACGCCGCGCACCTCGTGCCGGCTCGACGACGCGAGCTCCGTGTGCGACACGGTGACGTCACCTTACCGGGTCTCCAGAGCGGCCGCTCGCCGGCCTGCAGCCCCTCGGACCAGCGGCCCTGCAGCCGCACGCGCGGCGCGCCGCCCACCGACACCACGCCGCGCACCTCGTGCCGGCTCGACGACGCGAGCTCCGTGTGCGACACGGTGACGTCACCTTACCGGGTCTCCAGAGCGGCCGCTCGCCGGCCTGCAGCCCCTCGGACCAGCGGCCCTGCAGCCGCACGCGCGGCGCGCCGCCCACCGACACCACGCCGCGCACCTCGTGCCGGCTCGACGACGCGAGCTCCGTGTGCGACACGGTGACGTCACCTTACCGGGTCTCCAGAGCGGCCGCTCGCCGGCCTGCAGCCCCTCGGACCAGCGGCCCTGCAGCCGCACGCGCGGCGCGCCGCCCACCGACACCACGCCGCGCACCTCGTGCCGGCTCGACGACGCGAGCTCCGTGTGCGACACGGTGACGTCACCTTACCGGGTCTCCAGAGCGGCCGCTCGCCGGCCTGCAGCCCCTCGGACCAGCGGCCCTGCAGCCGCACGCGCGGCGCGCCGCCCACCGACACCACGCCGCGCACCTCGTGCCGGCTCGACGACGCGAGCTCCGTGTGCGACACGGTGACGTCACCTTACCGGGTCTCCAGAGCGGCCGCTCGCCGGCCTGCAGCCCCTCGGACCAGCGGCCCTGCAGCCGCACGCGCGGCGCGCCGCCCACCGACACCACGCCGCGCACCTCGTGCCGGCTCGACGACGCGAGCTCCGTGTGCGACACGGTGACGTCACCTTACCGGGTCTCCAGAGCGGCCGCTCGCCGGCCTGCAGCCCCTCGGACCAGCGGCCCTGCAGCCGCACGCGCGGCGCGCCGCCCACCGACACCACGCCGCGCACCTCGTGCCGGCTCGACGACCACGAGCTCGCCTGTGCGACACGAGGTAGGTTGTTAGAGGTATCTTGTAGCAGTCAACCGAGCTGGTATAATAAGAGAGAAAACGCAAAGACGAGCGTGAACGCCTAGATGGTGCCACGATCATACTCCGTAAACGACACAGATATCACATCAAAAAATTGCCTTAAATAATATATTTCGGAATGGAATTCGATGGATGTCTGTATAAAAACTGTTTAAAGTGCAAAAACTGTAAAAGTCACACTGAATGAACAATAAAATATGAAAAATACTCTTATTCTTCCAATACCAATGATATACATGAATATCAATATTAGATTGTATTTACTAAACGCGGTAGTGACGAATTTGTGCTAGAGGTAGCTGTAACATTGTAGGGACAATGAAATCTAAAAACTAGATAAGTGTGTGGTTCAGTTCATTGTTATTTTCCGATGATGATTAAAATTTAAATAATTCTACCGACTACGCCAATAACTGCAGTACAAAATCAGAATTGAATTAAACCAAACTCAAAGCAATATCACGATTACCTACTATGAAATCTAAAATAAATGTATGTACTATATTCAGATATCTACCTAAAGAGAGAAAGACGTTTAATGTCATTTTGGTCGTTTGAGATTTTTTTAAACATAAAGTACCTTGATAAACTGGAGTTTGGAGGTGATATCAGTGCCATGACACACAATGTGCATGTCCCCGTACTGGTCTACCCATCGCTGTCCGCCGAACAGATTGTGTACGCACGTCGTCACCTGAATCAAGTTGGGAGATAATAGTTAACAAATTGTAGAAAGAGAACTGCCTGGAAACCGAAGTCCAACGAGAGTTAGCCAGAAGTTTGATTTATGCAATCGTCATTAAAAAAAAAAACCAAACAGATCATTGAAGCGAATCCACAAAATAACAAGTTCTTAGTAGAATCATTTAATTTTATATGATTTTTTTTATACAATCCCGTGACATAATCATGAACTGTGCCTTACTCGTACATGAACTGTCAACAATATTTGAGAGTGAATATTTTTTCAGTAACCGCCCTAATTAGGAAACTAGAAGCAAAGAGCTCTATGCAGGTGACGCGGTGGTTTCCATGTAGTATCGAAGTATACTCAGGATCTCTTGGTACTCCCTTTTGGCATTTCTGCTTATTTCTATATACTTTAATATAATTGGAGATTGAGTTGTATAGTATAGATCAAGTACCTTGTTCCAACTATAGTGGTCTCCGGTCGACGCCAGCCGTACGTGGACTCGCCCGGTGGGTTGGAACTCCATAGACTTGCCCCAGAACTTGGTCTTGATGCGGGCCTCTTGCCAGAACGTCCATCGAGGAGACTCCGCGTGACACGCGGATATAGGCGGATGGTGGGAGACCTGTAACAGCAATTTGGTATTACGTTGATTTGCTAACAAAGGGTTCAAATCAATTGTTTCAGATCAGATCAAAATAATTGTTATCGTTATATCATCTTATTTTTATACTACTAAGGTGGCAAACAAGCGTACGGCTTGCCTGATGTTAAGCAGTCACCGCAGCGTATGAGTGCGGTAGAAAATTCCTTTGATACCGCACGGTGCGCGACTATTTTGGTTGCAAGGTGTGTGGATGAATACCCTGCCGATGGCGAGCGGTGCGATGGTAGAAGGTGGCTGTAGGCATCACGTTGAAAAATTCCTCATCTGTTTGATAAGTTCAAATGCTTGGACTAGACTAAATTGACAACATACAAAAGTGTCTACCAAAGTTTAAAAGCGAGAGTGACTTTGCCTAAGAAGGAGACCTTTAGAATAGCTGCATCACTACATGGCATTACTATCGCCTGTCATTCTCAATGTAACGAATGTATGGAGAGTGACTAGCGATTTTAACGCTACCTAAACAGAAATACCTATATAGAGAGTGACGGATATTAAGCGACGACGGAGATACAAAACCACTTCATATGACGAGAGATCGCCTTCATCATGCGATGATGTTGTTGTTGCCCGATGTTTCTCTAGAACCAGGAGTAAGCAGCCCTCATATGATCTGCGATGAACCAGGTGTCTCTATACGAGGATTGAGGGGTTTTAAGCATTGTTTATAACTTAGTATACTTAGATACTCCTCTCTCTACTTATAGAGCGGGGACTTCAATCGAATCGGGAGTCCGTGTTGTGGCGCACGCACTCCTAGGTCTCGCCCAGCCGTGGGTTGAACGACCTAGTAGAAAACAAAAATCCCTACATGGAGAATGAGAGGTATGAAGCGACGATATGAATACCATGACGAGTAACGTATTTGTCACTCATTCAAGAGACCCGCCTGTTGTTCTGACAATTATACAAACCTAGAAACAGTGATGCTTCTTAAAGCGACTATGTCGACACGCGACACTTTTCTGGAAACATAACCCATATCAAAGGAGTAAGCAGATCTTACCCGGCCGAGGATCAACCGGATCTCTAAGAGCGAGTACACATTAGGCGCTCGGCTTTGCGTTAGGCGTGCGTTGGTAGCGTTTTACGAGCGTTACTAGGGCGTCCATCTCGGCTCACTTCGGAAATGGACGGACGGACCGAATATGACATAATTATAGGAAATATCAATAAATAATTATACTCACCCAACAATTTTTTTCTCAATATTTTTTTCTGTTTCCGCGATTATTACTCATTCAAATAAATCAATTTAACGGATTATATCGCGTATATTATCTCATTTTAGTTCCCGACGTTTCGGAAGCTTTCCAGCTTTCCATGGTCACGGGTGGACAATCCATTTTTTTCTTTTTAAAATTGTCTTCACAATCACTGAAAATTTTAACAATCTCTTACCTATTCCTTTTTTTTAATATTTTGTTTTATAATCAGGACTTTCCACGTCCCATATAGTTGGACGCTTTTGGATTTCGTCGATAAATAAATCCGTATCGAAGTGCTCGGCCTCCATTTCGGTGAACATGCGTCCACTCTACGCGAAAGCGCGCGTTCTAATGTCCAACAAAATGGCGGTTCACGTATCTCGAAGCGCGCGTTCGACGCGCGCTCGCATGCGTACACTTAGATAAGAACTACTGGGTCTCAAAACGCGCGTCACCAAAGCGCGCGCTTCAAAACGCCCATGTGTACTCGCTCCGACGAGGAGGGAGGAAGCACTGTCACCGAGTTGATATGCGAGCGGGTGAGAAGTAGCGGTGACCTGCTCGGCGATGAACCGGAAGTCGCGGTCGTGGCGCACGCACTCGTAGGTCTCGGCCAGCAGCGGGTTGAAGGGCTTGGAGGCGGCGCGGTGCGCGGCCGCGGTGTACGCGCTGACGGCGAACGCGGCCACCAGCGCCATGCGCTCCGGCCCGCTGCCGCAGCCCGCCGCCGCGTCCAGCAGCTCCGAGTACTCCAGCTCCTCGCACAGCCGCTGGAATCGACGTGCGGTTTGTTACCAGCGAGGTGAGCGGAGGGCGGGGTCATTGTTACCGCCTGGGAACTTATTAACGAAAACTGCTCATACGTCGATGCGACGAGCGAGTTTCGAAAGCCCGGCGAGGCGAGCGTGGCCCGCGAGCGGGGCGGGCGCCATCGGCCCCGACCCGTTTTATAATAGGGTCATAATTTCACTCAAGAGCTACACTCTGGTCTGTGGAATAACTACCACTTCTCTCTTATAATAGGTTACATGCATGAAATTTTTTCGTCGCTTTTTTTAACTAAATATCAAAATACCGTAAAAACTATTTCAAGATGTAAAATTTAAATTTAAATCGACCAAGAAATACGCAAGATATAGGCATTTTAAACTACTAAGTAGACCGAGAGATCCGATATGCACTGTTACGTCATCGTGCAGTCTGGCCATATAAACTCCATATTAAATTCTGTTTTGCTAGAAAGAGATAGAATTAAATGTTTGATGGCTCATATATCTTGGTTATTTGTATAGTTATTCGAAAATAAATTTTTGTCTACTGTTTGTTACATGAAAACAATTCATGCATATTACCTTTTGTGACATAGATGCAAGTAAAAGCGCAAAGAAAAATACGATTGTTACTAATTAAATACATTTATTTATAAATAGCTCCTGCCCGCGACTTAGTCCGCCTTAAATTCGTTTAACGCAGATAAAGCTATTTTTCCGGGATAAAAAGTAGCCTATGTCGAAGGACATAGAAGACACTAATCCAAGCCTCAAACTATCTTCATACCAAATTTCATCCAAATCGGTTCAGCGGTTTAAGCGTGAAGAGGTAACAGACAGACAGACAGACAGACACACTTTCGCATTTATAATATTAGTATGGATGTTAGCTAGGTACGTAACTTGTTCGATAGTGTGTAATGGTCGCGATAAGCTCGTTTGAAGTCGGTCGTTACAGGTTATTAATTTATTTTTGAGAGGTATTATAACCGTTTTGTAATGTCGACTCACTTGTAGCATGTTCAGGGGCTCGTTGATGGTGACGGGCATGGATATCTGGCTGAGGTCCTTGCCGATGTTCTTGTAGAGCAGGTTCCACAAGCTGGGCGAGGCGGGCGTGGGGCGCGGGCACGGCAGCCGCGCGCGCCGCGCCCACCCCGCAGCCCCGTTCAGCGGCCGCGGGGGGGCGGTCACTGCTGACGCTACAAATATATCAGTTACCTACTTGTTCAACGGTACGGCTGCCTTCTTATTGTTCGGGCCATGCGCCTTGGGCGAGGTAAGTGCGTGGAGTGAATGTGGCAGAGTTAGGGTTAACATGTCTCCCGAATGCATGACGAAAAATGACAAATAGACTGACGACCTCGAAATGGATACTATTGTAACGATGGCAAATCGACGAGTTAGCGGGACAATCTAGATGCATTCATGAGGAGTTGCAATACTTTTGTGGAAAGTGGAAAAAAAGATAGGAGGAATCTAGAAGGGCTCATTATGAAGATCGAAAGAGCTAGACTACATAAATAGAGCCTCTCGATTTTAAATGAGTACGTTTAAGTAAGAATTTAAATACGTTTGAGTGGCATACTGGCTTTATGTTTAAAAAATAAGTCATTTTTACAACTTTATAATAGTTTAGATAATGTTACGACAAATAGTACGATTACAATGATAGCACACAAAACATTACATGCATTCACAATCATGCGCATAATAGATCCCTGGAAATAGAATTCCATAATCCCGCAACGTACGGCCTGAATCTATAGCTTCCTGATAATAATGTTACAAAAAACAGTAGATCCCGAATAAAATTTGTTAAACGATGACAAAATTAGGAGCTATTAATTAATCTTTAGATACGATTATTTTCGCCCGTTGTTTTTTTGTCTTGGAATAGGTTAGACTTTTAGAGCAGTCCTTTTAAAATGTTAAGGAAAAATTCTCATATATCATATCATCACCATATATTCTTATGGACTATACAAAAGCCAATGACTTTTATATAGTCCACAGGAAAGACGGCAATATTCTAAAATAAGTTTCTGTCAAAAATTTCATTTTTGTGACAAGCTTTTATTGCCGACTGTACTTTTCTTGGAACATCTATCAACTACTCCGAGACGATTGTAAAGACTCCAAACTCAGTAGGATTGCATTATTGTATTACAGAATTCCTATGATGATCAGATCAGCTCGACCGTAATATCATATTATTATATTGTCGCCGAACTTACATAAGCATGCCAAAATTGGAAACCGGGTAATAGGTCTAATTGAACTTGCAAGCTTTCACCTGAACAATATTATATTGCAGGTTAAATTAAAGTGTGCCGTTCTGCGGCGGCGCAGTCTTAGTGAGAATCAATAATGATATGGTGAATGTATGTACGTTGAACGTACACCATGTACGTACGATGTTTGTGGCTGTACCTGTACCGGGGAACGAAGTAATGGGCATTGATTTTGGCTCCGCTGTGGAGCATATTCTGTAGCGGCTCCACTTGGAGCTCATAAATTGAAATTATATTAGCTATTTTTTTCTTATGGAAATTGATGTACGAATGCTGTTTATATGTATTGAAAATGCACACAAATAAAGACTGTTAGCCGGGGCTTCGCCCGAATTACCGACATGAATACTTCATACAAACTTCCGCCCCCCTTTTCACTCACTTAAATGATGATTTCCGGGATAAGAAATATCATAACCTCCAAAGGTCTCAAACTATCTCTATACCAAATTTCGTCTAAATTGGTTCAGCGGTATAAGCGTGAGAAGGTAACAGACAGACAGGAAGACAGACAGACACACTTTCGCATTTATAATATTAGTATGCATTATGGATCTATATGGTCCTAATATATATTTTGGTATAGTTAGTTATTGTTACAAAGCTACAACACATATAAACAGACTCACTCGCACCATCAGAGTTGTCGGAACTGGCGGATCCCTCCTCGCCCTCGCTGCTCAAAGAGCCCGCCTCTGAAGATGAGTCGCCGTCCAATTCTATCACACCCGCCTGTAACAATAACCATTATTATAGTTATACAACATTGAATGGTCTGAGGAGAAGCGAGAACCACATGACAAGAGCGGTAATGAGTATAGCTGACGGGAAGCGAGGTCCGGGTCGACCTCTCATGACTTGGAGTCGGCCTATATTTCTTGCCTCGTCAGTAGCTATTATTATTATTTTTTGTATATCACCTTGAGTGACGGGCTCGTACGTCCCGGATTTTTGAGGCTTGCGTGGGGATCAATGAAAGAATACGTCCATGAGCAGGTCCCTGCAGCTGAGTGACTGATACTGGCGACACATGGAGGGAAGACTTGCCTCGTAAGTAGCTATGATCTCGGGCTTCAGGTCGTTGTGCTCTTCGGCATAAAGAACTGACGCCGACAAAACGGCTGTAGCTGAGCGACTGATACTGGTGATACCTGGAGAGGGGACTTGCCTCGTCAGTAGCTGTTATCTCAGGGTTCAGGCCGTCGTGCTCCTCGGCGTCGAAGAACTGACGCCGACACAACAGCTGTAGCTGAGCGACTGATACTGGTGACACCTGGAGGGGGAAGTTGCCTCGTCAATAGCTATGATCTGGGGCTTCAGATCGTTTAACTCTGTAGCGTCGAAAAACTGACGCGGACACAACAGCTGTAGCTGAGCTACTGATACTGGTGACACCTGGAGGGGGGACTTGCCTCGTCAGTAGCTATGATCTCAGGGTTCAAGTAGTTGTGCTCCTCGGCGTCGAACAACTAACGCGGACACAACAGCTGTAGCTGAGGCACTGATACTGGTGACACCTGGAGGGGGATTTGCCTCGTCAGCAGCTATGAACTGGGGCTTCAGGTCGTTTAACTCCGTAGAGTCGAAGAATTAGCACCGAAACAACAGCTGTAGCTGAGCGACCGCTACTGGTTGCCGCGTCAGTAGCTATCTTCGATCTCGGACTTGGGGTCGTTTAACTCCGTAGCGTCGAAGAACTGACGCCGACACAACAGCTGTAGCTGAGCGACTAATACTGGTGACACCTGGAGGGGGGGACTTGCCTCGTCAGTAGCAATGATTTCGGGGTTCAGGTCGTTGCGTTCTTCAGCTTCGAGAACTGACGCCGACACAATAGCTGTATCTAAGCTACTGATACTGGTGACACCTGGACGGGGGACTTGCCTCGTCAGTAGCTGTTATCTCAGGGTTCAGGTTGTTGTGCTCCTCCTTGTCGAAGAACTGACGCCAGCACAACAGCTGTAGCTGAACTACTAATACTGGTGACACCTGGAGTGGGGACTTGCCTCGTCAGTAGCTATGATCTCTGGCTTCAGTTCATCGTGCTCCTCAGCGTCGAAGAACTCTGAGGCAGACACGCAGGAGGAGCTGTAGCTGAGCGACTGCGGGAACTGCCGGGTCACCTGCTGGAGGGTGGACTTCATTTAAATAAACATGGCGTTCAGAGAGAGCATAAATGAGAATTGGCAGTGATATACTTTTTAAACTAGAAAATATGGCGACGTATGAACCGAACTAACTTCACGTCGATACCTTGGGGCTAAGATCCATTCCATCATAATCCCAAGAGTCACATTCATATCTGAGGGTTGGAGACCTGGTGACCTGACACACAGGTTACCCCTAGTTCGGGGACCAGTCTCCACCGCATAATTTTTGTACCTATACATAAGATCGTTAATTATATTTTACTGTATAAACTGTATGTTTTGTGGTGGAATATTTATTTTATTTCTTTATTATCATTTATTATGTCCAAAAGTGAAAAAATATAGGAATAACCAGCACTAGATTTCTATTCTGACTGGAAAAACCTCTGCTTGCACATCACTTATATGGTTGGCAGCCCACAACTGTCCGTGTAGCTGGAAATTTCTTGCCTCTCACGACTGAACTGAGGAATAAATTGTTGCCAGCAGTATTTCTGGATGGATGCGACCGTCAAGCAAGTTGGTCTGGTAAGACGTTGGCGACGAGGTTTCGAATCCCGCTCGATGCATATAAAACTTTTCGCTTTAATATTTTATATTGATATCTTCAATTTAGTAGTTACTACAAGACACTTACTTGGTCGGAGTTGTTCCCGACGGAGGAGATGTCGGCCAGGTCCGACGCGTCGTGGATGCGCGACAGCCGGGACCGCAGCTCTGCGTTTAACACTTAAGCCGTCATTATTTTATACTGAGACCTGCCAAGTCTTACGGGGGATTGAAATTATGGTTTTTCTTAATTTGAATTCCATTAGTTTAGGGTTCATCAAGTATTTCGCAAGAATAAGGATATATTAAGAATAACTTTAAGAAATAGTAAAAAAACGGAAATATAACATAATGTATTATTTTACGACATAAAAATTTAGTTTTTCTTGATTTTTCAATTCCAAAATTGAAGGGACAATCACAGATCGTGGGCAATAATAACAGTATAGTTAATCTATTTTAGCAGTATTTAATCGCTATATTACTTTTCAGCGGAAGTAATTGCTTACTTATGAACTACGAGCGACGCGAGAGATCCGATTATAGAAACCTGAGCGTAGCGAGGTTATTAAGGCACAAGCCAAATAATTTTGCAGCCGCCTGGAAAATGTGTGATGGCCAGTTTTTTTTGGCAAGAAACAAATAAACATATTAAAAATGTAAATTGTAACTTCAAATAACGTTTCCACGCTAGCGTATCCACTGCGCACGCAGATATGGTGCAATAAAGGGAACTTTTCCAAGTCAGTGAGATGAAATAGTACAATACTGCAGAGGCGGGGAAAATAGGGATTGCCAGTCAAGGAGATATAAGCGGTCGAGCGTAGCAAGGGATACGAGGCTGGCAATCCCTTTTGCCCGTGTTCCACCTGCACACACCGGACGCGCTCCACCTGCACACACCGGACGCGCTCCACGTGCACACACCGGACGCGCTCCACGTGCACACACCGGACGCGCTCCACGTGCACACACCGGACGCGCTCCACCTGCACACACCGGATGCGCTCCACCTGCACACACCGGACGCGCTCCACCTGCACACACCGGACGCGCTCCACCTGCACACACCGGACGCGCTCCACCTGCACACACCGGACGCGCTCCACCTGCACACACCGGACGCGCTCCACCTGCACACACCGGACGCGCTCCACCTGCACACACCGGACGCGCTCCACCTGCACACACCGGATGCGCTCCACCTGCACACACCGGACGCGCTCCACCTGCACACACCGGACGCGCTCCACCTGCACACACCGGACGCGCTCCACGTGCACACACCGGACGCGCTCCACCTGCACACACCGGATGCGCTCCACCTGCACACACCGGACGCGCTCCACCTGCACACACCGGACGCGCTCCACCTGCACACACCGGACGCGCTCACCGGAGTTTTGCTGCAGCGCGGAGCTGAGGTTGGTGCGCAGCGCCGCCGCCCGCGCTCCACCTGCACACACCGGACGCGCTCCACCTGCACACACCGGACGCGCTCCACCTGCACACACCGGACGCGCTCCACCTGCACACACCGGACGCGCTCCACCTGCACACACCGGACGCGCTCCACCTGCACACACCGGACGCGCTCCACCTGCACACACCGGACGCGCTCCACCTGCACACACCGGACGCGCTCCACCTGCACACACCGGACGCGCTCACCGGAGTTTTGCTGCAGCGCGGAGCTGAGGTTGGTGCGCAGCGCCGCCGCCCGCGCTCCACCTGCACACACCGGACGCGCTCCACCTGCACACACCGGACGCGCTCCACCTGCACACACCGGACGCGCTCCACCTGCACACACCGGACGCGCTCCACCTGCACACACCGGACACGCTCCACCTGCACACACCGGACGCGCTCACCGGAGTTTTGCTGCAGCGCGGAGCTGAGGTTGGTGCGCAGCGCCGCCGCCCGCGCTCCACCTGCACACACCGGACGCGCTCCACCTGCACACACCGGACGCGCTCCACCTGCACACACCGGACGCGCTCCACCTGCACACACCGGACGCGCTCCACCTGCACACACCGGACGCGCTCCACCTGCACACACCGGACGCGCTCCACCTGCACACACCGGACGCGCTCCACCTGCACACACCGGACGCGCTCACCGGAGTTTTGCTGCAGCGCGGAGCTGAGGTTGGTGCGCAGCGCCGCCGCCCGCGCTCCACCTGCACACACCGGACGCGCTCCACCTGCACACACCGGACGCGCTCCACCTGCACACACCGGACGCGCTCCACCTGCACACACCGGACGCGCTCACCGGAGTTTTGCTGCAGCGCGGAGCTGAGGTTGGTGCGCAGCGCCGCCGCCCGCGCTCCACCTGCACACACCGGACGCGCTCCACCTGCACACACCGGACGCGCTCCACCTGCACACACCGGACGCGCTCCACCTGCACACACCGGACGCGCTCCACCTGCACACACCGGACGCGCTCCACCTGCACACACCGGACGCGCTCCACCTGCACACACCGGACGCGCTCCACCTGCACACACCGGACGCGCTCCACCTGCACACACCGGATGCGCTCCACCTGCACACACCGGACGCGCTCCACCTGCACACACCGGACGCGCTCCACCTGCACACACCGGACGCGCTCCACCTGCACACACCGGACGCGCTCCACCTGCACACACCGGACGCGCTCCACCTGCACACACCGGATGCGCTCCACCTGCACACACCGGACGCGCTCCACCTGCACACACCGGACGCGCTCCACCTGCACACACCGGACGCGCTCACCGGAGTTTTGCTGCAGCGCGGAGCTGAGGTTGGTGCGCAGCGCCGCCGCCCGCGCTCCACCTGCACACACCGGACGCGCTCCACCTGCACACACCGGACGCGCTCCACCTGCACACACCGGACGCGCTCCACCTGCACACACCGGACACGCTCCACCTGCACACACCGGACGCGCTCACCGGAGTTTTGCTGCAGCGCGGAGCTGAGGTTGGTGCGCAGCGCCGCCGCCCGCGCTCCACCTGCACACACCGGACGCGCTCCACCTGCACACACCGGACGCGCTCCACCTGCACACACCGGACGCGCTCCACCTGCACACACCGGACGCGCTCCACCTGCACACACCGGACGCGCTCCACCTGCACACACCGGACGCGCTCCACCTGCACACACCGGACGCGCTCCACCTGCACACACCGGACACGCTCCACCTGCACACACCGGACGCGCTCACCGGAGTTTTGCTGCAGCGCGGAGCTGAGGTTGGTGTGCAGCGCCGCCGCCCGCGCTCCACCTGCACACACCGGACGCGCTCCACCTGCACACACCGGACGCGCTCCACCTGCACACACCGGACGCGCTCCACCTGCACACACCGGACACGCTCCACCTGCACACACCGGACGCGCTCACCGGAGTTTTGCTGCAGCGCGGAGCTGAGGTTGGTGCGCAGCGCCGCCGCCCGCGCTCCACCTGCACACACCGGACGCGCTCCACCTGCACACACCGGACGCGCTCCACCTGCACACACCGGACGCGCTCCACCTGCACACACCGGACGCGCTCCACCTGCACACACCGGACGCGCTCCACCTGCACACACCGGACGCGCTCCACCTGCACACACCGGACGCGCTCCACCTGCACACACCGGACACGCTCCACCTGCACACACCGGACGCGCTCACCGGAGTTTTGCTGCAGCGCGGAGCTGAGGTTGGTGCGCAGCGCCGCCGCCCGCGCTCCACCTGCACACACCGGACGCGCTCCACCTGCACACACCGGACGCGCTCCACCTGCACACACCGGACACGCTCCACCTGCACACACCGGACGCGCTCACCGGAGTTTTGCTGCAGCGCGGAGCTGAGGTTGGTGCGCAGCGCCGCCGCCCGCGCTCCACCTGCACACACCGGACGCGCTCCACCTGCACACACCGGACGCGCTCCACCTGCACACACCGGACGCGCTCCACCTGCACACACCGGACGCGCTCCACCTGCACACACCGGACGCGCTCCACCTGCACACACCGGACGCGCTCCACCTGCACACACCGGACGCGCTCCACCTGCACACACCGGACACGCTCCACCTGCACACACCGGACGCGCTCACCGGAGTTTTGCTGCAGCGCGGAGCTGAGGTTGGTGCGCAGCGCCGCCGCCCGCGCTCCACCTGCACACACCGGACGCGCTCCACCTGCACACACCGGACGCGCTCCACCTGCACACACCGGACGCGCTCCACCTGCACACACCGGACGCGCTCCACCTGCACACACCGGACGCGCTCCACCTGCACACACCGGACGCGCTCCACCTGCACACACCGGACGCGCTCCACCTGCACACACCGGACACGCTCCACCTGCACACACCGGACGCGCTCACCGGAGTTTTGCTGCAGCGCGGAGCTGAGGTTGGTGCGCAGCGCCGCCGCCCGCGCTCCACCTGCACACACCGGACGCGCTCCACCTGCACACACCGGACGCGCTCCACCTGCACACACCGGACGCGCTCCACCTGCACACACCGGACGCGCTCCACCTGCACACACCGGACGCGCTCCACCTGCACACACCGGACGCGCTCCACCTGCACACACCGGACGCGCTCCACCTGCACACACCGGACGCGCTCCACCTGCACACACCGGACGCGCTCCACCTGCACACACCGGACGCGCTCCACCTGCACACACCGGACGCGCTCCACCTGCACACACCGGACGCGCTCACCGGAGTTTTGCTGCAGCGCGGAGCTGAGGTTGGTGCGCAGCGCCGCCGCCCGCGCTCCACCTGCACACACCGGACGCGCTCCACCTGCACACACCGGACGCGCTCCACCTGCACACACCGGACGCGCTCCACCTGCACACACCGGACGCGCTCACCGGAGTTTTGCTGCAGCGCGGAGCTGAGGTTGGTGCGCAGCGCCGCCGCCCGCGCTCCACCTGCACACACCGGACGCGCTCCACCTGCACACACCGGACGCGCTCCACCTGCACACACCGGACGCGCTCACCGGAGTTTTGCTGCAGCGCGGAGCTGAGGTTGGTGCGCAGCGCCGCCGCCCGCGCTCCACCTGCACACACCGGACGCGCTCACCGGAGCTTTGCTGCAGCGCGGAGCTGAGGTTGGTGCGCAGCGCCGCCGCCCGCGCTCCACCTGCACACACCGGACGCGCTCACCGGAGTTTTGCTGCAGCGCGGAGCTGAGGTTGGTGCGCAGCGCCGCCGCCCGCGCTCCACCTGCACACACCGGACGCGCTCACCGGAGTTTTGCTGCAGCGCGGAGCTGAGGTTGGTGCGCAGCGCCGCCGCCCGCGCTCCACCTGCACACACCGGACGCGCTCACCGGAGTTTTGCTGCAGCGCGGAGCTGAGGTTGGTGCGCAGCGCCGCCGCCCGCGCTCCACCTGCACACACCGGACGCGCTCCACCTGCACACACCGGACGCGCTCCACCTGCACACACCGGACGCGCTCACCGGAGTTTTGCTGCAGCGCGGAGCTGAGGTTGGTGCGCAGCGCCGCCGCCCGCGCTCCACCTGCACACACCGGACGCGCTCCACCTGCACACACCGGACGCGCTCCACCTGCACACACCGGACGCGCTCCACCTGCACACACCGGACGCGCTCCACCTGCACACACCGGACACGCTCCACCTGCACACACCGGACGCGCTCACCGGAGTTTTGCTGCAGCGCGGAGCTGAGGTTGGTGCGCAGCGCCGCCGCCCGCGCTCCACCTGCACACACCGGACGCGCTCCACCTGCACACACCGGACGCGCTCACCGGAGTTTTGCTGCAGCGCGGAGCTGAGGTTGGTGCGCAGCGCCGCCGCCCGCGCTCCACCTGCACACACCGGACGCGCTCCACCTGCACACACCGGACGCGCTCCACCTGCACACACCGGACGCGCTCCACCTGCACACACCGGACGCGCTCACCGGAGTTTTGCTGCAGCGCGGAGCTGAGGTTGGTGCGCAGCGCCGCCGCCCGCGCTCCACCTGCACACACCGGACGCGCTCCACCTGCACACACCGGACGCGCTCACCGGAGTTTTGCTGCAGCGCGGAGCTGAGGTTGGTGCGCAGCGCCGCCGCCCGCGCTCCACCTGCACACACCGGACGCGCTCCACCTGCACACACCGGACGCGCTCCACCTGCACACACCGGACGCGCTCCACCTGCACACACCGGACGCGCTCACCGGAGTTTTGCTGCAGCGCGGAGCTGAGGTTGGTGCGCAGCGCCGCCGCCCGCGCTCCACCTGCACACACCGGACGCGCTCCACCTGCACACACCGGACGCGCTCCACCTGCACACACCGGACGCGCTCACCGGAGTTTTGCTGCAGCGCGGAGCTGAGGTTGGTGCGCAGCGCCGCCGCCCGCGCTCCACCTGCACACACCGGACGCGCTCACCGGAGTTTTGCTGCAGCGCGGAGCTGAGGTTGGTGCGCAGCGCCGCCGCCCGCGCTCCACCTGCACACACCGGACGCGCTCACCGGAGTTTTGCTGCAGCGCGGAGCTGAGGTTGGTGCGCAGCGCCGCCGCCCGCGCTCCACCTGCACACACCGGACGCGCTCACCGGAGTTTTGCTGCAGCGCGGAGCTGAGGTTGGTGCGCAGCGCCGCCGCCCGCGCTCCACCTGCACACACCGGACGCGCTCCACCTGCACACACCGGACGCGCTCCACCTGCACACACCGGACGCGCTCACCGGAGTTTTGCTGCAGCGCGGAGCTGAGGTTGGTGCGCAGCGCCGCCGCCCGCGCTCCACCTGCACACACCGGACGCGCTCCACCTGCACACACCGGACGCGCTCCACCTGCACACACCGGACGCGCTCCACCTGCACACACCGGACGCGCTCCACCTGCACACACCGGACGCGCTCCACCTGCACACACCGGACGCGCTCCACCTGCACACACCGGACACGCTCCACCTGCACACACCGGACGCGCTCACCGGAGTTTTGCTGCAGCGCGGAGCTGAGGTTGGTGCGCAGCGCCGCCGCCCGCGCTCCACCTGCACACACCGGACGCGCTCCACCTGCACACACCGGACGCGCTCACCGGAGTTTTGCTGCAGCGCGGAGCTGAGGTTGGTGCGCAGCGCCGCCGCCCGCGCTCCACCTGCACACACCGGACGCGCTCCACCTGCACACACCGGACGCGCTCCACCTGCACACACCGGACGCGCTCCACCTGCACACACCGGACGCGCTCACCGGAGTTTTGCTGCAGCGCGGAGCTGAGGTTGGTGCGCAGCGCCGCCGCCCGCGCTCCACCTGCACACACCGGACGCGCTCCACCTGCACACACCGGACGCGCTCACCGGAGTTTTGCTGCAGCGCGGAGCTGAGGTTGGTGCGCAGCGCCGCCGCCCGCGCTCCACCTGCACACACCGGACGCGCTCCACCTGCACACACCGGACGCGCTCCACCTGCACACACCGGACGCGCTCCACCTGCACACACCGGACGCGCTCACCGGAGTTTTGCTGCAGCGCGGAGCTGAGGTTGGTGCGCAGCGCCGCCGCCGCCGGCGCCTCCGCCGCCTCCAGCGCGGCGCGCAGCCGCCCGCGCTCCGCCACCTGCACCCACAGGCGACGTCGCCGTCATAAAGCTCGACCAGGAAAATAAAAAACTTCGCCATATTGCGGGAAACTATTGGACCTAATTTCTTCAACTGGCAATAGTAACTCTACAGAAGTCATTAAAGCCATCTGTCAATTGCTATCAAAGTGAGGTGTTGATTGCGTGGTCCGTTTCTGGGATACTGTGAGTTATTTGTGCGTTAAAATGCCGGAAACTATTAAAAGTCACTTAAGAAAAGTGATTTACAATATGACGAAGTATTTGTCGGATAGAAAATCTGAAGGATTTGACTTTATTCCTCTAAATAACATTTCCGATCTTGTTGTCAACATAACTGGCAGGTACATGTTGCCATAATTATTGCTCATTTAACGCCCCCACAGCAGGTATTTTATTTTCCTGGTCGGGCTTTACATCGCACGACAAATGGCGCTGATCATGAATACCGTCAATGAGCATGTCGAACTGCTCTTGGCCACTTTTTTTATTCTTGCCCACATGATGATGATTGTCACGATTTTAACACATACAGAAGAAACAGCAAGTCTTACCAAAGTAGACACAACAGTCTTCAAATTTGCCACCAGATCCTTGGCCAGAATGGTGAAGTCTTCCCTCAACTGGTGGTCCGGCGTCAGGCTGGTTAAGGACGTGGGGCCCCCCGTGGCCAGGGCTTCGGCCCCGGGCAGGGATTGTGGCCGGGCTGCCGCGCATGCTGGAAAGAAAGAAAATAAATATTCTGCGCATACCACGGTTTTAAGCGACTAGAGAGTGAGAGTTCTCAAGTCTGCTAAGTTTTTTAACTGTGTGGAAGTGGAAAATTATGTTTTAGTTGTAAAGAGAAAAAAAAAACAATACGAAAATTATGAGTGTGCAGATTTTTGCCTTGAAAAGCTGATAGGTTTAAAATAGACAGCATTTTTTTTATGAACAACTGTAATATCATCAAGTAAAATAAATAAATTATGGCATTAGAAGTTATACATTCCAATAGTATTCCGTTCATAATATTTTAATAATTCCTGCTTTAACTCAAGTACTATTTTAAATATTTACAATGATCCCTGACCTAATAAGTGAAACCATAAGTGTATTCCTCTGGTCGTTTCAACTGTCAGTTCCCTGTCCTAAACATGGCTTGTAATCGATTACAAATAAACCAGTATTTATTTAGATTAAACCGATTAATTATTTAGGTTACGTTCCAACGAACTGATTTGGGAACGTTATCCACTGAGAAAGCGTTTTGTAACCAGGAATGGAGTTCGTTCCTTTTTTGCGTTCCGAGGTGGCTCCGAGATACTAACAGGTTAGTCAGCGTTTTTTGCGACCGTAACCTTTATTATGGGTTAGACTCTCAAAGTATGGCTCTAACCGGTACGGAAAATAAACCGTTTTCAAGCCCTGGTCTTAAGAGTCCCCGGTAAGCTCGGTTCTCCATACAAACGTAGTTACGCTCTCATTTTAAAATGACTAGCTAGTTTGCTCTGAAACTTTGTACTTAGAATAAGTAAGGCAGGCCTGTAATTAGTTTATGTAGCTTCAGATACCATAGTAAAAAAAAACCAGCGTATTTAAGTTTTTCATACAAAACTTGTTTTTGCTGTATTTCGTTTGTTTTATAAACTAGGGCCATATAAACTAATTACAAGCCTAGATATACCTCATGTCATTGTGTATGCAAAGTTTCATTACAGTCCAACACGTAGTTTCAAAATGAGAACGAATCTTTCATTCAAACATTGCTATTCCAATAGTGGAACAAATTAAGCTCCTGATTTGGCCTAGAAAAATCAACAGAAACAAATACATCATTTTTGAAGAAAAAACACAGTTTCAACCTGATCTAGCGACAATTGCACAAATAATCAAATTAAAATCATGCAGGATTAAATGAAATGGATTTAACGATTGAAATACACAAATGATTGTTTCTGTATGGCATACCACCTTGAAGGATATTTTGATCGAATTATTTCCTATTAATATTGTCGAGTCTTATTTTATCGAGTTATTTATACCTATAGTTCAATTCTCATTCTATCTTTATAAAGCTGGGTGTATGTCACCCGTACTAAATTATATAGAGAATCTAAGGGATGTTTACAAAAATAACAGCTCTGCTTTAAAAAATACGATTATTGTTGATTGAACGATTTATTGATTCATTCCCACATATCATTTATTATTATAAGTATTAACTCTTCTGGTAAAGATTAGTAGGTGTTTTAGTAGCATAACTCAAGAGCGAGGTTTAGGAATACGAATAGTAATCACCAGTGCACAGGGTTTTTGATCAAGGTAGCAGTTTTTCTGTGCCTATATGGAGTCATGATCGTTCAGGGCTCCAGGGTAGGCAGTTTCTCTGTGCCTGTATGCAGTCATGGTGGTTCGGCAGTGCCTTTCCGTCTATATGGACCGCATGCCACTAGTTATCACCAGAGTCCGGAAAATCCATAGCAGAACAAAAGACTGTCGCAATCAAACTAGTGTTAGAAACATTTTTTTATCGATATCGATAGTTGTGTAATATGAGAAAAGAACGGCCGACCAAATAAAAAATAATAATAATACAAAGTTTCACATAGGTTTGTATCATTATACAGATACAGATGCAATTTCTTCCTCGAAAGGTACGTCAGTACACACAGCAGCACATGACATCTTATTGCGTTTGTTATAGTGATAGGAGTAGATAATCATTAATTTTTCAACATTCTCTGGGAGAAGACTGTTTCACTCATCACTATAAAGCCATTTATGTATACTAAATGAACGTTCGAATTCACTCGACGTCAAGGGAGCAAATTTATAAAACTCATTGTTATTGGTATAATATAAGTTACGTTGCGTTTTAGATGGATGGTTTGTTTTATATGTGTTATATATAAAATAAACCCTTAACTTACCACTTCCTTCTCGTTTGGCGTAAATGATTATAAAATAATTTACCTAAACATATCAGTATCATTTTTTTTCAGTCAAAACTTACTCGATATCGATAAAAAAATGTTTCTAACACTAGTATGATTGCGACAGTCTTTTGTTTTGCTATGGATTTTCCGGGCTCTGGTTATCACGAACATAATGGTTAGGGTATAGCGACTACGAGCTCAGAAGCGCTGCACACAGCGCTGGTATGACATTTGCCAGGTTTTGCGAATACAATAGGGATGATGATATTGGACACGTATTTTTTCTTTCCTTACATAATAAAAAAAGGCGATTCATTGAATTAAAATGTCACGTGACGTCACTCATAAGTACAAATTTTACTTAGAAGTGACGTCACGAGCCCCCACTCCTAAACTTTAATGCGATTAATCTGAGATTTTTTTCATTATTTTGAAAAAGCAAAAGATACGTGTCTAATATTTTTTTATTATTTAGCTAACGGATTAATTAGAATTTTGATTTTAATCCCCACTCATCATGCCTATTGCACGGCTATACCGAGTTCTGACTTGAGCTAAAGATCTGACCACTGCTACACTACATACAATTACATATGTACCTTGCACGCAATGTCTGGAGGCCACCGTGTTAGCTGCAATAAACCGGTGACCTACATTTAGTATATCATCAACGTTCAGGACTTCAGATAGGCCTTGTATCAATAAAACTCTGTCAAACATTTCATTTTTTGAAAATCCGTCTTATACATCGAAACGCTGTTAAAACTCATTAAGAGTCCCCAGTAAGCTCGGTTCTCCATACAAACGTAGTTACGCTTTCATTTTCAAACGGATAGCTAGTTTGCTCTGAAACTCTGTACTTAGAGTAAGTTTAGGTATATGCAGGCCTGTAATGTAGCTTCAGATACCATAGAAAAATACAGCGAATTTAAGTTTTTCATTCAAAACGTGTTTTTGCTGTATTTCGTTTGTTTTATAAACTGCAGGCATATAAACTAGTTTTAGGCCTGGATATACCTCATGTCATTGTATATGCAAATTTTCGTTACAATCTAACTCGTAGTTTTAAAATAAGAACGAAACTCCGTTTGTATGGGAAGGTGAAATTCGGCCGAGCTTACTGGGGACTCTTAAAGTTAAACATTCGGAATTTCTCAAATAATGCACTTATACAGATTAATTATAGACATATATATTTAGTCGGGTCATAAGTTCTGTCAAGTATTTTGAGTGATAAAAACAATCAACGAACTACTTTTAAATCGATGATGTAAGTATATGGTTCTTAAAGCTTTGGTGAATTCATATAAATAAAACAAATTTTGTAACCTTGCCGGTTTCTTATAACTTCCAGCTTTCCTTGCAAAAATCCTCAAAAAATACGCAGAAATCAGTCCCTATTTTGTTTTTGTGAAAAATGAGCATGGTTCATGAGTGAAATAGCTGGAGAAGAAACTTGTTGTTAAGTCAATTGTTGATTGCAAAACATACACTGAAATTGAGATTTTACGTAAAGAGTTATTTCATAACAAATTGTAACACTTTTTACCCGACTGCGCAACGCAAAGGAGGGTAATGTGTTTATCAGTCTATGTATGTATGTATGTTTTTTTTACCCACTTTTGCAGCGATATTTCCACAAATCGCTGGCCCAATATTATAGGGTTCTTTCTATGTTTCACTTTTAGGGAATTGAAGTTTGAACATTGTCATAGTGACATATAGTCTAATTTTAACTACGCTGAAAATGTAACATACAACCCTGTAATATTAGGCCAGCGAAATGTGAAATCAAACATGGAATCATGTAATCTTATAAAATCTGCATTCTAAATTCTAATAAGTTATATTGTACATTGAAATAAAACAACTTAACGGATTATATCGCGTATATTATCTCATTTTAGTTCCCGACGTTTCGGAAGCTTTTCAGCTTTCCATGGTCACGGGTGGACTGAGAAAAGATATATTTTCCTCTGTCAAAGTTACAATTTGTGCAAACTACCCATTTTTGAAAAACAAATAAAGGTGTACATACATGCCAGATGGGCCTAAGCTGTAAAGATAGTTACACATGTGCCAGAAGGGCTTAATTATTTTATTTTAATAATTTACCAACCAGCATTTCACAAATGAACTGAAATGAAACGTCGGGAACTAAAATGAGATAATATACGCGATATAATCCGTTAAATTAATTTACTTCAATGAGTAATAATCGCGGACACAGAAGAAAATATTAAGTTATATTGTAATTTGATTTGTAAAGGATAAGTTTAAAGCATGTCTTTGCATACGAATTAAAATGTCTTTTACTTTATTCGACTGATCAAAATCTTGCGACAGAACTTATGAACCGACTAAGTACATACGAGTCAGCGCCATATTTGGTTTAGGGAGGGTCAACTCTTCGTAAAAGAAACTAAACGAGTAGTGATGTCACTACGACAATTTCAATAATTTGAAGAATTGATCTGGATATAAGAGTGTATAAAAAACCATGAGTTTTATTCATACTATGAGTGGCGCGGACCGCCGGCACCTCACCTTATCACAAACTTCAATATTATTAAAAACTTACTGATATTCTGCTCTTCACATTCCCTTAAAAACTTGAAGATATACAGACACACAAGTTTAGCTATAGGTATTATATAGCCAACACCACCACTGTCACTAGACATAATTAATCACTATAATTTATAACACGCGTGTGTGTGTAAAAGCGGAGAAAACCGTGACTTATCCACAAAATATTAACACTATATAAGTTCCAAATAAACTTGATAAATATATATTTAGAGCTATATATATCACTACCGCTAATCACTGATGCACAACAATGACTAAACAACGCAAGGTCATACTAATATTATATTATCTAACAATGCTAAAGCAATGTAGACTTCTGAGCGTGTAAAGTGGAGCTCAAATTATGTGTTGAGGCAAGATTAAAAGTAGTGGTGTTCTATTTCGTATGCGTGGTGACTAAATATTTAAAAGAACTCATTTTTATAAAGTCTAATAGGGATGTCGACAACTTTTTTCTGTTTATAGAACGACCTGTGAATAATAAAACTACTGATTAAAAACTAATTCAATCTCGTAAAGACTCACCGAGATACAAAAATGTTATTTTTTTTTTTTTAAATATTATAGTTAGTAATGAGGTAGCCTGGGAGTTTTTCTTCGCAGCGTTTCTTTTCTCCTTAGTAGTTGTGAAATGCTGCTTGGTAAATTATTAGAATAAAATTATTAAGCCCTTCTGGCACATGTGTAACTGTCTTTACAGCTTAGGCCCATCTGGCATGTATGTACACCTTTATTTGTTTTTTCAAATATGGGTAGTTTGCACAAATTGTAACTTTGACAGAGGAAAATACATCTTTTCTCAGTCCACCCGTGACCATGGAAAGCTTCCGAAACGTCGGGAACTAAAATGAAATAATATACGCGATATAATCCGTTAAATTGTTTTATTTCAATGAGTAATAATCGCGGAAACAGAAGAAAATATTACATTTTTGGACTTTCCCAAAAAACGCTCCATACTAAAACCGTGTGACGTCACACTTTCTTATTTTGCACAGTCTTTTAAAACATCCAAAAAAGTGACATGGTCTTCTTATTCCATATTATGAAAGATTTTATTGATTTAGACACTGGACTGAAACTCCCGCTTCGCTAGTGCATATAGTTTAGGAAGTTCAAGTTAACGAATTTTAGATACTAGAAAATTAAAAAAAACGTATATTTCCCGATATAAGTGCAATATAAAGTTTTGGGTTACAAGTACAATCAGTTCCTTATATAACACACAATGCTGCAAAATTTCAGCTTTGTACACTCAACAGTAATTAAATTGCTTGTTTTGTCATTTTGGTTTTTATTTTTTATCTCACGAATAAAAGCGTATTGGGGTCTAATTCTTACACCAAAATACAGCTAATAGTAGCGTGTATTTTTTCTATATCCCCTATGCCGTTTTATTTGTTTGCTATTAATTATTTGCGCTCATACGCCATGACATAATTAAGTTTCACGCTAACATGACTCGTATGTCAATGGGCGTCGGTCTATATCGGTCTAAATGCCTTGACGCTGAACCCGCAATGCGGATATATCGGTCGTTGGCGTCCAAAGGGTTAAAGCAGAAGGGATTAAATCCAATTATTACTGTGAGCCAATTTTGATTATTTATGGTAGTTATTAATACTTATTCTCCATTTTCTCATTGTGTGAGAGAGGATATGAGAAAGAAAGGAGTACGTGCTGAAATGACGAATAAGAGAGATGAATGGAAGAAGAAAACATGTTGTGCCGACCCTACGTAAGTGGGATAAGGGCAGGGAGGTGATGATTAATACTTATTCTCCGAAATTGGTAGGTGTTAACTAGTATCCCTTTATTATAAACAAAGATCAGAAACAAATGAAAAAAAATTCGACGATACTGGACTTGAACCAGTGCCTTGAGCCAGACCCCTTTATTTATACAGTATCCCTTTATTTTATACTAGGAAGTGCCTGCAACATCGTTCGCGGAGGAGAAAAAGTCATAACCCCTTTTTTTTCCAGCGTAGTCGGGTAAAAAGTATCCTATAACCATCTAGAGATACCCAGCTACCCGTGTACTATAAATAATTGAAATCCGTTTAGCCCAGACCTCCGAATAGTCCGTTACAATATAAAAAAAAAACTTCAATGTACAGAAATTTAATTTTTACAACTTTATAATAGTAAAGATATTCCATTTATAATTTAACAAATTCGAAAACAGAACGGACTCGTTCCGACCTGCGCACATCTCTAAAATAAAACAGCTTTTTACGATCAAAAAGGCGTATATAACTGGAATAACGTAGCATTTACTACATTGTCGTTAGGTTTAAAATGGCTAGTATATAATATTAAGATCAATAGATAAGTTATCTAAAGATAGTTGGAAGCGAGATTAGGTGATCAAGGTCGTTATTTCATCTTAGAACATTTATCTATGGAAAATACGTTGTAAAGGTAAGCAATTTCAAAATTCATTGCAAAAGTTGTTACATTGGAAAATACATATTGATTTCAATGGTTGGGACGGATTGTAATTTTTATTAAGCGAATAAATTGCGTTGTTTCCTTGGTAAAATAGTAGATTGTTTGACAAGGGGATAAAATAAGTCATTATGACACGAAGTGATATTTGAACGAGCTCACAAAGTGAGCGAGGACAAATATGTCTGAGTGTCAAAATGGCTTTTAGCCACGTGTTAAACACTCTGCTTTTCACTTCGACTGCGAGAAAATAAAAAATACTTAACATTAAAATTTCATGAAAACCTATTTCATGAAAAACTAAAAGGACAGTTTGAGCAATTCTATAGAAAGTTTGGCCAATCTGATCAGGTTGGTTTGTTTGTTTTTAATTTTTTGTAAGGAGCATGTAGTTGGCCGCAAGTTTTTTTTTCAGTGTCATAGAAATTTGTATGGGATTATATGACTTTCTTTTAAACCCTAGGGGCTAAATGTACTATTTTAGTCTTGATTCGCGAAACTAATATGACGTACTTTTTGAACAGGAGAAGTGAAAAATATATTACAATAACTACTAATTAGTCCGTCAGATCAAAATCATCAACCAAAAAAAGAAAAACATAAAGCGCGTCAAAGTTTGGGAGTGGGGGCGCATGACGTCACGCCGTGTGACAAACGGTTCAACGGCGTGACGTCACGGGGAACTTTAACGGTCTATATCTTCATCTTTTGTTCAACTGACAAAAGATAAAATACGTGTTCAATATAACTGTCGGACTATTGTATTTTTTTAGGACACAAGCCTATTGTTGATAGCTACTCATTTCCTCGTCAGAAAAGGACTGCTTAGGAATTTCTTAGAGATGTACCGACTAGTCACTGACTAGTCGGGAAAGCCGGCTATCCGGCTACATTTATAGTCGGCGACTAGTCGGCGAAAGATACCGAATATTCGGTATATATGACTTACTGGAAAGAAAATAAACTACCAATATTTGCGTCAAGTTTTTTTGTTTGTCTAAAACAAATAGATAATTTCACTGATTATCTTGATTTTTTTTATTATAATAAGAAACACGCGCCGGCTGGTGTAACAAGTAAATCACTAAAACGTAAAAAAAACGAACTTGTCAAAACGTGAACACATGACGAGTGGCACGAGGCGCGATTAGAGAACTGAAAATGAAACAAACGTTCCCTATTGCAAGCAAACTTAGCCGAAACCAATGATCGGCGTTACCGACGAGTCGGGCACCTGAGCGCCGATTTGACGGCTAGTCAGCCAAATCCATAGTCGGCCCATCTCTAATATATATAATGTAAGGCTTCAAATCATTCGGCAACAAGCAAGCAAGAAGAAAAATGTATGTATATGTGTGTTTGTATGTCTCGGATTGTTCGTACATTGGAACCCTTACTATGAAGCTTCATGTAGCGAGCGTGTCGACTAAAATCAGATTTTGTATGAAATATTACCATAATACAATACGGTATTTAACGTCAAGAATAACTTACTTTTTTTCGAAATCTGTATGGAGTTTGAAGAAAACAACCGCCTCGACATTCTAGTTTTTTTTTAATTCATCAGCATTAATATCTGCCATAACAAGTATTCTTAAGAAATATATATTTAAGAACAGGACAATGTTACCCCCCCCCCCCCCCCCCCCCCCCACCTCCCCCATAATAATAATTTTATTATAAATACTTATAATAGCGTAGTCAAAAGTGCAATTTTAAAAACTTGAAAGCGGGCGAAAATATCTGTGAAGTCCTAACGGCCCTAGCAAGAGTCAAGATTGATGCCGGGGACTGTGAGCGCAAAAAAAAGAAGTCTTCGGGATAATTTTATTATTTATTTATTATATATTTATTTATTAAACAAAGTAGATATTTCTTATTTCTAAGACAGTTACCTGCAGAACTGTATTGTACAGTTTGATTGCAGTGTAAAGTTTGACTGCAGATTCTGTCTTGGCTGTCTCTTTTAGCAATAGCGATGGCAACTACATTTTAATAATGAATATTGTAGATAAACGAAAAAATATTGGACACATATTTTTAATTTTTTTATGTAATCAAAAACAACGGAGATAACATTGAGTCAATATGTCGCGTGTGGTACAGAGTCGTCACTGTACGGTACAGATTATACCTAGTAATGACGTCACGAGCCCCCCCACTTCTAAACTTTAATGAGATTTATCTCAGTAGTTTTTGATTAATTTGAATAAACAAAAAATACGTCCAACATTTTTTATTAACTAGAATACGGAATAATTTGAATTTGGATTTTCATACCCTGTCGTCATGCCTATTAGGCTTACTTGAGGTCCCTTTTTTGACCACAAGATGGAGTGAAAAAATAGCAGTAGTTTATTTTATTCCTTGTATTTAAGATTCCGAGCTTAGAGCATTTAAGCACTGGAAATGCCATAGGAATACATTCCTCTCTGCTAAAGTAATCGCGAAATCTCCGGTTAGCTTATACGGTAAATTGTCAGTGTGTGGGTGTTTATTTCTTTGTAGGTGATTTCTTTTGATTGTGTGCGTTTGTGGAAATAGAAATGTTTCCGTAGTGTGCTGTACGTGTTTACCTCACCCCCCGCTAAAAATGCATGAAACATTTGTTCGGTAATGACACGGCTTGTCATTTCCATTAGTTAAATGCTCCAAGATTCCGAGATAAGTGTGAAAATAAGTTTCTGTCAAAAAATTCACTTTTGTGACACGCTTTTATTGCCGACTGTACTTTTCTTTGAACATCCATCAACTACTCACCGAGACGATTCTAAAGAGCCCAAACTCGGTAGGATTGAATTATTTTATTATAGAGTTCCTATGACCTCCTTCCTGCTCCATCATCAGATCAGCTCGATGGTATCATACTATTGCATTGTCACCAAACTTACATTAGTATGCCAAATTTTAGCTCAATTGGAAACCGGGAAGTGAATCAAATTTAACTTGCAAGATTTGATTACAGACCGACACAGACAGATGAAACTAAATAAAAGCTTGTAAAAAATGACTACAGTCAATTATAAATAAGAGTCACCCGAGACTTGTTTTATTGTATGTCTGTCAGTTGGGCTTTTTTAGCCCTCGACAAAAAAGAGTGTATAAGTTTAACGTGTCTGTGACTGTGTATATGTCTGTGGCAAATTAGCGCGCATGCGGATGGACCGATTTGAGTTCGGCTTTTTATCCCGAGTGTTCTAAGCTTTGTTACATGAAAATCGGACCACTCGTCTCTAAGATATTCAGCTTTTAGTGGAACAAGTGACCGGATCTCCGTCAATATTAAAGCTAGGAACTCCAAATTTTGTTGTTATGTTCATTTGTGCCGGGGGGGTTTGTAATTTTTTTATTTTTTTTTACTTATTCTCAGCAACAGCTTCCTATTTCGTATTAGAATCGTTGTTCGTATTTATCTCTCACCCTGACTTCAGCTATTTTCATTTTCAGAAGTTAAAATAATATATTTCATACAAAATATGATTTATAATCTTTGGCGTAACAATTTACAAATGGTGGAAACTTGTGGGATACGAAAGAGGGTAAAAATAAAAAATAAAAAGGTCTTACGAACTAAAGTAGAGGCCAGAAATGTTGAAAGAAACGCTGCAAGTTAACAGAAAAGTACTGATTAGAGTCGATGTTGAGCATTTGCCCACTCTACCGAGCACAACACAAAGCATTGAGCAATGCTCATGTTACATCCAAGCATTTTTAATGCTCAATTCATTCTAGCATTTCAGTTCATTACTGATGTACTTTGAACTTAGCAAGTTGACAGTAGACAAGCCATGACAGTAGCTTGACATGCTTGGCTTTTAGTGCATCAAGCATGAATGCTCTCGCCATGCTCGTGCAGAAAACTTACCGATTTCGTAGAATCCTTGACAAGACATATTTCAAAATTGCTCAATTTACTAAAAAGTCAAGGAATGGACGAGAAATTTAATTTTTGCGAAACAGTTGTGTCGGGTACATAGTATTTTTGGACACAAATGTAGTGCCATCTGGCACATATCTCGTTGCACTTGTTGGTTAGTTTCGGATCAGGACTCAGGATGGGATTGTAGGTATTTTTGTGTTCACTATGAACAAACACAAAACAGCCGTTGATTCGTCACTCCGCCGTCGTCTGCCCCCCCGTCTCGCTACTCGCATACCTAAGGCGCGGCACAGCGGTATTGATCAAGCTACATATAAAGATATCTTCCGTAAATATTAAATACGACGTCAATTATATCCCAAACAAATTGAACGTATTCATCAATACATAAACCCATGTTTATGTGCATATTTTAGCTTCCAAATAAAGCATTACGCAGCATCTACCACTTCCACAGCTAACATTTCACAAAGGACACTACGATTTGCAGACATTCAGGGTTTTTTCATACATGGACACATTTTTGTCTCCTAAAACTTAATTAATTATCTAGGTTGATTTTGTCAGCATGATAATTTAAAAGTGTTTACACATTTACTTAAAAGTTACATGTAATAAAACAACCCCGCGTTTGCAACACAAAGTTTTAAAGTAAATAATTTCAGGCACCCATTTTGATAAAGATGACAAAATTCTATAGATTTTCAGGACTGTTCAATAATCGCAGCGACAGGTGACAAAGGTGGAGTTTTAAATTTTAACTGTCTGGCTATCACGGTTCATGAAATACAGACTGGTGACAAACCGACAGACGGACGGATAGCGGAGTCTTAGCAATAGGGTCCCGTTTTGCCCTTTGGGTACGGAACTCTAAAAAGGACGCTTTACTTCAAACTCCTTGAAACTATACCCCCTCTTACCACTGGCGAGGACTCAATTAAACGGTCGCTATGTAAATATGTATATATACAATAATCGTTTCTGTGGCAATTGTCATTTGTCGCTTTTCTGGCAAAAATTATATCGTCTGTTGACAAAAAAACACTAACTATAACTGTAGCTTGACAAGTTATTTCGTGACACTCCCATGGTCTGCGGGTGACGGGGGGAAAGACAGCGGGGGGCGGGTAAGAGTGCGCGCGGCAGGGTCACTGCTCCGCCGCGCACACGTCATACCGCCCCCTCTGCCATTCCCCCCGTCACCCGCAAACCATGCTAGTTCAGATTCAGATTCTTTATTGGTAACTGTACATTTCAGTTACAAGTTAATTACATTGTTTATTATTTTATATCATATCATTATCATTATATTTATATTTTCATACATTCATATGTAGTGTCACGAAAAAACTCATCAAGCTATTACAATTCCATTTGAAATAATGCTCGCATCTCAGTATCGATGTCGTACACGGATACCAAATTTTGAAGAGCAGAGACAGATATTTTAGAGAGTTTTGGTCGTCAATAGGTGATATTTATAGGACGAAAACAGTCATGAAAATATTTTTTGTCATCTTTTATGAAACCAGCAGGCCCATGATGGTTGCGTTTGTCACGCAATAGGAAATTACATAGCTGCTGTCACCTTCCGACACGTACGTGAGTGCGAGAGTGACAGACGCGTTACCGCGTTACCATATCATTTATCGCGTGATATACGCGACCATCATAGGCCTGTAGGACTACATAACTCGTTTATCAGTGTCAAAGTAGTATGTAAGTAGTATGAAAAGTCTTACCTATTGGTAAACTGGCTGCTGAGTTGGGTATGGAGGACGCGCCGCCGCCCGGCGACGGTGGCGCCGTCAGAGTCGAGAGGGCCTGTCGGAATAAGTTTCTATTACAAAAAATACATTTCAGTTTGTGAAAAACTTTTTTGCCGACTGTACTCAACGAGACGATTCTAAAGAGCCCAAACTCGGTAGGATTGGGTTATTTTATTACAGAGTTCCTATTCTACCTTCCGGCTCCATCAGGTCAGCTCGATGGTATCATAATATTGAATTGTCAACGAACTTACATAAGTATGCCTTTCAAATCAATCGGATACCAGGAAGTGCTTAAAAAATCTTTTGCAAATATTAAAATCGCAACTTACATACGAACGTTGCAAGTCAAATTAAAGCCTGTAAAAACTTTTAAACAAAAAAATAACCCCGACTCCAAAAAAAACTAAAAAGTAAAAAATGTATAGATTGAGTATACAAACGGTTACTTGTAAGTAATTTGAAGAAACTGAATTATGGCGTTATTTTTTACTTTTTAGTTTTTTTGGAGTCGGTTTTATTTTTTTGTTTAAAAGTTTATTTATTTTATACTTTTTAGTTAATCGTTACTTAAAAGTGTATCTTGTGACGATTCGAACAAGCCCAAACACGGCTAGGATACATTATTTTATTACATAGATCTGGTGCCTACCTTCCGGCTCCATCATCAAATCAATTTGATGGTACCATTCTCATCAGGAACATTTAAATTTGTGATTATGAAGTTGCTTAGCTAAATTAATCAAGATATTTTGTCGCCACCCGTAAATCATTTATCATTGAGGAGTTCCAATGGCATTCTGTGGTCTTCTGCATCAGTTCCACTTCACCAATTTACACTTTCTGAATGCAAATGCTTATTGTGTTTCTTATAATACCAAAATCGCTATATGTATGCCTACAATATTTGAAGAGTTCCTTCAATTCCTCATGGATTCCATCATCAGATCTTCACCAAAATTAAATGGGACCAACTAGAAAGTACCTTCTATAAAACTAAAAAAAAAAATTGAAATCGGTCAAATAGTCTTTGAGTAATCGGTGAAAAACCATAAAAAAAAAAACATTCCGTCGAATTGAGAACCTCCTCCTTTTTTTGGAAGTCGGTTAAAAAGGGTTATAACTTTTTTCTCCTCTGCGAACTAAATTGCGATCACCTTCTACTTGTATAATACGAAAGAAGTAATTCTTGAAGCCAGGGCTCGGAAACCGGTATTCTTTCATTCAAAATAACCGGTATTTTTTTTCGTTATTTTCCTTTAGTTATGAGATTTTTGTATATTTTATTAAAAATCTAGAACTTGAATCAGGTGTCTTCAAACATATTTCTCTTCTCCTAAAAGCACTTTTAAAACATTCCAGAAATAGCGTGTATATTAGAAGATTTAGCAATACCGGTTCCGATCCTTGTCTTGAGCAATTGTATAAAAAACAGAAGCGTCTTCTGAAGAAATCCAAATAATTCAAAACCGAATATGTGGAATAGAAATCGTTTAATTGTATAAGTTCCACCGGCAGCAGTAGTAGTGAGTGAACATCCAAAGTAAAGTTGCGATAGCTCAATTAGTTGGTCAGAGCACGTCTGATTAATTAATTTATTTATTGCAGGCATCTATGGCCCATAGATAAATACCTTACCATCTACCACATATATTAAAATATAATTAACACTTATTTATTTTATACAATAATGGGACTGTTTGACACATGCATCTTACAACAGTCAAGCCTGTCCGCTATAGAACGCAGGATGGGGTTGGGGCTGGCCCGTATCCGGCGCACCAGGGATGTGCATCGTTTGCGCATAGTACATAGAAGCAATCTATGCGCGCTTCAGCAAACATCCCTGACGCGCTACCGAAGCGAGGCAGCCCCACCAGCAGTTAAAGAGGAGGCCGCAAGTTCAAATCCTGCTTGCAATTAGTAGGTCGTATTGATTTTTCCCTTTACAATCGAACTCTGTGTTATAATATTGATTTGACTAACAGTTGTGGTATTTCCAGATAAAAAAAACAATAATTATATTGATTCAGTTTCTTCATTGAAGAACAGCGCCATCTCTCTCTCTCTGTCCTAATACTTGCTGGAGAAGCAATGGGGCAGAGACGAAGCGTGATACGCATGTCTTGGAGTATGGCTAATGCACTTAGCATTTCAAAACAAAAAACACAGAGGGCACTACTAGTGCTAACTAGATTGTGTTCGAAAATTACAAGCCACGTACGTAAAGTTGCGATAGCTCAGTTGGTCAGAGCACATCTGCGTTAAAGAAGAGGTCACAAGTTCAAATCCTGCTTGTAACTTAGTAGGTCGCATTGATTTGACGACCGGTTTAGCTCAGTGGGAGTAACGTTGCCTGCGAAGCTGAGGTCCTGGGTTGCAATCCCAGTAAGGGAAAATTTATTTATTTATTATTATTATATTACAATGGTGTAACATTACAGAGAATTCCATGGCGTTACAACAATTCCTAATTACTATTACTTTAGGCTACATTATTGCACATTGACATACAAATATTTCTGTGATGAGTATAAATATTTGTTCCTGAGTCTTGGATGTTCTCTATTTATATAAGTAATATATCTATTAAATATATCGTCGTCTAGTACCCAAAACACAAGCCTTATTAAGCTTACCATGTGAATAGTTCGATTTGTGTAAAATTGTCCCGTAATATTTATTTATTTATATTTTTTTCCTTTACCATCGAACTCTGTGTATAATATTAATTTAAGCAACATCTGTCTCCCTCGTACTTAAGCCGTACGTACCATGTGCGAGCTAGACGGGTCTACGTGTGGCGGCGCGAGCTCAATGGAAGCGCATTTGCTGTTAGACTTCTTCTTCCGCAGTCCGAATTTGCGGCGGTCCTTTTTGACGTTCGGTGAAGCGCCCTCTAACGAGACCTGCTTTAAATGACACAGATTAGGTAATTTTTTGTTGCAGTTATATTATCTATACTGTTATAAAGATGATTTTCTACGAAAATCTTGATGTTTTACCATGACTATCTTCGTGATTTTTTAAGTAAATTTCATCACTAATATTCTTGAAATACAAAGATCAAAATAATGAAAAAATTTCAAGACTCAGACCGGAATTGAACCAGTGCCTTGTGCCTTGCTGGGGCGCTAGCTCTGCCAAGTGAGCTACAGAGCCCAGTCAGCTTGTCTTAAAATGTTGTCACTACTTGTTACAAGATCTTTGCATTTTTGCATTTTAACCGGAAATTCACTTTAAAAGTCACGAAGATCGTGATGGTAAAACATCATGATTTTCGTAAAAATCTATGTTTACACTACAGCGACATCTCTAGCTAGCATATGGCAACTGTAAAGTTCGCTCTGTTAGGGTGAACATTTAGTGTCCTAGATGCTCACCAGGTGCGCTGACGGCGAAAAGCCGGTTCAAATGTTATAAAGTTGCCAAAATGAAATGTCTGTACATTGAAAATATTTTCTCTGCAATTTTGTCGAGATACCTCACCAAGGCCGCCCCCATCCTATTCCTCCATCCATCTTTTCGACACATATTCTCTATATCAGTCTACCTTTACTCATGGGTGAGAAGCACCCTGAACCGACGAGCTTGTGTGAAGAGATGCATGGATGTATATGAAGCGAAACAAGTGTGTAAGGACCGTAGAGTCTGGCAATCGGTAGTCTCTGCCTACCCCAGTAGGATACTGGCGTGAGTGAGTATATGTATGAAGATATTTACAAAAAATACGTGAAACGGACTATATGAAGATTACTCAATCGATTTTTTTTTCCTGACGATGTTGAAGCATATAAATCACGACACAGATGTGTGTCGTGATTTATATGCTTCAGCATTAGGGCATATTTCAACTTCTGGACAGACAACCGGGCTTTCCCCAGCTCCTGGACTCTTTACAGAGGACCACCAGCCTCTGATACAAAACTTACATCTGTGTCGTGGTGTATCTGCTGCTGTAGCTCCAAGGCATCCAGAAGCCGCTGCAACTGCTGGACAGACAGCTGGGCCTGTCCCAGCTCTCGCGAGGCGTTCTCCAGTGGACCACCAGATTCTGACACAAAACCGACACATTAATCTTGTCACACATTATTAGGGCTTAGTTGCGTAAAGGGAATTTTCAAAATAACGTGTATACAGTACCTTCACTTGTTGTCCTTTTTGGGCTCATTTTGCTCAGAATTAAGAGCACTATCGATTTCACGGATATTCGTAATTAAAAAATCAATAATATCGCAAGTTTTGTAACGCTCGTAAAAAATGTATTGCTAGAATATCACTAAACTGACTTTGACGAACATATTTTTTTAAAATCCATAGGTACTCCTGATTCTGAGCAAAACGAGTTTATAATCTGAGACAGCAAGTGAGTGGTACTCGTTTTTTTTGAAAATGCCTAAAAATATAATTTATTTAATTACCTTGCGTGTAGAACTGTTCGGGGTTACGCATATACGAAGGAGAATACGAACGTAACGCGACGTCCGAAACGTCGATAAATTACCAACGCAAGGTGTTTAAATAAATTATATCTATATGCGAGTACCTAATTCAAAGTCAGGTTCTAAAAAAAACCTGTGGTTTCACATAGGTTGGTTTTATATGTGACGAGTGGTGAACGTGTTGAAAGTAGCCATCTCCGGCCATGGATGGAACACCAGAGGAGCCAACCATTCGTTGTTGAAGTAGTGTAGATGGTTTTTCAATTAGATTCATTGCCGCCACGTTTTTGATATCTGCACCCACGTAGCCTTGAAAACGATTCCCATGACGATAATCTTGACATTCGAAATCGACCGTATTTGGGTAGAGGGCAAAAAGTTGGACACGTTAACTCATGTAATTATTTTTTCTTTGAAACTTTCCGTTGTGCAACATACAATTCACCATACAACTGTATTGAATATTTTCGTCGCACTGCGGAACATTTCAGTTTCGTCGGGTTTGTATGGTTAACTACGGCTAACGATGGTCCCACTTTTGGGTTTCAACCATTTCCCAGATTTAGCAAAAATCCACATTCCCACGACTTTAAAGTCATGCTAACGAGACGCACTTTTCAATGGCAGTGAAAATCATCGAGCATATTGCTTTGGTACAACCCCCTTGCTGAGTGTCGTCACAAAATATGGCGAAAGATGTTCTTTATTGTACAGCATAAATACATCATTTATGTGAAATTTCAAGCGTTTACGACACAAAATGCAACAAATATTACAGGTAAATACTAACAACCGTGCAATTCAGTTTTTGAAGTAGATAATCAACAATTCAATTCAAATAACCTTAAAGAAAAACATTATCATGCACCCGTACATAGAAACACTTCACAGAACAACATATTAGTAACCACAAGACATCAATAACAAAGTCAAGGAATATACCCGTATTATCCTCCTATAAAAAATGTAGATGGCAATAGGACATAAGGCTCAGGTTCGTTCAGTCCGTTTCTTAAAATGTCTGATCCTCAAAATGCCTTCTTCCAACGAACGTCTCTTTCCTATAATGTCTGTTTTTTGTTTCCTATGATGGCACTTTCCTAAAATGCTCGCTTCCCATTATGTCCACTTTCAAAAATATGCCGCTCCCACTAATGTCCGCTTGTTAAGATGTCTAAATCATGTATCCCATCAATAGAACTTAGAACTGAACCAAATAAAAAAAATAGGACCAATACGAAGGCACGACTTTTGGAATAAAATCGGTTCACACTTACTATTAATTTATTTTAGGTGAACATAATTATACATACATACAAATACTATCTCGCAAATTGAGAAACAGACACTTTAAGAATCATCATACATAATAGCAAACTGACAATGTGGAATGAAGGGCATTTTGAGAATTGGACAATTTAGGAAAGACACTGTATAAGTAGAGGAAATCATAGCAAACTGACAATGTAATTCTGTCAAATTTCATTGCTACACGCGTCACTAACATATTCAGTAAAAAAAACAATATTGACATTTGGCTAGTATTGGAGATTGATAGTATTTCCTATGAATGCCCATGACAGCGAGCAGTGACAGTATTCACAATTCACTTTCATATTTTAAATAGACAGGTCCGAAATACTAAATTTCTATCTGATTTACGGAGTGAGATTGTGGTGCCATCTAAGTTTAGATTTGCGTTTTCTGTATTACTATAGGAATCTACGATTCCTTGACTTTGTCACGATGCTCGATGGCTACCGATGTATCAAGTACAAACAAGCATGCAGCCAGTGTGAAAAAGCAAAAGATACTGTATAAGACAGATTTGGAGATGCATTGGTACCCCAAAGACTAACTTGTGCCTAGCATCATGTAAAGCAATAAGCGATATGTAGGACATGTATAGCTGTATTTCGCTTTGTGGCATGCCTACTAATAGGCATGATACTGGGTATGAAAATAAAAATTCGAATTAGTGCGTCAGCTAGATAATAAAAAAAATATTGGACACGTATTTTTTTGCTTTTTGAAAATAATAAAAAAATACTCAGATAAATCGCATTAAAGTTTAGGAGTGCGGGCTCGTGACGTCACTCCTAAGTAAAATTTGTACTTAGGAGTGAGGTCACGCAACATTTTGAGTCAATGTATCGCCTTTATTTTTCGATAATGTGAAAAAAGAAAAAATACGTGCCCATTTTTTATTAATCTACATGACCGACTAATTATTAAAATTTAGTCGCCATCCCTATTGTATTTACCGTAGATGAAAACAGAAAAAATATTAGTAAGGTACTAAAATAATAATTATAACTGAAGAGAGGACCCGGGCCGACTGTTAGCGTCCAATCTGAATCAAATGAAGAAGAAATAAGAAATCAATATGAAGGAGAAGAAATGGTTCTTCTCCTTTATATGTAAATTTTGATACTTATGTAAGTAAGTGATTACAATATTATGGTATCATAGAGCTGGTCATCTTTCGTCACAAGACTTAAGGTGACTTTAGAATTTTCAGTCTACTTAACCCAAGTTTGGATTTATTAGGTCATATACAGAGCATTTGACGTTCGTGCAAGATTAAAGAATGGCTTAAAAATATTTTTTGACAAAAAAAAATTGTTTTCATCTAAGGCCTTTCCGCGAACCATGTCCGTTGTGCCCTCAGCTGTGCCCAGGAATCGAACCCACTTACCTATGATCCAGCCGGCCAGGCGACCTCCCGGCGTCCCTGATACGAACCCCGCCTGCGGCCCTCGGATCGGCCCGGCGGTAGGGCTTACCAGCCCTATGGAGAAACACACTGTCGGTCGAGTGTTATGGATTTACTTGAGTTTTTTTATGAAGCACAGAATCGGGACGGTTGGAGTCCAAGGGAGGAGGCCTTTGCTCAGCAGTAGGATACAATACTCGAGTCTTTATTGAAAATGGTTTAGAACTGACGCGCATTCTGTCTCGAAATTAGAGCTTTTAAATAGGGTCTTTTGAAACGACATGTTCTGATTTAATGTTATTAAATTTTCACGCATTGTAACAACGTAATAGGACTTGCTTACGTATTTTATGTCTGTTTGTTTCTCACTTAAACAAGCCCCTGGTGTTCAGTGGTCATCACAGAACTGATTGCTAATATCAAAAGGCATATGTTTCATCACAAAATTGACAGGTTAAACTCTATTTAAAAATAATTTCAGTTTCGCTAAACCGTATGACTTTTAATGTAATGCCCATAAATATTTATTTAATTACTTCGCGTTGTTAGTTCTTCCTGCTATCAAGGACCATTAAAACAAGAGGACTGACACTTGCCATACTTTGGATCGTGTTCCGATCGCAAGGAGTTATTCTGGCAAAAACTAGATGGCGCCTCAAAACTAAACATTTATCGATGTTATAATTGAATAAGGAAACATAGTATAGTAACAATTAGTTTGCGAATAGCCAATAATAAATAAATTGTAACATTTAAATACTGTGTCATGCTTGCAAAGTTGAAAAATTGTATAAAATAATTCTTATACATAGATGGCGTTATACACATCGGGGAATGGCTTTTTGTATGGAGATGGTCAGTCTTCTTGTTTTAATGGTCCTTGCTGCTATGGACGTGACGCGACGTCCCAAGTGTCAGAAGGCTACCAACGATCCCGTACTGGTGTTAGTTAGATATCTCGCCAACTCAAACTTAATCTAACAAAGTTACACGAGAAGGGTACGTGACATGACCATTACGTCCAAACTGATATATGTCGCGTAACTATGACTGCGAGTTGAAATTTAACAAATCCATAACACTCGCGAAGTAGCGGTGCAGGGAGAAAGAAACAGCTGGAGAGTTAGCTTAACACTACAAGAACAGATAGAATATACCACACATGACTCCAAATTAGAAGTTAATATTTGGAGTAAAATTGCAGCATCTTCTATTATTACCTAGTGAAGCTTCGCCACGTGCAGTTAAGAGTAACTTATGCCCCAAATTAATTGATATTTGAGACAAAAAATAAAGCCGGAAAATATTTGAGTTCGTAACTGAACGCGGCAGAAACCAAACCTGATCTAAATCCTACAATCCTGAAAACACGTCATTTGGGATAGCATGCCTAATGATGCGCAAATTGCGGAAACTTTCCAAAATGCTTAAAAAAGGTCTTAAGTCTAGTGTTAACTTACATGTTTATACGACCTTTATTAAGCATTTTATAGTATATAAAATGTCTTAAGTCTAGTGTTAACTTACCTGTTTAAGAGTCCCCAGTAAGCTCGGCCGAATTTCACCTTCCCATACAAACGGAGTTTCGTTCTTATTTTAAAAATACGTGTTGGATTGTGACGAAACTTTGCATACACAATGACATGAGGTATATGACATGAGGTATGTAATATGTATAGGCCTGAAACTAGTTTATATGGCTGCAGTTTATAAAACAAACGAAATACAGCAAAAACAAGTTTTGTATGAAAAACTTAAATTGGCTATATTTTTTTACTATGGTATCTGAAGATTCTGAAGCTTCATAAACTAATTACAGGCCTGCATATACCTAAACTTATTCTAAGTACAAAGTTTCAGAGCAAACTAGCTAGTCGTTTGAAAATGAGAGCGTAACTACGTTTGTATGGGGAACCGAGCTTACTGGGGACTCTTAAAAGACCTTTTTAAGCTTTTTGGAAAGATCCGCAATTTGCACATCAGTAAGCATGCCTAACTACAGGGGAAAACGTAAATGGTTGGTTTCTTAGTGGAAAAATAAATGCAGTCCTTCGCCTTTTACCGCACAAAAGGTATTCTGTTTTTTATATATCTCGTTATCCATTATCCCAGATTTTCTTCACAAAATTTACTGATATAGTAACTAAAACATGATTTTAAAAGATGTAAGATACTGGATAATGTTTATATAAGGATATGTTTAATATTGCATGTTTCATGATCGAGCGATTTTGGCACATTTTTTCACTAAGAAGCTAGATTTAAGGGACAGATATAAGTCTTAAGAGATGACTTATTTTAACGAAAAACGTGACATATGAGACAAGATATTCAAATTTATGAACTAAATACGGATTATACAAACTACACTTCAGAACAGAAGCTACGCTAAAAGATTTCTAAGTAAATGAATGGAAAATTCTAGACAGACGGGAAATTACAACGAGTCTACAACTTCTAAATGTTCATGTTTAACTACTTTTACATGAGGGATGTACTTTTACATACTTTAGATTTGAAACTAATAATACAAAATTAAACAAATCTTTAGTATTAGCGTCTTATCTATCCTAACTATATTATAAACGTGAAAGTATGTATGTTTTTTCCACTTAATCTCAAAAAGTACTGGGCGATTTTTTAGGAAACTTTCCAGTTATGTACCTAATATATCAGAATAGGACATAGGCTATAATGTATGTCAAATTTCATCCCATTTAGGGACGAAAAAGGGGATGAATATTTGTATGGACACTAATATTTTTTTTACGCTAAGAACTTGAAATATTGGTAATATGCTTCACATTTAAATGAGTAAATTATCGAGTTTTGGGGAAAGACATTTACTTTTTATCCCGGAAAAATACCTTTTATCCGCGATAAACGAATCTAAGGCGGACGAAGTCGCGGCCGGCCGCTAGTACTATTATAAAGTTGTAACAATTAAATCAAATCAAATCAAATCATCATTTATTCACAGAATATATGGTAAAACATTTTGATCCTTAATATATTCGGCCTTTACGGCATGTGAAAATTTGTAAAACTTATTTTATTCCCTAGCTAGCTATAGCATGCATTCTTAACGATTATTTATTACATTTATAACATTCACATAGCTTTAAGCTGTTAGCATGTCAAGAAATTGAATTGAATTTGTACATTTATAATCTATATTCATTTTTATTCTAAGATTCATATAATAAAAATGTCATCATAAGTATTTAAAAAAATCTCCAAGAGAGTAATAGGCTCTGTCAATGAGTTCCTTTTTCAATTTTACTTTAAATATGTTTACATCCAATTTTTTCAATTCTACCGGCAAATTAATTTATATTTTAGAGGCCGTTCCTAGTAAGCTATTTCGTAGTAATGCTGTTTTGCCAGGTATTGTTTTGATATTAAATTTGTGACGCATGGTTTTAGACTCCATCGACTTTAGTTGAAACATATTGGGGTTTGATTTAACAAAGACTGCTACTTCGTAAATGTAAAGACTTGTCAGTGTCAAAATCTTTAGTTGTATGAAGTAAGGCTTACAACTATCCGTTTCTCTGAGGTTACAGATGGCACGTATACATTTTTTTTGTGTACCAAAAACAAGATTTTTGTTTGTGGAATTTCCCCAAAAAATAACACCGTAGCGAAGAATAGATCCAATATATCCGTGATATGCTAATAGTGCTGTGTTGGTATCTGATAATTTTGAAATTTTTCGAAGGGCAAATACAAAACAATTTATCCTTTTACATAATGTTTCAGTGTGTGTTTTCCACCTCATGTTGTTATCTATATCAATTCCTAAAAATTTGGCTACATTTGTCTGTTTTATATATTCAACATTATATGTTATGTCAAGATTTGTACAATTTGATTTAGAATTATCAAATTGCATTATTTGGGTTTTGTCAGTGTTAATTTTTAGTCCATTCGTTTGTATCCATTCAATTATAGTAGTAATCGTATGTGTTATTTCAGTCTTATATGTAGTCATGTTATTAGATTTAATTACCACGGTGCTATCATCAGCGAATAAGATCATGGGATGTCGTAGGTGTTTAGGCATATCATTGATGTAGATTAGAAAGAGAAGAGGTCCCTGAATGCTTCCTTAAGTCTGAACGTTGAAGGTATTTTAAAAAAATAAGTGATATCTGTCGTTGTGGCTTCATAACACCAAAACGGGTAAACGGATTACAACTATTTTTGGTACAAGGGTAGGTGGGCATCCACAGATGGTTATAGGATACTTTCTACTCTATTACGCTGTAGAAAAATACAAAAAAAGATGACGTCATAACTCCTCTACTTTTTTGTTTTAGGTTCGTGCCTCGGGTCAAAATGAATCTTATGGCCTAAAGAACAATCGTTCCGATTTTCACGGTTTTAACACGATTTGCAGGTTTTTTCATTTACTACTAGTCGATATTTCTAGACTAAGTAAGCACCATTCAGACGAACTATTTTTTTATCATCAAACTACTTTTATTCATCATTGCCATCAGCGTCAGATTTACTATTCAATCAACTGCTACGCTTTATCAATTTATGAATCTACTGTTCAATCTACTGTATCTATCCACTAAAACCACTTGTATCAAACACTTTACTCTTTTATTATCAATATTCAACATCAATACATTAAAGCACAAACAAACTGGAACAGTAGGAAGGATCACTAGAACATCTATAAATGGTTTTCAAATCGTCACTCACATTTTTCTTTATATCTACACTAGAATCCGTCAAAGACTCTGACCGTAATAGCTTCTTATGGAAAAACAACTGACATACTTCGGAATTACTCTCCATCTTCCTCGTCTGCGATTGAGATGAGATTTTAAGAAGCGGAGACAAAATTGAAATTTTACTAGTTATTAAGGAGTTTCTTGTAACTGATATTCTCTCTGGAAGTTTAGCTCTAATTGGATAAGGTATTGTGGTATTTTCGTGTTTTTCTAGCATGAATTTAATCAACGCATTCTCCGCATATTGCTGTGTTAGTCTCTGAAACCATTCGTCTTCATCGCTTTCATATTTTCCTTCGTTAAGTTCATTATTAATATTCGAAAAGAGGTCGTCGATAAGGTTTACATTAAGCGTGGATTGATGACCTAGACCTAACACGTCCAAACTGGGCAATGCTTCGCCATAATTAATGGTACTCAATGCTTTATCCACACCCTTTCGCAAATTAGGCATTATGAAGCTAGTATTAATAGCGATTTGTACTGTTTTTTTCTTGATTTTGTGCCTGATAATAGGAAATACTTTCGAATTGAACTGAGTCTCATCATCCAGCATGGTTTTTGGCAGCATAATACAATCTTCCCCGTAAATACTTCTTAGAAGGCTAAACCTTGATAAATTCTTGGTCACCTTTTCGTGTTTGTTCTTTAGTGTCGTGTACAGGTTAAGAATTTTATCGTGAATGCCAGGGGTGTTCTTTGATAACAGTGTTAAGTTTTCCAATAGACGAAGGATAAACCTCTCATCTATAATTTTAGATGTTCTTTCCTTAGGCCTCAAGGGTCCTAGCGGTGCGAAATCACCTGGTACGAAATGTTGTACGTCTTCAAATTCAAATTCTTCTTCTACTTGGTTCATTCTGTCTAGAACTATGGGTGTCTCATTTTGCACGGAAGCAATTAAGTGACATTGGGAATTATCATTACCATTTGGAAAAAATGATTGTTTTTGGTTAGAATGCAAATTATTTCTACAAAACTGCCAATCTTTCCTTCGGTGGCACTCAGTGTCGTGAAAGTTGATTTCGGAAGTAATTAAATTAGAACTAGAATATACTTGTAATGTTTCCTTCTTTCCTCTCTCAAGTTCCATTTCGCCTTGATGAGTGTAGACACTCGTGAAAGGATTCTTCGTTTTTATAACAGCCTGGTAACATGGCTTACATTGACTTGAAGCAGTTTTCATTACAACCCGATTCACAGATGCTTCATAGTTATTGCCAGTTTTTAAACTGGAATCAACAAGATTTATTTCATACGAATTAAAAGATTTCTCTTTTAATTTGTCTGGCAAACCCTTTATTGTTAATGTCGCGGTATCGTTGGATGAAGAGACATTTTCTAAGCCATGTTTTAAGACGGCTATCTTATTATCTTTTTTGATTGGGTGCGCGAGGTATTTGCCAGTACTGTCGTCTGCGGGTTTACTAAGTTTTTCTTTTACTAGAATTTGGGTGTCTATACCTTGATTATCAGTACAGTTCTTTTTGTCACTTTTAGAATTAATTTTCTTAGAAGTAAATAGAGAAGTCATCTTTTCTATTAATTCTTTCAAGAAGAATTGTCCCGTTTCAGAGTTATTAGTTTCAGTATCATTGCCATGTGAAGATTTTAAAGGGTCGAAAGTAAAAACACTTCTTGAAATTGTCTTGTGTATACTTTCAGTTTGTATGTCACATACAGCACCATAGTCAACTTTAGGTACTTGTAAAGTATCACTTGACGAATCTAATTCAGTGGTTGGGCTACTACTATCAGGGCTTAACATGCGTAAATATGCGTTCAGAAAATCTTCAGCTATCGCTTTTGACAGTGATGATTCACTTATAAGATGTTGAATAGTGTCTCGTAACTGAGGTAGTTCTGGAGGTTCTGGTGTGTGCTGCCCGTTAGTCATACATGTACCTGATAATTCGTTGATGTTATCAATCAGCGTTTTCGTTATTTCGATGTCAGTTTCCCTGGTTTTACCTCGCGCAGTTGTGCAAACGTATACAGTACTTCTTATTAACTCTTCTAGTTCTTGAGAGTGACTTTCGTTAATGTTATTCCCTGAATGTTTACTTCTACTTTTCGGTTTATTACATGATTTATTTTCTAATTTGCTACGTATTGCACTTCTAGATGTTTGAATTCCTTTATGACTATTATTATTATTAATGAGGTTATTGGACAGTTTTTTGTCTCTAGTGAAATAGGAGTTCGATTGTTTGGTGACAGCTTTATCACGTTTTGTACTGTCCTTAAATTTACCTTCAGTATTTTTCAAATAATATTGTAACAGTGATTTAAATAAATATTTAATGGGATGAGCTTTGCTAGGCGTATTTAGATCGTATAGTTCTTTTACTACCTGATTCACGAATACATTAGTTTTGATCGATTCTACAGTCGATTCGCTCTCATTATTATCATCAGCACTACCAAATAAATTAAATATCAGTTTCTCGCTGATTATATCATACTCCGATGCAGTCATTACATCTTGCGTTGATTTAACTGCTTTCATCTTGTAATTTGCAATCAAATCACACGTTATACCTACGGCATTACGATTTTTAGGATACTGTTTAACATTTTTACCAAGTATCATATGTCGTATTGGTGTGTTTAAACAAGGTTCATCAATTACGTTCCTATACTTGACCACGTTAGTAGATTTCCTACTTTTTTTCATGGGCCATTTATCATCGCCCGATCTATTGTGTTTTTTATGTGAGAATAAGAACATTGTCATTTGGTCAGTTTCACTTGGCCACAACGATGACTTCTCGATATTATCACAAGTCTTTACGTTATCCAAAAAAATCTCTAGCTCTTTTTGGTACGTTGTTTTTGGTTTAAGTCTTTGCCCATCCGGAGCGAAATCATTAAGCAAAGCATCTAAATTTAGAAGAGTGTTTTTCAATTGAAGCACAGAATACGATTCTTGACTAGTACGTTTGAACGGGTTCATATCTAGATTTGTACTATGCATTTGTTGTTCTACATTCAATGGCACATTAGACACGTTTTTAAACCGTACATCAATATTTTCGTGTTTATTTTCAACACAGCTCGTAAAACCGATATCACTGTACGTATTCTTTGTTTCGTTACTTGTGTCAAATGTATGGTCAAAAAAATCGGTGGAATCAAGCGTGATCTTATTTGTTTTCCTGCCTTCCAAAATACTTTGAGAGTTACTCTTAAAAAATCTTGTCTCATTTGACGTAATTTTGACAAAGGATTCTTTGGTTGCTGGATACAGGTTACTTTGGGAGCGGGTTATGCTTGCGAGGGATTCTAGGCTGGGCTGGGATACACCTATGGGGAAAAGGAGCATTTTATTTCTATGTCCGTGTAAGATAAAAAAAATATGTTTCTGTGTTAAATGAGTATTTAATACAAGAAGGATTGATACAATTTGGTTCAGTTTATTTACTAGCATTTTTTTAATACTTGAAATTTAATGCTATATTTTCTATAGACTTATCGCCAGTTGACAACCAAAATTCACTAACTATAGCTTGACAAATTCTGTCGTAACACTTCCATGGTCTGCGGGTGACAGGGGGAGGGGCGGCACAGCGGGGGTGGGATGTAGTGTGCACGAGGCGGAGCACGATGTCCCTGCCGCGCGCACACTTCTTACTCGCCCCCGCTGTCTTTCCCCCGGCTGCCGGCAGGCTATGGGAGTGTCATGATAGAACTTGTCAAGCTACAATAAATATCTGCTTGAAATAAATCTCGTATCTCAGAATCGATGTCGTACAGAGATAAGAGGTTTTGAAGAGCAGTGATAGATATTTTAGTGAGTTCTGATTGCCAGCAGACAATAAGTAGGTGAAGTTCTTTATTTATAAAAACCGTGCCTACCACAAACCAAGAACCGATACTCCGCTTCGCTGTTCGACTGAAGAAGCAACCCAAGTAACACACAAGCTATATTAGAGCTTCCTATAACGCTCAAACTAGCTGTTTAATAGCTGTATAAGCCCTTATACAGCATGTGTGCTACTTGGGAAGTGGGATGAACTTTTTTTTGTATTCTGTCCCGTAACTCAGAGGGGCTACGCTGAAATTCGATATTCGAAGTTCGTATCGCGCTATCTCGCTCACTCAAATACAGTTTAACACTAGAGCGAGAGGGATAGCACGTTACGAACTTCGAATTTCGAGATTCGGAGTAACCCCCCAGGAGACTATAGTGACAAGAATTATGTACAGTCAAGGAATTTGATTTATATACCATTTTGTACCTTGTAACAGTCAAAATCAATATGAAAGCCGAGAGAGATTCCATATTAATATCACTATGACAAGGTACGAAAGGGTACACAAATTAAATTCCTTGACCGTACATACAAAATGTAATGACGAGAGGGGCCCTTGAAAAATGGACATTGGCGAGAAAAAAATATCTAAATAACTCTTACTAAGGTACAAGTTCGTTACCGACCGCAGACAGCAACCGCATTTTCCGCCGCACTTTGAGTCTTAATGGTAAGGTAAAAGGATTGACGATCGGTTTAGCTCAGCGGGTGTGACGTTGCCTGCGAAGCTGACGGTCCTGGGTTCGAATCCCGGCAAGGGCAAATATTTGTGTGATGAGCATAAATATTTGTTTCTGAGTCTTGGATGTTTTCGATGCTTAGCGCCGTCTAGTACTCATAATACAAGCCTTATTGAGCTTACCGTGAGACTATTTCGGTTTGTGTAAAATTGTCCCTTAATATTTATTATTTAAAAGGTTCAATTTTCCGTTTGGAGAAAAGTGTCGCCGTGCAGTCGCAACGCTTTCACAGCGTACTGAAATTAAACCTTTTATCCTTACCATTAAAGTTCAATTTGGAGTGCGATGGAACGTTCGGTTGTTGCCTGCGGTCGGGAACGAATTAGTTCCTTTAGGTTTATCGTGTCTTGTATGCGACAGTATCTTCGTCAGTCGAAAAGTAAACGTCAAGTAATTGCAACACAGTTAAAATCCAAATTTCCAAAGCATGCTTAAACTATCAAGAACCATCTTCCTAACCTAACAAGCTCAAAATATCAAAATCACTCCATAAATACAATTAATTCGACGTTTTCGTGAAACGCACTAGACAACTAACAATATAAAGCTTGTAATATTTTTTCAAATTCATTAAAATTTACAGACATTTCAACAGTAAGGTGTCACCGAAATACATGAGGCATAAAATATCGTGTAGTTATACGATATTTTATGCCGCAGCTAATTGAATTTATTGTATTTTATATATTTTTAACCAACTTCAAAAAAGGAGGAGGTTCTCAATTCGAACTATTTCTTTTTACTGCGTAATTGTTAATTAACTACACCTTTCACGAAATCTCACACAATGTACTACAAGTAAATACTTACGAGACGACGTGTCCGTGGGCGGAAGATCGTCCATATTAGGCGCATGGATCTTCGGAACCGACTCCCGCGCACCGAACGTCAGGAGATGCTGACGGTATAACCTTATAAATATAATCAAAAAATTATTAGCATAGTGTATAATAATAAAAAAAAACAAAAGGTAATTTAAGAGTTTCGTCATGTCATAAGTGCGCATGTTACAGGCATTTTACTGTTAAAGTAAAAAATATCATTTTTGTGAAAAGCTTTTATTGCCGACTGTACTTTTCCTTGAACATCCATCAACTACTCACCGAGACGATTCTAAAGAACCCAAACTCGGTAGGATTGCATTATTTTATTACAGAGTTCCTATGATCACCGTCCTGCTCCATCATCAGATCAGCTCGATGGTATCATACTATTGCATTGTCACCAAACTTACATAAGTATGCCAAATTTTAGCCCAATTGGAATCCGGGAGTAGGTCAAATTTAACTTGCAAGATTCCACTCGAACAAACATATTACATACATACATACATTGCAAGTTAAATAAAATCTTGTAAAATGGTAATACATTTGGGATGAGCCTTCATTTTTACAAACAAATGTTAATGGTCAGTCCTCCCGTGACCATGGAAAGCTGGAAAGCTTCCGAAACGTCGGGAACTAAAACGAGATAATATACGCGATATAATCCGTTAAATTGTTTTATTTAAATGTTAATGGGTGAATCGACTTTTTACTGTCTTGCATGTTTCTACAATACAATACAACAATTATTTATTGCACACCAACACCAGAAACAGTGCAATAGAGCCTTAACATAAAATAGGCAATTTCATTTCATTTTCATTTTTCATTTATTCATTCATAAACAATGTACATTGTGTTTGAAATTGATAGCTTTACTTATACATTGTTAATTCGAACATAGTAAGATTACGTAATAAATAACATCAACTAATATAAACTAAAAAAAAAAATAGGCGGTGTTATCGCTAAAAAGGGATCTCTCCCAACCTTTTTGAATGAAACCAATTTTGTATGAAAATAGTGGTTTGTCCCCTGGACATTGTCATCCATATTTTCTGCTAGAATAAACTCATTTTGCGAGAAGCAACATATGTTCAAAAATACTGTTTATTTGGCTATAAGAACTTAAAGATTTTATGAAATACACATGTTGTGGTAATTAATAACGAAGAAAAATATGGGACTAAATGTAAATAAATATTCCAAAAGTCATAAATGATAAGTTAGAGTTCGGCATTCCTACTAAGCGCTGATAACGCTCCATTACTTACTAATTGCTACTAATGTGTGACGTCATCCTTGTAATGAGGTATCAAATTTATATGGAAAACCAAGTATTTCGGCCAGGAAAACTGCGTTTGACTAGACGGTTGCTATAAAATTATTTTAATTTATAATATATGCTGTACGTTTTATTAAATTATAAGGATTTCGAAAAGAGCTTTTAATTTGTTTCTGGATATATATGAGAAGATCACAAAATTTGCGTAAGGTTGAAGATTAGTATTTAAAAGCCAATATTATTTTTTATTTTATTTCATGATACATTTGTATTTTATTTATCATGTGACTACAGTATTATGTAAAATTTTATACCAGCGCCTACCATTAGTTCGGCACGAGCGAGTATCGAGCGCTCGATGACGGTCTATCTCTCTCGCACTATTAGCGCGTGCGAGAGAGGTGCACTGACTCTCGATACGAGATACTCGCTAGCGCCAGTCGTAATCTCAGCTCATGCTAGGCACACTGGCCTCATCTTTATTAGATAAACTTAAAGGTTGTAGAGCTCATAGAACCGATAGATGCTGAGGCAGAAAGGTACTGAGTTCCGACCGAGTACAGGACGATGCAACGTGCAGCGACCCCCAACAGGATGGGAAACTGTTGTTTTATTTAAACACGTCGAACGTCTGTGTCCATACGCCGTCTTCAAGAAAAAATACATTTAACTCACCGTTGATTCGGCGCCTATATAAGAGACTCCCTTTTGTAAAGCACTCACCGATGGACCTTCAACACATTCAGCCGAGTCCAATACATTCGGCGTTTTCGGTAAGTTGGTATATGACCCCATCGGCGTTGACGTCTAGCGCTGTAGGTGCCTATATACAGACTCCCTTATGTAAAACACTCCCCGAGGGACCTCCAACACATTCAGCCACGTCCAATACATTCGGCGTCTTCGGTGAGTTGGTATATGACCCCATCGGCGTTGTCGTCTAACGCCGTCGGCGCCTATATAAGAGACTCCCTTATGTAAAGCACTCACGGATGGGCCTTCAACACATTCAGCCACGTCCAATAGATTCGGCGTTTTCGGTGAGTTAGCATATGAATCCATCGGCGTTCACGTCTATACGCCGTCGGCACCTATATAACAGACTCCCTGTAAAACACTCACCGATGGGCCGTCAGCACATTCAGCCACGTCCTAAATACGTTCGGAGTTGACGTCTAGCGCCGTCGGCGCGGCGCCTATATAACGAACTCCCTTGTATAAAACACTCACCGATAGGCCGTCGTCAGCACATTCAGCCACGTCCTAAATACGATCGGCGTTGACGTCTAGCGCTGTCCGCGCCTATATAACAGACTTCCTTATATAAAACACTCACCGATGGGCCTTCAGCACATTCAGCCATGTCCTAAACACGTCCGGCGTCTTCGCCCTGAGATGGTATATGAACTCGTCGGCATCTATGTCTATGCGGCGGCGGCGGGGTTTGGCCGAGATGACGGACAGACCGACGTCCAGCGAGCCGTGCAGGCGGCCGCGGGCCACGTCGGTCGGCGAGCGCGCGTATACTAGTATACCGCCGTCGACTACGAAGAATCGCTGTAACGAAAACATTTATTATTGAATTAAATATCGATACAGTAGTACCACGAATATTAATTACATCGGCAATCTTCAGCCACGCCGACGAGTGCTAACAAGTACCGAATGACACCAAACGTGTGACCATTTCAATAAAGACCCTGTTGTACTATTCTTACGGTACATATGCAATGACAGGTGAACTCGTGCTCTCTCGCTCATGGCGGCTGACGCGGCGCCAGACAAAATGGCGGGTGCTGGAGCTGCCGGCGTCGCGCGCAAAATTTTGGCCAATGGGCGTTGATGATTTTACACAGGCAAACGCGCTACCTTATAATTGGTAAATCTGTTTTCAAAAAATGCTTTCTGTATGTAACTCATCGTTGTATGTAACTTATATTTGTGGTACTACTGTACGTAGTTCGAAGAGTGATGGCCGTTGAGGCAGGTTCTCAAGTGGAGACCGCGTATCGTAGACTATCCTTGGCCATAATTCGTTAGCAGAAGCTATTGTTGATATTTCATCATCATCATCATCATCATTTCAGTCATAGGACGTCCACTGCTCCACGCCTCCTGAATAGATTTCCACACCACATGGGCCGGATAGAGGCGAACCGCATCCAGCGAGTCCCCGCAACCCTAACCAGGTCGTCCGACAGGTGGCTTTCCCATGCTGAGCTTGCCGGGACTCGCTGGATGCAGGTCGCCTCTATCAGGCCCATGTAGAAATCTATTGATGAGACCAGTGTCCAGCAGTGGACGTCCTATGGCTGAAATGATGATGATTATGATCTTCGGAGTCTTAGTCTTATAGCAGGTTTGAGAAGTGAATAAGGTAAGAAGGGAATAAGTTTTTGAGGAGGATTGGTTATAATTCAATTATGTCGACGCGCCGCAAAAACTAGTGATTAAATATCATAGCCAAAATGATCGCTCTTTGCTGGATCAGGCATGTAGAAATAATGGGTAAAGCTCGCGCTAAAATGGAGTCCAACGAAGGTCTGATTAACGGTCGTCCTTATTGCTTGCGCAAATTACCGAAAATAGGTCCAAGACGAACCAAGGGTCGCTGAGGCATCGAGTAAGGTATATCCCACCAAAACATAAATGTGAAAAAATAGGCGAAGTTCTCATGTTCCACCAAAAGTAGTGATTAATCTAGGACCAGAATTGGCACCTTTTGAGATATCACTGCTTTTGGTAGGTGGTTAGGTCATCGATAGCAACATATTTAAGATATTTTTGTAAAAAATATTTTTCTACGAACTTGAACTTGGCCCAATTTTTTTTTTCAGTTTTCAGACTTTTTCCTTTGTATACGGCTAATACTACTAATACTACCTTGATATCAAATATCAAGTGTCTTGGTCATGTGAAAGTGGGTAACATTTTTGATCTATGAGTGAGTCAGTTATAAAAATACCGGTTTTGTATGTTAATATATCAATAAACTGTATGATCATTCAATCAATTAATCCAATAATGCTTTATTCAAGTAGGCCTAAGTACAAGCACTTTCGAATTGTCAGGTATGAGATACATTTATGAAATATTGGATTCTAGACAAGCTGAGGGGCTAAATGTACCAAATTTCATGTAAGTAGGTTAAACAGGTTTCGAGTTATGAAGGGGTCAAAAGTACCTTTAGAATATATAAGAACAAGAATATATTTATTTGTCAATTTATTTGTCTAGATGTTAATGGTTCGTGTAATATGAATATTACACACGGCTGCTGAGTCGCCAGTTCCTTTTTCTTTGGACTTGGCTGCACACGCTGCCGCGTGTCTAGATCTATTGTTGAGATAGCTTGGCTACTATAAAGGGTGAACTCTGAACAACGTGTAGAAAGTACTAGCCCTGTTTTCTGACAAGTGTCTCAAGTAACGACCAAGACCATCCCGACAAGTGGCACACAGAAGATAATTAGTAGTTTCGTACCTCCCTTGTGCCATCCCTTCAGCGGTCATTTCTGTTGCCTATCCTTCAAGCCCTCCAGCACCGCCCATTCCTGATCTATTCTATTTGGGTACACACCTTGTGCCATCCCTTGAGCGGCCATTTTCGCTTCTTGTGCAGGAAGCCGTTGAAAACCTCCGGCCGCCGCTCGAAGCGCTGCCCGTCCTTCAAGCCCTCTAGCACCTCCCATTCGCTCCCGCGACGCCGGCTGAAAACAAACGAACACATGGATCATTAAAAGCACTCTGCCATAAAACGTTCGAGTCTAAACACAACTTTTCAAAGAAGCCAGCCTGCCTTCCGATGATTCCCGATCCTCATGCTGGGGCCACACTATCGCGATAACGCAAAAAATTGCGTTGTCGCGACACATGTGGCCAAAGAATTCGTCCTATCGCGAATCACCTGAATGCCCTTCGCGCTGCTGTCAGAAAATTTTCGCACATCAAATTACAAAGTTCGTGCGGTTGTTCGCGCTCTTCACGTTCCAGAATGTAGTGAAGTTTTTTTGATGTGGCCAAGCACTTCGTCATGGATCGAATTCGAACTTTTATCGTGACAACGCGAACACGAATCTTCGCCTTCAAGTCTGCACGAGCATCAGAGCATCCACCCCCCGGAAGCCGCCTTGCTAAGAGTTCGGTGCATTCTGACCCGGACGACGAGATCACAGCAGCAATCGAAAGAATGGCTACTGAACAGTTTATTACGAGACTGACAAACTTATTGTCGCTATAACAACAAATACTCAAAACCGTATAATTTTTTGTCTATCTGTCTACGTCAGTAACTAATATAAAATGATCGAAAACCGCGTACGTTTTGCTTCGGAGTAGAGCGCTGCTAACACTGAATTTTCATAAATACGGCCGTTTGTAGCGTATATTTTGTACGGAACCCTCGGTGCGCGAGTCCGACTCGCACTTGGTTAGGTTTTTTTTCCGCGTTCACCACTGCTAAATAATAGACGTGTGCCCAGTTCAACAGTTTATTGCGAGACTGACAAACTTATAATTACCTTACATATTCCGCTGCGGGGCGGCGGCGACGGGCGGCGCTCACCGCTGTCGGCGGAAAGCAAGGCGGTCTCGCCGGAGCAGTCGGAGTCGGACGGCGCGACCTTCTGGTTATACAATAGACGTATCGCTCACCTGCACGCCTTGCCGCTGCGGGGCGGCGGCGGCGGCGGGCGGCGCTCGCCGCTGTCGGCGGACAGCGAGGCGGTCTCGCCGGAGCAGTCGGAGTCGGACGGCGCGACCTTCTAGTTATACAATAGACGTATCGCTCACCTGCACGCCTTGCCGCTGCGGGGCGGCTTGCGGCGGCGGCGGCGGGCGGCGCTCGCCGCTGTCGGCGGACAGCGAGGCGGTCTCGCCGGAGCAGTCGGAGTCGGACGGCGCGACCTTCTAGTTATACAATAGACGTATCGCTCACCTGCGCGCCTTGCCGCTGCGGGGCGGCGGCGGCGGCGGGCGGCGCTCGCCGCTGTCGGCGGACAGCGAGGCGGTCTCGCCGGAGCAGTCGGAGTCGGACGGCGCGACCTTCTAGTTATACAATAGACGTATCGCTCACCTGCGCGCCTTGCCGCTGCGGGGCGGCGGCGGCGGCGGGCGGCGCTCGCCGCTGTCGGCGGACAGCGAGGCGGTCTCGCCGGAGCAGTCGGAGTCGGACGGCGCGACCTTCTAGTTATACAATAGACGTATCGCTCACCTGCGCGCCTTGCCGCTGCGGGGCGGCGGCGGCGGCGGGCGGCGCTCGCCGCTGTCGGCGGACAGCGAGGCGGTCTCGCCGGAGCAGTCGGAGTCGGACGGCGCGACCTTCTAGTTATACAATAGACGTATCGCTCACCTGCGCGCCTTGCCGCTGCGGGGCGGCGGCGGCGGCGGGCGGCGCTCGCCGCTGTCGGCGGACAGCGAGGCGGTCTCGCCGGAGCAGTCGGAGTCGGACGGCGCGACCTTCTAGTTATACAATAGACGTATCGCTCACCTGCGCGCCTTGCCGCTGCGGGGCGGCGGCGGCGGCGGGCGGCGCTCGCCGCTGTCGGCGGACAGCGAGGCGGTCTCGCCGGAGCAGTCGGAGTCGGACGGCGCGACCTTCTAGTTATACAATAGACGTATCGCTCACCTGCGCGCCTTGCCGCAGCGGGGCGGCGGCGGCGGCGGGCGGCGCTCGCCGCTGTCGGCGGACAGCGAGGCGGTCTCGCCGGAGCAGTCGGAGTCGGACGGCGCGACCTTCTAGTTATACAATAGACGTATCGCTCACCTGCGCGCCTTGCCGCTGCGGGGCGGCGGCGGCGGCGGGCGGCGCTCGCCGCTGTCGGCGGACAGCGAGGCGGTCTCGCCGGAGCAGTCGGAGTCGGACGGCGCGACCTTCTAGTTATACAATAGACGTATCGCTCACCTGCGCGCCTTGCCGCTGCGGGGCGGCGGCGGCGGCGGGCGGCGCTCGCCGCTGTCGGCGGACAGCGAGGCGGTCTCGCCGGAGCAGTCGGAGTCGGACGGCGCGACCTTCTAGTTATACAATAGACGTATCGCTCACCTGCGCGCCTTGCCGCTGCGGGGCGGCGGCGGCGGCGGGCGGCGCTCGCCGCTGTCGGCGGACAGCGAGGCGGTCTCGCCGGAGCAGTCGGAGTCGGACGGCGCGACCTTCTAGTTATACAATAGACGTATCGCTCACCTGCGCGCCTTGCCGCTGCGGGGCGGCGGCGGCGGCGGGCGGCGCTCGCCGCTGTCGGCGGACAGCGAGGCGGTCTCGCCGGAGCAGTCGGAGTCGGACGGCGCGACCTTCTAGTTATACAATAGACGTATCGCTCACCTGCGCGCCTTGCCGCTGCGGGGCGGCGGCGGCGGCGGGCGGCGCTCGCCGCTGTCGGCGGACAGCGAGGCGGTCTCGCCGGAGCAGTCGGAGTCGGACGGCGCGACCTTCTAGTTATACAATAGACGTATCGCTCACCTGCGCGCCTTGCCGCTGCGGGGCGGCGGCGGCGGCGGGCGGCGCTCGCCGCTGTCGGCGGACAGCGAGGCGGTCTCGCCGGAGCAGTCGGAGTCGGACGGCGCGACCTTCTAGTTATACAATAGACGTATCGCTCACCTGCGCGCCTTGCCGCTGCGGGGCGGCGGCGGCGGCGGGCGGCGCTCGCCGCTGTCGGCGGACAGCGAGGCGGTCTCGCCGGAGCAGTCGGAGTCGGACGGCGCGACCTTCTAGTTATACAATAGACGTATCGCTCACCTGCGCGCCTTGCCGCTGCGGGGCGGCGGCGGCGGCGGGCGGCGCTCGCCGCTGTCGGCGGACAGCGAGGCGGTCTCGCCGGAGCAGTCGGAGTCGGACGGCGCGACCTTCTAGTTATACAATAGACGTATCGCTCACCTGCGCGCCTTGCCGCTGCGGGGCGGCGGCGGCGGCGGGCGGCGCTCGCCGCTGTCGGCGGACAGCGAGGCGGTCTCGCCGGAGCAGTCGGAGTCGGACGGCGCGACCTTCTAGTTATACAATAGACGTATCGCTCACCTGCGCGCCTTGCCGCTGCGGGGCGGCGGCGGCGGCGGGCGGCGCTCGCCGCTGTCGGCGGACAGCGAGGCGGTCTCGCCGGAGCAGTCGGAGTCGGACGGCGCGACCTTCTAGTTATACAATAGACGTATCGCTCACCTGCGCGCCTTGCCGCTGCGGGGCGGCGGCGGCGGCGGGCGGCGCTCGCCGCTGTCGGCGGACAGCGAGGCGGTCTCGCCGGAGCAGTCGGAGTCGGACGGCGCGACCTTCTAGTTATACAATAGACGTATCGCTCACCTGCGCGCCTTGCCGCTGCGGGGCGGCGGCGGCGGCGGGCGGCGCTCGCCGCTGTCGGCGGACAGCGAGGCGGTCTCGCCGGAGCAGTCGGAGTCGGACGGCGCGACCTTCTAGTTATACAATAGACGTATCGCTCACCTGCGCGCCTTGCCGCTGCGGGGCGGCGGCGGCGGCGGGCGGCGCTCGCCGCTGTCGGCGGACAGCGAGGCGGTCTCGCCGGAGCAGTCGGAGTCGGACGGCGCGACCTTCTAGTTATACAATAGACGTATCGCTCACCTGCGCGCCTTGCCGCTGCGGGGCGGCGGCGGCGGCGGGCGGCGCTCGCCGCTGTCGGCGGACAGCGAGGCGGTCTCGCCGGAGCAGTCGGAGTCGGACGGCGCGACCTTCTAGTTATACAATAGACGTATCGCTCACCTGCGCGCCTTGCCGCTGCGGGGCGGCGGCGGCGGCGGGCGGCGCTCGCCGCTGTCGGCGGACAGCGAGGCGGTCTCGCCGGAGCAGTCGGAGTCGGACGGCGCGACCTTCTAGTTATACAATAGACGTATCGCTCACCTGCGCGCCTTGCCGCTGCGGGGCGGCGGCGGCGGCGGGCGGCGCTCGCCGCTGTCGGCGGACAGCGAGGCGGTCTCGCCGGAGCAGTCGGAGTCGGACGGCGCGACCTTCTAGTTATACAATAGACGTATCGCTCACCTGCGCGCCTTGCCGCTGCGGGGCGGCGGCGGCGGCGGGCGGCGCTCGCCGCTGTCGGCGGACAGCGAGGCGGTCTCGCCGGAGCAGTCGGAGTCGGACGGCGCGCGGCGCAGGGCGGCGGCGCGCCCGGCGGCGCCGCGACGGCGCTCGCCTGCTGGAAGAAAACGTCACATTATATCATCTGAAAGAGGTTCTTCCTGAAAAATAAAGTCTCCCCCTTAACTTCCCTGCTATTGAAATTACTCAACTTTGCGGCTGACACTGTAATGTTTTTTTTAATAGCCTATGAGTGTGTCCCTCTGCTGGGCAAAGGCCTCTCCTTTAGATCTCCACAACTACCGGCTGCCTCTGGCCAATCGTGTAGGAACGCATCTAAGTCGTCTCGCCATCTCTGTCTCGGCCTGCCCTGTCGTCGCCGCCCATCCTGTGGTACCCATCTGGGTGACTATATAAGCCCACCTGTCCGGGTGCATACGGCTTACGTGGCCGGCCCAGTCCCACTTGAGTTTAGCGATTTTTGCTCCAACGTCCGCTACGCCAGTTTGGGACCGTAGCATGGTGTTCCGGACACGATCCGTCCTTTTAACACCCAAAATGCTACGCTTTATTGCTCGTTGGCAAACTTTTAGTTTGGATTTATGACTTTCTGTGAGTGACCATGTTTGAGCACAGTAGGTTAGGAGCGGCAGAATGCACAACGAGTTTACGCTTGAGTGTCAATGAAAGGGATCCTTTTATTATACTACTACACAACCCGAAACGACGCGGCATCGCAAGATACGCCTGCTGCCTCAGCCTAGGCTTTCGTTATTCATTGAAACGATAAAACAAACTGAATGGTTATCTTATGCAAACAGCCAATATGTAGATTTTGATAGTACTATGAATGGTTTCATAAAACTATTTCACATTCACTGCCCGCTTAGAAACATCCCGGTAAAAAGCAAGGAAAAGTCCTGGTGTAATAGTGAAACCAGCGAAAGTAAGGATTTCCTTCAATTTTTAGTAATGCTACTTGGGTTCTATCCTGAAAACCGAGATTTATATAATTTATATTTAACCTGCAAATGTAAACACGATGGTCTACTGAGAAGGGTGAAAAAAAACATTCCTTAATGAAACCATTTCCTGCAAATCACTGTGGCGAATGATACAGTCCCAGACCAACAAGGGCACGCGGGGAGGGGGGACGACGACGACGACGACGACGACGCATTAAGGTGCGTCCACATTTGTATCATTTGCCCGTATCAGACACGCGTTTGGACGTTGCGCCGATCGGATCGCTCGAAATCTATTTTGCTACGCGTATCACATATCGGACGAGTACGGCATGATCGGCGCGCCGACAGTAAGCGTCCAAGCAGCGCGATACGCACTCATGCCACGGCACGGTGATCGGATACGAGCAAATGATACAAGTGTACTTGAGTCCATGCGTCTTTTTGTGCCTATGAACTATACGCGTATAGGTGTCCGGCGCCGGCTTCAGTTATTTGCGCTTACGGACGGCACGCGCAAATGCCACGCTCGCAACTCCCCTACGCCTCGAGCTCTCGGTCTGCTCAATAATCTCCTGAAAGAAGTCCAGGATGCCGATGTGTTCACTGCCAGGTGGCCCATATTAATAAAACATTTTGACATTTTCTTAAGTAATTATTTGACGCGATAAATTTTATGTATTTTTTTTAATAATGATAATAATGTTCGTTTTATTGGCATTCTATTGATATTTTATTTTTTATTCTAACTGTGTGTGTGTTTATTATCTAGCTGAATGTGTAAGTCTTATTTGTGCAAATAACATTGTGAGTGCTTTGGGTGTCCTGTAAACTCACAATGTAATGTATTATAAATAAATAAATTTAAAAAAAAAGTGTGGACGCAGCTTTAGGCCTGTTGCGGCACGCAGTGTATGGTGCGAGTGGCTCCAGCGCCCAGCTCGCGGGCTCACTCAACGATTTCTACCTATCTGTTGTACGTGATATCACCAAAGACCCGATGTTGCAATTGCGATGTATCTTTTGCGTAAGAATGTTCCGCAAGTTATGAAAACAATGTTCTTCTTACCCTTCTCGGTGGGGGAGCTCCTTAGAATAATTTTAAAAATAAAGCCTAAAGGTACTAAGGATATTAACGGCCTACCTACATATATCCTACGCCAACTTCCATATAATTTCTTACATGCATTATGCCATCAATTTAATAAGTCCGCATGTAACGGCTTCTATCCCAAGGTAGCCAAAACGAGCAAAAGAGTTACAGACCAATATCGATAGTACCTGCCGTATCGAAGATGTTTGAGATGGGGATGTGTGATAGACTGATACATTTTTTATTAAATAACGAATCACTTTGTAAACAGCAGTTTGCATACCAATCAGGCAAGTCGACGACCGGAGCCGCCCGGCACTTGCTGCGGGCAGTATTGGACCAGCTGGAGGGTAGGAGACGTGTAGCTGCCGTTTTCTTCGATTTATCTCGAGCATTCGACCTTGTCGATCACAACCTCATCTCGAACAAACTCGAACATTATGGCGTCCGTGGCATTGCATTGAAAATTATAAACTCCTTCCTGTCTGATAGGAATCAATCCACTGATGTAAATAATGAGAGATCGGGTCTGAAGCCAATAGGGGATAGATCAGTACCACAGGGATCTAATATCGGTAATACCATTTTTCTGCTACTCATGAACGATCTACCTTTCGACTCCCAAATTGTAGACTTTGTGATGTACGCTGATGACATTTGTGCGATCGTAAATGCTAATAGCAAGGAACAACTACTTGTAAACGTACAAACTGTCATTCATCGGCTTTCGGAATGGTTCACAGCTAATGGAATGCTCGTAAACTTAGACAAAACCAACATATTAGTTTAGTTTAAAGCAAAATCAAAATAACATTGCCCTCCCTAGCCCAGTTTTAGTCGGAAGTACGTCTGTCCCGGTTGTACCACATGCTCGATTCGTAGGCTTCACATTTGATTCGGGCTTGCAATGGCCTGAGCATATTGACAAGGTTTCCAGGAAGCTAACTCAGCCTTCTACATACTGACCCGACTTCTACCGTTATTGTCTAGGTAAAATCTACTTATAGCGTACCACGCGTATTGCCATTCTACCTCGTCGTACGGAGTTGATTTGTGGGGCTCAGCTGCCGACAGAGACCTTTTATAATCCAAAAAAAAAGATCATTAGAAAAATGGCTCGGACACCCCCGGACACACCGGCACGACAACTATTTATTGATTTTAAGATCTTGACGCTACCGTCCATTCTAATCTTGGAAGTGGGTAAATTTGTCCGACAAAACTTAGATATTTCTCCCAAAAAAAAGTGGACAAGTAATAGGTTTCAGCACAAGAGACAGCACGACTTAGAACTCCAAAGGCACCGACTTCAAAAAACAGCTAGCAGTCTGCAGGTCTTGGGTCCTCTAATTTATAATAAAATTCCAATGGAAATTAAGGATTGCAAAACAAATCTAAGTTTCCAATTGAAACTCAAATCACTGCTGGTACAAAGGGGCTACTATTCTGTGGCAGAATTCTTGAATGAATAATTTAATGATTTTTACTGAATGATGAACTCAATGACGATAATGTATTGAAATTTTGAAAATTATTGTTGTTATTTATTAACTATTATGTCTATTCTGACATAATATTGTTTTGTAACACTGCACTATACTTATATGTAATAATGAAAGTGGATCTGTAAAACTGACAATGTATGATTAATACAAATAAACGACTATGAATGAATATTAATATATTTAAGACCAAGATTAACTTGTTTTATTGTCATTTAGTGTAGGAGCTAGTAGGCACTACGTCGTATCAGGAGACCAAAAGGCTAACAGAGGATAGGAAAGAGTGGCGATTACGTATAAAAAAATACTCTACAGACAAGAGCACAGCTCTTAAGTAAGGAACGAACGAACGAAGTATTTATACATGCTTATCCATGCACTCTTATTTATGTATGTTTATTGCGTCTACATGTGTCTGAATGCGTATTTTATTAAGTAAGCTTCCTAGCTTCTCGCCACCTACTCAACGAAAATGACTTTAAACACCTCGCTACCCAAAGGTACCCTGTATGGAAGAGATCGCTATTTAGCGATAAGACCGCCCGTTGTTTACCTCTGCTTATTCGAATGTTACTGTCATGCTCTGTATTTCCGTGTATTTTATTATTATTGTTGATTTGTGGGCCTGCTGAATGCCGCTTCGACAAGATTTGATCTAATGTGGCAGCCCTTTATTAGAATTCACTACTGAGGCCCGTTGAGTCTAGGAATCCCCAGATTATTTGAGCAGTGAAGTGTTGTTTGTATCTCTTCCGGGGGCACGACATGTTGCCCTAGATACTTATTTTCCTCATGAGTGGTCCACAGAAGCAGAGGATATGCATTGCGGTCTCCTCTGTCTCTTGGCAGAATCTGTATACTGCGGCCTGTTTTAAACCCATTTGAAACAGGTGCTTGTTAAGTTTGCGGGTCACTATCCGTCAGGATTCTTATTATTGCGCAAGTTTTCGGTCTTTTGAGCTGTAGTATCTCTTTCGATTTATGTGTATCAGGGTTGTGCAATAAAAAGTACGTGTAGGTAATTGTATTGTACTTAACCAGTCGCGGTGCTACAATCTATCTATCTATAAAGATGTAAAAATTAAATGGCTGTAGATACATTGAAGATATTTTCAAAAAAATATTGATACGGACTATTTGGAGGATACTGAACCGAAAAATATTTTTATTTTTTTTGTATATTTGCATGTGTCGTTGTGGCTTCATCACGCCATAACGGCTGAACGAATTTCAACAATTGTTGGTACACGGGTAGGTGGCCATCCACAAATGGTTATAGGATACTTTTCACCCCACTACGTTGAAGAAAGAAGGGGTCATAACTTTTTCTCCCCCGCGAACTAAGTTGCACCTTCTAATCTAACCAAATTCTAATACTTGCAGCATGACGTTTCTGAATTGTTTGGCACTAAGACGTGATCGTTCACAATGGGCCTCATAAAAAAAATAGATTACTCAAAGCACAATTTAAACGAATTCTACGAACAAACAGCGAGCGAACATACTATTTCATGACATCACAGTTCTGTAATACAAACAGTAAATAACCCATTGAAATAAAACAATTTAACGGATTATATCGCGTATATTATCTCATTTTAGTTCCCGACGTTTCGGAAGCTTTCCAGCTTTCCATGGTCACGGGAGGATTTCAATGAGTAATAATCGCGGAAACAGAAGAAAATAAATAACCCATCCAATTCGCCTCCTGAGATTAGATACATAGACATTCAATTACCGTACAAAAACCTTTATCATGTCATTATAAATCATAGTCGCTTAGTATTCAAGGGCGGTTTGATGACGTGACGTAATTACAATGTAGACAGAGATACGACCGTCAGTAAATCTAACTGATCTAGTATTCACATAAGACCTACATCACATGAATGCGGGTAAAGGAGTAGCCATTTCTGTAGTGATGAAAAAACCAGTTAAGAGCATGTCGGACCACTACTCCAAATTCCATCAATGTACATGACAAAACTATAAGGGTTCCGTTTTTGCCATATCGGCTACGGAACCCTAAAAGTGATACCGACTATTTGAATGTCAATGAAACGATTTTTTCAGTTTCACTTACAATTTAAGCTTGTTCTTTGAATACGCAAGGCAAGTCTCTCTAAAATAATAATACTCGTACGTCCGATAAGTTTGAAGAATAATTATAGAAAATTGTACCGCACTGAAATGCTAATCGCTCTAGCGTTGGACATTAGCCAGAATATCTAGGCTAGTAGGTATTCGATTTAACGGCCAGGCACGGAACCACAAACTAGGACAAACATATTATTTAGCCCGGATATACATGTTTTGTTAGGCGGCTGCACTCGCGTAGTAACGTTACTATTTGCAACCCCCGACGAAATTTGTTTGTATCAATAAGTAATTAAGAAACTGGATCAATATTTACTCTCACTATTTGGTATGAAGGAAGTGCTTATAGCACAATCAACAAAATACAACAGATTTTTTTTAATTTATGTTTGTCTGATTTATGATGTATTTCTGTTGCCGCTATAACAACAAATACTAAAACAGTATAATTTTATGTCTGTCTGTCATGTCAGTAACCGATATAAAATGATCGAGCACCGCGTACATTTTGCTTAGGAGTAGGGCTCTGCTAACACTGGATTTTCATAGATACGGCCATTTGTAGCGTATATTTTGTACGGGACCCTCGGTGCACGAGTTCGACTCGCACTTGGTCGGCTTTTTTGTAAATAACTCTTATCTATTACAATAATAGTACTAAACCTATCTTAAACATGTTTTTAGGTACAAAATTGGTGCGTTGTTCTCCAAGAAAACATCAATATTTATAAAATCATTTTAAACAATAAGATTCTTTTTTGACCTCAAATAAGAAATTAAGTGTGTACTCAATGTGTACTTACTCGTAATCCTTTGTCGGTTTACATCTAGTTATTTGTAATTAATACCATTGCATTATTGCTGTTTCGCCTCCCACCGTTCCTAAATAGATTTATATAACCTCAAGTTATGGCACTCCAGGTCATTTACCGTAATAATAATAGCCATGTAAGTTATTAATTTTGATAGTTTGTTGCCTAAATAGAATAAAAAAGTAAAAATATAATAAAGGACATATATGATAGGTTTTATCCCGGAAATCAATCATTAAGGGAGTGAAAAGGCCACCCGCCCCCTGTTCACAGTTTGTATGGGGAATTTTAGGAACGCGGGCGAAGAATGGGTAAAGCTTGTATCATATATCTGTACTAGTATAAAGTTGTAAAAATCGAATGTCTGTACATTGAAGATATTTTCGAAAAAAGATTGTAGCGGACTATTTGCAGGTCGTTGAAGCGAAAAATATTTTTTAGGATTTTTTGTATCTTTGTATGTGTCGTTGCGTCTTCATCACACCAAATCGGCTAAAAGGATTTCAATTATTTTTGGTCCACGGGTAGCCGGGTATCTCCAGATGGTTATAGGATACTTTTTACCCGACTACGCTGATGAAAGCAGTGGGGTTATCACTTTTTCTCCTCCGCGAACGAAGTTGCAGGCACATTCTAGTATTCATACTAATATTATAAATGCGAAAGTGTGTCTGTCTGTCTATCTGTCTGTTACCTCTTCACGCTTAAACAGCTAAACCGATTTGGATAAAATTTGGTATGGAGATAGTTTGAGTCCCGGGGAAGGACATAGGCTACTTTTTATCCCGGAAAAATACCCTCATCCACGATAAACGAATTTAAGGCGGACCAAGTCGCGGGCAGAAGCTAGTTGATTATATAGCCGTGATATGGCCACGTTGAATTAGGCTTCTGGTATGCGTCACAATGTCAAATCCTTAAAACAATCAAATCAAATCAAATCAAATCAAAATATTCTTTATTCAAGTAGGCCTAGTTACAAGCACTTTCGAAGTGTCAGTTACATGAGAGGGAATGTTTGCTGGGAGAAATACAATATGATCCAACATTTGCTGCAAGGATTAGGGAAACCCAGAAAAACCTAATCAGATCATTTAACTTAAGTGTAATATTATTGGTAAAATCATTATTTTTAAAATTAAAATAATCAATAAGATAAATCCCAAAAGGATTGTCAATAAAAAATAATGACAGCATAACAAAATAACTCACTGAAAATTCTAGTAATAAAATATTTTGTTCCTCCGTCATGTTTTATTTGACAAATTAGGTATTCTGTTGTCGCTTGTCACCAGTCATGACGCGAGTCTTAAGTAGGTAAAGGTCATGTCAGGTTTGAATAGAAATAAGCATTTAAATTAAGTGTTTGGTTGTAATTCTAAACGTAATACCTAAACCAGTGGACCTTAAAGGTTTAACTCATTTTTCGCGACGACCGGTTATGCTCAGCGGGAGTAACGTTGCCTGCGAAGCTGAAGGTCCTGGATTCGAATCCCGGTAAGGGCAAATTTTAAAAACATTTTGAGGTTTCTAAACAAATTCAACGAAAATTATTTTCATACCGTTTTTGAGATATTGCTGAAAAACGGCATCTCTCAACAAAAGGACGTAACGCGTAAAATAGAGCACTTTTTCATGTAGTGTGTTACTTTATGTTTACCTATTTATAAAAATGTGAAAATTTCAAAATTTTCACAATTTTATAAATAGGTAAACATAAATGTTACACGAAAATTATAACCATGTCTCAAACTAGCTAGTTTTTTAATTTATTTTCTAAAAACCTATTTGAACAACCCGGTTGCGTTAAGTTTGCTTCTCAATTCTATTGTTATCAGGTGCAAATTTAACTCAACCGGAACCGGGTAATAAAGTTAGGGTAAGTGAAAATTTGTACGGAACCCTCGGTGAGCGGGTCCGACTCGAACTTGGCCGGTTTTTGGTAAAAGGATAGCTAAATATTCTTTTCAGTCCCATCTGGTAGCCAGATTTGGTTTAGCTTCGAAATGGGACAAATATTCCCGATTCGAAAGCTGGCTACGAAACGGGAATCATTCTGACCCATTCCTTAAACTTATTTCATCTTAAATTTATTTTTCAAGCCGCTTGTAGTTTGGTGCGACTTATTTTATAACATTTGGTAGCTAAGCTAGCTGCGAAATGGGAATTGTGCTTTCCCATTTTGTAGCTAGCTTAGCTACTAAATCTAGCTACGAGATGGGGACTAAAGGAAATATTCGAGGATACTTTTTACCCGACTACGGTTGTGGGGATCTTTGGGGTCGGTCTTTGTCCAGCAGTTGACGTGGTATGATGGCATAACTTCGCACAGCACAGGTAAGTCCCCGGCAAGCTCGGTTCTTCATACAAACGTAGTTACGCTCTCATTTTAAAACTACTAGCTAGTTTGCTCTGAAACTTTGTACTTGCAATAAGTTAAGGTATATGCAGGTCTGTTATTTATTTTATGTAGCTTCAGATACCAAACTAAAAAAAATACAGCGAATTAAAGTTTTTCATACAAAACTTGTTTTTGCTGTATTTCATTTGTTTTATCAACTTGGAGCCATGTAAACTAATTACAAGCCTAGATATACCTCATGTCATTGTATATGCAAAGTTTCGTTACAAATTAACACGTAGTTTTAAAAAGAGAATGAATTCCGTTTGTATGGGAAGGTGAAATTCGGCCGAGCCGGGGACTCTTAAATAAAAACTCACGTTTGTTGTCTATGGGCGCCGGTTCGGCGTGCTTCAGCTGGGCTGACATGTCGCCGCTACATGCGCCGCTCACGAGCCATTTTAATTGAGCTGTAAAAAAAAAACAAATATTAATACAACAACTAGAAGGGGCAACTTCGTTCGCTGAAGGGAAAAAGTCACTCATACAAAGATACAAAAAATAAATATTAATATTTTGTAATTCAGTGTCCTCTAAATAATCCGTTTTAATATTTTTTTATGAGAATATCTTCAATGCACAGACATTTCATTTTTGCAACTTTATAATAGTATAGATTAGACTAGTTGTTCAATGTCATAATCCTTGTATATATATAAATAAGTTGGTCGAATTTGATGGTAGATGGCGGTGTCACGTATGAGCCAAATCGTACATCGCGGTATCGTTTGTTTCCCGTAGATTGTGTATAGGTTTTGAGTAAATATATTTTTTTGTTCGCAACCCAATAATTCGTGTCTCCATTAACCACTATTGTAGAGGGCGCTCCTTTGGAAGAGTACGGTGTTGTACACTAGTAGATACCCGCAACTTCATTTGCGGACAATATGAAGTTGTAACCCTTCATTTCTTCGTCAGCGGGGTCGGGTAAAAGTATCCTAAAACCATCTGTGGATACTTATCTAGCCGTTTACCAAAAATAGTTGAAATCCGATTAGCCGTATTGGCGCGATGAAGCCGCAACGACACATACAATATCGTTTGATTCAGGGACCTCTAAATAGTCTATTTTTTTTAAATGTACAGACGTTACATTTTTACAACTTATTATATGTATAGTGTAGGGTGAATAGAATTCACCCTACATTAATCTGTGAAAAGAAAGAAAACAGGTTTATTCCGTAAAGAACACACAACAATACTTCACTGGCAACTAGTAATATATGTGGATGTATATCGGAATCCATAAACGTCGTTTGTCCTAATGTATCGTTTGTCCTATTGTATCGTTTGTCCTAATGTATCGTTCGTCCTACTGTATCGTTTGTCCTAATGTATCGTTTGTCATAATGTGTCGTTTGTCCTAATGTATCGTTTGTCCTAATGTATCGTTTGTCCTATTGTATCGTTTGTCCTAATGTATCGTTTGTCCTGACGCATTTTTTAAGAAACTGTAAAACTTTTCAGGATTGTTATAAAACAAACCTAACATAATCTATTGGCCGGGTGCAGGGGTCGTGTACGGAAAGCAAAAACGATCGCAGCGCTTGATGTGGCCAAAAGTGGTAACTTTCCCGGCTCTGCTTCTATCAAACGTTATACTTTTCTCATCATTCTTACGTTTTCTGCTATAAAATAATAAACTGAAAAAAAAATGGGTCACGATAGCTGTTGCGTGGTAAACTGCAATAATACAGGTCGAAACAGCAATTGCAATATTTATCGCTTTCTTACACCGAGTTGGAAACAAGACCAGAAAACGAAATGGATAGTTGCTGTTAGAAGAATGAAGTAAGTGTATTAAACTGAAACCTTGGTTAAATATTTTTTTTATCTATTTAGTGCAATAATAATATTATGATAGAATAATTATAATGTTTCGAAAATATAAAACGTAGAATAACTTATAATTTGTAAATGTTTATTGTTTTAGTACTGATGGATCTAAGTAAGAGCTTCCCTTTACTCTCAGTTTGAGGCTGAAACCTTATGTTGTGACCGATGCTTTGGAAACCAGTTTTCATAAAGGTAGTCATTTTACAATTATCTGGAATAAAACATTATTTTTATCCTTTAATTTGTAAGGAAACAACACAGAAGTAAATTGACGTAATAATACTAAACACACTTATAATACTTACTTTCTTCAATAAAGCTAAAAACCTAAAGGTGCGTCCACACTTGTATCATTTGCTCGTATCCGATCACCGTGCCGTAGCATGACTGCGTATCGCGCTGCTTGGACGCTTACTGTTGGCGCGCCGATAATGCCGCACTCTGCCGATACAAGTGTGTGATACGCGTAGCAAATGGATTTCGAGTGATCGGATCGGCGCAACGTCCAAACGCGTGATCGTGACACGCGATCATGCTACGCGACGATGATCTGATACGGGCAAATGATACAAATGTGGACGCACCTTTATGTGTTTCACATTAAAAACAAACAGATTTTGCACTTGTTAGGTGCTCTACAATCAATATTTTCGTTTATTTAGCTATATTTTGTTGCTTCCATTATTTAACACTTTTGACAAAGCCAGTAAAGTTGCGAACGCTAGGCGGCGCTGACGTCGTGCACCCGGCCAATACGATGATCTTTTAAAAAATCTTGATGAATTTACGGTTTCTGAAAAAAATGCGTTATGACAAACGATAATTAGGACAAACGATATTAGGCATTCCAAAGGAGGCCCGATATATGTAAGTACCCCGTGCGACTTTGTACGTGGTATGATACGAAACCTCGTATCCGATCACCGTGCCGTGGCATGACTGCGTATCGCGCTGCTTGGACGCTCACTGTCGGCGCGCCGATCATGCCGCACTCTTCCGATATAAGTGTGTGATACGCGTAGCAAATGGATTTCGAGCGATCTGATCGGCGCAACGTCCAAACGCGTGATCGTGACACGCGATCATGCTACGCGACGATGATCTGATACGGGCAAATGATACAAATGTTGCGTCCATATTTATATCATTTGAGCGTTTATACCCACTTAATTGGCAACGTCGCATATTTTTTCGTTTTGCTCCATTATTTTGTGGTAATTGAATGAAACTTACAGATATGTTCAAAACGTACCCTACATTTTTAGCATTTATATTGTGTTTAATTCATGTCCTCATCGCTTTTGCCTTTATTCTCCTACATAACAAGACATAAACTAATTTTTACCCGACTGCGCGACGCAAAGGAGTGGTAATGTGTTTATCAGTCTATGTATGTATGTATGTTTGTTCCTAACTGGCACTCTAGAGACCAAACGCGTGGACCGATTTTGATGATTCTTACGTCAATCGATTTGTCTTAACTGTCCGAATGTCACTAAAGACATGAAAATGATGAAAACTCAAAATGGCGATAATAAGACGCCATATTGTGAAAAAGAAAAAACTGAAATTCGACGTACTATATCGAGTGGGGTATCAATGAATTTTTTATCATTTTTAATTTGGAATTACCAGTTACGAACTATAACGATTTAAATTTCGTTAGCAAGCCGTTCTCACTAAATTTTGATTTAATTGTACGTATTGTAATAAATCTGTGCAAGCTTCTCAATGACCCCCACGATTTTAACTAAAAAGTATAAAATAAAATAAAATAATTAATAACAAAAAGCCCGACTGCGTAAAAAACTAAAAAGAAAAAAACAAGTCCAGTACCCTAGAAATTTGCGAACTTATAATTGAAATCTTTCATGATTCATGATCGATACTCACAATATAACAAATAATAAATTCTAATATGGAACATAGCGATTTTAAACAGTCGGGATCAGGGGTCGGACAAAAAGTGCAGATGACGTCAAACCACTTATAGGTGATTTCAAATACTATTTTTGATTTTCATAAACAATTATTACTTATCATTTATCAACCTCTTTATTAAACGATATCGCCACATGAAATGAGTAAGAACGTTTTTGACTGACACATTGTCAATCAGATGAACAATAAATTGACATCGTTATTGTCTAGCTATTGCATCTTCTCGATTATATTTAGCTAAAATTTATATTTACTAATGTATAAAAAAACGCTGTAAAATGTCGTCTTTACTCGAATATTGTGGCAAACACGTATACTGCTCTTATTGTAATGAAATACGAAAAGATATCGGGCAATCCTATATTTATGTTACAGTGCAGTAGATGAGACAAAGACCGTTTGCAACAAAATGTTGCTAATGTCCTCATTGGTGCTCTTAGAGAGCATAATGCAAGCAGACCACATGTAATTGATTCTAAAGTTCTCGACTGTACAAACAACGTCACCATAAAGGATTTAGCACTCAACTCATTCAACATTTTTTTTTTAATTAATACTGCTTCGTTACTACATGTCACACGGAATTTCGAAATCAAACATCATCCTGTGTGCAAGTTTAGATACGCCATTTTTACGTCATCCGCACTCTTTGTCCGACCTCTGGTCGGGACCCATAGTTGGGAAGATTGCGTCGATCTAGAGGGAGATTTCTTATGGGTAAATCGCTGAAAGAATTTATTATTTGTTATATTGTGAGTATCAATCATGAATCATGAAAGATTTCCATTATAACTTAACAAATTTCTAGGGTACTGGACTTGTTTTTTTCTTTTTAGTTTTTTACACAGTCGGGAATTTTGTTTTTTATTTATTTTATTTCTTTTAGAGCTTTGGCTGTAGCAATATCATGAAATTTTGCATTGTGCCAGCTTAACTACCGAAAACGTAATGAATGAATTGAAAACATGTTCAAGTTACATTCACATTTCTCAAAATAATCAAGAAAAATGAAATATATGCGACGTTGCCATTAAGCAGGTATAAACCCTCTTAATACAATTGTTGATATCATGACAACCAACGCTGGTTCAGCATGACTAGCGGTTGCGTTATGATTCGCGAACGGCATCAGGTCATGGTTAAGAGTCCGCGGCAAGCTCGGTCGAATTTCACCTTCCCATACAAACGGAGTTTCGTTCTTACTTTACAACTACGTGTTGGATTGTAACGAAAATTTGCATATACAATGACATGAGGTATATCTAGGCCTGAAACTAGTTTATATGCCTGCAGTTTATAAAACAAACGAAATACAGCAAAAACAAGTTTTGTATCAAAAACTTAAATTCGCTGTATTTTTTTTTACTATGGTATCTGAAGCTACATAAACTAATTAAAGGCCTGCATATACCTAAACTTATTCTAAGTACAAAGTTTCAGAGCAAACTCGCTAGTCGTTTGAAAATGAGAGCGTAACTACGTTTGTATGGAGAACCGAGCTTACTGCGGACTCTTAAGCGGGGCTCCAAGCGAAAATGTATTTTTAATACATTGGTCAAAAAGTGCTACTTTACTTAGCTGTTTAGCGTGCGGAAAGTTGGTTTTCGCGAACTAGTGCTTTTCACTTTTCCATTTTTTTTAAATTTATACTTGTTCCAATTCTGACTACTAATTCATGAGTGTTAATATTAGTTTCCTTTAAACGTCGTAATCAACATTAAAACCTACTGTTAATTTAAGAATACGAAAAATATATTATTATACTTAAGTTAAATGATCTGATTAGGTTTTTCTGGGTTTCCCTAATCCTTGCAACAAATGTTGGATCATATTGTATGTTTCCCAGCAAAGACTTCTCTCATTGTAACTGACAATTCGAAAGTGCTTGTATCTAAGCCTACTTGAATAAAGGATATTTTGATTTGATTTGATTTGATTTGATATGAATATCTCATATTTTATTACATAACTTTTCATCGTTAGGGACAACACGTTTATTTAAAAAAAATTAAAAACCGTTCGTAATTAGTTCTCTGAACGGAAACGGAACGCAACTGTATTAAAAAACGTCGTTCGATACACGTGCAGAAATGACATTCTACACTCGTCCCGAGACTTGCCAGCCTGCGGCCCGTGGCAAAATATCTTGATACTCGTGAAGTAATGACATACTTTCCGTACTAGCATCGTCGCATAGTCCCTGGAATAGTGAAAACAACTTCCCAAATGCGGTAAATATGATAAATTTTAAACACTTTCTTTTGCCACTTTGACCTGAGAAGCGGTGTGCAAGAATAAAAACTGCGTAGATGGTAGAATTATTTTCAAACGAACCTAAATAAAACTATTTTTCCAAAGTCGGGTGCCAAGTTCACACAGCTATATAAATACTTTAATAATCAATATTAATTGAAATAAAACAATTTAACGGATTTATATCGCGTAAATTATCTCATTTTAGTTCCCGACGTTTCGGAAGCTTTTCAGCTTTCCATGGTCACGGGTGGACTGAGAAATGATATATTTTCCTGTGTCAAAGTTACAATTTATGCAAACTACCCATTTTACGAAACGTCGGGAACTAAAATGAGATAGTATACGCGATATAATCCGTTAAATTGTTTTATTTCAATTAGTAATAATCGCGGAAACAGAAGAAAATATCAATATTAAATTAAAATTCATAATATAGTATGTTTATATGTTACAACACATTATACCACTCACACTTCCTTACTTCCTCATCCTTACTATATTATAAACGTGAAAGTATGTATGTACTTCCACTTAATCTCAAAAACTACTGGACGAATTTTTATGAAACTTTCCAGTTATGTACCTTATATATCAGAATAGGACATAGTCTATAATATATGTCAAATTGCATCCCTTTTAAGGACGAAAAAGGGGATGAAAATTTGTATGGACAGTAAATATATTTTTACGCTAGGAACTTGTAATCTTGGTAATATGCTTCACATATAAATTAGTAAAATATCGAGTTTAGGGGAAAGACATAAGCTACTTTTTATCCCGGAATAATACCTTATATCCGCGATAAACGAATCTAAGGCGGACGAAGTCGCGGCCGGCCGCTAGTATAACATATATTCATTATATTTGGTAAACGTTACATCAAACATCTTTTATACTTACTTATTGAACATTATACACCGTGAAATTATAAATTCTGTTGTTATACCAAAAGTTTATTATGCCCCTTAAGTGATTAAGTGATTATATTCCATGAAATTATATAAAACTAGGACTTCGTTCGCGGAAAGAAAAGATCATAACCCTCTTTTTTGCTTCAGCGTAATCGCATAAAAGGTATCATTTAACCATCTATGGATGTCCAGGTACCCCTTGTACCAAATATATGTGAAATCCGTTTAGCCGATTTGGCGTGATGAAGCCACAACGACACATACAAAAAATAAAAATATTTTTCAATATAGTTGCCTCCAACTCCTCCAAGTAGTCCGTTACAATATTTATTTTTTTAAATATCAGAGTCAAATCCAAACTTTCTTTATTCAAGTAGGCCTTGTACAAGCACTTTTGAATCGTTATTTACAACAAGATTTTAGAACAATTTACGCAATCACATCTTTAATGTACACAAATTTCATTTTTACACTTATAATAGTATAGATGTTGTTATATACAGTGAAAGTTGTTATACGTTTCATTCATTACACACCCATGTGGCCAGACTCTTAGCACCAATTAATTTGGAAAAGCATTGTCTATCATGGCGGGTGCGGTTTCCTAGAAACGAGGGAACGGTAGTGACTCGGCCCCCTACTGATGAAAAGGTGAAGGCTATACTTTAGGTAATTTACTATGAAAATGAAAAATGTTTATTTCGGTTTTGCACAGTTTAACAACATAGTAAAGGTTGGGACATTCTATTAAGCATTAAATATGCTTGTGGTCCGGAGGGTGGTACCACTAGATATCTATCCGATAACTAGCTGGAACCGCTACGGGTACGCGACCCCGGACTGCTCTAGCTGCTAGTGTCACACACCCTCCCCTCCCCTCCCTGTACTACGTGACACTAGTATCCCTAACCCCAGAACCGTATATCCATCTCCCCTATAATCCTTTCCACCTATCCTTCTTCTCAGCCAAGAATTCGCAAGGTGGGTTAATGTCAGGCAGGCGGCCGGTCGTAAAATAAACCATGCCAAATCCATTACAACATGAGTTTGAGAATGTTAAGATGGATGTGTGGAGTGACGAGGAAAGATCGGATTAGAAATGAGTATATAAGGGGAAGTTTGAAAGTAGCACACGTGACGGACAAAATGAGGAGCAGTAGGTTAGCGTGGTATAGGCATGTAATGAAAAGGGACGAACGTCACATTGCTAAAAGAATGTTAGGGATGTATGTCAAAGGACGAGCGATCGGTAGGCTAAAAAAAGCGATGGATTGATTGTGTGAGAGAGGACATGAGAAAGAAAGGAGTACGCTATGAAATGACGAATTATAGAGATGAATGGAAGAAGAAAACATGTTGTGCCGACCCTACGTAAGTGGGATAAGGGCAGGGAGATGATGATTAAATATGCTTGTGTCAGAGGGTCCGGACCAAAATTTTTGAAATCGGTCAAATAGTCTGAGTGATCGTTGAACATCCATAAAAAAAAACAAAAACATTCCGTCGAATTGAGAACCTCCGCCTTTTTTTGGAAGTCGGTTAAAAAAAATACAAAGAAGTAAGGGAACCATTCAAAAAACATAATTATTTCGGCGTTTTATGCGTACGAACAGTTCCGTACCATAGAAGCCGGCTCGCGCATGGCCGGTTTTATAACATACTAGAAGATGCCCGCAACTTCGTTCGCGGAGGAGAAAAAGTACTAATCCGTCGTTTTTTCATGAGCATAGTCGGGTAAAAAGTATCCTATAACCATCTGGAGATACCCAGCTACCCGTGTACCAAAAATTGTGGAAATCAGTTGCGCCGATTTTGCGTGATGAAGCCACAACGACACATACAAACATACATAAAATCCAAAAAAAATATTTTTCGTTTTAGTGACCTCCAAATAGTCCGTACCAATCATTTGAAAATATCTTCAATGTACAGACATTTCATTTTTACAACTTTATAATTGTATAGAAAAAAAAAAAATATTAGCGTGAACCCTGCGCTGCGCTGTAGACAAAAAATTAAAAAAAAACTTACCTATACTGATTACTTTTATCTTCATGCTCCAACAAGTTAATTAACATAAAGTCACTTTGAAATTTACTTGTACATAATGCCAGTTCTACTGGTGTTTATGTTGATAACAATATAGCACTGATGTATGAATCACGCATGCACAATAAATCTTATCAAACTGATAGAATCTTTATCATTTCATTATCACATAGGTACAACATGTGTATGAGTGTCTCACACAATAAGGTGCAGGTATGTGTGCGTGTGACCTAGTCTAGTGCATTACTGATATCGAAATGATTTTCATTCTCTCTTGATTTCAGATGAATTAAAACATAATAAAAGTCTATAATAAATCGTTTCAGTGAGTGTTTTTTGGGTTCCGTGCCCAAAGGGTAAAACGGGACTCTATTACCAGGCTGTACCTCATGAACCGTGATAGCTAGACAGTTGAAATGTTCACAGATGATGTATTTCTGTTGCCGCTATAACAACAAATACTAAAACAGTATAATTTTATGTCTGTCTGTCATGTCAGTAACCAATATCGAACACCGCGAACATTTTGCTTAGGAGTAGGGCTCTGCTAACAATGGATTTTCATAGATACGGCCGTTTGTAGCGTATATTTTGTACGGAACCCTCGGTGCACAAGTCCGACTCGCACTTCGCCGGTTTTATCCTTGTTACAGTGGATTTTAGTATTAACACACATAACTTATGTTTACAGTGTCTGAAACATCCTGTTTTACGTCTTCAACCTCAATACGAACTGTTCAACATTTTAATACAAATTTTCGTCTTTCGTTCTATCCCTTTAGGAGTCAATTATGCCAATCAAGTCAGACTTTAAGACACATTTCATTGGATAATCATAGATCATCAGAAGCTCACCCATGATAAGCTTTATTACATAAATAAATGTTACACGACATTTTCTATACAAATCGAACTAGTCTCATGGTATGCTCAATAAGGCTCGTGTTATGGGTACTAGACGATAATTATTAGAACTTATTTTGAAATACGATTAAAGTACGAGAGCAAATCGTTGAAATTTGATAAGGAAACTTTGCGCACACATTTAAACAAAACTGCAATAAGTATGCGAGGGCAATAAAAAAATCTACAAGTATTTCTACAATAGACATGCAGACATTTTTTTATCTATGGTGTTAAAGTCCAATACTGCCCGATAACCACCCCGAAAGTCCAAGACTAGTTTGGAGTAGGTACAATATATGGCGTGGCTATGTGCGACATGAATAATAGATTTCGATAACTTAAGTTTCAATAATATAATAATTAAATTGCATACAACACTATTATGGTGCACTAACCAATTAACATGCCCAATCAACTGACCCTGGACTTTATCGAGGCGGTCAGAAAATTTTGCAAATCTGATCAATAGGCAAAAGAAAGTACAAGTTGATTTGAGGTAGACTCAAATCTGTTTTATCAATTGGTATGATCGTAGCCAAAATGGCAAAAACGGAACCCTTATAGTTTCGTCATGTCCGTCCGTCCGTCCGTCCGTATGTCACAGGCAGTTTAGGTACTTAAAATAAAAACTAGAGATGTATAATGATGAAAATTGGAGGATACGTGTCTTGTAGAAGCCGCTACTTAGTTTGATAATTAAATAATAATAAAATATATTTCTAGGGGGGGCACTCCATACATGTATCCGAAATTAAAAAATATATATTTTTTCAGCAAATATTTATGTATGGCATATTTCGACAGTTCTTTAAAAAAAAATGTTTTAGTGAATATTTTCGGAAATAATCGCTATGAAAGTTGCATAAATTGTGTCCCCCTCCCCCTCTATTTTCTAAACGGTATGTACAAAAAATATGAAAAAAAATTACAAAGATAAAACTTAATAAATACTTTCATCGAAAATTGTTTTCAAAATGATCGAATATACCGGTTTTAAGTTATTGCCAAAAAACTGCGCTTCTCAGCTGAAGGACGCAAGTGCCGTGGAGATACGCTTTTTTGCTAGTGCACTTTTTCATAACGTATTTTTTTCATCTGTAGTGCATTTTTTTGTATTAACGGCTGCGGAACCCTACACTGAGCTTGGTCCGACATGCTCTTGGCCGGTTTTCACAACGTATGTTCATTCAAAAACGCGTCGCGTGCGCGCCAGCCCCAACACCACCCTGTCCGTACATTATGCACTATTGTGAAATAATGATCTTTATTCTGTAAGTAGGCCACAAGGGCACTTTTACAAGTCTGACTCTACGGCGTTTCCCAAGAGGAGACCACTGAGGAGAAGAAAGCCGAAACAAACTCAACAGTCAGTCAGTTTTTCGAAATAACTCTTATATCTATTACAATATTTTTACTTAGCCTATCCTAAATATATGTTTTGAGTATAAACCCAATGCGTAGTTCTTCAAAAAAACATATAAACACTTTATAGAATATAAAAAGCAAAATAATGATTTTTTATTTAAAACCAATTACATACGTTTGATATGCCACCTTATAAGAACCGTGTCCCGCTAAAAGTAAATTATTTGATTTCTGTTTTCGACCATGCATTTTGTCTGTTAAATAGTCCTCTACCCTATAATATGCCTTTGTCATTAGGGACTCTTTTAAGTAATTTTTGAGAGCTGGAAACGGTAGTTTTAAAGCATCATCTGGTAGCTTATTATAAAAATGTATACATTGGCCTACGAATGATTTGGCTACTTTACGAACGCGGAACTTTCTAATAGCGATTTTGTTTTTATTGTGGACCGTGGACTTCAAAAGCCCAGTAACAGTGAATCGCACTATTGATACTAATACAGCCTTTAAGGGTCTGTATCTTCAAGTAATCTATTCGTAAACCACACCATTTATTGCTCGCGCGCATCAAAGAAAGAGAAATCTAATCTAATACACTACATGCTTGGGGTTTATTGGCGTAAGCGCCAGATGTAAAAGTACAATGCAATCGAAGATATGTTTTGTTTACATTTAAGTTAGTGACGTAAACGATAAAGGGAAGACTGACTTTTTTACATAATTTAGCCGTTTATTAATCTGTCGTTTGTACAAACTAGACATAAAACGAAAAATGAAGACGAGTTTTCGGATTTCTTTTCTATCGAGCAAATTTTAAACAAACAAGTTTTCGCGTTACGCGCTGAAAAGGTTATACAGTCAAAAAACACATATCTGAAAATCAGCCTGTTTCTTATACTAGATTTGACAAAAAATAGCTTAAATATTTGATGAACCCGAAGATTTATTATACCGAACCTAACTAATACTTTAGGTCATGAGCTTGAAATAAACGTTAATTTAATTTATAATAGGTTTCATAAACAGCTTGCTATTATCAGATTTCAAAAACATGATTTCGGGGATAAGTTATTTGTGTGTCTTTAATTTTGAATTTCATTTGTCCTTGGCAAACCCTAGTACAGATGTGAGTCAGTATTGACTAGTGACGTGACGTCACTCGATATCTCCTAGGCAATAAAAAAATTTGCATGAAAATTGTATCTTAAAATAGCCTGTTCAAAAAAAAGAAAAAAATAGAAACAACGGCATTTTTTTCGGCTCATTCCAATTTCAGGCCTTAGTTGGTTTCATTCAACCGAATTGCAGTGACGCGACGTCCATATAAGCCGATTCCCACCGGGTTACCCAAGGTACGGCTTACTGTACCTTTTTCTTTAAATATGAGTAAATGAATTCATAGTTCAAAGAACCGATGGCCATTGGGGCAGAAAGGTTCTCGAATAGAGACCTCGTATCGGCAAGTGCAGCGTCGAAAGGCCACCAGCAAAGTGGTCTGGCGACCTGGTTAGGGTTGCGGGAGTCGCTGGATGCGGGTCGCCTCTATCAGGCCCATGCCCAGAGGCATGTGTCTAGCAGTGGACGTCCTATGGCTGAATGAAGATGAAATGAATATGCTTTGGCTTCCCTTGTAATTTTCCTGACGCCTTGCCGATTCATGCCGATGCATGCCGACTTGAGAAGTCAACTTGAGTTTTCACATGTGTAGTTTGTAAACACCACATAAAACCGATGGAGCGGTGATTCAGGCATTACGTCATCATGATGTCATTATTCATGGTAATATTAGTAATTATGTAGTACGCCTACCTGAACCATAGACTTCACTTATTATGGTGTTACATACTAAATTAGCGGACAATTGATGACCGGTTTAGGTCAGCGGGAGTAACATTATCTGTGAAGCTGAAGGTTCTGGGTTCAAATCCCGGTAAGGGCAAATATTTGTGTGATGAGCATAAATATTTGTTACTGAGTCTTGGAAGTTTTCTATATAGATAAATAATTATATCTGTTAAGTATATCATTGTCTGGTACCCATAACACAAGCCTTATTGAGCTTACCACGTGACTGATATTTGAGTAAAAATTGTCCCGTAATATTTATTTATTTATTTATACATATATAATTTTACACAAATCAAACTAGTCCCATGGTAAACTCAATAAGGATATTTACTTCTGATATGATTATGTTAACTAGACAATGAACAATATCTACTAGGTATACTAATTATAAAGTTGTAAAAACTGTAATATGTAAATATTAAAAAAGAATTTAATTGGTTTGACGGTCACTTGATATTATGTTATGTTTCAAGGTAATTCTATAAAAACCGGACAAACAAAATTACAGTTTTCTGTGTTCACATTGCATATAGGATTATTTACTAAATGTTTAATTCTGACATGCTGTCATAAACGATAACAGATGCAAGCACAGGGTAATATTATTGACGTGGATAAACAAATCAAATTGACCGCGGAAAGGAGAAACAGGATAAGAGACATTTTCGAGACCATTGAATTACACACCTTATAAAATGAGTTAACCCTTTTAATACCATAGGGCAAATCACGTCAATGTCAAATTGTGCCTCAGGCGACACAATATCATTTGCCGCTATATGGGATCATACAATTGGTTTATTAGTTGGCATGTAGCGCACAGTTTCACATCGAAAACGCTAGGCGGATAAATGGGTATAATATTAAACACCACCAAACTGCCGCTTACTAATTATTTAAGATAATATTACCATGGTTTAAGCTGTTGGTTCTGCATGTAAAAATATATATAAGTATATAGTAAGTAACCAGGGGCGTATTTTGAAATTTGGCGCTCTTGGCCAAACAGTTTCATCGCCCCAGACGTTAAGGAAAAACCAGCCAAGTGCAAGTTTTACTCGCACACTGAGGGCTGCTACACGGCCCCGTGCATGCCGCCCCGGGCCATGGCCCCCTTGGCTTGACTCAAATTTGAAAAAAATAGTAATATGCTATTTGAAGGTCACTGAATTGAAGAATATATTTTTTGTAGTGTTTTTTGCCACCATCTCATCAGAATGGCTGGTTGGATTGTGTCCATTTCGGGTTCAGGAATAGCTAGATGCCCAGAGATGTTGAGAGGATACTTTTTACCTAGCTATGTTGAAGCAAAATATAGTGGTTACAATTTTTTTTTACTTTGCAAATAAAACTGCTGACCCCTTCTGCTACATACTGTAACTTAAAAGTGTAGAATATATATTCCACACAGATTGTTCTATTCATCATTCTTCAACCTTCTTTCCCAAAGCAAGACTGTATTTAAAATTAAACTATTTGTGGTTGGATTGGCAAAATCAATCATCATAACCGGACAAGAAAATTGAGGCAGCAGATGCCCCGTAAATATTTGTATCATAATTAAGATCTAAAATTATAATCATCCCAGCCTTGTCCATCACAGCTCCAAATTAAATACTTCAAACATTACATTTAAATACCAACATAGCTTTAGCAAAACCAACCATAATTACAATGAAATAAAGCATAGACTGATCAGTTTCCAATCACTTCCTGCCCATAGTTACTATATCAAAATATTTATATTGCCAAGATGCAGGAAAAAATAGATTTTTATACGGCTTCAATTTATTTGCTTTGATCTACCTAGTCGTTTAAGTGACTAACCTTCAAGCACACAGAACCAGTCAAACCACAACCTACCAGCAGCCACAAGGCTACAGAGATAATTATTTTGACAATTTTAATGTAAACACTAACACCATTCAGCCAAAACGGGGTGTCGCTTAAGAGCGCCGTAAAAATATATAACGCGGAATAACCTTGATCATAGTCGCTTTAATTTACTTCGTAGCAAGTATAATTAATGTTTAACAACAGTAATACGCTAAATACTTACGTAATACGCTTTAAATAACAATCAAATCACAAACATCACAGATCGAACCGACTAAAAGGCTGACTAGAAAAACACATTCGCGCGATTCACAACGATAATTCACTCGCGATTTAAATTATGCAACACTGGTATGCTCGCGTGCTCGTTAGGCGGTTAGCAGTTCATTTTCGTAATAATTGATTGAATTTGGATGGAAACCCGCGAGAAAGACACACCATTTTGAAAGATGAGTAAAGATCGTCAAGGATTTTTCGCGTGTGTCAGACTCAGACGGCTTGCGTCATTGCGACACTTTGACGTACAGTTTAGTGTTGCCGGTTAATACATGATATCCGTCTGTCGATTACTCAATTCAATGTAAATATTTCAACGCACTTTAAATAAATACTTCCTTTTGATCTCAATGCAGTGTACCCACAAAGATAAACGGCATTTCCTTGACCTGCAAACTAGGTTTTACCATTTCAAACCTATATAAATATAGGTTTACTTAAAAGCAGGTATAAGTTATGAATATAAAATAATAGTTTTCTGTTAAATATGAATCGTATTTGTGGCAACAAAGTTGCCTTAATATTTTTGGATTGCGTTCAGTAAATTATAGGGTTCAGCCGAGTAGGTATGGCACAGCAAACTTATTTTCGCTATTGTATGAGCCTAAAACGAAACTATAGACATTATTATAACGAAATCATTAGCGGCATGTATAACTTTGTATTTTTTAGGTTCATCTCAAAATGGGCCACTTAAATCTAAACAATCAAATTAAGTAAATAACAGTTATAATTATAATATTTCGTAGTTATTATGATGGGTTATTTCATACCAAAACGACATTTCCACATTATGATGTGAAACTTGTCAATATTAGCAAATATCTAGTTGTGCAGGTCAAATACACGTGTATCATCGAAAAACTGGGGCAAATGACCGCATATTTCTTCACAATGCCTACACGTAAGCTAGTGTAACCTGTAATTTACTTTTGTAAGTTGAGTGCAATTGTTGCACGATATCTGAGCGCCTACAAAAATCGTACACACTGCTAAATGCTTCAATGCTATTACAATTCTGCAGGCGTCTCTAAAAGTCTGATTATTATGTATTATAGTATTCTCGTTTTCAAACAAACACCGTATTGCAGGTGCTCGGATTATTAGATCTCTTTAAAAAGTCTTTGTACAGCCAGCTTGAGCTACAGTAGAACCATGCCAAACCTTATTTTTATATACCTACATATTTCATTGCGTCAAAAGGCGAGTACACTTTCAGTAAAAACCTCATTCATAAACAGGTATTTGTCTGCTGATACTGCTTTATATCAGCTGACAATCGCACACAAATCGGTCTAGTCCAAAATTATAGTATGGGTATCAGTATCAGGCGACAAATTAAATACTTATATAGATAATTAAACAAAAAAATAAAACCGACTCCACAAAAAACTAAAAAGTAAAAAATAACGCCATAATTCAGTTTCTTCAAATTACTTACAAGTAAACGTATGTATACTCAATCTATACAGTATATACAATTAATCTTATTTTGGCGTCGGTGCCATATAAAGAATGTGTAAAATATTGAAAATTGACGATTTGAAAATTTGAAAATTGACGACGCCAAAATAAGATTAATTGTAAGTTTATTTTCTTACAGAGTTCCTATGACGACCTTCTTGCTCCATCATCAGATCAGCTCGATGGTATCACACTATTGCAGTGTCACCGAACTTACATAAGCATTGACGACCCGTTTCGCTCAGCGGGAGTAACGTTGCCTGCGAAGCTGAAGGCCCTGGGTTCAAATCCCGGTACGGGCAAATATTTGTGTGATGACCATAAATATTTGTTCTTGTCTTGGATGTTCTCTATGTGTAAATAAAAGTAAATTATAAATATAAATATATCGTCGTCTAGTTACCCATAACACAAGCTTTGTTGAGCTTTTACCATGGGACTAGTTAGATTTGTGTAAAAAAAACCTGTAATATTTATTTATTTATTTACTAGAAGCCTAAAACTTCGTACGCGGAGGAGAAAAGTCATAACCCCTCTTTTTTTCTTTTGCATAGTCAGGTAAAAAAAATCCTATAACCATTTGGAGATACCCAGCTACCCGTGTACCAAAAATAGTTGAAATCCGTTTAGCCGATTTAGCGTCATGAGCCACAACGACACATACAAACATTTCATTTTTACAACTTAATAATAGTACTAGCGGCCGCCCGCGACTTCGTCCGCCTTAGATTTATTTATCGCGGATAAAAGGTATTTTTCCGGTATAAAAAGTAGCTTAAGTATCTTTCCCCGAAGCTCGATATTTTACTAATTTAAATGTGAAGCATATAACCAAGATTTCAAGACCCTAGCATAAAAAAATTTTTACTGTCCATACAAATTTTCATCCCCTTTTTCGTCCCTAAAAGGGATGCAATTTGACATACATTATAGCCTATGTCCTATTCTGATATATAAGGTACATAAATGGAAAGTTTCATAAAAATTCGTCCAGTAGTTTTTGAGATTAAGTGGAACGTACGTACATACTTTCACGTTTATAATATAGTAAGGATGACAAATTTTAGCTCAATAGGGTATATGCATGATTTTTTTTTAATTGCCTTTCTCAACAAAATATGAAAATACCGTAAAAACGATTTCAAAAAGTGAAATTAAAATGAAAATTGGCCAAGAAATACGCATGATGTAGGCATTATAAACTGCTAATTAAACGGCGATTAGACAGAGAGGTCCGACATGTACTGTTACGTCATAGTCTACGCCAGCCATATAAACTTCATATTAAATTCCGTTTTGTTAAAAAGAGATAGAATGAAATGTTTGATGGCTTATATCTTGGTTATTTTAAAAGTTATTAGAGAAAACAAATGTCTACTGTTTGTTACATGAATGAGCTTTTAATAAAGCAAAAATAAAAAATCATGCATTTTCCCTATTGGAAACCGGGAAGTTGGTCAAATTTAACTTGCAAGACCCGAACATACATATACTGAACGTAAAATGAACTGGCGATCGAGATCATACTGATATCCCTTTCACTCCTGTTAAGACCACGCAAGTGTGAATGAGATAAAATTATGATCTCGGTCGCCAGTTGCGATGAGTGTATCTGTAAAGTTACATTGCAAGTTTGAAGAAAAGCTTGAAAAAAATATATATTTGGAAATCATCAATAACGTTAGTATCTAATTAATACTGTTCTTCTAGTGGTAGTGAATACTGGATTACTTCAAAAACAGCTTAATTGATTTACTATCTAGACTTATAGGTAATTTACATCGGCCTAGCCGAGTATTAGCAAATACGTATTGAAGCAAATCGGAAGGTGAATGGAGCGTTCGTGATTTTACGAGCGAAATTAATTCAGACTTAAAACTGGTTGTTCTTAGGCACAGAGCACTTTGCCGCAGTTACAGAGAACTTAATCACTACGTTTGGCCACAGCACGGTAATAAATAAATAATTATTACGGGACAATTTTACACAAATCGAACTAGCCCCATGGTAAGCTCAATAAGGCTTGTGCTATGGGTACTAGACGACGATATATTTAATAGATATATTACTTATAGACATAAAAGACATCCAAGACTCAGGAACAAATATTTATGCTCATCACACAAATATTTGCCCTTACCGGGATTTGAACCCAGGACCTCAGCTTCGCAGGCAACGGTAATAAAAGTAAAATCTATTAAATATATCTTCGTCTAGTACTCATAACATAACACAAGCCTTATTGAGCTTACCATGGGACTAGTTCGATTTGAGTTAAAATTGTCCTGTAATATTAATTATTGACGATTAAAAAAAAACACGTTGTAACGCCCTATTATGTGTAGGAAATTACTTTTCTGGATTTGTATGTTTGTATATGTGTCATTGTGGCTACATCGCGCAAAATCGAATTTCAATTGTTTTTGGCAAAGCAAACGGGTAGCTGAGTATCTACGGATTGTTATAAGATGCTTTTTATCCAACTACGCTGAAGAAAACAAAGGGGTTAAAACTTTTTTCTTACGTGATTGTGGGTACACTTTCTAGTAAATTAGTAGCTTATAATTATAATCATCTGTGAATGCCCAGCTACCTGTGTACCAAAATACAAACTATCGAACATATAACCTCCTCCTTTTTTGGAAGTCGGTTAAAAATAGTTGAAATTTGTTTAACCGTTTTGACGTGATGAAGCCACAACGACACAGACGAACATAAAAAAAAATCCAAAAGGTATATTTTTCATTTCAGTGACCTCCAAATAGTCTGTATTATAATATTTTCAAAGTACAGACATTTCGTTTTTTAAAAAATTTAATAGTATAGATTAAACGTGTGTATTGTACATATCTGTGTTTTGTAATAAATTTGTTTATTTGTATATGTGCATTGAAGTGAAGACGTTAGTCATGAGACACGAGCAGAGCCCGTCGCGTAATTATAAACAGATTTAAAAAATGAGCAAGTACTAGATGCCTGCAAGTTCGTTCAAATAGAAGTCATCATTCTCTTTTTTCAGCATAGTTGAGTAAAAAGTATATCGTAAACCAACTGTGGTTGCCCATGCAGCTAAAGTTGCGTCCACACTTGTTTCATTTGCTCGTATCCGATCACCGTGCCGTAGCATGACTGCGTATCGCGCTGCTTGGACGTTCACTGTCGGCGGGCCGATCATGCCGCACTCGTCCGATATAAGTGTGTGATACGCGTAGCAAATGGATTTCGAGCGATTGGATCGGCGCAACGTCCAAACGCGTGATCGTGACACGCGATCATGCCACGCGACGATCTGATACGGGCAAATGATACAAATGTGGACGCACCTTAAGCCGTGTACCAAAAATAGTTGAAATCCGTTTAGCTGATTTACCGCGATGAAGCCACAATGACACACAGGTACTTCCTATGGCGTACGGTCCATGTAGGCACAAAGGCATGACACCCTGAACGGGTTCGGTTCAGGAGGTCATAGTTTTATTGTCCTAGTCCTAGCTACCTGCACATTATACAACTAAGACGTTTTCCTTACCATAGCATACTACAACTATGACTTCCTTAAACGAACCCATCCAGGGTTAGGCCGTGCCTTTGAGCCTACAAAAAGGTATTTTCTTTATATCATCAATGTACAGATATTTCAATATTACAACTTTAGTTTACAATATTGATACAAATATGTAAGTAGAAAGAAAAATTAATTGGGATCCACTGCAGTCTAAGCCGACATCGAACCAGCGACTCTGTTATACCGGAACAGCGTCCTATACGTTAGACCATCAGACCGCTTGTGATTCACAACGAATTAATCCTCTACCTTCAACGATAAGTTGCTCACGACCTATGTATCTTTAATTTTTGAAAGTATAACGGAGACCCTGGTTCGATTCCGGCTTACACTGCAGTGGATCGCAATTAGAAAAAAAAGTGATGTTTTAATTTTAACATTCATCATTCCATCATCATCATTTCAGCCATAGAACGTCCACTGCTGGACACAGGCCTACTCAATAGATTTCCACATGGGCCGGATAGAGGCGACCCGCATCCAGCGAGTCCCCGCAACCCTAACCAGATCGTCCGACCACCTTGCCTTCCCACGCTGCGCTTGCCGGTACGCGGTCTCCACTCGAAAACATTTCTGCCCCAAAGGCCATCGGTTCTTCAAACTATCTGCTCTTCCCATTGCCACTTCAGCTTGCTTACCCTGTTTGCTATGTCGGTGACCTTGGTTCGTCTATCAATCTCCTCATTTCTGATTCGATCTCGTAGAGAAATCCCGAGCATAGCCCTTTCCATAGTTCGCTGAGTGACTCTGAGCTTCCTCAAGAGGCCCATAGTCAGACACCACGTCTCGGCTCCGTAGGTCATCACCACATACGCACTGGTTGAAGACTTTCGTCTTTAAGCACTGAGGTATCTTGGACGAGAAGCTGAAGAAGAAGAATTCCCAAACGCTGCCCATCCGAGTTGATCCGTCGATTGATCTTTTTCTCGAACTCCGAAAGAACTGTACTGTCGAACGATCGAACTTCTTTTTAACCGACTTCCACAAAAAGAAGGAAGTTCTCAATTCGACGGAATGTTTTTTTTTTTTTTTTTTTTTTTATGGATGTTCACCGATTACTCAAAGACTATTCGACCGATTTCAAAATTTTTTTTTTGGTTTTATAGAAGGTACTTTCTAGTTGGTCCCATTTAATTTTGGTGAAGATCTGATGATAGAATCCATGAGGAATTGAAGGAACTCCTCAAATATTGTAGGCATACATATAGCGATTTTAGTATTATAAGAAACATAATTAGCATTTGCATTCAGAAAGTGTAAATTGGGGAAGTGGAACTGATGCAGAAGACCACAGAATGCCATCGTAACTCCACAATGATAAATGATTTACGGGTGGCGACAAAATATCTTGATTAATTTAGCTAAGCAACTTCACAGTCACAAATTTAAATGTTCCTGATGAGAATGGTACCATCGAATTGATTTCATGATGGAGCCGGAAGGTAGGCACCAGATCTATGTAATAAAATAATGTATCCTAGCCGTGTTTGGGCTTGTTCGAATCGTCACGAGATACACTTTTAAGTAACGATTAACTAAAAAGTGTAAAATAAATAAACTTTTAAACAAAAAAATAAAACCGACTCCAAAAAAACTAAAAAGTAAAAAATAACGCCATAATTCAGTTTCTTCAAATTACTTACAAGTAACCGTTTGTATACTCAATCTATACAGTATATACAATTAATGTTATTTTGGAGTCGGTGCCATCGTGTCACAACTTACTAAAATCGTCAATTTTCAATATTTTACACATTCTTTATATGGCACCGACGCCAAAATAACATTAGTTATATATACTGTATAGATAAACTTCCGTCATTTATTAATAAAATACAATTTTACATGTCAAAATCATGTCAACACAACAATAAAAAAAAAACAATTTACTTAAGACTAGCTTAAGCCTAGTCAAAAAGGCCCCCTCGAATTGTCCCTGGCGCAAAGGTACCCATCACGCCTGGCCGCGTTACCACGTTGAATGGCGATGGACAACCTTTGCACCAGGTACGAACACATCGTCCCAAACTCGCTGCACCTGCGGAGCCTCGGGCATCGACGCAGTAGGGTACCGAGCCGTCCACTTCGCCGGGGCGTCATCCACAAACGGAATTGTAACCATATCTCCATTAGAATTTAAAATTTTAGAGACCAGGCTACCAACCCCATGTGCTGACGCGAGGAAGGCTGGCAGGCCCACATCCCCCGCACGCCGCAAACCGAGACCAACGTAACGTATGGGCAAGGACGCCCATACCCATTGCTCCACCGAAAGAGACACATTTAATATAGTCTCTGTCGTATCCCTCAACGTGGCGTCAAAGACAGAAATGTCATCCGGACACAACCATGTTGGAGTGGTTCTTAAAAGGTAAGTTATTTTGGGAACCGCGAAACACATTCGTAATAGAGTCAGGGCAACATGGGCATTAATTCCCTTCAGACGTTCCTGGGCGAGCAAAAGTAAACGCTTCCTGCATTCTATTGCGCTAGGAATGGCCTCTTGGAAAATAGGGGAACCCAAAAGGGTAAAAGTCCCGTGTGAAAGGTCCTTGAGACCAGGAAGCAACGACCTTAAAGAAAACAAAGAAGAAGAAGAGGCAGGTCCGCAGCAGTAAACCTCACACTTCCCCGCATTCAACTCCAGACCCATATCCTTCAGGCGGGGGATAAGGAAATCCAAATCCTGCTTTACGACCTCAGGCTCCCCCCCTAAGGTGCCGTCATCTAAATACCAAATATTAAGGGGAGATTTCAGAGACGACACCGCTTCGTGAATAGCAAAACTGAAGGTAAGCGGCCCTAGCGGATCTCCCCGCTGCGCACCCACCTGCGACAGAATTAGGGAATCACCGTAGACAAGGTTAGAAGGAGAATAATAGACCTGGTGTAAAAAAGGGTACAAGGTAGGAATATGTTTTTCCACTTCGCCCAGTAAAACATCTCTCTCTACAGTATTGAATGCGTTCTTGAGATCTAATTTTATGACGACACAGTCAGCATTTCTAGGTTCCGTGACAAAAGTGCGTGTGGCGTGGATCGCGGCCTCACACCCCTTTGTGTGCCAAAACCCAGTTGATGTGGCTGGAGATACCCAGCCATATGTTCCTTAACCACATGACACCCTAATTTGGCTACCAACCGGCGAAACCTGCTACCCACTGCAATAGGCCGTATGCCTCCCTCATTTTTTGTCAAAGCGCACAAAGACGCTCCGTATAAGTATGGACAGATTTCGCGATTCAATTGCCCACTCAATAAAAAAAATTGCATAATTTGACAAGGGACTCGAGCAACCGCTGACCATTGTTACCAGCAGAAATCGACGTCAACTCTTTTAAATGAGCTGGACGAATTCCGTCCAAGCCCGCGGCAGACCCACTATGGAAAGTCCCTAGTGCTCGAACCACGTCCTCCATGTTTACCGTCAAAGCTTGAACGGACCGATCCGGCTCTCGAGGGAAAGTTACTCTGTATAGATTGAGTATACAAACGGTTACTTGTAAGTAATTTGAAGAAACTGAATTATGGCGTTATTTTTCGGTCGGTTTTATTTTTTTGTTTAAAAGTTTATTTTTTGTCATTAAAAAAATATAAACAAAAGACTTTATAATAGTATACAAGTAGATGTCATTCGTGAGATCAGAATTCGCGATATATTTAACGACAACCTTGACCACACGTACTGTCCTGAAGATACAAACAGTAGGCTTTATAAAGCACGTATGTACCTATTCTAAAACGTGCAAAGGTTAGTGACCTTGTGACAAAAGAATGTCTCTCATCGTTCATTCTGCCCTTTGACCGCATTTTATAAATTAAAGATAGAACCAAGTCCTGAGATTTTGTAATAAATGTTGCAATATTGTCGCTTACTTATGCCTACAACTAGTGAACTTAGCGCAGTACGCTTGAAACTGGCTGAATGAACAGTCATAGCCTCATTAAAAACAAAAGTTTGTTTTTAATTTTGCACTATGAAGCCGCGGATTTTGTTTTTAAATCTTAGTGGCTAGGGAAGTGATGGGACTGACTTGAAAATGAAAGTTTGTGTGTGTTTTGTGTTTGTGAGTTTGTGTTTTTGTGTGAAACTGGATCGAAGGGAGGAGGAGGGGTACCCGAAGGGGTTTATGGCTGTTTGTATGTTTATTTTTATTATTCAGAGGGAAACAAACATGTTTCCACACATGGCACCGACTTCAAATGGCGATTCAAATGTATCCGTACCGTACATAAAAGATTATTTATGGCTTTTTAGTTTATTTTGAAGTTGGTTCTTTTTTTATTTATAATTTTTTTATAGGCACGATTCGGACTGTTTTTCAAATCCAAGGAAATAATAGTACCAATGCTTGAATTAATCACGTAATAAAATAAAATATCGTGTTTCACATCATGAATTGCTTTGTTTATTTTATTTAACAGCTGATTTAATCTAGTTAAGTAAGAAATTACAAATCAAATAAACATACACAATCCTTTTTGTATGAAATTCCATGATTAAAGCTCGCAACTTGAAATTAGAACAAATTATCAATAAGTAAGTATATAATGTAATTTCATTGCGTCTTATCGCGAATAGGACATTTCCTGCGATGCCCGAGAAAACATCATATTTTTTTTGTGATTTATGACCGTTTGCTTTTCAGTACCGTTCTAATAATGGAACTGGAAGGATGGATAGTGGACAGAGATAGTTTTTACTCTATTGTCGACAATTACTGGCTACCATTTCAGAAACAAATATAGTACAAAGAAGCCGTTCCAATAATGGAATACTAGGACGCTAGCCATTCAGCGAGGAAACGCTGCTGGCATTATGGGCACGTGTGAACCTGGTACAGTACAGGGTGGGGTCCTATAAGTAAGGTTAGGTTAACTTTTAGAGGATTTGTACATTTTAGGATTTTTAGGATTGATTTACTTAGCTTAGAATACGTTTGTTTTATTTTAGTTTTAGTTGAATTGTACATGTTTGTAAACAGGAACACTAATAATTATGACGACATAAACATAGCTCAGAAAGTTACTTGACTTAAATTGCAGAGGGCCGAGCACATTGCTCTTGGAACCGAAAGTTGTTCGGACGGAAAGGTTCTTGACTGGCTACCGCGTACGGAACGACGAAGCGAGGGAGACCCCAACAAGATGGACCAACGATCTGAGGTGTTATTGCCTCACGAAATTTTGTCAATTGGTATCCAAATCAACTGTTATAGCCCATACAAAATCATGACACTTGATTCTGATTCCGAGCGTCAAACGTGTTAGAAAATAGGGAGGGGGGGGGGGGTGAAGATACAAGTGATCAGTTTGAAGAGCAATTTATTACTAAATACTCAATATTAGGAGATACAGTAAACGGTATAAGACTTTGCTAAGTAAGCGGTATGCTAGGGTTGTTACATGTATTATAAACTACGGTTATGCCATTTCAGACCGGTCGTTGTGGCGATTCTTGGGTCAGGTCTTGGTCCTGCCGTACACTTCTTTGGGCTCATATAATGATCATGAGGATGATGAGTTACATCTATACTATTATAAAGTTGTAAAAATTGAATATATAAAAAAAAGTGAAACGGACTATTTGAAGGTCACTAATTCGAAAAATATTATTTTTTTGTATGAGTTTTTGGCTTTATCATGCCAAAACGACTTAACGGATTTCGACTATTTTTGTACACAGATAGCTGAGCATCCAATAGTATTTTATGCAATCGTTATATAATGTATGCTTTTTCAGTCGAGTACTGCGTTTAGGCCACGAAGTTTGCTGAGTGGCCTAAGTAAGGTACGAGACTTAAAAAGCTAATTATATAACTATTGTTTACAATACTCGTCGTCGTCGTCGTCGTCGTCGTCGTCGTCGTCGTCGTCGTCGTCGTCGTCGTCGTCGTCGTCGTCGTCGTCGTCGTCGTCGTCGTCGTCGTCGTCGTCGTCGTCGTCGTCGTCGTCGTCGTCGTCGTCGTCGTCGTCGTCGTCGTCGTCGTCGTCGTCGTCGTCGTCGTCGTCGTCGTCGTCGTCGTCGTCGTCGTCGTCGTCGTCGTCGTCGTCGTCGTCACCAGCATCACCATCATCATCACCATCACCATCATCATCATCATCATCATCATCATCATCATCATCATCATCGTCATCATCATCATCATCATCATCATCATCATCATCATCATCATCATCATCATCATCATCATCATCATCATCATCATCATCATCATCATCATCATCATCATCATCATCATCATCATCATCATCATCATCATCATCATCACCAGCATCACCATCACTATCACCATCACCATCACCATCACCATCACCATCACAATCACCATCACCATCACCATCACCATCACCCACCCTAGGGATGGAAAAGCTATTTAGACATGAAAATTTTACTTTCTTAAAAGGAGAGATTTTATTTTATATATTTGCATTAAAACGAGTCTCCCAAAAAAAGGTATTTTATTTTTCGCAATCAATTTCTATTTTTGAAATCATTATAGTGCATTCAAAGTGTTAGCTTATGGAATAAAGTTTAGTCTATGAAGTTCTTATTGAGGGATTAAAATCGACGAGTAGAAAAAGGTAGTTTATAGGATACATTGTAAATGACTACGTGACGTTATAGCTTTTTCCTCTTCTGCTAACCAATTAGCGGACACCTTCTATTAACAGGGATGATGAGTAATAATTATTTCAACCAATCTATATGACGGATAAATTAATAAAAATATTGGAGACGTGTCTTTTCTTTTTTACCTAATCAAAATGTAAAGTTATATACATTGAGTCAAAATGTCGCGTGACGTCACTCATAGGTACAAGTTGTAAACATTAGTGCGATTAATCTAAGTGGTTTTTTAAAGCAAAAATCCCGTGTCCATGTTTTTTATGTTATATGGGGCAAACGAGGAGACAAATCGCCAGATGGTAAGCGATCACCGTCACCCATAGACACCTGCAACACCAGAGGAGTCACAAGTGCCGGCGTTCAGGTGGGAGTACGCTCTTATCTTGTAGGCTTGAAGGTCGCATCGGTCCAGAAATACTGCCGGCGACAATTTATACCACAGTTCAGTCGTGCGAGGCAGGAAATTTCTAACTAAACGCACAGTTGTCGTCTGCCAACCATCTAAATGGCTGTCAGACTAATTAGAACTTTGATTTCATACCCCATCGTCATGCTTATTGTTATAAAAGCGTTAGTCAGTCTTTAAAAATATAACAGATAGCTAGAAGTACGCGTCCTTGCGTGTAAGTCTTGCATCACCCAGGACGCGTCAAATTAAGCGCGCGTAATCCAACGTACCTACACGTAATAGGAAACGCCTGCTGTAGTTCACTTCCCCGCATGCGCATTATCGATCATTGATCTCTTATCTATCTATAGTCTCATGTATCTTATAATTTACCTATATATGATGTAAGAAAATGCCCGCAACTTCGTTCGTGGAGGAGAAAAAGAGATAATCCCCTTTTTTTCTTTAACGGAGTTTGTAAAAAGTAATCTTATAACCATCCGTGGATACACAGCTACCCGTGTACCTAAATAGTTGAAAACCGCTTAGCCGTTTGCCAGTAGTCCGAATAGTCTGTTACAATAGTATTTTTTTCTTAATATCTTCACATTAAATTTTTACAACTTTATCTATCTCTCATAAAACAAGCTACAGGCAAGGTATCGAAGTCAATTTTTATTGGAAACCTATCATTAGAAACTGCAATTTCACATCAAAATTTATTTTATTCGAGTACACCCACCATCCCAATTGAGCCTTAATTAGGGTAAGCCCACAGACTTTATGTGGGTTAACCATAAACATTCCGGAACAGCCATTAAATAAATGACTGTGAATTAACTACATACTGTGACAAAGTAGTGTTTTATAACAATTAATATGACGTAAACTATTTATAGCGGTATCTGGAGCGGTATAAATGATGTGATGTCTATCCATCTGATAGAACAACATGTCGTGCCCAAGGAAGACATACACTATTCACTGCCCAAGAAATCGAGGAATTCCTAGAATCAACGGGTCTCAGTAGCGAATTTTAATAAAGGGCTGCCGCAATAAATCACGTTTGTATCACCAATAATAATATGTCCATCTTTTAAATAAATATAACAAAAACTGTCACCGGTTCGAAAAGAAAACTCTATATCGCTCGAGATTTAATCGGAAGGAATTTTGATGATGACGGTTTCTTGAAGACTTGAAGATGTCAATTAAATCTGTTTTTCGTAAGGATCAATCTGCTAACACTGGATTTTTCATAGATCCGGCCATTTGTAGCGTATATTTCGTACGAAACCCTCGATGCACGAGTGCGACTAGCACGTAGTCGGTTTTTTTTATCATGTAGGCTGTGAAATTTGACATGAGGCATCATGCGTATTCGTTCCCTTTTCAGGTCCAGGGTCTTCCAAGCCAGCCTCCATCCCGCGAAGCCAGCTGCGACATCTGCTCTTCATCGTCCAAGGTCTCGGGCAAACTCGCATGCGGTACACCTACTGGAACGCCAGGAAAATTGCCCACGATCCTAGGATAGACTTTAGAAGGCTAGTACTCAGTGCGAATACTTCTGCCGTCTTGTCCAGGTCCTACCAAGGCCGCGTCCACCTGTTCTACGTCATCCAAGATCTCGAGCAATATCATATGCAGTGAAAATATTAGCCCTCAGACGCTGGGTCTACGTGGGTCAGCGTGGATTTCTCGGAGTCAGCTCTTGTATTTGTTCTTCATCGTCCACGGACTCGTATGCAATAAACCAGGATCATAGCTCACGATCCTAAGATATACTTCAGTGGGCTTCGTTCAGTACAAACTGAACGAAGACATTAGCCCTTGGCTCAGGTTCAGGGTCTACCAAGGTAGCGTGGATTACTTGAAGCCGTCTTTATCGTCCTGGGTTTCGGGTAGACTCGGATGCCAAGGACCATTAAAACAAGAGGACTGCCCATCTCCACACAAAAAGCCCTTCCTCGATATTTATAATAAATATTACAACGCGATCTATTTATAATAAATATTTTTTACAATTATTCAACTTTGCCAGCGTGACACAGTATTTAAATGTTTCGATTTATTTATTATTGGCTATTTGTGAACTAATTGTCACTATACTATATTTCTTCATTCAATAATAACATACTTAGTTAAATGTTTTTTAAGCGCAATCAATTTTTTGTCATAATATCTCCTTGCGATCGGAACACGATCAAAGTATGGCAAGTGTCAGTCCTCTTGTTTGAATGGTCCTTGGCAGTGCCGTTAGTAGCCTTTTAAGCGCCCGGTGCAAGCTTCTATAACTGGCACTTGAAAAATGCTCTGTTTGGTCCTACCCACCTATTATCTAACGCGTTTGACGCTCGCAATCAGAATCAAGTGTCATGATTTTGTATTGGCCATTGTAGTTGATTCGGATATCAAGTGTCAAAATTTCGTTTGGCAATAACCCCCCGGGTCATTTTTGTGCCCTATCAGGGGTCTGCGCTCTGTGCCTGGGCACTGCTGGCACCGCCCTATTTACGGCACTGGTCCTTGGTAGCAGTCAAAGTGGCCAAATATATCCGTAACACTTCCTTACTGTTTAAAGATCTGTTTCAATATATTTGGCTACTTTGGACACTATGAACTATTTGACTGACAGTAGACCTACTGGAACGTACATCAGTGACAATTTCGAGTATTTGCTCTTAGGTATCTCTTCTACTATCCAGCGTCTATCCTCAGAATCAGAAAAGCTCACTACCCTTCATCGTCAGAATCTCCCTCACACTTTCGGGATATATTTTAATACATAGGTTAATTAGTTGGGTCTTAAAGTTTGTGAAAGATAAAAATAAAGAAGGACTAGCACAGCTGCCCTGAGCTACTTAGATGGGTATTTTAAAGGTATGTCTTTCTTGGAATTAAGAACATTAAATTTGCTAAAACTAGTCTGTACATTGAAGATATTTGAAAAAAAATGATTGGAACGGACTATTTGGAGGTCACTGAATGGAAGTATTTTTATTTTTTGTATGTTTGTTTGTATGTTTTTTTTGTATTTTTTTTTACGCCATGTTATACATCATTTCGTACGCTGAATCTATAGTATATAGTAAATTTTCATGTCTTATCGTTTTTGCTTTAAAGTTTCCCAGACTTATCCACTCACTACTTTCGTTCCAGGAGAACCCTCCTCCTCGCCATTGGCTACCTGGACAGCACGAACTTCCCCATCTCAGCCATGTTCGCCAACGAGTACGAAGCGCGCGGCTACAACGTTATTCTGCTCGATAACCAACGTTTCGCTACTGTGCACTATTACCTGTAAGTAGTAACAGTCTATGCCTCTTTCGCACCATTTTACACGCCATACCCACCCCCATATATACCCCACCATAAGGTGCGACTAGGGCGTGCAAAATGCACCATGGTGCGACTCTGTCTGCCTCTCTGTCCGAATGTTACAGTGCTACATCTCGGAAACTACATGCAAAAATTAAAACTAGCTGAGATGGCACGGCCATATTTGTTCCAAGGTGTGGATAAATAACGTGCCGAAGGCGAGCGGTGCGGCAGTAGAAGGTTGCTGTAGGCATCATGACAAACGATAGGGATGTTGCTGATCTCAAAATTTGTAAAAAATATATAAGATCCTGACAAAACAAACAAAATAAGGAACTAAGTACTTACCTTAAGATTTTCAGTTCGATACTTTGAGATTTCTTAAGATTTAAAGTTGGGTTAGAAAGTCAATATTTAAAAAATCAAAATATGAATGACTAATAATACCATTAAAAGTAACTTTTGTTACGAAACCGTTTGGATAAACGCAAGTTATCACATAGCTGCAGAGCAAGTTCTTAATTTTCCCATACAAGATAGTCAAGATACGAATCTGTGACGTCACAAATTAGCAGGCTTTAGTATGAAGCGTTTTTTCGGAAAGTCCAAAAATGTGATTAGCATTGTAGTATTTCGGGCAGTTTTTATGTAGTTTTTTTACCAATATTTTTTAGATTTAGTTTAGTTTTAGTTCAGTTTATATTTTTAGGTATTCATTTTATGTTGTCTCTAAGTGGTTTTATGTAATTGTTTATTCCTCTCTGTAAGAGTTATGTAAGATTTCCTTATTTTAAGGAATTTCTGATAAACTCGATTCCTTAAACTTTCTCTTCGTTTTTCAGGGCTAGCCGCCTAATGCGTCCAGTAGGCAAGCACGTCTCCGAAGTCCTGATCCAACTGTCAGCCGCTGGCCTAGACCCGTCCAAACTCGAGCTCCTAGGCTTCAGCCTCGGAGGCCAGACCGTCAGCTACATCGCCAGAAACTACCAGATCGTGACTGGAAGAAACATCTCCAAAATCACCGCATTAGAACCTTCTGGACCTTGCTTTAGGGACTTAAGACCTGATGATCGTCTTGACGCTTCCAACGCAGATTTCGTAGAAGTCATTCACACGAATATAGACGGTTATGGCATGGCTACTAGAATGGGGCATGTAGACTTTTATGTGAATGGTGGAGAATATCAGCCTTCTGAGATAACGATGTATCCTTGTGCGACCACTTGCAGCCATTTCCGGGTGCTAGCTCTCTGGTTAGCTGCTTTAAAGCATCCAGGAAAGTTCTTAGCTCTGAAATGTGATAGTATACAGCAAGCCCGGGACTCGGATTGTTATAGCAATGAACCTTTAGAGACAAATGTGATGGGTTTGACTGTGGATCAGAGAAAGCATGGAATATTTTACGTGTCCACAAGTAAAGGGTACCCGTTTTATTTGGGTAAGAAGGGATTGAAGGCTGAGTATGCTTCTTGGAGGAGGCTTAGTGATATCAATTTGGGGAATCAAACGGAAATCTTTACATAGAAAAGGAGTATAATGATTGTGGTTTTCATAGGAAAGTTATTTAAGGGTTTTGTGTGTAGGAAAGCAGGCGTTGACAACGTTATGATTGTTAAAAGAAAACTTAAGAGTTCAAAGAGAATAAAAACTAGAATAGGTTTGTAGAAACTTTAAAATTTCGTGATCACTATGTTTGTGATTATTCTCTAAGAATAAGTTCAAGTGATATTCAAAAGTTCAAAAGTTACAATGTAAAATTAAACTGCATATATACATTTATTTCTTTTATTAATCTTAACTTCAAGCTTTTCAATTTCCATATTATTGATAGACACATATGTCTGGGTTATCACTTTCCCCACAATCTCAGTTATTTACAACTGTATTTAAGATTCTACGCATTGCTCCGATTTTAAACAGTGCCGAAGAATAAATTTCTCTCAAAAAATATATTTTTGTGACAACTTTTTATGGCTGACTGTACTTTTCCGTAAACATTTATCAGCTACTTACTCTAAAACTCTGAATAAAATAACGCAATCCTACCGAGATTGGGCTCTTTACAATCTTCTCAGCGAGTAGTTGATGGATCTATAAAAAAAAGTACAGTCGGTAATAAGAACTTGTCACAAAAATGATTATTTTTTGACAGAAACTTATTTCAATTCATAAATTAAACCTTTTTGCTCCTGAGTTTTTCGATGTTCCACGAAAGTATTTTCATATCCTAGCCGGCAGACATCGCTTATTTTGAAAAAAAGGGGTGTCGATTCATAAAAGTATGCAGATAAAAAGCGTAGACCGTTTGAAATATAAAAAAAACCACCACTAAATTTGACCTAAGCAAACAGGGCTAGCTAAATTAAACCAAAACCAAAATTTAACTAAAACAATATTCTATAATGATACTTAATGTTTTAATTGCGAAAATTCCATGGCTTTGATTTTATAATCGAGGGCCTCACTTACGGCTTCTATTATTGCTAGCTTCTTCAACAACGTTTCGAAACGTTGACTTGATCTGATACTCATAAGTGTACGGAAAATACAAGAATATTTGTTTAGGATCCGTGTAATCGAGTCGGAATCACGCTTAACTGACGATGGCGCTAATCGTATTATCTGTAATGCCTGGGAGAGTAACCTCGTTCAACCAATTTCCTCTAACTGTTAGCTAACATTCGCAAATACATTGCACACCTCAAGGGCAAATCATGTCTCTAACTAATAATCGGTGAAACGATTGATAAAAAGCTGATAATCTTCGAATGAACGGTTGAAGCGATTATGTTGAATAAAAACTCTAAAGGTGCGACCACATTTGTATCATTTGCCCGTATCAGATCATCGTCGCGTGGCATGATCGCGTGTCACGATCACGCGTTTGGACGTTGCGCCGATCGGATCGCTCGAAATCCATTTTGCTACGCGTATCACACAGTTATATCGGACGAGTACGGCATGATCGGCGCGCCGACAGTAAGCGTCCAAGCAGCGCGATACGCAGTCATGCCACGGCGCGGTGATCGGATACAAGCAAATGATACAAGTGTGGACGCACCTTAAAGTACTATTTCTTATAAACACATAAGATCTAAATTGTGAAAAAATTCCAATACGCCGACTGGATTTCAACCAGTGAATTGTGCTTTGCGGGGCGCACGCATTAAGTCCGGCCCCCGGACAACCGCTTTCGGTGATTGCCCCGGGAGCTACTGGATATCCAGGCCTTGTTTGGCCGCTCATACGCCGTGGCGAGCAGCCCACCCACCCGGCCCTCTGGGCTTTCCGTGCGGTCTGTATGGTCCCCCTCAAACGGATGCCCTGAGGAAAGCCGCACAGTGACAGACTCTAGAAGCCAACTAAAACAGCCCCAGTGGCTGCCCGCCTCAGAAAGCGCCGCGCGTTAGGTCCCCGCCTACCGTGGCGCCCACGCGCCCACCGTCGCGAGTACCTGCTCGCGCGGCCTCACACCAGCCACATCGTCGTTCTTACACGCCTGACCCATCGCCACGGGTCGCGACCGCCACAGCCCAAGATTATGCAAGGCAAGATGGACCGCCCTGCACCCTACACCCCCCACGGGGTGTATGAGAAGACAGGATTGAGCTACAGTTTCATACTAAGAAGGTGTTTCATAGAATTCAATCTCAAGTATTCTTTCAGATAAAAAAACTAAAGCGCGATCGATTTCTCCGTTTAGGACGTATGATTTCATCACGTCTTATACCGACACTACATTTAGCGCCAGTGGAGACGAAGGCTATATATAGATACAGCCACCAGCATTAATATCTACCACAGCAAAGCGCGCATAAATATCTGACACGGCTATAGAGTCGTGTCAAGGTGCGTCCACATTTGTATCATTTGCCCAATCAGATCTGTCGCGCGGCATGATCGTGTGTCACGATCACGCGTTTGGACGTTGCGCCGATCCGATCGTTCGAAATCCATGTTGCTACGTGTATCACACTTAGATCAGACAAACGAGGCGAGATCGCCGCACCGACAGTGAGCGTCCAAGCAGCGCGATACGCAGTCATGCCAAGGCACGGTGATCGGATACGAGCAAATGATACAAGTGTGAACGCACCTTCAGATATTTATGCACGCGGGCGTAAATATCTGACGCGTCCTCACGGCCGAAGAAATAGTTTTAGGGCCGCGAGGCCGTGTCAGATATTTACTAAAGCTTTGTTATGGGAATATCTCCCTGATCACTGATTGATGCTGGTGATGGTGACTGTACATTACTGTTTTTAAATACAAGATGTATTGCAACACTTTTAGAAAAACGCCAATGTATCTCATCTTCACCTCGATTCGCGCCAGTGTAAGGCTAGCGTTAGAACATGAAACCACTGAAGATGGCCGTTGGGGTGGAAAAGGTCGAGTGGAGACCGCTTACCGGCAAGCGCAGCGTGGAGGGGCCACCCGCAAGGTGGTCGGACGACCTGGTTAGGGTTGTGGGGACTCACTAAATGCGGGTCTGCCCTTGTGGAAATCTATTGAGGAGGCCTATGTCCAGCAGTGGACATCCTATGGCTGAAATGACGATGATGAGACGGCATACGGATAGCATACATACATTACACTTTGCCAAACTATATGCTAAATGTCAGCTCCGTTTCTACGATACAATGTCAGTGTGCTTTTTCTTTTGCAGGTGTTTCTTTTATTGCATGCGTTTGCAGAAATAGTAATATTTCCCTAGTGTTGTGCGTATTGCGAAGGTGTTAATCCTTCACGTTGAATACGAGACAGTCAGGCCGTATATAAAAGTAGTATGTATTCGAATTTAAGAACGACAGCTGTCTCGAACGAGCTTCATGTCATTAGACTTAAGTCTTAGGACAGACGTTGAATAGAAAGTATCAAACTCGTACCATCCTGTCCTTTTAATTTATTTCACCACTGAGCCATCCCCCACAGTATTTACCTTGCCTTCCGTCGGGTGCCGTTTCCTGTATAGCCATAGAGCAGCGCTGCGTCTGGCGCTCACACAGGAAACGCACCCGAAGCGGACGCCCGCGCCGGGCTCTCCATGTGAAAGCAGCGGATCCCTTAAAAGTGCACGAAAAATTTGTACGGTAGAGATATGGCTTGCCATCTCAAGTAACAGGGGGGTTACTTCGCAACTCAAAATTCGAAGTTCGTAACGTGCTGTCCACCTTGCTCTCATGTTACGCTGTATTTGAGTGAGAGGGATGGCGCCATACGAACTTCGTTTACCGGATTTCGGAGTAGCCTCCCAGGTACTATTGTAGGGCCAAAATCAACTGAGCTCTAATGCTCATCAACACTAAGTCGGACCACTCGTTTGCACTTGCTGTTTCTTCTAAAGCGCGAGCGAGAAGGCCGACTTAATGTTTAGTTTACTTACGTTCAGTTGATTTTGGCCCTGGTGTAGACACATAGATTTGGACGAAGACAGTTGTCGTCGGGTGTTAAGAAATTAAATTCCGTGATATCATTTCAAACAAGTGTATTGAATCAAACTAGACATTATCGAGATGGACTTTCTTCAAAATGGGACCAACCCGAACGTATTACAAAACAAAATCAAATTAAATTTACAATATCCGATAATATCGCGTAACAATCATATGAAAGTAAAAAAATACATACGTCGAGAAATTCGTTTTAAATCTAACACGATCGGGATTATCGTAAACCCGATAAAATTTGAAAATGCGTATGTAGCGAAAACATATTACGAGCAGAACACCCACCAAGTGGGTTCCTGAGGCGCCACTCTGTAATTCGAAATTCGAAGTTCGTATGGCGCCATCCCGCTCACTCAAATACAATTTAACATGAGTGCGAGAGGGAGTGCACGTTACGAACTTCGAATTTCGATATTCGGAGTAAACTCTCTGGTCGTGAATGTGTTAAAAATCATGAAAATCAATCGTGATAGTAAAACGTCATGATTTTCGTATAAATCCAACGCCATATAGATACTTTGCACTTTTTGTCCAATATCCCCCAGTGTCACAAGATGAAAGTCTTTGACCAGTGTGTTTTGCTAGTGATGACTTACTGCACTGAAATGAGGTCGACGACGTGCCTTATAAAAAAAACTCCAAGACTCAGAGAGCAATGAAAAGTTTGACGCGGCACAATGCTCGGAGTTCTGGGAGCTTATCAGAAATGACGACATCCGCAGAAGATCCTGAATAACCGACCTAGCTCGGAGAATTGTAACTTAAGTGGCAATAGGCAGGACACATTGCAGAACTGATGGCCGCAGGGACCGACGACTTCTTGAGTGGAGACCAGTAGACGCAGCGTGATAGGCCCTCTACAAGGTGTGCAAATGACCTCGGTCATGGTGGCGTTCGTCCTAGTTGTCGTCTTTCGGCTGATGATGACTAGATGGCGCTTTAATACCTAACTGGCTCCGATTATTCTTATCATATAGAATCACATCACAAGGTATTTTTCAATAAGGCGCTACTGTTACTCCCATCATTCTGTTATACTTATCAATATAGAATTGTTTTTTAAGTTTATCTTTGAGTGGAGCAAAGAGCTCCGACCCGCGATCAGGCCCTTCAGTAATATCCTCCAAATCTAGCTTGAAACTATCAAATGACCTCTCAGTAGGCATTTGAAACCGTGGTTTTGGATGCAGCAACAGCTCTTCAGTCGCTTTTATCCTTAATTTATTCCAAAGCAGCTGTTCATGTTGTGAAAATTTCGAGTTCTGAGGATGTACCAAGTCAAAGCGTCTTCTAATCCTCTCCTCTTCAATCATTTGTTTCACAACGTCAAAGATCAAGTCGTGGGTCTTTTTTGGTTTAAATTTAGTAAGTGTTACTGGGTTTATAGTAGATTTCTTATATGTGGTTCCTTTCACTATATCTGTAGCTCCTACAGATTTTCTATCTTTCGTGTCTCTTTTAACTATTCTGACATCATTAACATGATCATTTTGATCAAGTTTTAGAGGCAAAGAATCATGGATAATTCTTGGTTTGTTAAGTTCTTTGGTAATAGAATGGTCCTTGGACAGAAGTCGGAATAGTTCATTGAAAAGTGGGATTGTTGCGGATGAAGCCATGTGGTACGCGAAGATTGAATTCACCTGAAATAATATTAAGTCTTTGTTAAGCAAGTAATCTGTGAACCTGATAATTATTAAATGACGAAGTTGATTTGGTGGTCACTCAAAATGGGTGTCATAAGAAGGATCAAAGTCACTTGAAGGGCAATGGAGCGAGCTATGCAGATCCAATGATGAACCAAGGTCGTCGATATAGCGCAAAGAGCTGCTAGACTTAAGTGGCAGTGGGCGTGGCACATTGCTCGTAGAACCGATGGCCGCTGGGGCAGAAACCAGGGAACGGAACCGGTAATTTTTAAATCTTCTAAAATACACGCTATTTCTGAAATATTTTAAAACGATATTTAGGTGAAGATAAATTAATCACCAAACACCTGATTCAAGTTCTAGAATTTTAATGAAATATAAGAGAATCTCGTAACTGAACGAAAAACGAATCGTTATTTCGGATATTTTGTATGAATAAAATACAGGTTCCGATCCTTGGCAGAAAGGTTCTCGAGTGGTGACCGCGCCCAGGACGAAGCAGCGTGGGAAGGCCCATTAAAAGGTGGATCGATGTTCTGGTGAAGACCGCGGGCCTTTTTAAATACATTCAGCCTGTGCCGAACGAACTGTGGGCCAAGAAGACCACTGACTGGATCCTAGTCAATAAGGTTCGGCGTTGCGGTAGACCACGACAGAATTGCGGGACGAACTAGATGCATTCCAAAAGGATTGGTCTGTTACTGCTCTGGATAGGGACGAGTGGAAAAAAGAGTGGAATAGCTTTGCCCAAAGGTGGAACGGCACAGGCTGATATAATAATAATAGCCAGTTTATATTCGGGTTGATCCCAGCTGCATCTTTCCGCCATCGTCCTACGCGACAACATTTCCACCCTCACCACTTAGATGGTTGGTAGTCCACAACTGTGCGTTTTTCTAGAAATTTCCTGCCTCACACGACTGAACTGAGGAATAAATTGCCGCCTACCGTATTTCCGGACCGATGTGACCTTCAAACCTTCAAGAAAAGAGCGTGCTCTCTTCTGGTGATGCAAGTGTCTATGGGCGACGGTGATCGCTTACTATCAGGCGACCCGACCGCTCGTTTGCTTCCTATGTCATAAAAAAAATCTAATAACAAAAGAAATTGTTTTGTATACGTACCAAAACGCCCAAGCCGTAGAAAGTTGACTGCTTCATAATGTTCTCAGCACAATTATTAAGTTGTATAATACTTATGAGCCTTATAACTCTGAAATACGATCACACTCTTTCACCGCCTGCGCGTGCGCAACAAAACTTGTTTAGCTAGTACGTGAGGCAAACTTAAGTTTAGCTACGTCATTGAATACGTGAAAAAAATATAAACTACTGCAAATTACAGGCCGATCGCTTAACTGAGTCTATTCCTTAGGTACGGAAGAGAAAAAGTCATAACCCGCTTTTATACGTCAAAGTAGTAGGGTAAAAAGAATCCTATAATCATCTTTATTACCCAGCTACACGTTTAGCAAAAATAGTTGAAATCCGTTTTGACATGATGAAGCCATGACGATACATACAAAAATAAAAAATTACAAAAATTAAAAAATACTCAGTTGAAAACGATTTTTTTAATGTTTGTAATGTTTGGGTCTTTAAATTATATTATAGATACTTTTTGCCCAACTGCAGTGGAACAAAAAAGAGGGTTTTATGTTTGTTCCTCCGCTAACAAAGTTACGGGCACCTTCTAGTACGATTGCAATATCTAAAAACATCTATACTATTATAAAGTTGTAAAAATGAAATGTCTGTACATTGAACATATTTTCAAAAAAAAGATTGTTACGGACTATTTGGAGGTCACTAAAAAGAAACATGTTTTTTGGATTTTTTGTATGTTTGTATGCGTCGTTGTGGCTTCATCACGCAAACTAGGCTAAAATGATTTGCTACACACTAGCTGGGTATCTCCAGATGGTTATAGCATACTTTTTACCCGAGTAGGCTGAAGAAAAAAAAGGGGTTATGACTTTTTTCCCTCCGCGAACGAAGTTGCAGGCGCTTTCTAGTTTATTATATTTGCATAGTTACTTCACTAAAATATCCACGTACTTAATCACGTTAAACTTTTCCGTTTGTCTCTCGGACTACGTCGATTGTATAAAGGCAGTTACACCATTAAACGGCACCGATAGTACACCGAAAGAATAAAACCAAATGAAGTTTATCGCTTTTTTATACCTGCAGCAACACGTGTTATACTAGCGGTTCTCAAACTGTGTTTTATCATGTCCCCTTTTTGATATTGATACCCGCCTCCCCAGTTCTTTCGAGACTAACGTAACGCGATGTCCGGAACGTCGAAGAATTACCAACGAAAGGTAATTAAATAAATCAAATGTATATGTGATTAATCCCCGTTTGTTGTGTTGATACCATTATCACAACACATCGAATAAGGCGCCCTTGCGCATGCCTATAGAGATCCTTGGGGAGGCCTTTGTTCAACAGTGGACGGTCTTGGGCTGATATGATAATGATGATGGAACAAACCATCGTTCGTTCAATTGATTTCGTACATACATACATACAATCACGTCTTTTCCCCATAACGCAATTTTTAGAGATTTTTGGCCCCCCTCCCCTCCCTCGCATGTAACGCGCTGTAACGTTTTCTGTACCTCCCCTCCCCCCTAGTAAAACGTTACGTAACCACCATGGTGACCCGTATTTACCTAAAATGGTCATTCCATTCGAAATTTTGAAATGAAATAATGATCTTTATTCTGTAAGGAGACCGCAAGGGCACTTTTACAAGTCTGACTCTACGGCGTTTCCCAAGAGGAGACCACTGAAGAGAAGAAAGCCGAAACAAACTCAACAGTCAGTAATTTTTTCGAAATAACTCTTATATCTATTACAATATTCGTGCTTAGCCTATCCTAAATATATGTTTTGAGCATAAACTCAATGCGTAGTTCTTAATAGTAGTTCGTATGCGTAGTTCGTAGTAGCAGTTGAGAAAAATAAAGTTAGAAAATGCTTGAGAGAATCTCTGTACGGCGTACGCGACCGTTCTGAAGGGTGAAAAAAAAACAATGTTATGTAACGCGCAGTTCAAACCCCCCTCCCGCCCCTGTAACGCATCGTAACATTTTACAAGACTCCCCCCCCCCAAATTCGTTACGTAATACTTGAACGCTCTCTTACGGGGTAGGCAGACTACTTCCTTCTACTTGCTACGGTCCTGGCATACAACTGCCGCTTCATCAACATTCATTAATCTCTTCATTTTGTGCTGTCACAACCCTTTCGCTTTGTCTCATTCACACACAGAATATCAATATTTCTCGCATCCATCATCTGACATACTTCATCTATTTTATCATTCACCCCTCCCCTTACATTTAACGTAGCAAAGCGGCTCTCTATAGCCCACTCTTCGCTCTCGCTAGGACCGAGACGTGATGGATTGCGAATCACATCTCCGCCATTTGCGTTCCCACGACCAGCTAGGGATACAATATTCGAACCCAGCAGAGCCCCGCATACCAGGTAAGGGTTTAGCCTTATTCTGGGGTCATCAGTCTCAGTTGATTTCGTGACTTCAGAAAACTATGTTGTTGTACATCAACTTATATTTCGGCATGCATGTGATTTGGGTATTATGTAAGTTGATCAGAATTCGGTTTAACTATAGTGGCGAACAGAGGCGGGGTCGTAGTCATCATGCCCCTCCAAAACCGAATACGTCCATTGAAAAATCTCATACAAATTGATAATTTACGAATATATTATATCTAGTTAGACCTAATGATATTTTTATCATCCTCTTCTCTCTTTGTACAATAGGTACCTTGGGGTAAGACGGAAGTTCGAAAGGTGTTCCTTATTTTAACGTCTTTTAGAGCATTTTCGGTAAACACAACAAAGCGAGGCTTAATCGCGTATAAATATATATGATTTATTTAATTACCTTTCGTTGGTAATTCTTCGACGTTTCTGACGTCCCATTATGTCCATGGTCTCGAAGGTAATTAAATAAATCGTATTTATACGCGATCAAGCCCCATTTTGTTGTGTTGCGATAATGAGTGAAGATAGTTTCAATCAACATTTTCGGTAAAGTTAAGTTACCCCAACGCACCCTTATTTACTTACATAGCCATTTTTCCTTGGGGGGTGCGGCTCACAGTTTGACAACCACTGAGTTACCATGCTGCTTTTATTTTCTTATTGTATTTACCAAACAACTAGAAGAAAATGATAACAAGGAACATTCCATATTAATATTAATCACCAAGATATTATTGTAAACATTGTATACGTAAACTGTACATGAAGATTCGATACGCGATACGCCTTATACGATGATATGACGAAAAAAAACATCAGCTTCTGCTACATGTACGGAATGCCGCCCTAGAAATATATATTTTTTTTAATTACCAAACTACGTAGCGGCTTATACAAGACCGGTGTGGACCAAATTTTTGGCAAGAAGTTAAGTCATTTCGTTTGCCTAATTTTAATTAAACAATTTATTAATGATTCCGTTGTGATTAGGGTTTGCAATCCGGTCCGGCGGATCCGGTAATCCGGCTGGATCCGGTACTTATGGCGGCCACCGGATCCGGTAGACCCGTAGAGACTGAAGAGACGCCACAACAGACATACATACAGACTACAAGTTAGAAATTTGAGGTAGGAATAAAAAGACAAGAGTCAATATGATCTAGATCTAGTTAAGCTTTAAATAACGACGTCTTTCTTAATTATTGTTTGAGACGTTAATTTTGTTTAATGGTTAATTATGTTTAATGGTTAATTATGTTGCTTTTTTTTTCAATTAACGTTATTACAATTATAACATGTATCTTACCTATTATTTAAAGTGCAATGTGATGTGATATGTGATTACTGATTAACTTTCTTTATGTATGCTTAATATCATGGGTATGAATGATTCGAAGTATAGTATTTTTTTATTGTTGATGTTACCTCTTATAGTATTAATAAAGTTGATTTAATATTACATAGTAGAGAAGAAAAGTGGGGTCAAAGTTCATCGATCATGAATCATGATCCAAATACACCAAATTAGTGGTAAATTCTTAGATTTGGCAATTAAAACTATTTTTGAATAAAATGCCTGTGACATACGGACGGATGGACATGACGAAACTATAAGGGTTCCGTTTTACCATTTTGGCTGCGGAACCCTAAAAAAAACACAATTTTGCACGTGGATAATATTAATTAAGGACATATATAACACTTAACTACAAAATCATAGCGAAAACTGGTATTAAGAGAAACAAACATAGCTTTTGACTGTAATACTATCTTAAAATTAAACTACATACAGGGATTTTTTATTGATTACGTTGATTACGCCAAATTGCTTGACACCTCACAGAAAAATCCTGTTTCGGACCATCTATCGGGCATACTGTGTGGTGGCTGGTGCTAAACGGTTCTCGACCATTTTTTGGTACAGAAATAATCAAGAATCGCAATATGATAAAGGGTAAAAAGAGGCTTATGACTTAATTTTCTAAATTCCTTCAAGTCCCTGCCAAGCTCGTCCGAATATCATCTACCCATACAAACGGAGTTTCGTTCTCATTTTAAAACTACGTGTTGGATTGTAACGAAACTTTAGGCTTGTAATTAGTATATATGGCTCCAGTTTATAGAACAAACGAAATAAAGCAAAAACAAGTTTTGTATGAAAAACAAAATTCGCTGTATATTTTTTACTGTGGTATCTGAAGCTATTTAATTTAATTACAAGCCTGCATATACCTTAACTTATTCTAAGTACAAGGTTTCAGAGCAAACTAGCTTATCGTTTTAAAATCAGAGCGGAACTACGTTTGTATGGATAACCGAGCTTACCGGGGACTCTTAAATAAGGGAAATCAACCTGAGTTTATTTCAATACTACTCTACACCTGACTGAGATACAGGATGTGAGTGTGTGTGTGTCATTATCAGTGTATGTTCTATGTAGACATAATATTGTTAACATTAAGTTTCTATTAATAAAGATTTTTCTATCTATTTATTATTTACACGACGACGTAATACGCGCGGTCCAGTCGTATACAAGCACTGTTATATTCCAGCAGCATGTATCCATCTTCCCCCCACCCCTGGCCGTAGGAGTTCTTCAGGATCCAGTGCGAACCACCACTGCGGCCATAACCGACAATAGTCACCGCGTGATTGGCTCTGCCTCTCACACTGGAACAAAAAGTTTTAAGAGGACCAGTTTTGGGTTTGAAAATTATTCACGTATATTCATCAGCGATTTAGAGAAAAAACATCAATGCAAAAGTTGAAATATCATTAAAACGACCACTTGATAAATCTTGCAAAAAGTTAATGATTTTCACACGGCTTTACCGATTATCTTTAATCATACCTGAGTACACTCTCCTTTTTAGCAAGAAAAACTTGATCCAAATGGGTTCACCTGTTTAATAACTATGATACGACAGACAGATACACATTATAACATCCCTATTGTACAAGCTTTAATTTGTTTATTATAGGTCTAGTAATGTTAGTTTGTTTCTATAGGTCAAAAATTGTAAGCTGCTTTTAATTGAACCAATTAAAAAGACACTAGATCAAAATCGGTTCACTTGTTTAGGAACTACGATGCCACAAACAGACATATATACACATACAGCTAGATTAATATTATAATACAGAGTTCGATTGTAAAGGAAAAATATAATCCGACTTACTAAATTGCAAACAGGATTTGAACCTGCGACTTCTGCTCCACCAAATGCATCGCAACTTTACGTACAGTCAAGGAATTTCGTTTATATACCACTAGCTTCTGCCCGCAACTTCGTTCGCCTTAAATTCGTTTATCGTGGATAAGGGTATTTTTCCGGGATAAAAAGTAGCCTATGTCCTTCCCCGGGACTCAAACTATCTCCATACCAAATTTCATCCAAATCGGTTCAGCGGTTTAAGCGTGAAAAGGTAACAGACAGACAGACAGACAGACAGACAGACAGACAGACAGACAGACGGACAGACACACTTTCGCATTTATAATATTAAGTATGGATTTCGAACCTTGTCACAGTCAAAATCAATATGAAAGCCGATAGAGATTCCGTATTAATGTTACTATGACAAGGTACGAAAGGCTACACAAATTAAATTCCTTGATCGTACGTGGCTTGAAATTTGCGAATACAATCTTGTTAGCACTAGTGGCGTCCTCTGTATCATTCTTATTTTTAAATGCTAAGCGCATCAGCCATACTCCAGGACATGCGTATTACGCTTCGTATCTATCCCATTGCTTCTTCAGCAAGTATTAGGACAGCCAGAGAGATGGCGCTATCTACACATTTAGATACCGTTAAACTTCTAAAACTTCTCTTTCTTCGTTGGTGGCTAAACATTTTTTTTAATAGATGCTTGCGTAGCAGTATGGAGTGTAGAAAACCAAGGAGAACAATTTATATATACCAAAAGTGTCCGACACAAGGCGTTATATTTGTGGCGACTTAGATCAGAAGAAGAACGAAGGATTGAGTAGTTTCGATAAAAATGTTTTGTAATTTGTTGTTGAGTTCATACTATTTTGCTAATGAAGTGTGCGCGCGGCGGAGCACGAGGACCCTCCCGCGCGCACACTTCTTACTCGCCCCCGCTGTCTCTCCCCGTCGCCCGCAGACCATATGCCCTCATATAACAAAAGAACTTGCCGAGCTATAATTTGCTCCACTGATAAGGGGCTATTTATAAATTACGTCAAATGGGGGGGGGGGGAAATCTAGACATCGGATGGTAGCATGACGAAGGAAGGGGGGGGGGGGGGTCAGTCCCAAGATGACATCATCTTTCGCAACTATAAAAAGTGCTTGCTGAGTAAAGAAGGCAATGAAATTCGTGTTTCTATAAACTGTTGATAAAAACGCACTTCTTGGAAATGACATCACTTTATGGGGGGGGGGGGGGGGGGGGGGTTCAAAATGGCCCCAATGGGGGTCTGTTTATAAGGTACAACTATATTAATTACCAGGTAGGGTCCCGGTACACGCCGTGAGAGTAGAAGTCGAAGGCATCTGTGCTCTGCATGTAGATGACGACAGGGCCGAACTTGTAGAGGGCTAGTTTCAAGGCCGCAGAGCTGGCGTTGAGGTGGGTGAAACCGCTGATCTTGTACACTTCTGTGTCGTTTTCCAAGTGACAGTATCCATCCTACAATGAACAATATGATTGGTATATACATTACCTAATACACGAACTGTAAAACTTTAACTGAGTTTTTAAATATAAACAGTGGAATCTCCTAAAACATATTAGGTACCTTTTACACGATAAGTCACTAAATCGACAAAAAAAAAAGAAAAAAAGGTCCCGACGAATTGAAAACCTCCTCCTTTTTTTGGGAGTCGGTTAAAAATGATGCTTTGCTGATATATTATGTCTTAAGTTGATAGACAAAATTTTTAATAAGTAGGTAAAAACAGGAATTAAGCATTCATCAACTATTTTTGATACAGGGGTAGCTGGGTATCCACAGATGGTTATAGGATACTTTTTAAATGACTACTGAAGAAAAAAGAGGAATTATTACCAAGTCATTTAACCTTTTGATCGCCAAAGACGGCCGTGGCGGACAACTAAAAGTCGTGCCACTGACGCCACGTCGGCCACAGCCGTCCAAATTTCAATGATCAAAAACTTTGAATTACAAGTATTTTTCAATCCCTGTTGATTTTGGAGCTTATTTTTTTGTTCTGGCGTCAGTGGCACGGTAAATTGCTCCACCACTTGGCGTTCAAAAGGTTAATATTTTTTGTTATTGTTGTATACTTTTAAATACTTAAATATTTCTTTATTTATTGTCACGGTATTCATGTTTAGGTGAATAGGTGATCATTACAGGTTATACTGGTTTCTTTCCTTAGCCACACTGTGGACACTCCCTGCCGCCCGCCACCCGCCGCCCGCAAGCTCCGGCCCCCCGCGCTCTTCCCGCTCACAGTTCAGTTACCTCAGCCGGTAACTGCGAGCTAACAGAGCGCGGGTGGGCGGCACTTTCAGGGAGTGTCCATACTGTACGTACTCTTTTTATACTGTGCCTTAACAATCCAACTCTGTATTAATATTCATAAGAATAGTATTTTGTTACCTCAGCTATGTAGCCTCCATAGTTCTCCTCCAGCGGCAGGCCGTGATCCTGCACGTATTGCAAGGCATATTGAGGAAACCCTCCGTCGCAGCCTTCGTTACCATCCCTGATGAAGACATTGAAAGCATTTTTAGTTGATAGCTCATAGAATTTTTTGGCAAATAATTTCATTTACAACTCATAATTAATTACAATGTACACAGTTATGTTATAATAATAATATCATATTAATATAATTGTTACATAGTTAAATTATTACATTTTTATTTATTTTGTGATTGAGCCAACAACCTGTACTCGTCAAAGAACTCTTCAATGCTATAAGAAGCCATTTCGCGAAGTGCGCGTTTTTGTAACCTAAATAATTTATCACAGTCCGCAGCGGCTCCCCAAAGGTCTACTCCGTAAATTAGTATTGAGTGGGAATATCCAAAATAGGCTTTTTTCAAGTTCTCTTTGGAGAGGCTATGGCTAATAATATATATATTTTAGCTAATCAAAGGTCGGCATAGCCCGGCAACTTCATTCGTGACACTCCAATGGTGTGCGGGCGACGGGGGGAGAGACAGCGGGGGCGGGTTAGAAGTGTGCGCGCGACAGGGTTTTTGTACTCCGCCGCGCGCACTCTTCATATTCTCCCCCGCTGTCTTTCCCCCCGTCGCCCGCAGACCATGGGAGTATCACGAATGAAGTTGCCGGGCTATACCTACACTTCGGAGAGGACGTAACTAAGAGTGATTAAAACCACCAATAATAAATTAGTTTTATCCCCGATTTCCCAGATGAGAATACTTAATACACATATCAACGGCAAAAAGCGGAAACGTCGTAACCGCCAATGGATTCAGTTGGAGGTTGCTGCGTTTCTGCTTTTTGCCGTCAATTTAACTGTCGGTGTTGTTACCTACTGTTAGTACTATGGCCGGCGGACCTACAGTATGTCCACTTTTGGGTTGTCACCGTAATTGAATTTTCTGGATTAGAGAATTGTAATTCGTGAATAATTTGACCTAAATACGCAATACACATAAATTCACACTTTATTATTATTACTTATAATTAATTAATCCGGAAAATCCCGCATTCAATAAAAAGTAATTATTATTTATACATGGGATGTGCTGTAAGAGCTACCTTCATACCAAATTTAAATTTTCCAGTACAACTGGAAGTACCCTATAGGTTTTCCATGGACGGCGATTCCTATGGAAATACCTGTTTTAATGACTGTATCTTTGGATTGCGTTGACTTAGAAGCATGATGTTTTTACAGCTTCAAAAACAGACATAAGTATTGATCTTAATTTCAACTTGATATGTCCACACGTTCCTGAGAAAAAGGGTCTTGACAGACAGACAGACGAACAGGCACCAAAGTGATCCTATAAGGGTTCCGTGTTTCCTTTTAAGGTACGGACTACTACAATTACTTTGTGATAGGTTTATGAAAATGACATTGATAACGAGTGTCGGTAACCATGCATATCAAACATTTTACGCCCATCTGACGTCAATCGCCACGTATCCCGCGAGCTCCTCCCAGCTGGAGGTAACAAGACTCACAGTTTTGATCTTCATCTGTTCACTTACTCCCAATCACAATCCAGGATTGACTGTTCCCAGAGGTTCAGTATCTCCCCGTCCTTATTCGCCAGAGCGCCCTCCACGGCTGCGGTGCAGGTCCAACAGGATCCACAGTTGTAGTCTCCACCTGTGTACTTACTCCCAGTCACAATCCAAGATAGTCTGCTCGCTGAGGACCAGTATTTCCCCATCCGTCACCAGAGGGCCCTCCACGGCTACAGTAACGCTGATCAATAAGACCTTCGAATGTGGTCTACACATTCCAATATACTTACATGTATACCTGCTCGCTGAGGTCCAGTATCTCTGCGTTCTCATTCACCAGAGCACCTTCCACGGCTGCAGTAACGCTGATAAACAAGACCCATAGTTGGGGTCTTCGTCTGTATACTTACTCCCAATCACAATCCAGGATAGACTGCTCGCTGAGGTCCAGTATCCCTCCGTCATCCTTCGCCAGTGCTCCCTCTACGGCTGCGGTGACGGCGAAGGTCCAACAGGATCCACAGGAAATCTGGTCTGCATTAAATAATATAGGTTAAAGTAAAAGGTAAAGTAAATTTTAACGGATTATATCTTCTCTCGGATGACTTGAACCATCTGTGTGCCAAGTTTCACTTAAATCCTTTTAACAGTTAACAGAGTTATGAATGTTCAAACATATAAATATCTTCAGAAGCTTTCACAATAGAGATGACGCCGCATGATAATTGTTAGCATACTGTGCCTTAAAATTTGCTTGTAAGCTTGATTAGTAAATAAAAACGTACCCTTGACTGGTGAAACCACACCTTCTAATCTCAAGTCGTACTCTCTCGGTATCCTAGCAACCATCGTCTCCACTTCTTTATCAGAGTACGGGAAGGGTATAGTCCCGGAAGGCTGTGGAGAGAGACGACTGCCTTTCAGGTGACGACGTTCTTCGGGAGACAGGTCAGAGAGGTGGTTCAAGGCTAGCTTGTAACCGTGGTTCTGACGGTTGTGGTCTACCACCATTCTGTAAAGTAACGGATGGAGGTAAAATTTCGCCATGATTAGTTGATTATTAACTGATGAATAGCGATTTTGACAACGTGGTACTATGTTATAGACCGACCATTCAATAATAAAAATGTTGGTACTTCTTCATTCTCATAAAAACTCCACGAGATACAACATTTTGGACTTTCTCCAAAAAACGCTCCATACTTTAGTCACACATTCCTACCTTGTATGGGGAAATCAAGAACTTTGTTTTGCAGCTATGTTAAAACTTGCGTTAATCGAAACGGTTTCATAACATAAGTTACCATACATTTCATGGGTTTTTAAATGGTATTGTTAGTCATTAATAATTTGATACTTTCAAAAATGGACTTTCCCACCCAACACTGTCAAATCGAACGAAGTGATGGCACTGTTATTTGTATTTTAAATGAAACACAAATTTTGTGTAGTGTTTTTAACTGTACGAGTAAGTACATTACATACCGTTCATGCGAAGAACGGACACCTCACTTAATAGATGATTGAGGATCAGTTCCAATTCTTTGCGTAGTAATTCTATTACACTTCCATAAATACTTACTGCCAATTCCTATGGAAGATGTCCTTCCTTGTATCGTGTTCTTTCTGGCTATGGTACTTTTTATTATGATGAGTTTTGAAGCTGAAAAAACAGGAGGAAAAACTATCACATACCGAAAAAGGAGAAGGCGTATTGTAATTGGGTAGATCAACTGCTTCTTGTTGATATTCTGTGCCGTAACGTAACTCAAGAGATAATATTAACAGAGTTACTTAAAATAATGCTAATTAATCTTCGCTATTCATATACTAAGGAGATGGACGCCGACGCACATTTTGTGAATGTTATAGAAGAAAACGAAGCCAAGGGCGAGATATGGACTATAGGAGGTAAGGAGCACAAGCTCTGTCAGTAATAATAATAATAAAACTCATTGACGTCACCGTTCCACATGACGAGAACCTCTGATAGCTGAGAAGGACAAACTCAGCAATTACCTTGACTTGGCTCACGAGGTAACCGCCATGTGGGATGTTGATTCGACTATTATTGTCCCGATAGTCATTTCAGCAAACGGTCTTATAGCGAAGAGTCTCGACCAACATTTTAAGAGACTCTCGCTAGATGGCTGGATCACGGGTTGGATTCAGAAGGCAGTAATCCTGGACACGGCGCGCATCGTCAGGAGGTTCCTCTCTGTACAGCCCTAACCACCGGTAGCTTGGGCCCTGCCCCGCTGCCGGCGGCACTCTAGGTTAGGTTTTTTTAATAATGTGCTTATATTTTGTATTTGCTTTTTGTATTTTACTTCATATATACATATATGTCGGCGAAAATAATGAAAAGGAGATGATTTGACTATCAAGATCAAGAGGCACAACACGTACCCACTGCTCCCCTCCAGTTACTGAGGTGGGGCGGACCTACACGTGTTTAACGAAACTTCAGAGCCGGCTTCGTGCCGAGCGACAGAGATCGTTTGATAACGGTTGACCGGCGCACACGCTTAACTCTGACGGATCGTTGCCTCTTTGAATTTTGTATTAATGTTAATTAGAGTGTGAATAACGTGATTAATTATTATAACTGTTACGGTGTACAGTTGTCGTTTGATTTATTTCATCCTTGTGCACCCGGTTCTCGTCTGCATTCCTGCCTTAATCGCAAGGGGACCTAAAGCCTGGGTCTTCTTCAGACACATATATATATATATATTTATTATACATAATTTAGCCATTTATTAATGTGTCGTTTGTACAAACTGGATAATAAACGGAAATTGAAGACGCGTTTTCGGATTTCTTTTCTATCGAGGAAATCTTAAACAAACATGTTTAGCGTTAGGCGCTGAATCGGTTATATAGTCAAAAAACACATATCTGAAAGCCTTTCTGTTGCATTTACTAGATTTGACAAAAATCTCACTAAAGAAAAGTTTAAATATTCGATGCACCCCCTTAAGGATGGCGTTGGGGCTGGCCCGCACGCGGCGCACGGCTCAAACCAGTGTACAGTTGTACACTTATTTCACTGGCAAGGGTGACTTTAACAACCAGACGTTGAAAGTCATTAAATTTCACTGATGTAAACAAAGAGAAACAAAGACTAAATATTTAATTGTAGCTCGACCAACAGCGCTGTACCGCGCCTTAGGTATGCGAGCGGTGAGACGGGGGGCAGAGTAGCCGCTGATTCGTCATTCCGCCGTCGTCTGCCCCCCGTTTCGCTGCTCGCATACCTAAAGGTGCGTCCACACTTGTATAATTTGCTCGTATCCGATCACCGTGGCGTGGCATGACTGCGTATCGCACTGCTTGGACGCTCACTGTCGGCGCGGCGATCACGCCGCGCTTGTCCGATCCGAGTGTGTGGTACGCGTAGCAACATGGATTTCGAGCGATCGGATTGGCGCAACATCCAAACGCGTGATCGTGACACGCGATTATGCCACGGGACGAAGATCTGATCGGGCAAATGATACAAATGTGGACGCACCTTAAGGCGCGGTACAGCGGTATTGGTCAAGCTATAGATATTGCTTCTCTACCGCCATTCTGCAGGGATCTGTAACTATTATTTACTGCTTTCACCCGATCACTTCTTCATAGGAAATTGTGCTCCTTAGTTACCATATTCCAAGGTCGTGATCTATGGTTACGAATACTTACTTGTATGCGAGTGGTGAGACGATGGGGGGGGGGGGGGGGGGGTCTCTTACCGCCACTCTGCAGGGATTTGTAACTATTTGTCACCTGGTCACTTTTGCTTAATATGAAATTGTGCTCCTTTTGCTTACTATATTCCAACGGCATGATCTATGATTACGAATCCTTATCTAGGGATCATATCATTGCAGCGACCCCCCCCCCGTCATCGCTGCGTTCGATGCTGACACCACATTTCGCTAATATGATTGATTTACGGATTGTTAGATGGCTTACCATCTCTCATCATCTTGATAAGCTAAGTTCAATTTATATGTTTACACGTATTTATATTCTTACCTGCTAAACGCTTTGTCGAGATCTTCGTCAAACGCTGGATGCAAAACTTGTAAGTGGCCGTGAAAATCGTCTGTCACGTTTTGGCAAGGATAATCTGAAATAAAAAAAAAACGCGTCTATTTGAAATTGCTCTATTTAGGTTTTAAGATATATTTCTGTTATTTTGAAATCAGGTACAGATGAAACGAATACTTACAAGTATGTAAAAAAATATTTAAAATAAAGTGTTATTGCACCATATGTCTTATTTTATTTTAAGATTGAACGAAATACTTTTTGAAAATCATCAAAACCGGCAAGTGTGAGTTGGACTCGCGCACCGTTACCGATTGCTCTTCGTCCTTCAACCCTAACATTTCATCCCTAACATTCTTTTACCAATGTGACGTTCATCCCTCCTCATTACATGTCCATACCACGCTAACCTACTGCTCCTCATTTTGTTCGTCACGTGTGCTACTTTCAAACTCCCCCTTATATACTAATTTCGTTCGTGGATGCAACTCGAGGAGCATAGGGCCTCTACTGCAGTTTTCAATTTCTTCTGATCTGCTGCCATGGCAACAATCTCCTGCCAGTTCATTCCGATAGAGGCGGCTTCCTGTGCCACGGTTCTCGTCCAAGTAGTCTTTGGTTAACCACCCTTTCTTTTCCCATCGGGAGAGCAACAGAGTACCTGTTTAGGGAAACTGGCGTCTTCTTGCTGCTGTGTGCCCTTTTGAGGTACGAAACCCTAATAATACTTACCCTACAAATTTTTGCAGGACACAGTGAGTTTAGGTATAAAATTATAGTGAGACAGGCATAAAAATGTTATTTGTTCTTACCTTGTGCGGCGTCTAATTCATCTTCGCAGAATATTGGGTCGTAATTATAGTAATTAATAATTACGTGACTATGTATTGACCCTTTCATTGTGTTGAACATTTTCTTTACGATTCTGTAACAAATGTAGGTAATTCCTTTAAAATAAAACAGTTTAAAAACAGATGGTATTGCGTATACAATACAAATACTCTTTATTGCACACCTCAGATACACAGAAATACAGAACATGACAGTAACATTCGAATTAGGAGAGGTAAACAACAGGCGGTCTTATCGCTAAATAGCGATCTCTTCCAGACAACCTTTGGGTAGCGGAGTGTTTAAAAAACAACAATTTTAGTTGAGTAGGTGGCGAGGAACTATCATGTAGCAAAAAAAACTCATATAGACACCTGTTAACGCCATAAACATACACAAATAAGATTGCGTTGATATAAACATACATAAATACTGATACATAATAAATATGATATATGCAAAATAAGTAATTAGCGCGTATATTAACTTATTTGAGTTTCCGACATTTCAAAGCTTTACGGGTAGACTGATAATAGTAGATTGTTTGCCAAGGGGCTAAAATAAGCCATTATGACACGAAGTGATTATTTGGACGAGCTCACGAAGTGAGCAAGGACAAATATGTCTGAGTGTCATAATGGCTTTTAGCCACGTGTTAGACACTCTGCTTTTTCACTTCGACTGAGAGAAAATAAAAAAGACTTAAAACTAAAATTGTATATTTCATGAAAAATTAAAAGTACAGTTTGAGCAATTCTTTATAGTTAAATTGACAGCTTATATATTTTTTTAAACTAATAATGACCATAGACAATTTTTACTTTTTAATTAGGGCTGCAATACGATCAGAAATTTTGGCCAATCTGATCAGGTTGGTTTGTTTATTTTTAATTATTCGTAAGTAGTATGTGGCTGACCGCAAGTTTTTTTTTCAGTTTCAAAGAAATTTGTATGGGATTATTTGGCTTTCTTTTAAACCCTAGGGGCTGAATGTACTATTTTAGTCTCGCTTCGCGAAGCTAATATGACCTAATTTTTGAGCAGGAGAAGTGAAAAAAATATAGTTTTCTCTGTCAAAGTTACACTTGTGCTAACTACTTTGTAAAATCTAAATTACAAATAAAGGTGTAGATATATTCAAGGTCCCTTTCCCGGTTAAAACTATTTTCGACTAACAAAACAGTCGAAAGTGTTTTTGACCAAAGCGCTTGTTTAAAAGTAGTCCGACTTGTACATTTTGGTTATTATAGATTTTGACTGGAAATTATCGGTCAAAATTACTTTTGTCCAAGACTGATAGTTAAAATCACTATTGAATTGACTAGGAATATTTATTGAAATATCGGTCAAAATTACTTTTGCCCAAGAATTGTAGTTAAAACTAGGTGCTTTTGACCAAGTTCCCAGTAATGGAAACAAATTCACGAAATAACCTGCGACCCAGGAAACCGTTAGTTTGCAAAGTAAAATGCAATACCCCATTGATGGCACGCAACGTTAACTTAATGGCCCCAAAACTATATAATAAATTACCTACAACTTTACAAAATACGTACACTAAAAAGTTCAAACATTTGCTCTCAAGAATACTTGTAGATAAATGTTATTATAATATTAATGATTATTTTAATGATGCTGACCTTGACGTAGTAAAAAAAATGTAATCTGCAATGAATTGTTATGTTTTGACACGAATATTTAAATTTAATTTTGTTTTATTTGATTATTGATTGTATTAGTTTAGATTAAAAATAAGTATTAATAATGTATTACGTATGCCAAAAGGCGCATCATGGAATTGCTGCGTAATTTACCACCATTGTCACCTGATTGTTACCTGTGATGACGAAATAAAGACTATTCTATTCTATTCTATTCTAAGAATGGTTGTCAAAATAACTTTTGATCAAAAATATGGTTATATTAGGTTACTCCTTTCAAATATAAAATAAAATGTTTTGACCGATCCATTTGGTCAAAACTAGTTTTGAATAGGAAAAGTAGTCAAGCTCTTTATTTAAACATTTATATTCTTTAATAACAATATATTAAATCCTAAACTAAAATATGAGGTGAATTAAAACTAACTAAACACACTAAAATAACTAAATTATAGTACATTAAAATTTAAAAAAAGGAGTTATACAAAGAACACCCCGTCCAGCAGTTCCGCCTGCAGCATGGTTCCCATGGAAAACATCCAAGACTCAGGAACAAATATTTGCCCTTACCGATTACATATCAATGAAACTCTCATGTTTAACCTTGGTTTAAAACAAGGGACCACTCACTGTACTGGCACGTCCACTCCTCGTCCGGTCCTGTAGGTATACAGGACGTCATCATAGCGAGTCTCGTCTTCTTCTTCTTTAAATTCCCACATATCTACTTCTCGACCCTCATGATGTATTTTACCTGAAATAGTATCGAATAATCTCATAAGGCGGCTCAGAGATACGGAACGTGCATTGGAACGGGCTATGCTCAGGGTTTCTTTTCGTGATAGAATCAGAAGTGAGGATTTCCGCAGAAGAACCAAAGTAACCGACATAGCTCGCAGGATTGCATCGTTGAAGTGGCAATGGGCGGGCCATGTAGCCTGGAGGACGGATGGCCGTTGAGGCAGTAAGGTCCTGGAGTGGTGACCACGCATAGGAAAGCGCAGCGTAGACCGGCCCTTGACTAGGTGGATGGATAACCTCGTAAGGGTCGCGGGGAGTCAGTGGATGCGGTCAGCGCAGGATCGCACCCGGCGAGCTATAGGGTTGGCCTATGTTCAGCAGTGGACGTCCGTGGCTGATAGATAGAAAGATAGATCGTATCAAGTAAAACGTTAGAAGTATCCTTCATTATTTATGCTTTATTGGTTGGTATAGTATACTGCACAAAACAAAAGTAAGTACAAATGGGTAACTTAATGCCAAAAGGCATTCTCTACCAGTCAACCATAGGGCCAAACAGAGATGCATGAAAATGAGCGTTAGGACACACGAGCAAATAATGCATACATAATTACTTATACCTATTAATAAATAATAAATACAAAATATTTACCAGCTACTGCATGGAAGATGAACGCTACTCGAGTTCTTGTTCCAGCAGATGCCGACATAGCATTACGCGTATTTACTCATATTTAAAGAAAAAGGTGGTTATAAGCCTTTCCTTGGGCAACCCGGTGGGATGCGGCTTATATGGACGCCATGCCACACTGTTGTGTACGTACCTGCATATGTATAGTTGCTATTATCGACTGGAAATGCATCGCTCGGCTGTTCATAGGCCATTGCTGTCTTCACGCAAACCATTTCGTTTCGTGTATGCTCATTCGTTGTTGGATGAACCTGAACAAAGCAATAGTAGATTGTTAACCAAGGGTTGAAAGTGACCCATTTCACCCGAGATATTTCTATAGTTCGACGGTGAAATGGGTAATTTCACCCGAGTTACACACTTTACTTTTCATTTCGACTGTGAGGTAAAAATAAAATAATAATTATCATCATTATCATCGCAATCGCGGTATGAAAAGCTTTTATTTTATAATAATATATACGTGACTCAATTATCTTCGACTCTGTGGCTAATCGTAACAATAGAATTAAAATAAAATTTAAAAAATAAATATAAAATTTCCACCCTACTTTTTGTTCAATTGACAAAAGAAAAAACATGTGCCAAATTTTTTTTGATAATAACTTGACGGACTAATTATCTTTTTTCAGGACATAAGCCTATTGATGTCATGCCTGACCTATCAGTTGGCGTGTTTTTAGGGCTCTGTACCAAGAAGGTAAATATGAAACGGTGTTCTGCCTTTTCGCAGAACTATTTTTGGCCGAATTCCATTTGCCAACTAACGTTTCGCCGACTTTTCACTTTGACAACTAACGATTACCAAATTTTTGTATGACAACGTTTCACTTGGCAGAATTATTGTAAAGCAGATTATTATTATGCCTCTAAACTTTTGGCAGTCTAATCATTAGTCAAATCTTTCACTTGGTCGAACAACTTTTGGACGATTAACGTTTCGTTGATGGAACAGTTCCCTTTTCATACATTAGGCAAGTTACAAATAAGAAAAAGATACAAACCAATGCTTACATATTTTTTGGTTGGCCGAAACTCTGGCAAGGAAGAGTAACTGCGACAAAATGGAATATGGGTCAAAACCCAAAAACTGTAGGTTAGGTTAGGTTTGTTTTATGACCATGGATAGCGGAGCGAGCGAAGCGAGCGGAGCGTCAGATTGCTTGCTTGCATATACTTTGCTCTTTTCATACGTAAATCCATTCAAAAATAACTTCACTCCGCCTCTTGTAGTAGTAAAAACTGAGCACTCTTCATTAATCTCACCCATTTTAATTATTACACCAATAAAACATACCACAAGGCAATTGGCAAGTATAAACACTTATCGCTAATGAGTTAATGTATTCATACTTACCTACATTATTGTCATAAAAATAAGTCAGCGGTAGCGCTTACCCACGATGTATTAATAAAACGGAGTTGCTAAACGAAACGCTACTCAATAAAACATTTGGTAAACAATTAAGAATTAAGTGTATATTATGCCAACTAAAACATTCTGCTACATGAAAGGTGGCATTTTAAAAATTTACGTAATAAAACACAGACCAAAAGTTAAGTTGGTAACGGTGAGATTGGCAAATAATAAGTTGGCAATTGATACGTTGGGAAATGAAAGGTCGGCGAAATAAAATTCCGCGAAACGGGAGTTGGGAAGTGATAATCGGTGTAACAATTTTCTGCGAAAAATAAGAGAACCATATGAAACCCTTGTGGTGCGACTCTCTCTGTCTGTCCGTCCGACTGTTACAGCGCTATACCTCAGGAACTACTTATGCTATCCATTTGAAATACTTAGTTATAAAGATGGCTAGTCCAAGAATACAAATGAAAATTTTTAGGGTTACGCAGCGAAAATGGCAAAAACCCTTATAGTTGCGTCGTTTCAGTCCGTCCGTATGTCACAGGCATTTTACTCAAAAACTACAAGATATATAATAAATAAATAAATATATATTAGAGACAATCTTACACAAATAGACCTAGTCCCAAACTAAGCAAAGCTTGTACTATGGGTACCAGGCGACGATATACATAAAATATAGATAAATTATAATACTTAAATACATAGAAAACATCCAAGACCCAGGAACAGACATTCGTGCTCATCACACAAACACTTGCCCTGGCCGGGATTCTAACCCGGGACCGCCAGCTTCATAGGGCATTGTGCAACCCACTGAGCCAAACGTGTCGTCAAATAATATAATGAATGAAATTTGGAGTATATGTGTCTCGTTTAAGCCGCTACTTAGTTTGATAGTTAAATTTCAAGACTCCGACTCAATTTGAACATTTTGAAGTGCCATGTGCCTTACTGGGGCGCACACTCTGCCAACTGCGCTACAGTATCTTCAAATTTTGTCACTATTTGTTGCAAAATCTTTGCATTTTGCATTTTAATCGGCTTTTCTGGTGTGCCATGGTGAGCATTTATGGGAATAAATGTTCACGCTAACAGAGCGAACTCAACAGTTCCCACATGTTAGCTAGAGATGTCGCTATAGTGTAAACATTGTTTTTTTACCATTACGATCTTCGTGATTTTTAAAGTGAATTTCTTCACTAAGAAACTATATTCTTAGGAGTATAAATACAAAGATCTCAGTAATAAAAAAATCTCAAGACTGAATGGGTTTGAACCAGTGCCTTGTGCCTTGACGGGGCAAGTGCGCAGAAATCAAACTTAATGTTCCTAAAGTTACTTTTTTAATTTAATAGACTAAATTGACTTTCATCGATGTCTTTTTTAGCATTAAAAATTAATTGTATTGGGTACTTAATGTATACGATTATGTAGTAACTTTTTAAATGTATTTCAAGTAAATATGCATAATTATATCAGTTTACCTCATATTAAGTGTTTCACAAGTCTCAGCTGTCAAATAAGTCTATCGAATTAAAAAATGGACTTTAACGGTTTCATTTATGTTTGAAATAGTTATTGAAGGTTACCATGTAAACTGTCCCCTCCTCCCCGGTCGCTCCATCCTCTCCCCAGTAGAAATATCTCGTCACCATGCCACCAAACACGTCGACTCGGGATCGGTTATGCTCCTCACTATACCTGTTAGACCAGACGATAAACAAATAGGAAAAGAAGGAAGGCTACTTCATCAGCGGAGGAGAATAACATCATAACCCTCTTTTTTCTTCAGCGTAGCCGAGTAAAAAGTATACTATATCCATCTGTGGAGGCCCAGCTACCCGTGTACCAAAAATAGTTGAAATCCGTTGAACCGTTTTGGCGTGATGAAGCCACAACTACACATACAAACATACAAAAAATAATATTAGATTGTTTGACAAGGGGCTAAAATAAGCCATTATGACCCGAAGTCATTATTTGGATGAGCTCACGAAGTGAGCTGAGCGAGGAAAAATATGTCTGAGTGTCATAATGGCTTTTAGCCACGTATTCTGCTTTTCACTTTGACTGCGAGAAAATAAAAAAGACTTAACATTAAAATTGTATATTTCATGAAAAACTTAAACTACAGTTTGAGTAATTCTATCAGAAAGTTTGGCCAATCTGATCAGGTTGATTTGTTTGTTTTTAATTATTCGTAAGGAGTATGTAGCTGGCCACAAGTTTTTTTTTCAGTGTTATAGAAATTTGTATGGGATTATATGGCTTTCTTTTAAACCGTAGGGGCTATATGTACTATTTTAGTCTCGCTTCGCGAAGCTAATATGACGTACTTTTTGAGCAGGAAAATTGAAAAATATTTTTCGATGGACATCAAATGCTCCTTATCACTTATTAGGGTTCCGTAGCCAAAATGGTAAAAATGGAACCCTTACAGTTTCGTCATGTCCGTCCGTCCGTCCGTATGTCACAGGAATTTTACCACAGAATAGATAATAGTACAAGTAATTTACTCAAAAAGTACTTGATGTATATTGATGAAATTTGGAGGACAGGTGTCTTGTATGAGCCGCTATTTAGTTTGATGGTAAATAATAAAACAAATAAAATGAAGGGGTGGAGGGGGGGCAGTCCATACATGTACCCGAAAACGAAAAAAAAAAACAGGAAATAACAATGTGTGGCACATAATTGGACAGTTCTTTTAAAAAGACTTAGAGATTTCTAAAAAAAAATTGATGTAGCCAATATTTTCGGAAATAATCGCTCCGAAAGTTGCATAAATTGTGTCCCCCCCCTCTATTTTCTACACGGTATGTTCAAAAAATATGAAAAAAATTACAGAGATAAAGCTTGATAAATACTATAATACCGTTTTTGGGTTATTGCCAAAAAACTGCGCTTCTCAGCTAAAGGACGTAAGTGCCGTGGAGATACGCTCTTTTGCTAGTGCACTTTTTATATCGTATTTTTTGCATCTCTAGTGCATTTTTTGTATGAACGGCTGCGGTACCCAACATTGAGCATGGTCCAACATGCTCTTGGCCGGTTTAGATGCCCAGCTAGCTACCCGTATCTACAGACGGTTATAGTACTTCTACTCGACTACGCTGAAGAAGTAAAGGGGTTTATGATTTTTTTCTCCCCTGCTGACGAAGTTGCAGGCACCTTCTAGATTATTCATAAATGCGAAAGGTTCTGAAAATCGATGTATATTCAAATGTTTGTTTGTAACTATTTACTACGCGTTATTACGCGTTAACCATCGACCGGATTAAGATTTCTTTCAAGAAAAGAACGTACTTCTACCTGAAAGGTCGGCATCGCACTTGTGACTCCTCTGGTGTTGCAGGTGTTTATGAGCGACGGTGATCGCTTACTATCACGTGATCCGTATGATCTAGAGATGGGTAAATCTGGGGTTGAAAATTTAAATGATTTGAATCCGTAAGCGGATCCGATTCTTTAACAGTACCTGTTAAATCTTATAGAGTATGAGGAGTTGCGAACTCCGGCTAGATAACCTATCAGTAAGGGGCCGAATGCAGGATTGGCTTGTTTCGGTATCACAGAGCGGAGCGAGGTCGGTGCTAAGCAGCGAGTGACTTAAATTGGTTTAAAGGGTTAAGGAGTCTTAGGGTTGTAAAGCGGAGTCAATACCGAAAGAAGAATTGGATTTAGTGCTTTGAATCACTTCTCTAGTCTCCTCGTTTGCTCCCTATGACATAAAAAAACCTTGGCTCACAGATAGATCAGGCCATGGATTAAACAGGCACCGTAATTTCCCGACTTAACTTGGGCTAAGCTGCGGCAAAATGCTAGTCTTATTTATTTATTCATTTGTTATTTAATTAAAAATTCAATCATTCATTCATTATTTAATTCATTAATTTAATCAGAATCAGAAAATTATTTATTGTCAAAACTTACACTAAGAATTACATGCACTCATATAATAAAAAAAAAATACTGTTACAGAATAGAAACCAGGAAATGAGATAATAACAGTAATACAAAACAATAACTTAGACAAATATGAGGCAATTGGTCTCAGTCCAATTTTTCCATTTCAATTGTCCAGCGCTTATTTTCAGATTGAGCCTTAATCATTCGTTCATTCATTTATGGTTTCATTCGTTAGGTCATTTTATTAATCATTTCATTCAATCATTCCTCCATTCATTAATTGATTTATTATTTTATTCATTAATTCGTTTATTTTTTAATTAGTTCATTCAATTATTCGTTCATTAATTAATACATTTATTATTTCATACATTCATTTTTCGCACATTCATTAATTTATTTATTCTTTCAATCATTCATTCATTCTTTAATTAATTAATTAAATCATTCATTAATATATTTATTTATTACAATTGTTAACTCTTACCATAACTCCAGAGGTATCTTCTTATCCTTTATGAGATCGATTCTCTCTGCTTCCATATGATATTCAGAGACCAGCATCAGTGATTCTCCAACGTATTCGTCATTATCGTCTGTAAGAAAATATAAAATAATTCATTTAAACTACTAAACTAAACGCTTTTCGCTCATTATCTCAACACAACAAACGGGGCTTTGTCGCTTAACTCAAGAGGTTCCTTCGATACCATGGACGTAACGCGACGGCCGAAACGTCGAAGAATTACGAAAGGTAATTAAATAATAGTAGATTGTTTGACAAGGGGCTAAACTAAGCTATTATGACATGAAGTGATTATTTGGACGTATTAGTAGATTATTTGACAAGGGCCTAAAATAAGCTTTTATGACATGAAGTGATTATTTGGACGTATTAGTAGATTGTTTGACAAGGGGCTAAAATAAGCTTTTATGACATGAAGTGATTATTTGGACGTAATAGTAGATTGTTTGACAAGGGCCTAAAATAAGCTATTATGATATGAAGTGATTATTTGGACGTATTAGTAGATTGTTTGACAAGGGGCTAAAATAAGCCATTATGACATGAAGTGATTATTTGGACGTAATAGTAGATTGTTTGACAAGGGCCTAAAATAAGCTATTATGACATGAAGTGATTATTTGGACGTATTAGTAGATTGTTTGACAAGGGGCTAAAATAAGCTTTTATGACATGAAGTGATTATTTGGACGTAATAGTAGATTATTTGACAAGGGCCTAAAATAAGCTATTATGATATGAAGTGATTATTTGGACGTATTAGTAGATTGTTTGACAAGGGGCTAAAATAAGCCATTATGACATGAAGTGATTATTTGGACGTAATAGTAGATTGTTTGACAAGGGCCTAAAATAAGCTATTATGACATGAAGTGATTATTTGGACGTATTAGTAGATTGTTTGACAAGGGGCTAAAATAAGCTTTTATGACATGAAGTGATTATTTGGACGTAATAGTAGATTATTTGACAAGGGCCTAAAATAAGCTATTATGACATGAAGTGATTATTTGGACGTATTAGTAGATTGTTTGACAAGGGGCTAAAATAAGCTATTATGACATGAAGTGATTATTTGGACGTATTAGTAGATTATTTGACAAGGGCCTAAAATAAGCTTTTATGACATGAAGTGATTATTTGGACGTATTAGTAGATTGTTTGACAAGGGCCTAAAATAAGCTATTATGACATGAAGTGATTATTTGGACGTAATAGTAGATTGTTTGACAAGGGCCTAAAATAAGCTATTATGATATGAAGTGATTATTTGGACGTATTAGTAGATTATTTGACAAGGGCCTAAAATAAGCTTTTATGTCATGAAGTGATTATTTGGACGTATTAGTAGATTGTTTGACAAGGGGCTAAAATAAGCTTTTATGACATGAAGTGATTATTTGGACGTAATAGTAGATTGTTTGACAAGGGCCTAAAATAAGCTATTATGACATGAAGTGATTATTTGGACGTAATAGTAGATTGTTTGACAAGGGCCTAAAATAAGCTATTATGACATGAAGTGATTATTTGGACGTAATAGTAGATTGTTTGACAAGGGGCTAAAATAAGCCATTATGACATGAAGTGATTATTTGGACGTAATAGTAGATTGTTTGACAAGGGGCTAAAATAAGGCATTATGACATGAAGTGATGATTTGGACGAGCTCACGAAGTGAGCGAGGACAAATATGTCTCAGTGTCATAATGGCTTTTAGCCACGAAGTTTTTTTCGAGTGCTGAAGAAGCCGTGGCTGCATATGAAGAAGCAATTTCAGACCTATCTGATGAAGACTGGCAAAAGTGCTTCCAAAGTTGGTTCAGACGAATGGAACTTTGTATAGAGAGTAATCTAAAATCTTCAATAGTTTTTTTTTTATCTCAAAATTTATCGAGTGACCTACGTAATAATAAAATAATTTGTATTGAATACATCGTACCCTTGACACTATAGTGATCTAACTGAAAACAGGATCGTCTTTACACCCTAAGTCATAATTTGAAATATATTGTACTAGCTTCTGCCCGCGACTTCGTCCGCCTTAAATTCGTTTATCGCGGATAAGGATATTTTTCCGGAATAAAAAGTAGCCTATGTCCTTCTCCGGGACTCAAGTTTGAGTCCATACCAAATTTCATCCAAATCGGTTGAGCGGTTTAAGCGTGAAGACGTAACAGACGGACAGACAGACAGACAGACACACTTTCGCATTTATAATATTAGTATGGAAGTATGGATTTAAGAGCGCTTCAAACTAAACTTATTTCAAATGTTTGGGTAGCGCAATTACAGAAGATTCGAGATGCAGACCTGACATTAAAATAAGACTAGGGTTACCAAAAAAAAACATTCAAAAATAAAAAATACCTATTGACCTCCTCCGCCTTTAAATTGCGGCAAAGTGCGAGTCAGTATTATCCCATGGCCTAATACAAAAACTAAAGAAAATCCTTTCAATTTTGATGTATAATAATTAACGGCATATGTTCACGGATCACCAGATATAGCGCCAAAAAAACACTTTACTGCCGAAAATAGTCAATGATCACCAAAATTAAAACTCTATTTTAATGTGAAATAATCACCAATATTATAACATCTTACTTACTTATTAAAGAAACTGTCTCCAAACTAATCATTGCGAACCCAAAAATAGTTAACGAGCGCCAAAATTTAATCCTCATTTTTATGTAACATTATAACCCAAACTTGCTATCCATCTTGCTATCCTGTTATACAACACGACTCCAAACTAATCATTGGTAACCCATAAATATTTTATGACCACCAAAAATGTTAAGGAAACAAGTACGCTATGTAAATCATTATATCTCCCAAACACAGTAAGTAATGACATTTTCATTTCTTTTTAAGCAACCCTCACGCAAGCATTATTTGACGCTCCGCTCACTTCGCTCGCTCCGCTATACATGGTCACAATACAAACTTAACCTAACATATAGTTTTCGGTTTATGACCCATTTTGACTCAGTAAATAATGGCAGGTAATATTTTTGTGGCAATCATGGCGGTTTATTTAGGTAGAAATAGCGTATTTGCTCGCTAAGATTTGGTGATAATTTACTGATCTTTGAATACAAGTTAATGTGCGGTCCTTACTAAAACAGCTGGTACTATTGTAATGGTAGAATGATTTTTTATTGGTGTTCATTATATTTTTTTGGTAATTGAGCTTAGGGTATCAAATAATTTTTTGGTGGTCTTATATTTAACCCCATAATTAACTTGTCATATTAAATCTAGTAATGGCTCCTGTTTGACTTACTTTTGTTTTTCATTTTTATTATTTAAATTCATAACCACATTTTTTTATGTGACCTTTGACATTTTAAGCTGAATAACTTCCGGCTCTATCATCAGAACTGATCTATGGTATCATAATATTGTATTGTCACCGAACTTACATAAAGGTGCGTCCACATTTGTACCATTTGCCCGTATCAGATCCTCGTCGCGTGGCATGATCGCGTGTCACGATCACGCGTTTTGACGTTGCGCCGATCCGATCGCTCGAAATCCATTTGCTACGCGTATCACACACTTATATCGGAAGAGTGCGGCGTGATCGGCGCGCCGACAGTGAGCGTCCAAGCAGCGCGATACGCAGTCATGCCACAGCACGGTGATCGGATACGAGCAAAGTATGCCAAATATTCGCTCAATCGAAAATCGGGAAATTGATCATATTTAACTTGCAAGATTTGACACAGGCACAGGTAAAGGTGAACATAAAATTCTGTTTTTTTTTTTTTGTGACAATTTTTTATTGTCGACTGTAATTTTCTTTAAACATCCATCAAGTACTCAGAGAGATTGTAAAGAGCCCAAACTCAGCAGGATTGCGTTATTTTATTACAGAGTTCATTTGACCATCACTCGGCTCCATCATCAGATCAACTAGATCGTATCATAAGTCACAATTTAGGAGAACGTGGATGAATAGGGATGTTGACAAGTTTTTCCTTGGTATGTTATAGAAAGAACTTTCAATAATAGAAATACTGGTGAAAAGACTACTTCAATATAATAAAAGCTCCACGAGACACAACAACGTTAGAATCACATTTTTGAACTTTCCCAAAAACACTCCATACTAAAATAAAACAATTTAACAGATTATATCGCGTATATTATCTCATTTTAGTTCCAGCTTGGGATCCTGTAATACATCTCATCAAGGAACAAGCGAAACACAGGACTGCAAAACCTTTCGGACTGCAAAAAAATTCCGAACGGTGTAAAATATCTTATCTGTTTAAAAGTAGTTTAATAGTCTCTGTTTTTTAAATATTATAATTAGTAATGAGGTAGCCTGGGAGTTTTTCTTTGCAGCGTTTCTTTTCTCCTCAATACGCCTCATTTGTGAAATGCTGCTTGGTAAATTATTAGAATAAAGTAATTAAGCCCTTCTGGCACATGTGTACACCTTTATTTGTGTTTTTTCAAAAAATGGGTAGTTTGCACAAATTGTAACTTTGACAGAGGAAAATACATCTTTTCTCAGTCCACTCGTGACCATGGAAAGCTGGAAAGCGTCCGAAACGTCGGGAACTAAAATGAGATAATATACGCGATATAATCCGTTAAATTATTTTATTTCAATGAGTAATAATCGCGGAAACAGAAGAAAATATTATACTCCATACTAAACCCTAGGAAGGCGTGACGTCACACCTTCCTACCTTATATGTAGAAATAAAGAACTTTGTTCTGCAGCTATGTAGACTTGCGTTTATCGAAACGGTTTCATTACAAAAGTCACCATACATTTCATGGGTTATTCAATGGTATTATTATTTTCATGCTTTAAAAATGGACTTTCCCACCTATGTTTAAAAGTTTATAAAACACGTAAGGGCCTGTTCATAAATTACGTCATCTATTTTTGACAATTGTTGACCCCCCCCCCCCCCCCCCTAAAATCATCCAACCATCATAATTCGAAATATTCGTATGCCCCCTCCTACCAAATAAAATGATGTCATTTCCAAAAACACTTTTTATAGTTGCGAAAGATGATGTAATTGACTGACCCCCCCCCCCCCCTTCTTCGTCATGCTACTATCATTCGGTGTCTAGACCCCCCCCCCCCCCAAATTTCAAATGACGTAATTTATGAATAGCCCCTAAGGTATCAAAGTTTGTTTTTGTATTTTCGTCATAAAAATTACCATTTCCCATCAACATTTTATAATTATTTGAGTACAGTCAACATCCATATTGGAGGCTACTAAGGAAAATTAATCACGATTATAATTCTATAAATCGAAGTTAATATCGATCTCGAATTTAATTTATCATACATCTAGTGGAAGCATGCAAACAGTATCTTACCTAATAATTCGTAGCCAGAAGTTAAACTAAACGAATATACTAAAAACACTACGACCGCTATGGTCGCCATTTTGAATGGTTATGAAGAATAGCCGTTCCCATTTCATATTTATATGGAAAATTATTAATCGTTACAGTTTAAAGAGAAGCTACACAATATGCACGGGTATGTATATACAGAAATGTTTCCGTAGTGTGCTGTACTGTATACGTTTTTACCTCACCTTCCGCTAAATGAAAAAAATATTCGGTAAAGATACAGCCTGGCATGTATATTTAAATCCCCCAAAAATATATTTTTAAATAGTCCATTTAAGGTATACCCGGGTAAGACCGGACTATTTTTCGTCGAGTTGGAGGAACGGCACAAAAAAAAAATAACGCTATACCAATGAGGCACTGAACTCGATGGTTAAATCTGTCGGTATATACTCGTTCCCATCTAGTATATGAACACCTATGAGGAAACTTAATGTTCCCAATTGGTGATTGATAATTATTACGCAAGCAAATTCACAAAACAAAACCGACTAAGTGCGAGTCGTACTCGCGCACCGAGGGTTCCGTACAAAATAAACGCTACAAACGGCCGTATCTATAAAAATCCAATTTACAGAACCCTTCTCTTAAGCAAAATGCGCCTATGCGGTGTTCGGTCATTTTATATTGCTCACTGATTTATATTGCTCACTGATTTATATTGCTCACTGATTTATATTGCTCACTGATTTATATTGCTCACTGATTTATATTGCTCACTGATTTATATTGCTCACTGATTTATATTGCTCACTGATTTAGACACACAGACACAAAATTAGACTATTTTAGTATTTGTTATTATAGCAGCAACAGAAATACATCATCTGTGAAAATTTCAACTGTCCAAATATCACGATTTACGAGATACAGCCTGGTGACAACCAAAAACGGCAAAAAAATCACGTTTGTTGTATGGGAGCGGCCCTTAAATATGTATTATATTCTGTTTTTACTTTTTGTTCTTATAGCGGCAATAGAAATACATCATCTGTGAAAATTTTTACTGTCTAACTATCACGATTCATGAGATACAGCCTGGTGGCAGACGGACAGCGGAGTCTTAGTAATAGGGTTTTATCCTTTGGGTACGGATCCTTAAAAACTTCCGACAGCCAAAGCCATAGAAATGCTTCCTTTTTTAAACCCCTTAAAATATAACTTCCCATTAAATCCCCATATTTAATTAAAGCAAATCAATTATCAAAAAAAATATTAATCGACAGTCATTCATTATTATTAGAAAAATTGGTAGGTAATTAATCATTCATTTATTTGCATATTTGAAATTGCCTGCATCTGTACTGTTAACTACTTATACTTGCTTTTTGCTGCGGCTTCGTTCGTGTATAATTAGAATTTCTAAAGGTGGCATTCCGAGATGGGCTGACTTTTAAATGATGTCTCGCTGCACTCCAAATTGAACCTTAATACTACGAAGAAAAGTTTCAATTTTCAGTGTGCAGTGGAAGTGAAGCGCTGCATGGCGACACTTCTCAGCACATGGAAAAATTAGCCTTTTTACCTTAACATTAAGGTTCAATTTGGAGTGTAGCAGGACGTGCGGTTATGGTCTGCAGTCCACCTCGGAATTGCACCTTAATACTAATCCTCTTGGTCTAGGAATATCTGTTTGTTGTACAAATATCATGATAATAATCACAATTTTTTGCAATTTATTAGTGGATCACTCCACTAATAAATATCTGTTTCAAGCATCCATTAATAGGAATATCTGTTTCAAGCGGTCTAGGCTGTGCGTTCCTCTATCTACTTACCAACAACATTCTTTAAAATGTTCCAGATTCCCTCATACACAGACGGCTAAACAGTTTTAAAATAAAATAGTACTTATTTACCGTTTCAATTCTATATTTTAATTGTATGTACTTATCTTTTAATAACAATATGTGCGTAACTGACATAAAGTACTAGAAGGTGCCTTCGTTCACAGAAGTGAAAAAGTCAAAACCCCTCTTTTTTCTTCAGCGAAGTCGGGTAAAAAGAATCCTATAACCTACATAATAATACTAGCTTCTGCCCGCGACTTCGTCCGCCTTAAATTCGTTTATCGCGGATAAGGGTATTTTTCCGGGATAAAAAGTAGCCTATGTCCTTCCCCGGGACTCAAACTATTTCCATACCAAATTTCATCCAAATCGGTTCAGCGGTTTAAGCGTGAAGAGGTAACAGAGAGAGACAGATAGACACACTTTCGCATTTATAATATTAGTATGGATTAGTATGGATTTGTGAATTCGATACCCAGCTACCCATGTACCAAATGTTAAAATCCGTTTAGATGATTTAGTGTGATAACACTTACAAACATACAAAAAAATAAAAAAAAAATTATTTTCGATTTAGTGACCTTCAAATAGTCACATCATTAATATCACATCGTGATAGTTATGAGATTTTGAGATTTATGAATTTATAAAAATAATTTGTATTTCATAAAATACGCGTTTTTGGACTTCATGTTATAACCACTTTATATGCACCAATTAGGCCCTGCTAAATGTTAGCAGCTCATATATTATTAAAAAGAATTCATCGTTATCATTAATTAATTAAACTGAGTATTATTATATGTACATTATATTAATTAACTTTATCGCATCTCTGAAAGTTACGCTGCACATATTTTCTGATATTTTTAATTGTCTTTATCTTCTATCAATTTTGCTAATTTAATAATACTGTTATAAAGTTTTCTGGGTATTTTTTTATTATTCTAATTAGTCCCTGAGATTATCAAAAAATATTGGACACGTATTTTTTCTTTTGTCCATCAAACAAAAAAAGACAAAGATAATTTATTTAATTATTAAAGTTTAGGAGTGGGGGCGCATGACATGACAAAAAAATATGAAGATATAGCCCGTTAAAGTTCCCCGTGACGTCACGCCGTGCGACCGTTTTTCGCACGGCGTGACGTCACGGAATACTTTAACGGGTTATATCTTCATATTTTTTTTGTTTAATTGACAAAAGAAAAAATACGTGTCAAATATTTTCTGATAATCTAACTGACGGTCATTTTTTTAGGTCACAAGCCTATTGATTTCCCGTCTTCTTAGGCAATATTCGTACGAGCTCAAAGTCGCAAATTCAACAGTGCTCGATATAAAAGGTCACGACAAATTGAGAACCTCCTCCTCTTCAACACGCTTTTATTAGGTCGACTTGTATGTAATTAACTATGTAATGGAATCTAAGGTAACTAATTTAACCATCTTCCAAGGATCGTAGCGCCATGAAAATTGGCAGCTGCATGTATTTCTGATGACAATACAATAATATGGTACTGTCGAACTGATCTGATGATGGAGCCAGAAGATTTGAACTGGAACTTCATGATGGAACATCGTATCATAGCTGTATTTGGATTTGTTAGAAAAGTCTTGTAAAGCGTGTTTTTCCCGCCCACTGCCACTAAAGTCTAGCAACTTTTTGAGCTATGTCGACGACCTTGGTTCTTTGGCGGATCTCCTAATTTCTGACTCAATCACGCAAATAAAAAAAATTGATACTGTGAAGGTTTAAAACTCCACGGTAGTATGCGAGACAGACTGACAAGTATTTCAAAAGTAGATGATGTATTGAAATTAATAATAACGACTGTCTCATTCAATTTTTTTCAGTAACAATTAGTCTTAAGTGAGCCATCGAATAGAAAAGATATCCAAAACTTTTATATATATAGTTTTTACTACTTCCTGAAGCTAAAACCCTCACATTTGACGACACGTTTGACTCAGTGGGTTGTGCAATGGCCTACGAAGCTGGCGGTCCGAGGTTCGAATCCCGGCCAGGGCAAGTGTTTGTGTGATGAGCACGAATGTTTGTTCCTGGGTCTTGGATGTTTTGATGTATGATGAGATAGGGTTCTTCATGAAAAGTTCATGTAGTTGAATATGAATATAGTACCTATATTGTTATACCGTCAAGTATGAGACAAAATATAAGATTAAAAAAACATTAAAATAACGTTACATAGAGTTTTATATTATCTATTTCCCCACCTAAGCAATACATGTTTTTATGTTGCTGTAAACAGCGAAGTTACCGTGAAACTATAACTGAGGCAAACACTACAATTTTCTATGTATTTAAGTATTATAATTTATGTCTATATTATGTATATCGTCGCCTAGTACCCATAGTACAAGCTTTGCTTAGTTTGAGACCAGGTCGATTTGTGCAAGATTGTCCCTGGTATTTATTATTATTCTTATTTAGTGGAGGCGCGTTTGGTGTACATCCCTAATATACCCATAGTACAAGCTTTGCTTAGTTTGGACCTAGGTCGATTTCCGTTAGATTGTGTCTTATATTTATCCATTATCATAAATCAACATAAAATATAGGCTACTTCATTCCGTACCCGGTAAATCCTTGTTGTTGACAATTGGCTTCACATAAAAGTTAATAATGAACCTAATTATCTGACTCTGATAAAATTCAATATTTTGATAAGAGATCCCTATAAATGGATCAAACTCGATTGTTGACCGTTTTAAGCATTATTTTGCAATATGGCAGTTTCTGGTATTTTGTTTTCGTTAATTTGCGTGCATTACTGCGTTGGATACCGTTTAACCGGTAAGATTTTATAAATCGACTTAATGTGAAGGGGAGCTTCTTCAAGTTGACTGTAATTCACTTGGAAAGCTATTTCCGAGATTAAAAAAAGCCAAATGCGAGTTAGACTTGTGCACCGAGGATTCCTCACAAAATATATGTTAAAAACGACCGTATCTTTGAAATCTCAGTGTTATTAGTCCTATTCCTGTTTCTTCGTTGTTCTTAATGTTTTTGTGTTTTTCTTTTCTTATTGATCGGTACGCGGTGGGCGAGCTAAATGTGGTCGTGATTATGCGTAACATGACAAGTTAGTGACTTTGTTATAGCACTTCCGGTTTTGCAACTTCATTTGTATTTTCTTAATAATTATATAGGAACATGTGACATGTAGTATTTTTTAAATTAAAATCAGTGGTAATTATTTAACATTGTACTACTTTTATATTTGTACATTATCGCTTAGTCGTTACTTATAACAGCTCAACTGGAATCGTTTGTGTTGTTTAAGTGTTGCCATACAAATTAACTTATTTATGGATTTTATTTTTATAGATTTATAAGTAATGACAAACTAGAAAAATTAGTTAAAATAATAATAAAAATACAATTTTAAAACTAATGTTTGATGTGATTATGGCGTTCGTGATATCACCCACTAGGTCTAAGTATAAATTAGTTTTAAGTTACAGGGCACCACCGAAAATCAGCGTCACGGCTTGCCGTGGCATAAAGCTGAGTGGTGACCCCTTTCAGCGTCGTCAAGTGTTTTTTTTGGTTTTGGTATTTGTGTTTTTTGTTGCTGGCGTTGAATAAATATGTTTTCTTTCTTTCTTTCTTTTCTATTCCTAAGCAAAATGTACGCAGTGTCGGGTAATTTTATATTGGTTACTGAAATAGACGCAGATAGACATCAAAATTAAGGTTTTCATTGCAGATGGATTTCGTGGGTTGCTATAAGACCTTCATACCAAATTTCAAGTTCCTAGAACAATAGGAAGTACCCTATAGGTTTTCCATGGACGGCAATTTGTATGGAAACATCTTTTTCAATGACTGTATCTTTAGTTTGCGTTGACTTAGAAGCTTAATTTTTTTTAGCGGCAAGGGACCGTAGACTTCAGTATTTGATGTTAATTTCAAAAAGGATCTTGACAGACAGACAGAGTCTTTCATTCCCGCAAAGCGCGAAGCGGGTAAATGTTTGCTTAAGAATACTGAAATACTTTACAGATTCCTCCAAGGAACTGTCATGGCCGACAGAGTACCACATGAAGGTAGAGAAGATTGATCTTAGCGCCGGTATCTTGGAGAGTATGGAGTTATGGTAAATATTATTATATTATTAATGTACAAAATGTTATGTGTGTTAAAAATCTTCTGTAATATAAATAACAAGCTTCTGCCCGCGACTTCGTCCGTCTTAAATTCGTTTATCGTGGATAAGGGTATTTTTCCGGGATGTAAAGTAGCCTATGCCCTCGGGACTCAAACTATCTCCATGCCAAATTTCATCCAAATTGGTTCAGCGGTTGAAGCGTGAAAAGGTAATAGACAGGCAGACAGACAGACAGACACACTTTCGCATTTATAATATTAGTATGGAAGTATGGATGTAACATTTTAAAAACAATTTTCAAACATCCTTGACACATGTTTCGCCTCTCTACGAGGCATCATCATGAGATGCAGGAGATATTGACGGTCTGGCGTCCCTTCGCACGACTAATGTCCAAAATTAAATAAGTCCAAAAAGACAAATGTCCAAAGGCACGTCCAAGTGATAAAACGACTCAACCATAAAAATGTCCAATGATAAAATTGCTCAAATATAAAAATTACCTTAGGTCCAATTTTAAAATGTCCAATAATAAAATAGGCCAAACTTAAAAATTACCAGTAATAATATTGCTCAACCCTAGAAATGTCGAACGATAAATATAGCCAATGATAAAATTGTCCAACAAGACAAATTCATGTGAAAATGATAAAATCGATATAAAAAGATGTCAAAACCTTGCCGAGATGAGACCAGAATGGCGCTATTCCCTGAAAACAGGGATGTCTAAGAATGACGAAGCAGGGCTGGACCGCTTGAAGCAGAAAAGACGCCGCATTTCTGCTCCAACTCCAAATCCAGACCCCCGTTATACCTGCGACAGGTGAGGAAAGGCATGCCAGGCTCGTATTGGACTCTACAGTCACCGAAGAAGATGCGGAATCTTAAGATCATGCCACCCTTTACGGTCGCTGCAACAATCATCCGTTATGGATGTAGTAGTCATGACCAATGATGAATAGAATAGATATCGGTGACACCGTCTCAAATAATCCCAGTTGAATTTATCATAGCAACTTCGCAAATAATACGACCTACACTCGCGTTTTGGATTTGTCTTAAAATATGTTTATGAAAATGTCAACTGCAACTTTTATCATTAACATCGAATAAATCCAAATCGCACTTTACCAGTTATTTTCTCGTGGGTCCTGGGACCGCCACTGATTTATCTTAGTATCAATCAAGCATTTCTATGTACCTTTTACTTTACAGGTCTAGTGCCGCCCTCAACCGCTCCCGCGTGGACTACTACGGAGGCTTGGTTAAGAAGTATTACTGCTTCCAAGACGACAGCGCCTATGTGAATGTCTACAGTGTAAGTTTCCTTTTCACATTCTCTTTGTTCGCGTAGGAGAAAGAAAACAAAACTCCTTTCTTCGATTAAACGAAGTTGGGTGATTTTTTTTATCAAAGCTGAAACATCTGCTAATAAACATCAAAATGTAAATATTAAATATTAAATCTAAAATTAAGCTGCCAAGCATTGTGACGAATACCTTATCTTCTTTCTATCTTGTCGGTTCTCCTCGTCCGCACGTATACCTTATACCCAGTTTATCTTTTCTTTTCACTCTGCAAATTTCTACGCAACAATGAAAGTCACTTCTGCTTTGTGGCATTAATAGGAATATATTTTTGTGCTAGTAAAGTAAATACCAACAACTATTTCCTTTCATAAACCTATTTTTACTGTGTCTCTTAATATTCTCCCTATTCTCCCATTAAAAAAAAAAACTACTGCTCCTGTCATGTCTAGATGGTGCCAATATCGACCGAGGAGTTACAAAACAAAATCAGTTGCCAATCATCGGAAGAAAAAGTGGAAGACGTCCACATTCTACCAGAATTGAAGCACTATAAGTTTGCAGGCACGTATATGGTAATATTAACTAGAGAATGACATTACAACTCTTGATTATTGCATTGAAGACTGTACGCAGTAGGAAAAGCGGCGGTCTCAAGTGAGATCCTTGGGGAATTCCAGATGGAATGCCCTCACGGTTAACTAAAATATGTGTAGAACCATTCGTTTTGATTTATTTTGCTATTAAAAATGACGCAATTTCAGAAAAAAACGTATCCCTGTGAGTCCCTTTACGCTTGAACTTGCTTACAAGTATGTCGTGATAAACAGTATCAGACGCCTTGCTAAAATTGGTAGAGTCGTTGGTCGTACTGTTTTTGATTTACATTAACTTTGACGTAGGTATTACCTGTTTTATTGTGAGAAACTAGTTAGCAAGACATTTCTGTTGAATTAAATTTGTATTTCTTCATCGTACGTATAAATAAATATTATTTCAATCGCAATGGCTAATACGGTTGGACTCCATGTTTAATTCAGCCCGACATTTAAAAAAAAAAACATGTTATTTGAAGATGTAGAAGGATTTGGAAAAGAAAATGATATAGAGTTGATACACTAGTAAATTGCAAAGCATATTGAATTTAATTAAATTGTCACATAACTTAAAAACTTTACGATCAGATATTCGTGTCTTGAAAAATAAACTTTACTCCATTAAAGTGAAAGTAAATGATAAACAACACCCGGTACATAAGGGTATATGGCAAGTAATGTAGATTTAACTATAACGAATTGTAAGTATACATTTGCTAATATATTTAATTTAGAATATTCGTGCCAGAAGACTAATTATTGTAATTATATGGTACCTAGCATTGAGTATAGAAGAGGTAAAGAAGACAATCTTATATACAGATGAAAAAGTGTCTAGCGGAAAGTAGTAAATAAAAGTTCCAAATCCGTCCAGAATGACAATAGAGTAGCACGATAATATTAAGAACAATCAAAAACATTTTATCAAAATTCTTATGCTCTTAATTCTTCTGATGTATGTAAATATTCAATCGTGTTCAATATTATTTTTCTTCCATCGTTGTGGCTTTTTGGCATTATGTTTATTTATGTTACACACTTGCGACTCGAGCGCTATCAATTTACCGCCTTTTAATGGACACTGGATATATAGAGATTAATCTCTTTTGCTTTCTACTCTCGTAGTACCTGGCTAATGTAAGGACATGGAAAAAAGAGTGAATAAAAGCAATCAGAAGTATAGGTAGTGGCTTTTGCGGTTCTTCTACAGTTGAAGAAGAAATATATATTAATCTAGAAATTAATAATGAAACAAATGTTCAACCTTTTATTTGCAGGTGAAGAAGAGTTTGAAGGCAGACAGGTGGAGGTATGGAAATATGCGATGGTGTTTGAGAAAGAGACTTTGAAAGAGAGGACCTTGTACACTTACCCGAGTGATGACGTCGATGTACCGGTGCGGTGAGTGCCGAACCCTGATATAAGTACGGTATTAATGTAAGCAATTTACTGCAACATAAAATGGAACAAAACAGGGTACAAAATAGAATAAATATTATTAAGGAGAACACATCATTACAAATTTAGTGTGCCAGAAGAAGCATTAGCATTATAAAAAAATAACCCACTTGTGACGGCTATGGCAGCTCTTTTCATTCATCCATTTCCATTTTTGTGAGCAAAATATGAATGTATATAACTCCTAGGCTAAAGCTTTAAGTCTAACTTAAGTTTCATTATTATTTGTTTACAAATTAAAAATGTGTCTTCCTCTTCTTCTCTTATCAAGATAAATTAAGATTATAAAGTCATAGAAAACACTGCCAATACAGACGCCAAGTAAAATTTCATCGTACTAAACATTTTAGGATTGTAAGAAGTTTGAAAATAATGGTGCTACGTACACTACACTCTGGGATGCCCCAATATAATGCAGAAGAGAGATGTGCACCCGGAATGATCTCCAATCAGCAATGCCGTTGACTACGTATACAGTGCGATCAAAAAGAGGAGAAATTAAATAAATTGGAACTAAAAAAAATCCCTAGTAAAGTGTTGATGTTATTTAATCATTTTTCGTCAAAAATGTGACAGTTACGTAGGAAGTGGCGCCCTCGTTTAATTTCTACTCTTTTTTTTATGTGCCACTGTACATACGTTTTCCGTGAAGCGGGTCAGTTGTAAGGGATAGCATACTGTGCGACTTATGCTGACTACTTACTAAATACATATATAATGAACATATGTACAAATGCCAATTTGTCCCAGTAAGCGATCTTTTTCAGTTTACCTTTGAGCAAACGGATGAAATAAGTTTCATCCATTAATATGAAGATATTTAGTAAAGTAGTAAAGAAGAAGAAGAGGGGAAAATTGATAAAAATGATGTGTGAGAAGTGGATACAAAACGACAAGATATTGAGTGACAGAGAGCAATAAAACAAGTAATCGTTGAAATTGAAACGACAACAAATCCCCGACTCGTCTATAAAAAAGCTTTTTTTTTATCTTTAGTAATTAAAAAAGAGGCTTGGATCGCTGAAACTCTATGAAAAAGACTCGTTTATAAAAAAGCTGAATAGGATACCTATACACGTAAAAACAAGGACGTATGATTATTTATTTCAATATATGTTCTTTTTTACAGATTCGAAGGCAAGGACTATTTGAACGTGAAAGAAGCTCTTTCTGCTCACACTATCATCAACTACTTCGCATATGAGCCTTCAGTCAAAGAAACCGATGTGGATGAAGGAGACACCGGTAATTCATAATATACATAAACAATTACGTAATTTAACGTAATTATTGGTTCTTTATTAAGAACAGCGCCATCTCTCCCACTGTCCTTAAACTTAATGGAGAAGCAATGAGACAGGGACGTAGCTTGATACGCAAGTCTTGAAGTATGGCTAATACGTAATTTAATTATTGACAGACAGCGTACAGGTTTCCGACTAAGTTGCGAGCAAAAGCTCGTTTTGTTTAAAAAAGCAGGATTTCACAGATGATTCACTAACTACCGTCTTTCCTGGATTTTACAGATGATTGCGAGGAAATGGTGCAGGCAAACTTCTACGCAAAAGTCGAACATTTACACCCTGTCGGGGAGTCTGATCTAGATGCTGTGTTCCATAGGTATGTATCCCTATCTCTAGTAAAAAATCCTTTTCTTGAGTAAATCCACTTAGCTTTGTACCCTATGATACTCATTGTCTGGCCACAACTGCCACTTCGAAATGTAAGGCGTTGTAAGTGGAAACGACTTTTAAACTAGTTTTTAGAATTAGTCTTAAAGTCAAACGAAATAGGGTTTACTCTTAAACGAAAAGAACTTACTATTGGTCACTTTATCGTCATCCTACACAAGCATCGATACGAACTTCACTGTTACTTACGAAGTGACCAACATCTGTGTTCTTTTCACTTACGAAGTGACCAACAACTGTGTTCTTTTTGTTTTGAACAGCAAGGATTTGAGTGAAGTAGGCAGTTCTTCTATCATATAAAGAGCCATAGGCGTTCGGGGCTTCAGGGTAGGAAGTTTCTCTGTGCCTAGATGGAACCATGGTCGTTCAGGCCTTCATGGCAGTTTCTCTGTGCCTCTATGGAACCATGGTAGTTCAGGGTAAACAGCGCCTTTGTGCTTATAAGGACCGCACGTCACTGATGACTGGTGATAGAGAGGTATGGAAGAAAAAAATATGCTGCGCCGACCAAATGTAAAAGGGGTAAGAACAAGCGAATGATGATGACACTGTTACTTGATTGACCATCGATGATGCACAATTTGCACAATCAGAGATGGTCTCATCTAGAACGCGATATATAAATACACGTTACAAAGTGACGACTGTTTTGACATTTGTCTATCGCACCACAGTCTTAAAATCAATACAGTCAGCCGACGAAGCTGTCTAGACTGAGCAATCGTGCGAGGTGCAAGTGGTGAGACGCGGGTGGGGCGAGCCCGAGCTGCATAGTCCGTATTAGTTAGGTAGCTCGGGACATGTCATTGTCATTTTCGCAAACGTCAAAGGCGCCGGCCCACTGTATGCTTTTACACTGTGATCGCGCTATGGTAAACATCACGATGTCGCTGTAAAACTCACGAAGAGAAACACAATGAGATGTTGTTTTTGTAAACAATAAAGATCTAATGATTCCTTTTCAGTTACAAAAAGCGCCACGGCAAAAACTACGATACCGAGATTGAGCATGAGACGAGGAAAGCAATTTTTCAAGAAAATTGGCAGTAAGTTTATTTTACAATTTTCTACTGCGCCAAATCTGTGTTGAAAGAGCTACCTTCTTGTGTGTTGTGCTTTAAAACTTTCACACCAAATTTCAACTTTCTAGGACAACTGTAAGTACCATGGACGACAAATTCGATGGACCTTTTTAATGACTGTAGTAGCTCTGGATTGCGTTGACTTAGAAGGTTGATTTTTTTACAGCTTCAAGGTACCGCAGACAAACAATAAGAAAACAAAATCGATTCAGTGACCTCCAAATAGTCCGTTTCAATTTATTTTTTTATAATATATATTCTTTTCATTCACAGGATGATTGAGGACCATAACCGCAGGAACCACGGCTATAAAATGGAGCTTAACAAATTCGCTGACTACACACCTGAGGAGATGTCCATGGCCACTGGCCTCCTGCCCGGTCGTCCCATGGCCCCGAGCCACGTGTTCCCCCACTCTGACGAGGAGGTCAGAGTGCTAGCTGAAGAGTTACCAGAAACTTTTGATATGCGACTGGAAGGATTTATCACTCCTATCAAAGGCGGGTTTTTTATTCGTGCATTGTGGATCAAAGATGAATTTTACACGTTTATGAAGAGGATACGTCAATAGGGATAGTGACTAAATTTTGATAACCATCATGTAGCTTGATAAAAAATATTGGTACTCTTAAGCAAAATGTACGCAGTGTGGGTTCTTTATTTATTTTGGTTAGTGACATAGACATAAAAACCGACCAAGAGCATGTCGGACCATGCTCAGTGTAGGGTTCCGCAGCCGTTAATACAAAAAAAAATGCATTACAGATGAAAAAAATACGATATGAAAAAGTGTACTAGCAAAACAGCGTATCTCCACCGGCACTTGGCCGTCTGTTCTAGGAGCGATGTGCCCTGCCCATTGCCACTTAAGTTTTGCAATCCTTTGAGCTATGTCATAAAGCATGGTTCTTCGACGGATCTTTTTATTTCTGATTCGATCTCGCAATGAAACTCTGAGCACAGCCATCTCCGTTGCTTTCTGAGCGACTTTGAGACTTCTTATAAGATCTATCGGATTTAGATTATGACTTTGATATGTGCATCGAAATTAATTTGAACTTCGAAACGCATGTTTTCCATATTTCTTATGAACTTGTCTAAGACAGAAACGTACCAGTAATTTTCGCTTTAAATTAAATAAAATATAACCATTTATTGGTACACTCCACCAGAACGTCCTGAAGAACAGCTACCTTAAAAACATATAAAAAGTCCATGAATTCACTGCCAATACAAAAACCAAGTTATACAATATTGACATACCAAAAATTTACTTCTTAACTTTCTTAGAAGAATGAAAAGAATGACGTCACGTACCCGACATTCTGGTGGAATGCACCTATTTTTCAACAATAGGTATACACATAATGTAATTATGCTAGATGATAGGTAAATATGGATTAGTCCAGCAATGTTCGTTGCTCTCAGTTCTCAGCTATGATATTATTATTATTTGTTTATCTTAATTTTAAGGAGCTTGGCCGTTAAACGATCATGCCGCTCGATACGTTCTCTAAAGTGTAATTACAATTTAGTGAACGCACATTTTATAAAACTTATAAAACAATTTGGCTGGCTCTGATTCTGGATCGGCCAATCCAGGATTACAATCTCCAGTGCTGAAGGTTGCACGATGAGACCCCCTCCGTACGCATTCCATCAAGACATGATATACGTCCTCAATGACTCCGCAATCAATATAGTTGGGAGTAATAGATTTTCCCAATACAAAAAATATATTAATTAGTAGGGACGATGATAGGGACGTGTCCAGAACGTAGTCTCATCGCTACTACAAGATTTTGCCATGTAATAGAACAGTGGTTAATACAAGGAGACCGTAACGGTTTGGGTTGAATAGTCCTGTACCAGATTCCACTTTATTGGGATCGTTTATCGAAAAACTCTTTCCAATGATCGAAGCAGTGCTCTCTGACTTAACCCAAGGCCTAGGAATAAACAGGCACGATATTTAGTAATGTAGGTACTCTCGGAGGAAGCCTCCTTTCAATACCTACATGTGCAGAAACCCATTGAAGTATGATGCTTTTATTTTTAGCAGCTATTATGATGTTTGCTTTAATATAAGTAAACATTAATTTAGATCAAGCTTCCTGCGGCTCATGCTGGGCATTCTCGGCGACGGCGGCGGTGGAGGGCGCCCTGGCGCGCAGCAATGGCGGCCGCATCGTCGACCTCAGCGAACAATCGCTGGTCGACTGTGCTTGGGGGTAAGATTCGTCAACATCGTCTAAGAATCGCTGGTCGACTGTACTTGGGGGTGATATTCGTCGTATTATATTTATCTGTATGAGTATGTATAACGTCGCCAGGTACCCATAGTACAAGCTTTGCTTGTCCCTGATATTTATTTATTTATTTTCTATCTCACTTTGCCGGATGGACCAGGACGCTTTTGTCATTAACACAACTTTGTATACAAAACAAGCCTATAGCGCCCTGCGCGTCCAATACAGTAATGCGTTTAGATTGCTATTGGGGCTACCGAGGAGGTGTAATGCCTCGGGCATGTTTTCCGAAGCCCGTGTAGACGGGTTCCGGGCGATAATACGCAAAAAGATAGTCTCACTATTAAGCAGGGAGAGAGCAAGCGCCAACAGCATTCTGCAGGTGTAGTGCATAATAGTTTCCATCGTATTTTCTTGGAAACGGTCGTATTTGTCATGTTACTTCACTCAACCTGATGACCTGAACTTATTGTACTGTGACCGACTGAAATAGTAAGACATGTTCGTACGTTTCCGAGAAAATACGATGGAAAACTATTATGCACACTACATCTGTACACGCAAAAGCATGTAAATTTGCCTGATATTCATGAAAAAAGACTTCGTCTTTACGATCTATATGATCAAAGGTCAATCGATAAGAGACCGGAATTTCTCGAATACGTGAAGAATTTTTCCAAGTCCTTCAAACAATTGTGCGCTGCTGCTAAATCGGAATATTTGTCTAAAAAAAATATTAATTCTAGTGACAAGGTGAAGGCCGTCTGGAAGGTCATAAATGACGAAACTGGGAAAACTAAAGTTAAAAATCCTCATTTTAGCCTAAAAATCAACGATGAAACAGTAAATGCGGACATTGAAGTTGCGCATCAGTTTGAGCAGTTCTTCTCTAATATACCTGTAGAGACAACAAAATCTTTAAATTCATCGCCAGATATTGCTGAATCAATATTAAAAATGTATGTACCAGAATGTAAAGACTTCTTCAAATTTACTTATGTTACTCCAAATACTATTATCAAAACCTTTAGATCGTTAAATTTGAAGAAAACTGAAGACCTGTGGGGCCTTTCCGTTAAAGTGTTACATTCAATAATAGAGGCGATTGCACCATATTTGGCTGATATATTCAACAAATGTATTGACACTGGAGTATTTCCTAATTTGATGAAGCACAGCAAGATCATTCCTTTATTTAAATCAGGAACGAAAACAGACCCCACAAATTATAGACCAATATCAATACTACCCGCATTGAGTAAAGTTTTTGAGAAACTTATTCTTCATCAACTTACATCTCATTTTAATGGATATAACCTACTTCATAGCAGTCAATTTGGATTTACCAAAGGTCGCTCCACTGCTGATGCTGGGGTAGTGCTAGTTAAACACATCTTGGATGCCTGGGAAAACGCTCAAGATGCTATTGGGATTTTTTGTGACCTATCAAAGGCATTTCATTGCGTTGATCATAATAATTTAATGCGTAAGTTGGAACACTACGGAATAAAGAACGGTGCACTTGACCTCGTCTCATCATATCTTTCAGACAGAACGCAACGCGTAGTCATCAACGGGATGCAATCAACTGGGTCATCTGTTGCTGTGGGGGTACCCCAGGGCTCAATTCTAGGCCCCTTTCTGTTTCTAGTGTATATCAATGATCTACCAAACCTTGTGCAAGATAAACATGATATCGTGTTATTCGCAGATGATACTTCTCTTCTTTTTAAAGTGAAAAGAAGAGAGAATAACTTCGTTACTATAAACGATGCGCTGTCTACTATTGTACATTGGTTTACTGCAAATAACTTACTTTTAAATGCCAAGAAAACCAAGTGCATCAAATTCACATTACCGAATGTGAAACAAGTAGATTGTGCCAAGGTGACATTGAAAGGCGATGTGCTAGAATTTGAAGACAAAACAGTATTCCTGGGTGTTACTTTGGACTCTAAACTGCAATGGAATGCGCATATAGCCACTCTTGCAGGTAAACTAAGCTCCGCAGCCTATGCAGTGAGGCGAATCAGACAGTTAACAAAGGTCGTGACGGGAAAGCTCGTGTACTTCAGTTATTTTCATAGTGTAATGTCATATGTAATTCTGTTGTGGGGCAAGGCGGCGGACATATAAACCATCTTCGTACTACAAAAACGGGCAGTACGCTCAATCTATGCACTGGGAGCTCGTGCATCACTGAGAGAAAAATTCAGGGAAACCAATATTCTCCCCGTAGCATCTCAGTACATTCTCGAGAATATTATGTATGTTCGGAAAAATCAACATGATTTCAAACACAACAGTGACATTCACCACTACAATACAAGAAATAAGAACAAGCTTGCCATGCCTGCTCATCGTCTCCGCAAGGTCGGAACTTCGTTCGTGGGGAACTGTGTACGCTTCTATAACAAAATACCTACCGATGTAGTGAATTTACCTTGCAGCAAATTTAAGTCCCACATAAAACGTCACCTACTAAACAAGGCGTATTATACTGTAAATGACTTTTTAGACGATAAAGATGTCTTTAAGCCAGTACTTTAGTCTTGTGTATGTAAAGTAAGCATTATTTTAAAAGAGGTAATAATAGTTCGCATTTAATGTAACATGAGAGCACATTTGTTGTTTCTCACCGGGCAATACTATTAGTGTTTAATGCCCGGCAGTGTGAGCATGTCATGCTCGCTTAAAGGTCTTTGCTTACGGTGGCGTCGTTGATCGGGTCGCAACCTTCCCTAAAATATGGTTGAGGGAGGCGATGGCCGAGATATGCGTCATGCTCGTGAACGGGTGCCGTTTGTGGGGTCCGGTCTGTTCATGCTAGCAAGGGCCAAATTAATTGTATACCTAGTAACTGCCTACCAGTGTTTATTGAACTGATGACGTGAGAGACTTCATCCTGTACTCGATTGAAGTTATTCATTTTTTATTTGATTTAGAGACTGTATACATCTCTAAGAGTTTTGGTTTTATTTATAGAGGTATATCCTTAAACATTTCTGAGGATTTTAATTAACTAATTTTATCTTTTTGCATGTTATGACGCCTAGAAACCATATACATCTCTAAGAAATTTAGATTTAATAATAATTATGTTTAATGTATTATTCACTTTGACCCCTAAGAGACCTTAAACGTCTCAGTAGAATTCAGTCAAATTATTATATTTAATTTTATCGCATGTCGTGACGCCTAGAGACCTTATACAACTCTGAAAAAAAAAATAGTTTATATTTTATATTAACATTGATCTGGAGAATTTGTACATCTCCTCCGCGTGTATCAATTATAAATTAGTTATAACACAATTGTAAAAGTATTAAGTATAATTAAAACAATATTGTAATAGTTAATTGGTACACGCATATTAATTGTTTTATATACTCTGACATTTAGAATTTTATTCTAGACACATTCTAGATTTACTAATTATTTTAATTTTTAAAATGAAGGTTTTTTCAATAATAAGTAAGTATTATACTTAAGTTAAATGATCTGATTAGGTTTTTCTGGGTTTCCCTAATCCTTGCAACAAATGTTGGATCATATTGTATGTTTCCCAGCAAAGACTTCTCTCATTGTAACTGACAATTCGAAAGTGCTTGTATCTAAGCCTACTTGAATAAAGGATATTTTGATTTGATTTGATTGATTTGTCCGATTTTATCGTTCTGGGTTGGATTGGATAGATCAAGGGCGTGGCCGAATTAACTGCTTAAAAAAAAAAGTTAGTCACGTGTTCCTAATTTAGTACTAAGTCAATGTGTTACTAATATGCTATGGATTATCCAGTCTGAAATATATATTTTTTTCTATTGAACGATTTTATTTTATTTCAATTTGATATCTTCCTACCATATAGCATTAGCCATTATCTTTCCTTTTTATTATCCAGGTCTGGATGTTATGGCTGCCGAGGCGGTCTCATGGCGAACGTGTTCCACTACATCCTGAAGCATGGTATACCCATGGAACAGGAGTATGGATCCTATCTCGAACAAGTAAACTTTTTAATTTCTCACAAGATGGCGGGAGGTTTTGTTCGTCCGGTGAAGTAGAAGTCAAAATCATTTTTCCGTTGTCTCTCTCTTCCTACCGCTTTGTAATAGTCTATAGTTACTATTTTAACCCTTGTCTTGACAAAGTCACAAAATTCTTGAATGGGATCTTTTTTGGCATTTTTTACGACCAAAAAAATATTAGGTCGTGGCAGTCGACAACTGCGTGCGTTTTGCTAGAATTTTTTTCAGTATTTTTAAACCGATGCGACCAAGAAAAGAGCGTACTCCCTCCTGAGAGGCCTGCAACGTACTTGACTCCTCCAGTGTTGCAGGTGTCTTTGGTCGACGGTGATCGCTTACCATCAGGCGAAGCCTCTGCTCATTTGCCCCCTATAATATAAACAAACGTCACGGCACGCTGTTTCAGGACGGCTTATGCCACAGAAGCAACTCGACAACTACGGTCAACATCAGAGGCTTCGCTGAGTCAACCCCGCTGAACCCTCAGGCCCTGAAGGTGGCTCTGTACAAATACGGGCCAGTGGCCGTGGCCATCAACTTTAACACGAAGATGAGCTTCTACTCAAGCGGTATCTTCTATGACCCCGAATGGTATGAATAATTAATATAAACATTGAATTTCTACGAAAATCATGATAGTTCGATCTTTGCGATTTTCAGGTTTCTGTACCTGAATCGGAAAAAACGGTACCCTTATGGGATCACTTTGTCGACCGTCTGTCCGACCGTCTGTCTGTCTGTCAAGACCCTTTATCTCAAGAACGCGTGGAGGTATCGAGTTGAAATTAACACCATATAATCAAGCCTACAGTTCCTTGAAGCTGTGAAAAAAAACAAATTTCTTCATTAACGTAAGAAAAGATACGGCCATTTATGCCGCAAAAAACGTATATTTCGACACTCTCAAGGGAATCAAAATGATAGGGTACTTCCCGTAGATATAGAAGTATGAAATTTGGCAAGTAATATCGTGACATACTACAAATAAATACCTAGAAGAATCTGAAAACTATACATTTGTAAATCATAAAAAAATATCGTTTTTTTCAAAAGACATATTAGGACAGCCCGGTTGCGTTAAGTTTGCACCTCATTTTTATGCAATGCTATAGATATCAGGTGCAAACGGGTCTGCGACCACTCAGACGTCCAAGATAAGCGATTTTAGCGGCACGATCCTCTCCCATCCTCTCAACGTGCCCGAGCCAGCGGAGTCTGGACACCTTGGTCTAAATATTACGGGACAATTTTTACACAAATCGAACTGGTACGCTCTATAAGGCATGTGGTGTGGGTACTAGACAACGATATATTTAATAGATATATTTACTTACATACAAGATAGAAAACATCCAAGACTCACGAACAAATATTTATGCTCATCACACAAATATTTACCCTTACCGGGATTTGAACCCAGGACCTTCAGCTTTGCAGGCAACGTTATCCCGCTGAGCCAAACCGTCAAACCGGTCTCCCCTATAATATTTAGGTCAGACTATTTGATACTGATTGTACATCCATACTAATATTATACATGCGAAAATGTGTCAGTCTGTCTGTCTGTTACCACTTCACGCTTAAACCGCTGAACCGATTTGAATGAAATTTGGTATGACGATAGTTTAAGTTTAGGGGAAGGACAAAGGCTACTTTTTATCGCGGTAAAATACCCTTATCCATGATAAACGAATTTAAGACGGACGAAGTCGCGGGCAGAAGCTAGTAAGTAGTGTATATGAGCTAAAATTTAACATTTTTCCAGCAACGAAGGTCATCCCAACCATGGAGTAGTGGTGGTCGGTTACGGTGTCAGAGATGGAGTTGACTACTGGATAGTCAAGAACTCTCACGGCGCGGGCTGGGGACAGGCGGGCTACCTGCTCATCTCTGCTGCCGACAACAACTGCTTCCTGCTGTCTAGCCCGATCTATCCTATCCTCTGAAGGTCCACAACTTTGACTTAGTTTAGTAAATACATTCCACGTTATTTTTTTTATTATTTCACATCCTTTAGTGGTCATGGGTGTCGTTTTTAGGTTTGGGGACGATGAATTTGATTTGTTCGACATGATCCTTACAGCTAATTCCTACCACCGCACCGCACCCCTCGCCATCGACATGGTCACAGGGTATACCCACCCACCATGGAACCAAAATGGTCGCGCACCGTGCGGTATTAAAGGAATTTTCTACCGCGGACACTCAGAATAATGCGGAATGGCCTCCCTGCCGCGGTTTTTCCTGCAGTCTACAGTATGGGGTTCTTCAAGAGGGGAGTGAATAGGTTCTTAAAGGGTCCGCAACACGCACGTAATGCCCCTGGCGTTGCATGCGCTCATACGCTGCGGTGACTGCTTAACATCAGGCAGGCCGAATGCTTGTTTGCCACCTTAGCAGTATATAAAAAACACACACACATTCAGCAAGTATATGATCAGAGCTCTGAAAAAAAAAACCATTTGGAAAATAGTACACCGTCAAAATACACCAAGAGCTTTACAGAGCTTTTCAGAGCGTCCCAGAAAATAGACATACATTCATACCCACATACCTAAGTACCTACCTACATACGTACTCTCGAGAACCTTACCCTCCTGACGATGCAATCGAATAAAATGTCAAAAATGAAATCAAATTCAACATAAGTAGGTACATAAAGGTCTAAGAAATTTCATTTATGGTCTCGTTATGCTGGGCCATTGGGCATACAAATGTAATGAGTAATTAAAAGAGTACATTGTACTCGTATAACTTCCCGTGCTCCATTACTTATCTATTAATTTAATTAATTGTCTAGCAAAAAAATCTGTTATTTTGTGGTAGACTTTTTTAACCCTAATATTAAATCCCACCAAAAACATTTCATGTAAAATTGGCAGCCAATACTCACAAGCTCATAACGCTTTCGCTGTAAAGAAGTTATCAGATCCCAGGAAAAGCCAAGCCCTTAAGCTCTAACTTTACTGACCCTACACCTTATCTTAAAAAGTATGGCTTCAACTGGTTTGAAGAAATGAAATGAAATGAAATGATTTTCATAATAATACTTGCACGGCTTTGGGTTTTATTTTAAGAGTATACTTAGTCATACAATTTATTTTATTTTGTAATGTGTCAACCGTATGTCAATTTAGAAGCCCCTAAGCCCTGATTTTACTAACCCTACACCTTGGTTTCAAAAGTATATATTATGCCAATACGCCTAAATGGATTTCAACAATTTTTATTCGACTACGCTGATCAAAAGAGAGAGAGAGAGAGATTCTTTTTTTTCTTTCCCGCTGTCAAAATTGAGGGCACCTTCTATTTAAGACGTAAAGTCCTACGGAAACAACGTCGAAAACCAGAAAGTGATTATAGTGCAATGAATTACGGCTCATTTTGTATTGCCGCTTAAGTTTGAGTTTACTTTTTAAAATAGTTGTACCTAAAAGGCTTATGTAGGGCAACACAGTACTATAATTTGACATTCGCGTGCTTCTGGAAATAGCCGAATCCTACTATAATGCTTAAAGACACAGTTGGTTTGCAGTTCCGATAAAATTTACATTTTGTATGTAGTCCATCCACATTTTGTTAAATAAAATAAATATGGGAACATGTAGAAATTAGTTCAGTTATAACCTAACGCGTTATTGCCTAACGCGTTTGACGCTTGCAATCAGAATCAAGTGTCATGACTTTGTATGGGTTATGACTTGATTCGGATGCCAAATGTCAAAATTTCGTCAGGCAATAACCCCCCAGCTCTGCAAGCGTGGGTAGAGAAGGCATCCAAAAATATCTACAAATGCAAAATTAAATGACAAAATCTGTGTTAGAGAAGGTAAAACTAATTTCGTGATCAGCGCTCTCCATCGTAATTTTTCAGAACAACTTGAACCCGCACTGCTAGCTAGGCCAAACATATATTCGAATTAGTGCCATCTGCGTCCATTTTCCCGAACTACGCAAAACATAAACTGACTTGCATGAAAACATAGGAAATGGTGAAAAGCGCCATCTATGATAATTTTCCCAAACTACGCACAGCTCGAGCGAGTTACGTTTTCATTTTCGCGCCCACTTTCTCTAGTGGAATGCTCTGTTACATAAAGTGGTTTTTATAGGTGGCGGAACAATTTATATTCATAATTACACAAAGATGTATATCGTGCATTTGTTCATCGTAATAACAGCCTAGTTGGTTGGGAACAGGGTATACATTTGGGATTAAACTTACAGTTATATGCGAGTTAAATGATCTGTTAGATGCAAGAAAACATTGAAAATGGATGCAATTTGTTGGATAATGTCTGTTTAATGTCATTCGGAATTACAAATTAATTCAATAAAGTGATTGATTTCAAGCATTGGAAAGTGCAAACGAGTAAAAGTTGAAACAATGAATAACCTATACACCTAGATGAACGATTCTATGAAATTCGTTAAAGTTTCGTCAGTCCGTAGTCAAGTACATATATGTTGAATTTATTAGAAAAATAGCAGCATAAACAGTGCTAAGATATTATAATTATATCGTTTTCGTCCATACACATATATGTGAATGACCCCTTAACGTTATTTAGTCTTTGATTTTTTCCATTTTAATTGATGACAAGGAACTGACGAATGGTAAGGACAGTCTTTTACTTTTTTTTTTTTGATTGCAAAATTTTTATCAATTATTTTATGATATTAAAGTTTTTTGTTTATTTTGTAAAATGTTGAAGAATATTAATTCTATTTTTTTTTACACTACAGGAGTTAAAGAGCTAACTTTGACAGTAGAAAATCGACTATAGGGTCTGACTATTGATTTAATTACGAACATTATTTTTATATAAGGGCTCGTCCAGAAATCATGTGACCATATTTGGTCTACTTTTGATCCCCTCCTCACCGACCTCCTCTTGGTGATATTTGGTGATTATAAAGCTATCCCCCCATCCAAGATCACGTGTATTTTCGGGACTAAGTATGAATGAAATTAGTTATTGAGTAATTTCCTTAGATAAGACAAGATAAGATAATTTTATTTCATTGGGATTAAACTTACAGTTATATGCGAGTTAAATGATCTGTTAGATGCAAGAAAACATTGAAAATGGATGCAATTTGTTGGATAATGTCTGTTTAATGTCATTCGGAATTACAAATTAATTCAATAAAGTGATTGATTTCAAGCATTGGAAAGTGCAAACGAGTAAAAGTTGAAACAATGAATACGTGTATTTTCGGGACTAAGTATGAATGAAATTAGTTATTGAGTAATTTCCTTAGATAAGACAAGATAAGATAATTTTATTTCACGATAAATATTACGATACAAATTTGCTTATGTCTAAATTATACGAATTTATGATCGTCAAAATATAAGGAATATTAAAATAAAGAATGTATATAATGTCAAACAAGATAAAATAGCGAGAAAAAACGAGAAAAAAAAAGAAAAAAAATAACTTTCCTGCTGTGTAAAAAAATACACGTGATGTCTTCCGCCCCCTCTTTCTATCGCGATCGTTTGGGATATTTGTCTGACGTGAAGTGAATTAGATATGAGGACTTAAAGTTAGCTGAATTTAATGGAATCACCCAAAAATAGATTTTCATGTATACTATTACAAAGTTGTAAAAATGAAATGTCTGAACGTTGATTATATTTTCAAAAATCTGATTGTAACGGACTATTCGGAGGACACTAAATCGAAGTTTTTTTTAATTTTTTGTATGTTTGTATTGTGTCGTTGTGTCTTCATCACGCAAAATTGGCTAAATGAATTTCAACTATTTTTGGTACACGGGTAACTGGTATCTTGAGATGGTTATAGGATACTTTTTACCTGACTACGCTGAATAATAAAAGAGGTGTTATGACTTTTTCTCCACCGCGAACGAAGTTGCGGGCTGTACCTTCTAGTAACTAGTTAATAATTTCGTTGAAGTCACCTTATTAACACCAAAAACTTATTCAATTAACACCAAAAACTAATTGAAATTAAACAATTTAACGGATTATATCGCGTATATTATCACATTTGACCCGTGACCACGGAAAGCTGAAAAGCTACTGAAACGTCGGGAACTCAAATGTGATAATATACGCGATATAATCCGTTAAATTGTTTTATTTAAATGGGTAATAATCGCGGGAGCTGAAGAAAATATGACCTAAAACTAAATTAATGGATTATAGTTCTTTTATTTTTCAGCGAATAAATTTCTTGGTTAGACATGCGCATATTCTAATTTCCGTTCCGTATCTGCAATTCTGTCGTCTATATATGAGTATGGTTATAGGCTCCGTTTTCCGCACTTAGCCCGTGAAAGCCGGGCCATTGTCCGTGCGAATGTTGCTGCTTAGAAGTCTAGCCAACCTAGCCCCGTCCAGAAGTGCAGGATACCCCTGATATCTCCACAGGCCTCCCGGAGCGATCTCGGTGTTATGAGGATTTCAGCCCGTTGTTTAGCTACGCCGACACATTCCAGGATCACGTGGGGAGCTATTTTGTCGGCCGACAGGCAACCCCTACACGAGGGACTGTTGGTTATTCCTAGAACATAGGTATAAATGCTTGTTAAGCGGACAGTGTCCAGTGATGATGCCTACGATTATACGTAGGGCAGGCCTGTCAAGTGACAACAGGCGCCTCATCAGGCGCGTGTCTGGGTGTGATACCACTTCCTGGGACTGTCTGCATGTACTGGTTTTTACCCATTGATCAGCGTGTTTCGTGTTCTGTGACGTAGTCATCTCCGCAGCTGGTTAAAAGCCAGAGGAATCATCCGACATGGGCCAATCGCTAGGTGATCTGATCCTCTTCTTGCCAGCTGGTTACTTAGAGAGCCACTGAGGCCTTTAACACTTACGCAACCGATTTTCGAAGCGCTATGCTCGTAGCCAATAAATAAATATTACAGGACAATTTTACACAAATCGAACTAGCATGGTAAGCTCAATAAGGCTTGTGTTATGGGTCCTACAAAGACGATGATATATTAAATAGATATTATTTACTTATATACATAGAAAACATCCAAGACTCAGGAACAAATATTTATGCTCATCTCTCAAATATATGCCCTTACCAGGATTTGGGCCCAGGACCTCCAGCTTCACAGGCAACGTTACTGAACGGTAAAAACTGTATGCCGCGAAAACTTGCTACGGGCTGAGCGGCTGCCGAGCGGGTTCGCGGTCGTGAATGTATTAATCCATTGCACCGTGTTGTGCAACCCGATCGTCTCCAGCGCTGTGTAGCACTCTAGTATGGGCCCTGATTTAACCTGTCATCTAGTTTTACTCTATTTGAACATCGTCTCATAATGTCTCATAAACTAAACGCAATTTATTATTGAAATCCCAGCCGCCCAGAATTTAGCCAATTTGGTAAGTTTGAGAAAATACTTGAGTCAGATTAAATCTAGTATTTCACCGAGTTTACCATTTATGCGTTTAGCCTAGTTGGGAAATTCTGCAAGGTAGAGGTCCTGAATGAATGAATAAATGAATGAAAATTTATTTGCCGAATATGGGTTACATTAAAGGTAAGACTGCGCTAGGTGAGGGTTGCCATAAATATGGGAAATTCGATCAGGATAATTGAAGTACAAGTAGAGTAGGTACGAGTAATATATATCTTAAACGAACCTTTATCAGAAGAGCAGGTAAACTTAAAGGTGCCTCATCGGGCACAAACTTGTTTGTCATAATCATCATTTGGCAAAATTTATTATGTGGCGTAATGCATTTTTTCTAAACACGTAAACTTTTTAGAATTGTTATAAAACAGACCTAACCTAATCTAATGCATTTAACATGACGGTGCATCAAATGGACTTGAAAATTCTACAGTTTCAGAAAAAAATGCATAATGCCAAATGATGATTATGACTAAAAGGTTTATAATATTTTCTTCTATTTCCGCGATTATTACTCATTGAAATAAAACAATTTAACGGATTATATCGCGTATATTATCTCATTTTAGTTCCCGACGTTTCGGAAGCTTTCCAGCTTTTCATGGTCACGGGAGGACCATGGTTTATAATATTTTCTTCTGTTTCCGCGATTATTACTCATTGAAATAAAACAATTTAACGGATTATATCGCGTATATTAACGGGTCCGGTCCTCCCGTGACCATGGAAAGCTGGAAAGCTTCCGAAACGTCGAGAACTAAAATGAGATAATATACGCGATATAATCCGTTAAATTGTTTTAAAAAGTTTATGCCAAATAAGGGTAACCTAAACATAAAACTTTGATATACAGTCAAGGGTAAAGGTAAATACACACCAAAAATATGTACAAACCAACTCTACTGTCATAGTATTAAGGTATAGATATTCATTTATGAGATTTTGTAGTGTTTATTTATCTACCGGCGTATGAAGCTACTTTTTTGAGTTGTTTTAAAAATTAGTTAATTATAAATTAAATAAATATTAGGAACAAGCTTACAAAAATCGACTAAGTCCTTAACTAAGCAAAGCTTGTACTATGGGTACCAGGCGACGATATATATAAAATAATAATCCATACTAATATTATAAATGCGAAAGTGTGTCTGTCTGTCTGTCTGTCTGTCTATCTGTTACCTCTTCACGCTTGAACCGCTGAACTGATTTGGATGAAATTTGGTATGGAGATAGTTTGAGTCCCGGGGAAGGACATAGGCTACTTATTATCCCGGAAAATACCCTTATCCGCGATAAACGAATTTAAAACGGACGAAGTCGCGGGCAAAAGCTAGTATATAGATAAATTATAATACTTAGGGCCGATTTCACCAACAAGCACAACACAGTGCGCGTAAACATCTGACACAACTCTATTTCTAGGGCCCCTGGGACGAGTCAGATATTTAAATAAATGTGTTTTCTTTCTTTATTTATTTCTTTCTTTCTTTCTTTCTTTCCTTATATTTCCCTCCGAGTTGTTGGTGTTGATACTGGTGACTGTACTACGTCCATGCATGCCTATTTACCTAGTTCTGGTTCGAAGTTCCCGGTTCCCCGGGACACCACTCTTCAAACCGGGACATGTCCCGGCGTACCGGGACGTGTGGTAAGCCTACGCTAGGCGTAACTGTGCGGCAGCGGTGACGCGTCGTGACGCGATAAAATATTATTTGTATGAAATTGTATAACATTCTAGAAGGTGTTTTTACACTGTTTTAGATGATTACCTACATTCAAAGCAAAAGTATTAGCTTTTTTAACTAAAAAAAATTGGCTGTCTGTAAAGTCGGTTTACGGACGAAAATTTTACGTGATAATGTCATAAGAAAACATTGATGAAAAATTGCATACTTATATGAATCCACAAGCCGAACCCTTAAACGCACCTCTCTATCGCTTGTTTCGCGCTCTCTCTCGCACGCTCGGCTCAGGCAGAACGTGATAGCGGAACGTGACAATGAAAAAGCATAACTCATTTTTCGTGCGTGCAGCCGGCGTTCATCGATTTATAAGACGTTATCCCGTCAAAAAATTGTCTGCCAAATGTCCTAATTTAGCGTTGAAACACAAGCGCAAATGATTTTTAAACTTTTCCATTTTATGCTAGAAAGTGCCTGCCACTTCCTTAGCGGAGGAGAAAAAAAATCATAACCTCTCCTTTTATCTTCAGCGTAGCCGGGTAAAAAGTATCCGATAACCGTCTGTGGATACACACCCGTGTCTCAAAAAATGTTGTAAATCCGTTAAGCCGATTTGGCGTGATGAGATGAAGCTACAAACAAACATACAAAAATGGAAAAAATATGTTTCAATTTAGTGACCGCCAAATAGTCAGTTAAATTTTTCTTTTAAATATCTTCAATGAACAGAAATTTAATTTTTACAACTTTTTTTGTAGAATATTGCCTGTCTAAACTTTTAGTCGTAGTTAGAGGTCCCCTATTTATATCGAAGGCGCAAGTTCTCCTTTTATTGTCTAACTACTAGAAAGCACTCGCAATTTCGTTCGTGAAGGAGAAAAAGTCATAAACCCTCTTTTTTTCGACAGAGCGTGGTCAGGTAAAAAGTACCCTATAACCATTTGGAGATTCCCAGCTACCCGTGTACCAAAACTAGTTAAAATCCGCTTAGCCCATTTGGCGTGATGAAGCCACAACGACACATACAAAAAATCGTTTTTTTTTCCATTCAGTGTCCTCTAAATAGTTCTTAAATATACTTTTTTGAAAATATCTTCAATGTACAGACATTTTTTTATATAACTTTTTAATAGTGTAGATGTATATAAATTCTCTCTTCTATATAAATAAAAATCAATTGAAGAAATACATGTTCTTGCATCACTTTATAACGGCTATATTTGGCTAATTCTTCTTTTGTCGTGTTTGTAATTGTCTAGACAGTGTGTAAGAAATTTACTACAAATTGAATGAAAAAGTGAACCTTTTGGGTTTGAAAATCAAAATGTAATCGAATAACGAAAAAATATTTTATTAAAAATAACCTAATTAGTCGCGAATGATAATTCAAAATAACGAATTGTTCTTAGTCGTATGAGTTCAGAATTATTTATTCATGAGTAAAGTAATTCGAAAGATCAATTAGATTATGTATGTATGTATGTAAACACTTATTTGTACATAATAACCAGTAACGAGCTCAACCGACCTAAAAGATTTAAGTACAAAGGCGAACTTTAAATTTAGACAAATTTTCTCGAATAATATTACGAAGACATAACAATTTAAACAAAGTATTTAGAATAGTCTATTTTTATACTGTTTATGCCATATTTAGACATCACATTCTTATAATTAGTTATAGTCAATGTTCACTAATAATTAGTTATATTCAATTTTGCTAACACATTTGGATCCAGTGTATGGATCCCTGTTATCTCAGTTAATAAACGAATTGATTTGAATTTAATCTACTTTAGAATCCCTAGATGGCACAAGACATGTTGAATTATTGTTACAGGCAATAATTAATAGATATCCTACATTCTTAAATTTGTATTCGAGATTTAAGTCTGAAATTTATTTAAATCAAATCACGATTAAATCATTAATCATTCGAAAATTTAGTCAATTAATTTATTCGCGTCAAATTAGTATTTTTATTATAATTAGTTATTAAAAAAATGACATTTAAATAAAACAATTTAACGGATTATATCGCGTATATTATCTCATTTTAGTTCCCGACGTTTCGGAAGCTTTCCAGCTTTCCATGGTCACGGGAGGAGGGAGTCCTCGGGAACTAAAATGAGATAATATACGCGATATAATCCGTTAAATTGTTTTATTTCAATGAGTAATAATCGCGGAAACAGAAGAAAATAAAATGACATTTATTTATTTATTTACAAATAATTACACAGCTAACAGTAAAAACTAAATCACTGTGAATTATAATATGTATAAAATGGAGATTTTAAAATGAACATCGATACATCATAAAAAAATAACAATATATGCATCTATAAAACAGAACTACGACGTTCGTCCATCGCCTCACAAAACTCTAAGCATTCCCGACATATATCACTCCAGCTGCTTGCAAAAATATCCCAGTCAGGTGCTGATGCGAGACATGCATTGAGACAGTGCAGAGCTCGAACTAATGGTGAGCTTCTGCGAGAGACGGTGCGCGCCTCTGGTGCAGCGAGTAAATGCCTATGGCGTGGGCGGAAACAGATCCTTGATAGCAAGGGGATTTGCAGGCGTACTACTCTGTTTACTAATTCCAAGCAGTCGCAGTCTCGTCGTAAAATTCTACAGGCCATCGTCAGAAGCTGATTATTACGCCTTACTTCCAGAGAGTGGAACCCCAATACTCCTAGAAGGAATTTTGTAGGATAAAGAAAAGGGTAATATCCGAACATCTTTTTATATAAAAATCTTAGAAATGTTTTCTGAACTTTCTCTAGAAGTAAGACGTAACGACGACATTGCATATTGGGCAGTTTCGCCCTCTGATCTCGAACTTATCGGGATCAAATTTGATGCGGATCCGAACAGCCGAAGGCTCCAACTTTCCCTCACGGCGCACCCCTCCCGGGCGCTCAGACCGCGTCGAGCGAGCACCCGGGCCGCACGCCATGCTCAACACGCGTTAGTGCTCAATAACAGTGATGGCGAAAATCCTGCTCATATTCCTTGCGATGGTCGTCGTTGGTGAGTACAATTATGTTGACAGCTTTATTGATAATGGCCAATTAACGAAGAGATTTGAAACAACGAAATCTTGATCATTTGATACAGGTGTCATCAGGTCCAGCCTGATAACAATATGATAATAATTTGTGTGATTAACAGGATTTTTATGGAATCTTGCTTTTCTATCTATTTAAGTATTTGCCTATATGTTAAGAAAATATTTTGGCTTTGATAGAATTATAGACAATTCAAGAGCATTTTATATATGCGTTGTAAGCACGAATTTTCTTAAGTCTAGGAAATTTTCTATGTACTTATCTATCCATTAAAATATCTTGGTTTTATTGATAGGTTTTTTGATAATTAGATGACTATGTATTTGTGTTTTGAGCACAAAATGTTTCTTGGATCTAGGATGTTGTCTATTAATAAAAGTATTTATTCATACATTAAAAGATCTTGGATAGGTTTTTGGATACTTGAAAATAATTTACTATTTGTGTGATGTATTACTTTTATACTTTTTTTATTAAGAATAATATGCTTGTGTGATAAGCACAATGGCTTCAGAGGTACTGAGCGTATTTAAGTACTTATTTTATCTGTTGATTAATACAAATAATTATAGTGAGGCGATCGTAGTACATAGTATGGGATTACGTTTTAAATTGTACCCTGAGATTTATTTAGGGACTAATTCATGGTTTTAATAGGTAGTGTTAGTGTCATGGTTTCAATTGGTAAATTAGCATCGTTTTGTGTCAAATGTGTACTAAAGTGTGGACACCAAAAATCTGGTCGTACATGATGTGTTTATATTTGTTATTTTTCTATAAGATGATATATTTAAAACGACACCTTTTTTTTAATAATCCGTGCACATCCTCACGTGTACTTATAAAGTACTAATTAAATTTCAGAAGGTTCGAAATTCAGTCTCGGCCTCAGTATAATATAATAAGTAGGTATAAATATAAATGTAATCATATTAACATATTATATTGCCGTTCAAGAAATTCTAAATGCCGTGAAAAATATAACGCAAAAACTCACACATTTTAATATATATGGTGTATTTTTATTTTTTATATTTGCATCTCTGGATTATAAAAAAAAAGATGTTTCAAAATTAGCATTTAATAGAAAATTATACATCATCGCCCTCATCTAACAGGATATCGAAATTAATACAAAGCATGTAAAGGGTTTATGGCCAAAGTAGGCAGTTTCTCTGTGCCTATATGGAGTCATGGTTGTTCAGGGTAGGCAGTGCCTTTGTGTGTATATGTACCGCACGCCATTGTATAATAGGTATTAAATTATGATAGAGGGGAAATAATGATTAAACTTTACTTAGGATGTACCTAATATTTTTAACATTATAAAGCATTTTTGTCAATTGGCAGAGTGACGAAATTAAACTATTCGAAAAATATTTTATTCACTAAGATTTTTCATTTAAGTCGTTTTATTTTTGGAACTTTTTTTATATCTTTTTATGGGGTTCAGATAAAATATACTTGTTTAGTTGATGGTTTGTAATTTATTATTTAGCTGTTTTCGTTGCTTACAAAAAATAAATCTTCAATTAATACCATGAATTAATTAAAGAACGTCGATTAATATTAAATAAAAATCTGTTAATTTGAAAATATTTTATGAAATATATTTCATCTCATGTTTTAGATAAAAACGCTACAATTTTAATATTTCTAACTTGATAATAATGACTTTTGAGTTTGAATAATCTTTACTATTATAAAATTGTAAAAAAAGAATGTCTGGACACTGAATATATAAAAAAAGTAATACGGACTATTCGAGGTTCACTGAATCGAATAACTCGACTACGCCGAAGTAAAAAGTGGGATATAACTTTTTTCTCTTCCGCGAACGAAGTTGCAGGCACTTCTAGTCTATGTTATTATAAAGTTGTAAAAATGAAATATTGAAAATATTTTTATATAAATAATTGTAATTGACTACTAGAAGGTCACTTAATCGAAAATAATAAATCGGATTTTTTATATGTTATGTATGGGTCGTTGTGGTTTCATCACGCCAAATCGGCTAAACGGATTACAAACAGTTTTAGTACACAGGTAGCTGATGGGTATCTACAGATTGTTATAGGAAAATTTTTTTTACTCGACTGTCGAAAAAAATGTGGCGTTTATGAATGAATGAATGAATGAATGAATGAATGAATGAATGAATGAATGAATGTAGTTTATTCACTAGAATATATGGTACATATACAGGTGTTACAATTATTATTATTCGCATTCCCATAATATATTCTTTAATGTATACCTATCTTTAATGTATACTTTTTTTCTTTAATTTTCTTAAAGGTTAACTGGAAGAGATCCCTCACAGGGATAAGTTCGCCTTTGTATATATTTGTGATTTTAAATACATTTTTTTTGTATTAATTTATGTGCAATAAAGTGATTACAAACATACATACATACATATTCAGCCACTATATAGTGACATGTGAAAATTACAATGGCAACATAAGACTAGGTACATATTGCCTAAGAAAATATAAATATAAATACTCGGTCCAACAATAATTAAATGACACAATTAATGTTAAGACTGACAATGATCAATTAAAAATAGTACTTAATAACTTAAATATAATCAAATCAATAACTAATTAATATATTGTGTACAGTCGGGGTTTTACCATTATATGTCATTATTAATTAATATTATTGTAGATCGGTCACAATTTAATTTAAAAAAAAGTTAAGAATAAAAATTAAGGTCAGTTAAAACAAAATAATAATAATAAAAGTAACAATATTAATATGTCCACGATCAAAATTTATGTCCAAAGAATTCATAAATACCATAAAAACAATTTTCACATAATATTTTAAATAATTTCTTCTTAAAGTCTTGGTCAGGTGATGTTTTTAAGGGTGATGGTAATTTATTATAAATTTTGATGTACATACTATGACTTTTTCTCCTCCGCGAATGAAGTGGCGGGCGGTTTCTAGTATTAAATGAAATTCATACCTAACATTTTTTTTTGCAATAGGCTTGTCCAGTCAACAAAAATGATGAAGATAGGGGAGAGTAACCTATATTGAACCACTTTTGACATAATGTTACATTTCCCCAAATTCTTTAAAGATATACTAATGAAACATTACTCATAATGTAGCCCGTTAAAGTTCCCCGTGACGTCACGCCGTGCGACCGTTTTTCGCACGGCGTGACGTCATGCGCCCCCACTCCCAAACTTTGACGCGCTTTATCTTTGTTTTGTTCGTTTCATTGATGAAAGAAAAAATACGAGTCCAATATTTTTTGATAATCTAACTGACGGGCTAATTAGATTTTTTTTACCCAGAAAACCACCCTATTATAAAATTCTTACCTACCATAAAGTAAATAGTAGATTGTTTGACAAGGGGCTAAAATAAGCCATTATGACACGAAGTGATTATCTGGACGAGCTCACGAAGTGAGCGAGGACAAATATGTCTGAGTGTCAAAATGTCTTTTAGCCACGTGTTAAACACTCTGCTTTTCACTTCGACTGCGAGAAAATAAAAAAGACTTCACACTAAAATTGTATATTTCATGAAAAATAAAAAGTACAGTTTGAGCAATTCTTTATAGTTAAATTGACTGCTTATATATTTATTTAAACTAATAATGGCCATAGACAATTTTTACTTTTTAATGTGAAGGGCTGCAATACGATCAGAAATTTTGGCCAATCTGATGAGGTTGGTTTGTTTGTTTTTAATTATTCGTAAGTAGTATGTAGCTGGCCGCAAGTTTTTTTTTTCAGTTTCATAGAAATTTGTATGGGATTATATAGCTTTCTTTTAAACCCTAGGGGCTAAATGTACTATTTTAGTCTCGCTTCGCGAAGCTAATATGACCTATTTTTTGAGCAGGAGAAGTGAAAACAATATTAAATTCCTGCCCAAGAAGATAACTGAAATTAATATGTCACATTTTTAACATTTTTAAATTTTAACGCAAAAATAAAATATAACGAAGTGATATTGTCAACGGGGAAACAATGATTTTTCCGTGGTAAAAGTTTGGAAAAATGTTTTAATATTCCAGGGCTATTAAGCTGAAAAAAATCGGTTTTTTCTAGAAAAGTACCGTGAGACTTGGAACTGAAAAATGAAAAACCGGCCAAGTGCGATTCGGACTCGCACACTGAGGGTTCCGTACAAAATATTCGCTACAAACGGCCGTATCTATTAAAATCCAGTGTTAGCAGAACTCTACTCCTAAGCGAAACGTACGCGGTGTTCGATCATTTTATATTGGTTACTTTTACTAATTGACATAAAATTATACTGTTTTTAGTATTTGTTGTTATAGCGGCAACAGAAATACATCATCTGTGAAAATTTCACCTGTCTATCTATCACGGTTCATGAGATACAGCTTGGTGACAGACGGACAGACATACAGACGGACAGCGGAGTCTTAGTAATAGGGTCCCGTTTTACCATTTGGGTACGGAACCCTAAAAACTACGAAAGCTTCGTCTACTTCTTTCGGAAACTTTGAAACCCACTAAGCACTTCTTTTAAAAACAACTGCCTTTATCGCCATGATAGTAAAGCTCATATTTATATATCAGCACTAGCTTCTGCCCGCGACTTCGTCCGCCTTAAATTCTTCTTCCTTCTTCCTTTTATTCGTATTTACTCGGAATAAAAAGTAGCCTATGTCCTTCCCCTGGACACAAACTATCGCCATACCAAATTTCATTCCAATCGGTTCAGCGGTTTAAGCGTGAAGAGGTAATAGATAGACAGACAGACACACTTTCACATCTATACTATTATAAAGTTGTAAAAATAAAATGTTTGTATGATTCGTTGTGACTTCATCGCGCTAAATCGGCTTAACTATTTTTTCGGACGGATTTCAACTATTTTTGGGTCACGGGTATCTCCAGACGGTTATAGGATTATGATATAGAAAAAAGAGGTGTTATGACTCTTTTGTCCTCTGCCTTTTAGTATCAGAATAAAGCTTTGTACAATGTTTTAAAAGCATTAGTTATAGAGGAAGTTTCTAGATATTTCGACGTCCGCAATAACGAGATTCTCTGGAATGTCCCCCTTCATTTTACCGGCTAGTTCATGTGTGGTTGATTAGAGCCAGGGATAGGAACCGGTATTGTTTTATACGAAATATCCGAAATAACGATTCGTTTTTTTGGTTCAATTACGAGATTTTCGTATATAAATACAGTTTAAAAACATTTCAGAAATAGCGTGTATTTTAGAGGACTTAAAAAGTATCGGTTCGAATTAGAGCACTCGTTTCTAAAACAGAATATTCTAGCTTAATAAGGATGTTCATTGTACTCAAATAAAAATAAAGTACATTTTGATGCGAAGGGTAGTTTCTATGATAGGAATCCTTAGAAAAATTGAGTTCGATGCCTTAGATGCAGCTAGTTTTATGAGCCTTTAAAGTTGGATGGGACAGTCCTTTTTTAGGGTTCCGAACCTAAAGGGTATAACGGGACCCTATTACTAAGACTCCGCTGTCCGTCAGTCTGTCTGTCTGTCTGTCTGTCTGTCTGTCTGTCTGTATGTATGTCTGTCTGTCTGTCACCAGGCTGTATCTTATGAACCATGATAGTTAATCAGTTTAAATTATCATGGATGATGCATTTCGCTATAACAACAAATACTAAGAACAGAATAATTTCAGAACATATCACAGAAAACATTTGTCAACATCCCTATTAGATTATCATCTTCTGCTTAATTTATATTATACTAGCTTTTGCCCGCGACTTCGTCTGCCTTAAATTCGTTTATCGCGGATCAGGGTATGTTTCCGGGATAAAAAGTAGCCTATGTCCTTCCCCGGGACTCAAACTATCTCCATACCAAATTTCATCCAAATCGGTTCAGCGGTTTAAGCGTGAAGAGGTGGCAGACAGACAGACAGACAGACAGACTGACAGATGTCTGTCAGTCTGTCTGTCTGTCTTTCGCATTTATAATATTAGTATGGATATGGACTAGAAGGTGCCCGCAACTTCGTTCGCGGAGGAGAAAAAGCCATAATCCTAATTGTTGAGTGTTGATAATTCTGTTATTTTTGATAATGTTATTAATTTGTATGTAATGTATTTCAAACACAACTTATGTTGTTACTGAGTACAGAATAATAATAATAATATTAATGTGAAGAGAAAAATATTTTTCTTGGATTTTTTAATGTGACGTTGTGGCTTCATCAAGCAAAATCGGCTAAACAGATTTCAACTATTTTTGACACACGGGTAGCTGGGTATCCACAGATGGCTATAGTATACTTTTAATCAGACTATTACGCTGACGAAAAATAGAGAGGTTATGACTTTTTCTCCTTCGCGTACGAAGTTGAAAAAGTCATAACCTCTCTTCTTCTCTCTCTAAAACATGACGGAGAATTGACACCGTCGTGGAATATATGTTTGTTTTTGAATAATTATTTTTTAGTAGTTATGTGTATATTTTAGTGTTCAAGTTACAATAAGTTTTATTGTAATATAGATGAATATTCAATTAAAAAAAATTGTGTAAATTTATATTAGGCTTTCCTTTTGCCTGAAACACAGGGGGAACCCTAGTTCAGGTTATAGAAAATCTGAATTTAATTGTGTATTATAGAATTAAGCCGTACCTCTCTGTATATTATGTTGGTCCAATAAATGTATTTGTATAACCACCCTTTTGACAAAGTCGGGTATAAAGCAAGATTATACCAGAGTCTGAACTCAAATTACGAGGATTTTCTTAAAGAATTCCTTGAGGATTTTTGCATAATTTCCTCACTGGGATTGCCTCACGGCGGGTCTTGTTTGCATAATAAGCGTGATATACAACCATCTTAGAAAAGGTTTAAGGCCCACCCACAATATAATTGCGCAATAGTATTATTATTAACATACCAGAAGACCGCAACTTAATTTGTATTTCAACTTTATAGTACAATACAAGACGTTTCAAATGGTGAATATAAGTTATATCCCTTTATTAATAGTATATATATTATATTGTAAAGGTATATATATAATTGCTGAGATGGGCAGGTTGAGATTGGATAAAATCAGGAACGAATACATCCGCGGTAGTTTTAAAGTTGCCCGTGTACCCGAAAAGCTCCAGGAAACTCGCCTACGTTGGTACGGTCAAGTGATGAGGAGACATGATGAGCACGTGGTACGAAAAGCACTCAACATTCCAAAGAACAAGAGAGGTAGTGGACGCCCTCCCTTGACATGGTGGTCTGGTATGACCAAACTAATGGAAAAAGCCTAAATCCAAGACCTGTCAGCCCAGGACAGACTGACCTGGCGCAAAGTAATTAGGAGAGCCGACCCCAATTAACGTGGGAAAAGGCAAAGAGAAAGAAGGAGAAGAAGATATTGTACTATACAAACTTGGGATACATTAGCCCTGGGGAGTAAAATTGCCTAGCCAACAAAATATATGTTATTGCAATTTATATTCATTTTAAATGTTACGTGTGGTGACAGAAGTTTGGTTTTTAAACGTTTTTTTATTTTTATTTATCGATCATATAAATATATATATATATATATATATATATATACATAAATATTTATAATATTGACACTTTATATGTGCTATAAAGTGTCAAATCAAATTAAAAATAAAAATCACAATTACTTTTGTTGGATTTGAATCTCAACTGATTTTCGATTTGTTGAGATAGTATTTGTACGGTATCTTTTCGCAGTCGGAACCTTCTTAAGATTTATTTTTCATTGTGTGTCTCCAATAAATTAGTTCTCATATTAATGTCCTGTAGTATGACTGATCTATTTATGAATTGTATTATTTCCTTATCATTGTCAGAATGAAAACTCGAGATCCATTGAATTGCACCAAATTTTAAACAAAGTGCACCAAATGTTACAAATATAACCATTTCAAGTCAAACTAAACGTCAAATTCATTTTAAATATGGCGCTAAGCGTATTTAACAGAGTTAAATAGCCTTTGATGCAGTAGTAAGCTCGGCCGAATTTCACCTTCCTATACAAACGGAGTTACGTTCTTATTTTAAAACTACGAGTTGGATTGTAACGAAACTTTGCATATACAATGACATGAGGTATATCTAGGCTAGAGATTAGTTTATATGCCTACAGTTTATAAAACAAACGAGATACAGCCAAAACAAGTTTCGTATGAAAAACTTAAATTCGCTGATTTTTTTTTACTATGGTATCTGAAGCAACATAAGCTAATTAGGGCCTGCATATATATATAATTATTCCAAGTACAAACTTTCAGAGCAAACTAGGTAGTCGTTTAAAAATGAGAGCGTAACTACGTTTGTATAGAGAACGGCGTGGTGCAAGGTGTTAAACGTAATTTTGTATTTAATTTGGATTTAAATACTATTTAGCGCTATGGTGCAAGCCGCCCTGCGGGCCTATGATGGTCGCGTTTATCACGCGATAAATGATATGGTAACGCGTCTGTCACTCTCGCACTCACATACGTGTCAGAAGGTGACGGCAGCTATGTCATTGATTTATCGCGTGACAAATGCAACCATCACAGGCCCGCTGAATGTACTTACTCAATATACTATCTTATGTACCCAGTGAGGACTTCATTTACTATGCATTGGTAAACGGATGTAAACTTTATAGTTACGTAATAAAATATACACGGGATAGTGACTGAGTCCTCGTTTGTATATTTTTTGCCTATCTTTAGTTATGTAGCTACATGACTAAAGATAGGCAAACAATATACGCTTTATGATAATTAATGTAAACTGGCATGCTTTTGTATAAAATTTACATGAACATTGTAATAATGAGAAGGTACGTCCACATTTGTATCATTTGCACGTATCAGATCATCGTTGCGTGGCATCATCGCGTGTCACGATCACGCGTTCAGATCGCTCGAAATCCATTTTGCTACGCGTATCATACACTTATATCAGAAGAGTACGGCATGATCGGCGCGCCGACAGTAAGCGTCCAAGCAGCGCGATACGCAGTCTTGCCACGGCACGGTGATCGGATACGAGCAAATGATACAAGTGTGGACGCACCTTAAACTAAACATAGGTTATGAAGTTAGTAAGCATCACATTGAATAAGAATTGTATTGTCAGAACGCGACGTCTAAAAAACTGTTTTACAGTTTGGCGCTGTAAATAGATTGTGAAATATGTGGTAATATTGATAAATAAATAAAAAAAAACATTTATCATATCTGTACGGGTCGTGCACCCGTACTGTCAAGATGTATGTCAGATGAACGTATGTCAGGAGTGCTACCAGAAATAACTACCTCGCGTTAGGTGTCAACGATAGTCTTTATTGCACTGAAAAAGTCATATTTAAGTAATGTAGGTCACGCGTGTCAACAAATTATGAATAAATATAATGCTATACTAAATGCTATACGATGTACGTACGCTAGCTCGTAAAATATCTATAAAATAAAAAGTATAATATGTAGGGCAAGGTGGGCACAGTGGATCATTGCCTTTAATTTAGAGAAATAATAGATTTACATCACTACTTTCATAACGGTTTAGGCACTCTTTCAAATGCCCATGACAAAGACATAAATCTATCATTTCATCCACTTTTACCCTTACAATTGCAAAACAAAGATGATTGCAAAACATGCGCTTGAAAGAGAAGATGTTCAGAGCTTGTCTCATAGAGAGAGGAAGATCGTTCTACTATTGAAATTTCGTTCGCGAAGGAGAAAAAAGTCATACCCCTCTTTTTTGCTTCAGCGTGGTCGGGTAAAAAGTATCCTATAACCATCCTCATGACCCAACTTCCTGCGTTGATGTGAAAATGGAAAGCAGAGAAACCCAAATGCCGACAGTAAATTATAATGCAAATCGCATTTACATAAAAGCTTTGTTCCGCTTAAAACCTCCTAGTTCGTTCCTCTATATCCGGGTTATATTAATATCCGGGTAACCCTTTTGTTAGCGAGTGACTTATAAAGCTATTACTCGTTATCTGTATCCCGGGGGATATCGCGGGATATCCCCGGATATGCTCCGCTATCCCGTGATATGCTTGTCCGGTGGGATGAGATAACATTTATAAAGGACTATATATAGGTTGCCCGCAACTTTGCGGTGAAGAAAAAAGTCATACATAACCCCCTTTTTGCTTCAGCGTAGTCGAGTAAAAAGTATCCTGTGGATGTCCAGTACCAGTATACTAATAATAGTTGAAATCTGTTCAGCCAACACAAAACACATATTTTCCGATTCAGGAACCTCGAAATAGGCCATTTCATTTATTTTTATATTTAAATTATCTTCCATGTGCTTAGACATCACATTTTTTATAACTTTGAAAGAAGATATCCACAACTTCGTTCACGGAAGAGAAAAAGTCATAACCGCTATTTCTTCTGCGTGGTCGGGTAAAAGTATCCATCTATATAACCATCCATGGATGCCCTGCTACCCATATACAAAAATAGTTGAAACCCGTTTAGCCGATTTGGCGTGATGGATCACATCGACACATACAAAAAATCAATAAAATATTGTTAGTTAAGTGACCTCCATAAAGTCCGTTACATGTTTTCTTTTGTAAAATATCTTTAATGTACAGAAATTTCATTTTTACAAATTAAAATAGTATAGATCGTTATATATCACTCCATATTAATTTTAGTTATAAGTTTTATTTTATCTGAAGGTCATTTAGAAGTTAGTATTTTAAAGCTCTGGGTGATCACATGACTATTATGTCTCGCTCTATCAGATAAATAGTCCATAATATAGCCATTACCAGGTATTATTGAGGTCAAATCACTGGACAATTTTGAATAAAAAAGGGGCTTTCATTAAAATACATAAATGCTTCCATAGGCAACATAAAAACACATAGGATTATTTTTTATAATGGCTATATAGCGTGCTCAAAAAACACTTCGGTAATGCAGTTTTTTCCTGTAAGTAGACTGGTTTTACTACCCATTTCACTATTTCCTTTGGTGAAACGCATGATCTTTCCATACTTTTAACGAGACGCATGGTATGTATATGTAGGTATATGATTACTTTTTATGATTGTTGGAAGTCACCCCATTCCTGTCTTTTCCTGTCCTGCCCAAAAAACGGTTTTACCTTGTACGGGGAAATTAAGAACTTTGTTCGGCAGCTCTGTAAAAACTTACCCAAGTTTAATGATGATTAACGGTCTCATAACAAAACTTATCATGCATTTCATATTAATATTATTAGTTATTAATGTACTTTTTGTTTTACAAATATCATGATAATAATCACAATTTTTGCAATTTATTAGTGGATCACTCCACTAGCGTTATTATTATAAACAAAGATCAGAAACAAATGAAAAGCTAAAGAGTCGGATGCACCATACAGCATAAGCAAGAACAGATGACAAAATTCGTCGACTACTGGTGTGGACGATTAACTCAGATGGTAGAGCGTGCTGCCCCGGTCTGGCTCAAGGCACTGGTTCAAGTCCAGTATCGTCGAAAAATTTTTTCATTTGTTTCTGATCTTTGTTTATAATAGTTATTAATGTGTTCATGCTTTAAAAATGGACTTTCCCACTCAACTTTATTTCGAAGCATTCAAAAACTCCATAGTAGTTAGTAGCACACAATAATAAAAATATACTAAAGGACTTAAAATCTAGGTTAGTCTTATAATTGTAATTATTAATATATACAATAAGTAGCAACTCCTTTCGTTTGCTCTATCCAGTGCTTCAGAATTAGGCTATCGTATCTGTCAGCAATCACACTTAGGATACTGTTGGGACTTTTTCGAACTCGACCCAGTAGTGATGCGATTTTCTTACGTATGATTGCTGGGAAACCGTCCACCCTAGCTTCGCAAAACATACCAGATGCACTACACCTACTAGGTAAGCCAAACAGCAGTCTAGATATATTATTATATTGCACATACATACGCATCGCTTCGTATATCTCACCCACAGGCTGCTCGAGTAGAAAGATTGACAGTAAGCTCTAAAGAGCGTTACCTTGACTTCAATTGAGCATCGAGAAAACCTGCGGGCTAACATATTTCCACGAACCGCCAACGCCCTGCGCTCCCATTCAATATCCTGGTCATCCTTGAGGTCACGGGTAATAATATGACCAAAATATTTAAACCTGTCCACGTATGCCAAAGTCACACCATTAAGCACAACTGGATGAGCGAGGCAAAGCTTGATTTTTTGCGCCTTGAAAACCATAACCTCACTTTTCTTGGTGTTATATTCGAGGCCATGGGACTTGGCGTACGTCGTATAAAACAAGCGACACGTAAGGAATCGAACAAATTTTTATTTGGATTTCTATTATAAAAACTACCATTTCGCGTTCAAATTTTATTTTTATTTGAGTACAGTCAACATCCCTATTGAAAATTTATACGAGAATTTCAAGTTATGAATTAATGTCCGCTTTTTCGGAAGCTGTAACAAAAACACCCAAAGGCAATCAAACGCACGATCCGTCATCAGAGTGATAATTAACGAGTGAGACAAAACGGTGCAAAAACGGCGCAAATGGAAATGATTGTCCAATTTGTCAGGCCTAATGGGTTCCGCATAAATAAATATGGAGCGAGTAATCCGGGCATCAATCAGTGAGTGACCCGGATAGACGGGTCACCCGGTTGAAACTATCCTAGGGTTGCCAACGGAGCAAACTACAGGGTGTTTGGTAACAGGATGCAAAGCCGAAAGTAGATGATAGTTTAGCCCATTTAAAACATTTTAAGTCATACATGTCTTAGACAAATGTTATAATGTATTTTTTTTATATATGAGTTCTAAGATTTTTTCAGAGAAAACTTCTAGTATTGTCGAAAAAAAGGAATAACATTTGTCTAAGACATGTCTGATATGATATATAAGAGTGTAGTATATTTCTAGAATTGTCTTATAATGCTCTTTCATTTGATACCACACGATAGGTTTTGAAAAAAAAAATAATTTTCAAATCCCATACAAAAATTTGATGACGTCCTTATTCCCCCCTAAGAGGGGGATTTTTAGGAACTGGTGGAAAAATTAAATATTTTGGTCTAAAGTACCTGTGTACCAAAAATCGTCGATATGTATGCGGCAAAGTAGCTTTTTTCCGTTGTAGCACATGCACTAACAGAGGTTTTTACAGCATCAACATCTGCAAAGCGCGCGAAAATATGTGACACGTCATAACGGCCATAAAAATAGAGCTATGTCAGATATTTATGCGCGCTTTGTTGTGACAGATATTAATGCTGCTGACTGTACTTATACATCATTAACTAGGTATAAATATGACGGGTGTAGACTAAAGTTATTTATTGATTAACAACGTATCGTCGTATTTAGATATTTATAAATTAGTAATTACATCCATATACTAATATAAATGCAAAAGTGCGTCCGTCTGTCTGTCTGTCTGTCTATCTGTCTGTCTGTTGCCCCTTAACGCTTAAACCGCTGAACCGATTTGGATGAAATTTGGTATGGAGATAGTTTGAGTCCCGGGGAAGGACATATGCTACTTTTTATCCCGGAAAAAGACCCTTATCCGCAATAAACAAATTTAAGGCGGACGAAGTCGCGGGCAGAAGCTAGTGTTTTTATAAATTTACAAATAAGGATGTCACTTATTGCAAATTTCCCAGTTAACCGATAATATAATAAATGACAACTAAAATAAAAGCTATACATCTGAGAAACAAAAAAATCCAACAAGTATATACATAATTCAATCGAGTTTACAATTCAGCGTTTCGATGGACGGATGACCTCGTGAGGGTCGCGGGGAGTCGGTGGATGCGGTCTGCGCAGGATCGTACCCTGTTGCAAACTATAGGGGAGGTATATGTTCAGTAGTAGACGTCCGTGGCCGATAGATGGAAAGATAACTCAGTGCAAAATTCTCCGCCGAATAATAACACCGAAATCCGATTATAGTGTAGTGACAACCCTATATTGTTCCTGTTGATGAATAGCAATGATTAAATTTATCTGAATTTGACCAGGTCCCATAGAATCGCTCGAAATATTGTAGTTTTAGGGTTGTGCCATAGAAAAAAAAAATATTGCAAGTATAGGTGGCTCTCTCCTTTGAATTGTGCAAAAGTCGCGCGAAACCATATCTGAGCAAGAGAGCGAGCTATTTTTACAATTATTGTGATATTCAAAAAGTCCCTCCTCAATCGGTCTCCCAATTCCGACGTAGTCTAACAAGTATTCCCTTCCATGAAGCTCGATCGGTTGCCTGTTGAAGGGCTGCATTAACCGGCATGTCAAGACACTCCGAAACCTGGTTTACCCATCGTTTAGGGCTACGGCCTCTGGGTATAACACCCACTGACCCGGATATCAACGGGCGCCGGGTGTTAGCCGGATCGCCCGACCTCACATCATTCTGTAGATCTACTTGCATGCTAGGTGGGCAGTTCTCAAGGGAACATAATCGTAGTGGGCTCCCATTACCTTCTACGTTGGGTTGTTCAGAGGCTATTTAATTCCTCCAGGCCCCCAAAGCCATCCTGAGGTATTCTGGGTACAGGTTATTTACCACCGCCTGTGGCTCGGCGTTGTTACCCGTTTAGCACCACCTAGGGGCCACGTGTAGGGTCTTTCTCTCTCGGGTGAGGCCTACGGACGCGGGTAATGCCAACCCCAAAAATAAATTAAAAAGTAAATGTGCATGTATTACCAGTGATTGGAATAGGTTGAGCTCATATATATAAAGTTTGCCAAAGACATAACATAAAGTGGTTACAACCGGGTAAACCGGATTACCGATATTATTCTGGTACTAGTCGTAATGGTAAATATATATATGTTTTACTCACAGTACGCAATGTTAGTTTGTAGAATCTAAAAACATGCTGTATATTGTAAGTCGCTAGAAAACGAATAAACAGTTTGTGTTTCCGCACTCATTGTTTCACAAAGGGACATGTCAGCATCAAAAATGGTGTGAGCAAAGTGCTAGAAAGAGAAGAAATGAGGTAAAAGGGCCAAGTGTCTACATATGTAGGTGGGTGGAGTTTACCCGGTTGTAACCACTCTATATTACTTATGTTCTTTAGTGAATTTTAGGTATATTAGCGCTATCTATTGCGATCAATGTTTATTACCCATGATGCTCGTCATCCAAGTTTTTCGTTCATATTTTCAACCGGCTCACCTTCGTGGATACATTTTCGTCGAAGTGTCCGTAGATTTTTGTGCATTTTTGACCTATTTGGTGGACATTTTAGACTTCTAAGAAATATTTTAGAATCACATTAAAATCGACATGCATTTCCACACAAAGGTGTTCCCTAAAGTGACATGGACAGGCGCTGTCATTATAACCGTTTCGCCGCGCTGTACACTTTGACATTTCATTAACTTACTACACAATGTAGAAGAGAAGGGTACTAACTTCTTCAGCGGAGGAGGAAAAAGTCATAACCCTCTTTTTTGTCTTTGTCGGGTAAGACCGAGCTAGCTTTGTACAGAGTCACGTCTGGAAATATGTATTCGGAACTTTTTATGTGGTGAGAAAGGCTCATCATCGTATACATAATTTCAGACGTGATTGTGACGAAAATAGTTGGGATCTATTCAGCTGTTTTGACGTGATGAAGCCGCAAAAAACATAAAAAATAAACAAAACATAGGTTTTTAGATTCTGCGACCTTCAAATATTCCTTATTGTTTTGAAAATATGTTCAGTGCACAAAAATTTAACTTTTACAACTTGATACCTACTATGGTATAGGTTTTTTTTGTCTGTGGGGAGCTTAAAAATAATCCTGTATAGGCTAAAATAATACAGCAAATAATTCGCTAAGCTAGCGAAATCTCAGGCGTGGGAGCAAAGTATCTGAAAACCTAATAATGAAAGTAACTTTATTCTGTAAGTACGCCGCGAGGGCACTCTTACAAGCCTACCGGCATTTCCCAAAAGGAGACCACTGTTGAGAAGAAAGCCAAAAACAGCTCAACAGTCAGTGATGTTTCTAAATAACTCTTAACTGTTACAATATTAGTGCTGCAGGGGAATATACGAGTACGTACTTCAGTGACAGCCCTATATTGTCCATATTGATTAATGATATTCATTAACTCGGCGCCACTTATCTGATATAGATCGGGTTCTAGTACCACTCGAAATATTGCAGTTTTAGGATTGTGCCACTGAATGTTTAGTACAAGTCTGTGCTTAACCTATATTGTCTGGGACAACCCTATATTGTGTGTGTTGATGAATGATAATGACACTTATCTCGTACTGACCACGTTCTAGTATTGCTCAAAATATTGCAGATTCAGGGTTATACCACAGAATCAATACAAGCACAGAAGTTTAAGTCTAAGAGAAAGCTGCGCAAAACGACGGGCGAGCAAGCAGTTATTTGCAACTACTCCGGCGCTCAAAATGTGAATGTATCGAACGTTGCGCATCAATGTAGACGATTGGCCTCAGGGCTGAGGCCACCAGTACGTAGTTGTTTTTTTTTTATATATATTAATATTGGCACATACCTAACAATATATTTGGTGCGCGGCTCAATCGTGGAGTGCTCCGCGCCACACACTTCGATGTTATAGTTACCTATAAGTCTAAGCACCGTCTATACTTTTTCTGCTTTGCTTTAAAGTTGCCTGGCATTAAGTCGGTCTTTTGTACGATAAATTGCCTTTTGTTCTATGAATATTAAATAAATAGTCTAGGAAAGGTTCTCCACGACCACGTACAGGATGACGCATCGTGGAGAAGGCCCCCCTATAAAATGGACCGATGATCTGGTGAAGAACGCGGGAAACCGTTGGATGAGAGCGTTGCACGACCGGTCGTTATGAAAATCCTTGGAGAGGCCTTTGTCCAGCAGTAGCAGTACACTTCCTTGGGCATTAGCCCAAGATAATGATGAAATAGGTTAGGCTTAGGCATTTTGATATTTGAGATTCGAATATACTCGCAATGTAGTGGCAACCCTATGTTGTCCGTGTTGATGAATGGTAGTGATTAACTTGGCGACACTTATCTGAAATTGACCGGGCTCTGTAGTATCGCTCGAAATATTGCACTGTTTCAGGGTTGCCAAAAAAATGTATCGTGAAATCAATACGAAATTTTACAGATTTTCACAGCATTCTTTGTTGGTATTTTTTCTGAACTTTCGCCGGATGCCAAATATGGCTGAGTTTCCTATATAAGCATTCCCTATATTGCGTAAGGTCCAATGAGGTAATAACGGATGATGATAATGCAGAAGGAGGACCGATAAAAACCCTTAACTATCCCACGTCCTTTTGCTGAGAAGCGGAGTTTTTCGCCAATAACTCAAAAACATTATATCCGATTAAGCTTCATCTTTGTAATTTTTTTCATGCTTTTTGGACAAACAGATTCGAAAATAGAGGAGGGGGGGGGGGGGGGGGAGTCCACTTTCAAGCGACTCATTACTTTGAACTATCCTTTGAAAACCTAAGAACACTCTCGATGAAGTAACTTTTCAACCATAAACAACAAAACCAAAATTAGTCTATCCATTCAAACGCTACGATATGTCACTGACAGAACTACAGATACACAGATATATATGTAGTTACGAATAAACAGACACACGTCAAACTACATAACAACCCTCTTTTTCTGTTGGGGGTTAAAAATAGTTGAATATTAAAGAATTGTGAGGCATTTAAAAAAAGTGTCCTCCTAAATCTCAGTCTCAGATTATGGACTTTTTTGAACCGTTGTATTCAAGATCAAGAGCACTATCGATAACACGAATAAAAAATGTCCCATTATCGTAATTAGGTTCCGTACCAAAAAGGTAAAAAAGGAACCCTTATGGTGCGACTCTGTCTGTCTGTCTGTCTGTCTGTCTGTCTGTCTGTCTGTCTGTTTTTTGGTACTGTGTCACAAAACTGACGATGCAACTTTTTGGGACGTGGTTTTTATCGTCCGCACCGCTCCAATTTTGTGACATTATTTTGGTAATTTTTTACAAAAACATGGTTGGTAAAAGTGTATAAAAATAATGTCACAAAACTGACTTTTTTTTCAAGCCATTTTTTTTAAGCAAAATCAACTCTTCATACTGAGCAAAACGAACCCAAATCTCAGATGAATATCCCAGTGAAATTTACAATTTTAATTTGGCAAGGAATCTCCAGCGCGCGATGTACCCGCTCTTGACCAATTATGGTAAAAGGTTAAAAATAACAAATACATATACAACAAACGTTGAACGTGACTTTAATAAATTGCCGTTAAAATATTACACAGAGATAAATTTGATCAAAAATGTAAACAAAAATGTAATTTAAAAATGGCAAGCTTTGTTGGGACCGCCGAGCTTACACTGTGCGAGCTAGCGGGGCCAGTAGCTCGCTTTCTAGTTGATATACAAGTAATTGATGAATGGTTGAAAACCCCTGATACTTGAAAAAAACCGGCCAAGAGCATGTTGGACCATGCTCAGTGTAGGGTTCCGCAGCGGTCATACAAAAAATGCACTTCAGATGAAAATAATATAAAAAAGTGAACTAGCAAAAGAGCGTATCTCCACGGCACTTACGTCCATCTGTTTTGAAGCGCCATTTTTTGGCAATAACTCAAAAACAGTATAACTCCATCACGTTAAAAAATTTCGTTGAAGGTAATTATTATGCTTGATCTTTGCATTTTTTTTCATATATTTTTTTGGACAGAAGGTTTGGAAAATAAAATGGAGGAGAGGAGACATATATGTCGGAAATTATCGCTCCGAAAGTAGCGTAACAATTTACGCTACTTTAATTGTTACGCTACTTTCGGAGCGATCATTTCCGACATTATTCAATAAATCAATTATTTTGTAGAAGCTACAGTCTTTAAAAAAAACTGTCCATATCCACACATACATTTTTTAAATTCCTTTTTTCGGTTTCGGTTACATGTATGGATTACCCCCCCCCCCTGGAAATATATTTTATTATTATTTAAATAACTAAGTAGCAGCTTATATAAGACACCATACTCCAAATTACATCATTATACATTTAGTAGTTTTTGAGTAACATGCCTGTGACTTACGGACGGAAGGACATGACTAAACTATAAGGGTTCCATTATTGCCATTGTGGCTACGGAACCCTAAAAATGGTAGAAACCTGCCAAGTATGTGTCGGACGAAAGCACAATGAAGTTTCCTTATCTGATCTGGATGATTGTAATGTACTATACCACATTTTGTACAGTTCAAAATCATTTATAAGTCGTAGTAGACATTAAAATGAAACAATTTAACGGATTGTATCCCTCATTTGAGTTCCCGACCCGACATTATGGAAAGCTGAAAAGCTTCCGAAACGTTCGGGAACTCAAATGAGATAATATACGCGATATAATCCGTTAAATTGTTTTATTTCAATGAGTAATAATCGCGGAAATAGAAGAAAATATTTAGTAGTAGACATTATAGTCTTTCACGGTCGACATTGAATTAATATCGAGTCTAATATTTCGAATTTTATTCGAAAGTTCAACGGCCTTATACAGGTTCATTCTAGAATAATTGAACACGAATATATACCGATGGAAAATGGTAAAATATGAGTGTAAGCTTCAGATTTATGCCATTCCTCTCTGCTGTGTGGGACGTGTATTTTAATTAGTAAAACGTACTTTTACCGGTAAAACCAAAGGATGAATAAGTCCGGCCGCAGGCTGTGCGATTAATAGTTTCAGGGGAGTGCTTCGTTATTACACAGGGGAGGGTCCACACCGACCACACTGGATGACACTTAAATAAGTACTGACGGGCTAGCATAACTGGCTGCGATAACGTTTGCAACGCGACACAGCTCTTTTCTTGCATACTGTAACAGATAGATTTTGACGACCGGTTTAGCTCAGTGGGAGTAACGTTGCCTGTGAAGCTGAGGTCCTGGGTTCAAATCCCGGTAAGGGCAAATATTTGTGTGATGAGCATAAATATTTGTTCCTGAGTCTTGGATATTTTCTATGTATATAAGTAGTATATCTATTTAATATATTATCGTCCAGTACTCATAACACTGGATGTTTTCTATGTATATAAGTAACTAGCTTCTGCCGCGACTTCATCCGCCTTAAATTCGTTTATTGCGGATAAGGGTATTTTTCCGGGATAAAAAGTAGCCTATGTCCGTCCCCGGGACTCAAACTATCTCCATACCAAATTTCATCCAAATCGGTTCAGCGGTTTAAGCGTGAAGAGGTAACAGACAGACAGACAGACACACTTTCGCATTTATAATATTAGTATGGATATATCCATTAAATTTATCGTCGTCTAGTACTCATAACACAAGCCTTATTGAGCTTACCGTGGGACTTGTTCAATTTGTGTATAATTATTGTCCCGTAATATTTATTGAAATAAAACAATTCAATGGATTATATCGCGTATATTATCTCATTTTAGTTCCCGACGTTTCGGAAGCTTTTCAGCTTTCCATGGTCACGGGTGGACTGTAATATTTATTTATTATATTTATAGAAAGAGATAGGTCATATTCAGAGGCGTGGTGTCAGGAGAATTACAAGGGAAGCCGAAGCGTATTCATTTACTCATATTTAAAGAAAATGGTGGTTACAAGGCTTTCCTTGGGCAACCCGGTGGGAATTCGCTTATATGGCGCCACGCCACTAGTAATCGTTGCAACACGACAGAGTTGTTTGTTTGCCACAGTTGTGGTGAAAGTGCTACATAGTGGTGTCTCTCAAGGCTGTGTGCTGCCACGCTGTTCCATCTGTTCTCTTCTTTCAAATCTGTTGCATTCACTGTTATGTGGATGATAGCACTAGTGACGCCCCCTACACCGGCTGCACCAAAGTTTCCCGGGAAAACGTCATCGAGAGCCATAATATCAAATCAAATCAAATCAATCAATCAATCTTTATTTAAGTAGGGCTAGTTACAAGCACTTTCGAAATGTCAGTTACATGAGAGTGAAGTGTTTGCTGGGAGACATACAATATGATCCAGCATTTGCTGCAAGGATTAGGGAAAACCCAGAAAAACCTAATCAGATCATTTAACTTAAGTATAATATCATTGATAAAATCATAATTTTAAATATTAAAATAATTAATAAGATATCCCAAAAGGATTGTCAATAAAAAGAAGAATATAGAATGTGTCTAGAATAAAATTGTAAATGTCAGAGTATAATAACAAGCTTCAGTTTTTTTTCTATGGGTACTCAACCTAACCTATAGAAAAAACGTCAAGCTTAATTTCTCTCGTATCGATTTACGAGTATGTAAGAATTTCCTAATACACCTATATGTATAATTGTGTTTTTTTGATATTACTGTATGTCACGATAACAAGCTATGTGGTCGGTGTGGACCCGACAACAGCTGCAGAAATGCGTCACCATTAAGTCCATTTTATCAAACTTTAAATTCGCTTTAAAGCATATTTTATATAAATTCCCTTCGATTAATAGTCCGAGAGACGGAGACATTTAGCTTTAGATCGTACAATTTCATGGCCCTTGGTTTTAGGAGAGATGGAAAGAGGTGTGGGAGTATGAAATAATGAAATACCTAATTAAATAATGATCTTTGATCTGTAAGTAGGCCGCAACGGCCTTTTACAACTCTGAATCTACAGCATTTCCCAAGACGAACCCACGGTGGAGAAGAAAGCCGAAACAAAGTCAACAGTCGGTATTTTTTTCTAAAAACTCTTATCTATTACTATTTGTATTTAGCCTGTTTTAAATGTTTTAAATAACAACTACATGCATTGTTCTCCAAGAAAATATATTAAAACTTATAAAAGTAAAAAAAAAAAAAAAATAGAAGATAAAAAGCAAAATATGTTTTTTATTTTTATTTAAAACAACTTACGTACGTTTGATATGCCACCTTATAAGAACTGTGTCCTGGTAAAACTAAATTATTTGGTTTCTTTTTTGGGCCATGCATTTTGTCATTTGTTAAATAGTCTTCTACCCAATAATATGATGACAAAGATGTTTTGTCGTCAAGCCCCTTTGTCGTTCTACTCCGTCAGACATGGTCACAGCCAGATGGTTAGGGATATAAAGAGTAAGTAAGATTCTATAAATATTGGTTCGCCTGCACTACCGTAAACTGAATAGCCTATGTTTTAATTACTTATTCCCCATACAAACTTCCATCCCCATTATCACCCCATAAGGGATGATTTCCCGGATAAAAGCTTTTATTCGTCCTTTAAAGGGTTTCACTATGTATACACTAAATTTCATCTAAATCGGTTAAGCAGTTTAAGTGTGATAGGGTAATAGACAGACTTAAGAGTTATTGTCTCATTTAAATTCATTAATTAGATAAACATATATAGTAAGCTCCAATAGCTAAGTGGTTCAAGCGTGCGACTTTTAAATAGGAAGTTGTGGGGTCGAATACCACTGAGTTTTTTGGAATGTATGTTTGAAATGTCATTTGATATTTACTGCTAATTTTTTGGTGAAGGAAAACATCGTCAGGAAATCTGCATGCATCTGCGGAGAAATTCAAGGATGTATGTAAACAGTCCAATCCGCACTGGGCCAGCATGGAGGCTACAGCCTATTCCCTCTCATACACGAGAGGAGGCCTTTACCAAGCCGTGAGACTGATTACAATGATGATATACAATACAATAACTCTTTATTGCACACCACACAAAATAGAGTACAGAAAACAATAAATTCAAGGAGAGGTAAACAACAGGCGGTCTTATCGCTAAACAGCGATCTCTTCTATTTAAAAAAGGCGTACTATTCTACTCAAGAATTTTTAATAGATAATAATGTTAATGATAATAATAATGAATATTAATTAATTTTGACTATTCTTTTTTGTATTATGCATGCTACACTCTCTAATTTTGTATGCCTTTCGGCAAAACATAGTGTTACTAAGCAATTTATGAAACACCCATGTTTTACAAAATAAATTATTCTTATTCTTATTCCAGACAACCTTTGGGTAGTGGGAGAATGATATATTTAGTGTATACAAGAGCTACGATGCCATGGATAGACATAAATACACAGACACAAGTTGAAAGTTTTTTTGACGACGTTAAGCAATTATCATTTCCGCCTCACCGACGATGTCGGCTTATTACATTTTCATACACCGCTATCCAAACCTATTTATCAAACGACCTCCGCTGTACATCGCCGGCTCTCGGGCCATGCTCACTGGGCCAGCAAATGAATCGGTCACCGTATAAAATACCGATTCGTTTCGTTCCGTTCAGCCGGTCTGAAATATCGCTCCATTTCGTTTTACACCGCGCTGAAAGGCGGATATCCGGTTTTTTCAAAGAACAGTTTCTGGAATAGTTGTGAAATAGCTTTATGAGAAATCTTATCTCTAAAAGTATCTTAATAGCGTGTGTCTGTCTGAGGGGTTCCAACGCTACGGAACGGATGGACCAATATTGATTTAAGTCTTAGATAAGGTCCTAGAAAACCGGTTCAGTCGTTTGGAAGTTGTAAATACTTTTCAAAATAAATTAATAAATGAACTCCAAATCTTAACCATCGATCCATCTTGTTTTACACCGCTCTGAAAGGCAGATATCCGGTTTTTTTAGGAAGTTTCTTGAATAAATGTTAACTGGTTTTATGAGAAATCTTATCTTGTTCTATAATTTGTTCAAGACAAAAGCCATTTCTTGACCCATATACGTAAAATTTTAACCCCGCACTAAAAATGAAGGGCGTTAGAATTTTGATCTGGGTGTCTCTATATCTACGTACATACCAGCTTGTATCTGTGAATCTCTGAAAATGACTGTTGAGTTCGTTTCGGCTTTCTTCTGAACAGTGGTCTCCTCTTGGGAAATGCAGTAGAGTCAGACTTGTAAAAGTGCCCTTGCGGCCTACTTACAGAAGAATAAAGATCATTTTTATTATTATAAGTCGGATTAAGTGAAAGTTTGTACGGAACCCTTGGTGCGCGAGTCAGACTCACAGTTGGACGGTTTTTATCTGTACACTGATTACTTGTTATATTTTGAAATATATCGTGAAATTCCAAACGGAATTAGTCAAAAAATATTACTTTCAGATTCAAAATATTCCAAAATAAGCCAAAAAATACACGTTTCTTGTACTACGATGCTCTGTAATTTTTCACTTCATTTTATTTTCATAACTATCCTTTTCCGTGGCTTTTCTTGAATATAGTAGCTATATTTTATCCATGATCTGTTCTATCTGAGCAGTATAGGTAGGTACATGTGACGTTATTTTATCACAGGGGCCCGTTTCATAAACGCTTGTAACTTGTCAACGCATGTAACAAGCGGAAGCCTCTTTTTAATTTATATTGTTGGAAAGACACTTTGTAATACAAGTTACAAGCTGTTGACAAACAGGCCCCAAGTATGTTCTATTTTACATAGACCTTAAAAATGATCACAACACAACAAACAAGGCTTAATCGCGTATAAATATGATTTATTTAATTACTTGGTAAAATCGGAACTCTTTCGAGACCATGGACGTAGCGTGACGTCCGAAACGTCCGAAACGTCGAAGGATTACCAACGAAAGGTAATTAAGGGGCTTACAGCTCTGAATGACCTTCGATCCGTAACTGTTCGGTTTTCCGTGTTGTATATATATGTCTCATCATGTTGACAGCGACCGTCTTTACCAATATACTGTTTCAGTTTATCTTCCCGAGTCACCGAAACCAAGATAAACGCCAAACTATGTTATTATTACGACGAAAAAACAGTTTTTTCTACTTTTCTACACGCTTTTTGAGGAAAAAGCTTGCGGAGCGAGCTAGGTCTTTTCATAATGGACAATTAGGCACCAATTAGTTTTGAGTCTATTTCAGGTTTATTGAGAGACTAGATACGCAATCTTTATTTTCATAGACCTCTCTATAAAAAATCAGAATTAAATAAATAAAAATATATTTTAATTTTCAAATGCAAGAAAGTGTTAAATATAAAGTGAACTATCATATAATAGTCTCTATTTTTTAAATATTATAATTAGTAATGAGCTAGCCTGGGAGTTTTTCTTTGCAGCGTTTCTTTTCTCCTCAGTACGCCTCATTTGTGAAATACTGCTTGGTAAATTATTAAAATAAAATAATTAAGCCCTTCTGGCACATGTATAACTGTCTTTACAGCTTAGGCCCATCTGGCGTGTATGTACACCTTTATTTGTTTTTTGGATAGTTTGCACAAATTGTAATTTTGACAGAGGAAAATACATCTTTTCTCAGTCCACCCGTGACCATGGAAAGCTGAAAAGCTTCCGAAACGTCGGGGACTAAAATGAGATAATATACGCGATATAATCCGTTAAATTATCCGCCAACAAACTGTCCTCAGTTTGGCGGAGTATAATGTTGTATATACCGCTTAAGATTCTTTATGATAAATAAACTAAAAAAAAATTGATTTATTTCAATATCGTATAATGTTTCAATAGTTATTTGTCCCATTCCAGGGACAAGATACAGAACAAAAACCATGTAAAATCGTATATTTTCGGTTGGAGACCTTAAACAAATCATATTTATACGCGATTTGCCCCGTTTTTTGTGTTGTGATAATGAGTGAAAATTGTTTTAGTTTAAATCAATTTAAAGAAATTATTATATTCACCTTAAAGAAATTATCTAACGTTCTAGTTTAGATAGTAACAAAGCAACTTAGTTAACCCGGTTATAATGTATAACCCGGATGAATCCAGTGCATCGATCGCAGATGCTCAGCTTCGTTCGGCTTATGACGGGGATAAGACCGGGTTAGATGAAATGGTTTTCGCAGATAATACAGTTTTTCGGTTTGTGTAAAATTATCTAATGAATAAAGTAATGTGGCATGGTTACATATTGTCCATTGATTGATTTGTTTTTAAAGTTTACGTACCCAAAAGGTACCAACACAGCACCAACACACACACAAAGGTAGCAACACACTCTTTATTGTTAAGCTTCCGCTATCTCTCTGTCCATTTGTGTGTCATAGAGATCTAACTCTTAAACTTAAAGAGCGTACTCCCACCTGAAAGACCTTCAACGCATTTGTGACTCCTCTGGTGATGCAAGTGTCTATGGGCGACGGTGATCGCTTACCATCAGGCGACCCGTCTGCTCGTTTGCCTCCTATGTCATAAAAAAAAAACAAAACCACTTGTTTTCATAGATAGTAATACATATTATTAAGCGGGCCTATGATGGTTGCGTTTGTCACGCGATAATTAAATGACATAGCTGCAGTCACCTTCTGACACGTATGTGAGTGCGGGAGTGACGGACGCGTTATCATATCATTTATCGCGTGATAATCGCGGCCATCACAGGCCCCGCTGGCTGCTATAACAATCTATATATATAAAAAACAATAGAACAGATGTATGTTCACCCACTACATTATAACGGCTGCACCTACTTGGGTATCCTTTTTTTGTTGTATTTGCAATAGGGACGTTGATAATTATTGTCAACTTTTTTCCCTGGTATGTTATACGACCTTACAATAATAGAAGAATTGGTGAAAAAAACTACTCCAATCTGATGAAAACTCCCCGAGATACAACAATGTTAAAAACATATAAAAAGGTGCGTCCACACTTGTATCATTTGCTCGTATCCGATCACCGTGCCGTGGCATGACTGCGTATCGCGCTGCTTGGACGCTCACTGTGGGCGCGCCGATCGTACCGCACTCTTCCGATATAAGTGTGTGATACGCGTAGCAAATGGATTTCGAGCGATCGGATTGGCGAAACGTCCAAACGCGTGATCGTGACACGCGATCATGCCACGCGACGATGATCTGATACGGGCAAATGATACAAATGTGGACGAACCTTTACGCAAAAACCTTAAATGTAAATTGATGTAAATTGATGAAAATTGGAGTATTGTGTAGGCAGCTGTTTAGTTTGATGGTAAAATAATAAAAAGAAATACCTTTAGTTTCATCATGTCTGTCCGTCCGTCACAGACATTTTAGGCAAAAACTACAAGATGCACATTAAAAAAATTTGATTAAGTGCATATTTTCGGCAATAATCGCTCCGAAAGTTACATACATTGTACTTCCCCTTCTCTTTTAGAAAGAAGGCAAAGATACCGTTTTTGAGATATTGCTGAAAAACTGCACTGCTCAACAAAAAGGCTTATTAGTAGGGTTCCATGAAGATGCGCTCTTTTGCTGGTGTGCTTTTTCACATCGTGTTTTTTTTCATTTGTAGTGCAGGTTGCGGAACCCTATACTGAGCATGGTCCGACATGCTCTGGAGCCGGTTTTTAGGGTTCCGTAGCCAAAATGGCAAAAACGGAACTCTTATAATTTTGTCATGTCCGTCCGTCCGTCCGTCCGTTCGTAGGTATGTCACACATACTTTGCAGGTTTTCTACCATTTTTAGGGTTCCGTAGCCAATATGGCAAAAATGAATCCCTTATAGTTTCGTCATACTTAGTTTGATAGTTAAATAATAATAAAATATATTTTCTCACTCCATACATGTAACCGAAACTGAAAAAAAATAAGAAAAAAAATTACAAATATAAAGCTTAATAAATGCTTTGAACGAAAATTGTTTTTAACATGATGGAATATACCGTTTTTGAGTTATTGCCAAAAACTGCGCTTCTCAGCTAAAGGACGTAAGTGCCGTGGAAATACGCTCTTTTGCTAGTACACTTATTCATAACGTATTTTTATCATCTGTAGTGGATTTTTTTGTATGAACGGCTGCGGAACCGTCCGAATCCGACAGGCCGGTTTTTTGTTAACAAAATGATGTCATTGCGTCTATAAAGTATTCTATCATATTAAAACAACGAATTAATTACAAACAAGGCGTGCCGCACCCGAGTTTGCCCTCCCGCGGGTGTTCTGTTGAACTTCGTACTCAGAGGTTATCAAAGTTGCACAAACTGGTTATAATACTCTTTGAAATTAATAGGATAACGCATGTATTTTGGTGCGCGTATTCCAGGGATCGGAACCAGTATTTTTTTTAATCTTCTTAAATACTCGCTTTTTCTGGAATGATTTAAAACTGTATTTAGGAGAAGGGAAATTATCGCAAAACCACAGATTGATGTCTTTGAATTTTAATAAAGTATTCGAAAATCTCGGAATGGGGATTTTGTTTATAGGTAGGAATAAGCCTCCTTATTGTGAGAAAAATATTACAATTTATTCTATGGCTTAGAAAAAAATAAAAATATGTAAAGTTACTGGTGGGCCTATATACCTGCCTTATTCGGTAAGGCAAGAATAACAGTACATTTACAGCCATTTTAATCGAAAATATCAATGCTACCTTTGGCGTTTTTTTTAAATTTTCATCCATTCCCCATTGAACAAAAAAATGAAATTGTTATTTCGGATATTTTGTACGACAAACCCTGGCGTATTGGCTAGGTTCAATAGGGGAGGAGAAAAAAAATTATAGCCTCCTCCTCCCTCTTTCTTTTAAATTTTGAGCATAGTCGGATAAAAAGTAGTAAGTAAGCAGCTGTCAGGCAGGTTAGGTTAAATAGTAGATTGTTTTACAAGGGGCTAAAATAAGCCATTATGACACGAAGTGATTATTCCAACGAGCTCACGAAATGAGCGAGGACAAATATGTCCGAGTGTCTTAATGGCTTTTAGCCACGTGTTAAACACTCTGCTTTTCACTTCGACTGCGAGAAAATAAAAAAACTTAACATTTAAATTGTGTATTTCATGAAAAACTAAAACTACAGTTTGAGCAATTCTTTCAGAAAGTTTGGCCAATCTGATCAGGTTGGTTTATTTGTTGCTGGCCGCAAGTTTTTTTTTTCAGTTTCATAGAAATTTGTATGGGATTATATGGGTTTCTTTTAAACCCTGTGGGCTAAATGTACTATTTTAGTCTCGCTTCGCGAAGCTAATATATGACGTACTTCTTGAGCAGGAGAAGTGATAAAACATTTATACAATCTGAGAATGTCCCGAAATGGTCTCACCTCAGCATAATGCTGGCAGTATGCAATATGTAAGTACGGGGTCAAAAAAAAATGTGAATGAGATTTTAACCGTTGAAAAACGGTTAAAAATAATGTTAGATGTTATTTAAATGGCACTAGAACAAAAAAGTATAAATCAGCATACAAAAGTACCTACATTAAAAAATAATATTTCTGTTTACGAATTAGAAGTCACCCTGTATAAACGAATTAAGTTAAAGATAAACAAACTTAGCAGCAGCATAGCTAACCCGGTTATAACTACCCGGATGAAGCTAGTGCATCAATCATAAATATTCATCTCTATCCCTCCTTATACTCTACGTATAACTCTATAATTGATGAATTGTTAGCAAACTTAGTTGATGCATTTTAGTTCACTTGGTTATAATTATATCCGGATAATAATGAAATAATGATCTTTGTTATGTAAGTAGGCCCCAAGGGCACTTTTACAAGTCTGACTCTGCGGCATTTCTCAAGAGGAGACCACTGTTGAGAAGAAAGCCGAAACAAACTCAACAGTCAGTCATTTCTTTTAAATAAATGTTTTAAGTTTAAACTCAATGAGTAGTTCTCCAAGAAAATATATCAAAACTTATGAAAGTATGGATATGAGCAGTTGCAGAGCATGCTAATTTTAAACAAGCTTATGAGCATGTTCTGCAACTGTTTACATTTGCCAGCAATAATCGGAAGTCATACAATAGAAATAAATCAGAATCCATCTTTGAAATGATAAATTGAACCGCAATTCTGGCATACGAGTACAATTAACTATTGGTCTCCGTTTACACCTGTGCCAGTATTGTATTAAAGTTGCGTTCAATATTCAATAATATCACGTTAGGTTTAGACTGAGGAAAATATTTTATTGCTTTAATTTTTACTGTATGAAAAGTGCAAGAAAGTTGTATAATGTAAATGGTCCTTTAGTCTTAAGCATACTCATAAGTAAGCATGCTCAAAGCAAACGTAAAGACTGTTCAGACGCGCTCGGAGTACGCCGCCTACTACCGCGCCTAAAGGTGCGTCCACACTTGTATCATTTGCTCGTATCCGATCACCGAGCCGTGGCATGACTGCGTATCGCGCTGCTTGGACGCTTACTGTCGGCGCGCTGATCATGCCGTACTCGTCCGATATAACTGTGTGATACGCGTAGCAAAATGGATTTCGAGCGATCCGATCGGCGCAACGTCCAAACGCGTGATCGTGACACGCGATCATGCCACGCAACGATGATCTGATACGGGCAAATGATACAAATGTGGACGCACCTTAAGGTAGGAAGGTAGCATGCTCGAAAATCAAACGTCGGTTGATTTTTAGCACGCTCTAAATAAGCATGCTCATTACTAGCAATGTTGTTACACACGTGCTACTAATGAGCATTTGCTCAATAAAATCATGCTTTCGTGCTAGTAATGAGCACGTCTGTCCGTACCTTAACGCATTTTGGTGTGAGTATTCTATACTGAAACGTGCCCGCAATTTTTCTAGAAGAGGATCTCTCTTCCGCGAACGAAGTTGCGGGCACCTTTTACATAGTATTAATTCGAACATAGGAAGTGTCAACAGCGAATTGTATCACATTGAAACAGCTAGGCAATTAATTACAAAGTGGAGAGTTCACCCTTGTGGTGGTTCTGTGGAACTTTGCGCTCAAAGCTTATGAAAGTTGCAACAAAACTGTACGTAGTTATAATGCTCTTTGAGATTAATACGTTTATAGACGACACGTTTGGCTCAGTGGGTTGCAAAATGGACTATGAATCTGGCGGTCCCGGGTCCAGGGCAAGTGTTTATGTGATGAGTACGAATGTTTGTTCCTGGGTCTTGGATGTTTTCTATGTATTTAAGTATTATAATGTATCTATATATTATGTATAATATCGTCTAGTTAGTACCCATAGTACAAGCTTTGTTTAGTTTGGGACTAGGTCGATTTGTGTAAGATTGTCCCTGATTATTATTATTATTATTTTGAAGTATATTAACATCAGTAGACTACGTTTAGTTTCTGTAACGCATTCACGTAATCTTGTTCCCATGTTTGGCGGAGGAGAAAAAATCGTACACCCTCTTGTTCTCTTCAGCGTAACTGGATAAAGAGTATTCTATAACCGTCTGTCGATACCCAGCTATCTGTGTTATAGTTGAAGTCTGTTTAAGGTGCGTCCACATTTGTATCATTTGCCCGTATCACATCATCGTCGCGTAGCATGATCGCGTGTCACGATCACGCATTTGGACGTTGCGCCGATCCGATCACTCGAAATCCATTTGCTACGCGTATCACACATTTGTATCGGAAGAGAGCGGGATTATCGGCGCGCCGACAGTAAGCGTCCAAGCAGCGCGATACGCAGTCATGCTACGGCACGGTGATCGGATACGAGCAAATGATACAAGTGTGGACGCACCTCTAGGCGATTTGGTGTGATGAAGCCACAACGGCACATATAAACGTACGAAAAAAACATATAATTAGTACTCTGTAATTTTCGTCAAATAAAGTAACTACATGAATGATATATCTTTACTATCATAATTTTAATTCCCTATTAGGGAATATTCATGAATTTTATTTTTTGCTTTATTAAAAGCTTATTCATGTAACAAAAAAGATATAAGCCATCAAACATTTCATTCTATCTCTTTCTAGCAAAACAGAATTTAATATGGAGTTTATATGACCGTAGTGGACTGTGACGTAACAGTCTATGTCGGACCTCTCTGTCAAATCGTCTAATTAGTAGTTTAAAATGCTTATATCATACGTATTTCTTGGCCGATTTTAATTTTAATTTCACTTTTTGGAATAGTTTTTACGGTATTTTGATATTTCGTTAAGAAAAGCAAAAAAAACCAATGATTTTTTTTGTATGTGTCGTTGTGGCTCCATGCGCCGAAATGACTAAATGATTTCAATTATTTTTGGTACAGGGGTAGCTGAGAATCTACAGATGGTTAGACAATACTTTTAACCCGACTACACTGAAGTAAAAAAGAGAGTTATATTTTTTTCTCGTTCGCTGATGATGTTGCGGGATAACTTCTAGTCTCAAAAAAAACCCCTTCTCTCTCGGTTTTTTTATTTTGAATTTCGAAAGAATTAACGGTTCCCAGATATTAGAATAGAGTCTGTGTTCGTCCATTTATGTAACATTCTAAACTTTTTCTTTATTGCACACTTCAAACCTTCAAGAATAGACCGAGCTTATCTGAAAGGTCGGTAACGCACTTGTGACTCCTCTGGTATTGCATGTTTCTATGAGCGACTTGATTGCTTACCAATACGCAATCTGTCCACTCGTTTGCCCCCTATAACATTAAAAAAAATCCGATTGCACAATGCACATAGACGAACTCACCTCTTTAATTTCTGTGGGTTAGATTAATTTGTACAATCCGTTATCCAATAATTTTTGATAGGTTTATCGGCTTCAACGCGTGCATGATTAAAGCCAGTTGTTTCTCATCATTCCTTTGGCGGCGCGCCAGCTGGGTACACCCGGATTGCATGTAGCTCTGGTGGATGCATAACCGAGTTAGCAATGATAGCATCCTAATGTTACGCAGTGCTTTACTTTTTATATTTACTAAGGTGGCAAACAAGCGTGCAGCCTGACGTTAAGCAGTCACCGTAGCCTATGAATGTTTGCAACGCCAGCATTTTTTCTTGAGCGTCGTAGGATAAAAAGTATCCTTTAATCATCTGTGGATACCCAGCTTATCGTAGTGTATAAAAAAAGAAATCCGTTTAGGCGATTTGGCTTGATAATGAGAAAGCCTCATCGACACATACAAACATACAAAAAAATCGATTTATTGACCTCCAAATAGTCCGTTACAATTTTTTTTTTTTTAAATATCTTCAACGATAGACATTTCATTATAACAATTTTATAATACTATAGAAACCTAATAACCCGACAACTGGGATCGATGAATTAAAATTTGCATATATTGCTGAATAAAAACCAACTAAACATCTGATACAATAATTTAGTCCGCAGTGGATTCGCGCCGTTGCCTTGGCAGCTTTCAGCTGACTCGGATAAGCCGGATATCCGGACTGCATGCGGCTCTGGTTGATGCATAACCAGGTTAACAATGATAGCATTCAAATGTTATGCAGTGCTTTACTGCGATACAATAAAATACAATACAAATACTCTTTATTACACACCTTAGATACACAAATATACAGAACACGACATTAACATTCGAATAAGCAGAGGTAAACAACGGGCGGTCTTACCGCTTAATAGCGATCTCATCCAGACAATCTTTTGGTAACGGAGTATTTAAAAGAACAATTTTAGTTAAGTAGGTAGAAACAGCTATGAAGCAAAAAAACTCATCGCTTGGGTTGATCCCAGCTGCATCTTTTCGCCATCATCCTACGCGACAATATTTCCACCCTCACCACTTAGATGGTTGGCAGTCCACAACTGTGCATTTTTCTAGAAATTTCCTGCCTCGCATGACTGAACTGTGGAATAAATTGCCGCCTGCAGTATCGGACCGATGCGACCTTCAAGCCTTCAAGAAAAGAGCGTACTCCCACCAGAAAGGCCGGCAACGCACTTGTGACTTCTCTAGTGATGCTGATGATTTCTGAAGTGTCTATGGGCGACGGTGATCGCTTACCATCAGGTGACCCATCTGCTCGTTTGCCCCCTATGTTATAACAAAAAATAGACACATGTAGCCGCAATAAACATACACAAATAAGATTGCGCAGATAAACATACATACTACATATAATATATGCAAAGTAAGTAAATAAATAACCATAACAGTGTGAGCCACGAAGTTGAGAGGGTGATTTCAATAGCAGTGTGTTAAGGGAGAGATAGGTAATGTTTTTAAAGGCGATTTGCGATTTTATTCTTGAGACAAAATATATTTGCTCTGACTTAAATATAATATCAATCTCCATTAATTTTATTGTGTGAAGTACATTTTTGATTGATTAGATTCTCCGGGATATGAAGATGGGATTAGTGTTATTATGAATGTTATATGTTTATCGTATATTTAAACTCTAAGAGCGTAGCTGTATAGGTACATTTGTGTCTGTCTATATAAGAAACACGTACAGGCCTAACGCTTAACTGTGTCTGTTCCTGCGGTACGAGAGCGGCTCGGGAGGGATGACAAGTGACGTGACACGACGTGTCCTAACTGTCTCTTTATACACACGCATCGTTTGATGTTCCGTAAACACACCCCTCCCGTAGACCCCATACCTCAAGAACAGACTCAGTAATGCGTTAGATCTATACTACTGAGGTAGATGAGATACTAAGCGACTATCTTCAGTGAGCGAAAGAGCGAATGAGCTAAACCAAATGATGTAGTTCATTTGAAGCACTCACTCGAGCTACACATCTCTATTTATTAGAAGTCTTATTACCAATAAATGAATAAATAAATAAGACAGGGACAATCTTACACAAATCGATCTAGTCTCAAACTAAGCAAAGCTTGTACTATGGGACGATATACATAATATATAGATAAATTATAATACTTAAATACATAGAAAACATCCAAGACTCAGGAACAAACATTCCTGATCATCACACAAACACTTGCCCTGACTGGGATTCGAACCCGGGACCGCCTGCTTCGTAGGCCGTTGTACAACCCACTGAGCCAAACGTGACGCAAATGGAGAAAGAATTGATAGATAATTCTCAACGGGAAGGCATCCTGTTTTCTCCAAACCGCTTCCATCTCTTTCAGCGAGCAATATTATCAAAAGTTCAAAACCTTTGGTAAAATATCAAACAGGAACAAACAAACAACGTAGGCGTTTTTTTGCCAATGTTATTCTTTAATCTTTCGTCGTTTAATACGTGGAACATATTTTCAACGGTGTCTAAAAATAAATTTCACAATAACAGAATTATGATTGGGATGCGTTCATCTTTGTATTTTATGATCTGTTGCTTGATCATTGTGCTTTATGATTTATGATTTAATAGCTTTAGGAGCATACTACTTAAGAATAAAAAAAATGGAACGTACTTTAAAACCACGGTATTTCGGAAATGTATAAGAAAAGATATTGAGGATATAGAAAAAACTAGAGAAGGAGAAAAAAAGACATACTTTTTTTGTTTCATTCGGCGTAGTCGAGTAAGATCCTTTATCCATCTGTGGATGCCCAGCGGTGTACGAAAAATTGTTGAAATGCATTTAACCGATTTGACGTGATTAAGCTTCAACTACACGTATATATATACAATATATCCACAACAAAATGTCGATTCGGTGACCTTCAAATAGTCCGTACAACTTATTTTTTTGAAATATCTACAATGTACAGACATTTCTTCTCCTTAGAAGCTGTCGGGCATTTTCTTCTCCACTTCGCACGGTCTTCTGCATCCTTAGTAACCCCGTTCCTCCTGTATCCATCTTAAACCCCGTTACCACGCATGTCATCCTTGGCGACGACAAACCAGCATTTCTTGGATCTTCCAGTGGAGCCAGCATGGCATTTATTTCCATGAACCAACATAGGAGACTCTCTTGCAGTTTGTCTGTTATGTCAAGGACGTGAAAGCTGCCCCAGATGCAGTTCCTGAAGCGGCCTTTCCACGATACTCCGCTCATCGCAGCATTTTCATTTCCGTGGCACATAGTCCCTGCTTGTGCTCATCATCATCATTTCAGCCATAGCACGCTCCTCAATAGATTTCCACATGGGCCGGATAGAGGCAACCCGCATCCAGCGAGTCCCCGCAACCCTAACCAGTTCGTCTGACCACGTGGTATTCCCACGTGCGTATTGTACATACTTGAGTCCAATAACATTTACATAAATAAACAGCTCGTTTGTCCGCATAACCGGGCCAGACTCTCGCACGAAACTATCAAAACCAATCAAACTACGAAGCGAATCGCTCGCTAGTAATAAGCGAGTAAATATTACCATTTGTGTGCATAGCCGGACGGATCGACTATTCAAATTCAAACTATCAAAACTGATTAAACTTTATGTGCTCTGATAAAAACTATGTGCACGGTTATCCGGCTGTCAGTCATTAGAAACTATCCGATGACTATTCAAACTGATTAAACTTCATTTACCCGGATAAAAACTATGTGCACGGTTATCCGGCTGTCAGTCATTAGAAACTATCCGATGACTATTCAAACTGATTAAACTTCATTTACCCGGATAAAAACTATGTGCACGGTTATCCGGCTGTCAGTCATTAGAAACTATCCGATGACTATTCAAACTGATTAAACTTCATTTACCCGGATAAAAACTATGTGCACGGTTATCCGGCTGTCAGTCATTAGAAACTATCCGATGACTATTCAAACTGATTAAACATCATTTACCCGGATAAAAACTATGTGCACGGTTATCCGGCTGTCAGTCATTAGAAACTATCCGAAGACTATTCAAACTGATTAAACTTCATTTACCCGGATAAAAAATATGCGCACGGTTATCCGGTTGATATAGTCATTAGAAACGAACTCCAATGACTGTCTAAACTGATTAAACTTCATGCATCCGGATACAAACTATGCGCACGGTATAAAAAACTGTATTCAATTATGGACCAGAATAATAAAAGCGATATAAATAAAGTTCGTTTAAATTTGAGTAAACGTATACAAGTTATAATTTGGACGTGTTCAAGACAAGTCCAAGAGTGTATATACTGTGGGAACCGGTCCCATACTCCTTGTATGTTTGCTCTTTGGATTGATTATACGCCAATCCTGATAATTTTAGAAGCAAAAACATTATCTTTTATAACTTATCAAACTATAAACCGATCGAACTGCAAGCACCCGGTTAAAAACTTTCCCCAACCGGTTATCCGGGTCTCACAGTCATTAAAGAACCAGTGCCCGTGAAATTGAAACTTTAAACTTTGCCGTTAACTTGCTTTATTTTCAATTCCCGATACTTTTTCTATTAACTAAAGAACTTTAGGGAATGGACTATTCTCGTGGGAGTTGAGTTTTGAGATTTTCCAAGTGTTTTAAGAGAGAATTAGATAGTTTGCTTGTTTCTTATAGTTTGGTATTGCTTCTGTGTTGGGCACCAGGTTGCAGGACACATAGTTAAAACTGTTAAAACGAATTGTCACAAAAAATAATTACCAGAAGTCTGTCTGTTAAATAACAATGACAAACTTAGTAAATACCAAGACTGGGCATAGTTTCAACTAGAAGATGCCCCCGCAACTTCGTACGCGGAGGGAAAAAAGTCATCACCATGTTTTTTTTTCAGTGCAGTCGGATAAAAAGTACTGAATAACCATCTGGAGATACCCGGCTACCCGTGTGCCAAAAATAGTTGCAATCGGTTTAGCCGATTTTGCGTGATGAAGCCACAGCGACATATATAAACATACAAAAAATAAAAATAAAATATTTTTCATTTTAGTGAACTCCAATAAGTCCGTAACATCATTTTTTTAAAAATATATTCAATGTACAGACATTTCATTTTTACAACTTTATAATAGTATAGATGTAAACTTACTAACTGTGTTAAATCTTAACAAAGTAATCGCCGTACTATTTGAAGAAATACAAAATATCTTCTTGACAATATTCATCCAATTAAGGAATCTACATGAAAGTAAGCACTTCATAAAATAAAACAGTTTAAAGTAGTTAGTCCGAATGGCATCAAAATCCAATCCAGCCAATCAACTAACTGTTTGTGATTTATCCACAAAGTACGTCAAAGGCAGAGCCGATTCCGTTGTTATACCTTTAACCGGCTGACCGATGTTGATCCGGATATACGCATTTGCAGACTCTGCAGCTTGATTCTGGGGCTCCAGTGTGTATCAAAGATTTAATAGAAGTCGCACTCCATTATTTAAATTAGGATGTTGACTGTACTCGGTTGTAAATAGTAGTTTCTATGACAGAAAAAAAAACATGTTCAATACCTGACGTGTAGCTTGTTCTATGAGCCTTTTTAGGTTGGGTGGGAAAGTCCCTTTTTAAGAATGAAAACATTAATAACTAATAGTACCATTGAATAACTCATGAAATGTATAGTAACTTTTGTTAGCGAACCGTTTCGATAAACGCAAATTTTAACATAGCTGCAGAACAAAGTTCTTAATTTCCTTTACAAGGTAGAAACTTGTGAAGTCACAAGTTCCTAGGCTTTAGTATGGAGCGTATTTTGGGAAAGTCCAAAAAAGTGACTTTAACATTTTTAAGTAGTTTTTTCGCCAATGTTTCTATTACTGAGAGGTTGTTCTATAGCATACCACAGATAAAAGGTGTTAAAAATTGTTAAATTCGAATTTTTTATTCAGTATGTAGACCACAAGGGCACTTTTACGAGTCTGACTCTACGGCATTTCCCAAGAGGAGACCACTGTTGAGAAGAAAGCCGAAACAAACTCAATGGTCAGTAATTTTTTCGAAATAATTCTTAACTTTTACAATATTGTCTTAATTATACTTAAAACTTTTTCAATTGTGTTATAACTAATTTATAATTGGTACGCACAGAGAAAGTGCACAGATTCTCCAGATCAATGTTAATATAAAATAATCATTTTTTCAGAGATGTATTAGGTCTAGGTGTCACGGCATTTCGTGACGCCTAGAGACCTTACACATCATATTTATGTTAGGGGTCAAAGTGCATAATACATAAAAAAATATAATAAATAAATCTAAATTTCTTAGAGATGTATATGGTCTCCAGGCGTCATAACATACAATAAGATAAAATTAATTAATTAATGTCAAAATCCTAATTATGATCATTCGACAATCTTGTGACGAACTTTTGAGCTGACATATCTCACGAAATAGATGCATCAGGAACCCTATTCTATTTAATGGATTATAGTTCCTTTATTTGATAGGGTAGCCAATATAATTAACGTCACGAATTAAGGTTCGTTTAGTAATACATTATTTATTCAACAAACAAATCTTATTATTGAAATTCTAACGGTGTCAATCGCACGGCCACATAAAGGCATCAACTTCATCGAAATTCAACTGGGCCCTAGCTAGCGCGGCAGCACCGGCGGTCCTTGAACCAGTCGGTTTAACCCACCACAACGAGAAGTGGCCCGATGGAATGACGCCGATGCCGTAGAAGATGGGTCGGGCTTTGGTGTCGGACACAATTTGTGTCGACACACCTTGCGCCGTCTCATCTTCAATCGATAGAAGCGAGAGCCGGCGCTGCTGCAGACTCGGCGGAGTGCCTCAAGCGGCGCAAATATGCAGCCGTAAGTAGCGGCTGCATGATTGAGCTGTTTGGGGTAGAGACGTTGGAGACGTGGTGACCGAGCGTGACAGTCCCCTTTAAAAATATATCGAAGAGGCTGCGCGAAGCATCGGCTGGCACTTTCTTAGCCCGGAAAATCAGCATTGCCATTCAGCTTGGCAATGCCAGGCCATGGGGTAACTTGGTTTAAATTTTATATGTAATAATTTGAAATCTGATTAAAATTCACATCTATGTTTTTATTATAAACGGTTTTAGGAATACATAAACCGTTTTTAGCAGGAATTTGTATTTAAATTTATAATTTAACCTCCAGCATGGTAGATTACAATCCAATCCAGCCAATCAACCAACGACTGTTTGTGATGTACGCGCAAACGACGTCAAAGGCAGCGCGCTGTGTGATTCAGCTGTATACCTTTACGCGGTTGGTTGATGTTGACCCTGATATACTATATGTGTTTGCTGACCCTGCAGCTCAATCCAGAATTTCGATCGAGATCTCCATGAGAAGAACTCTTATCACTTCTTTTAAATTCTGGGATGATATTAGATAGAAAATAATGTATTTACCAGCAAACAATGTTAAAATCAAAGCGTTGTGTGCTTCACCTTTACCCGGCTACCCGATGTTGACCCGGATAAACGTATTTGCTAACCCGGAGGCTCAATATAGAGGCTCCGTCGAGATGTCTATTAGAAATTGCAATAAAAGGGCGTTTTTGTTTCTTATAACGCTAAGCCCTAATTTCAGCCTGATCTTAGTTATTGACAGCTGATTGAGCCAATATTTATCAAATAACTCCTTTATAATTAAAAGCTTGGTGTAACTAGGCATAAATCTTACGATTGATGTGATTCTTAATTTCAAAAAAAGATCGCAACGAATCTAGATCTTTTTTTCGAAATCGCTTAAAAATAACTCTTAAATTGGTAATTTTATAGCCTGTTGTACTTAAATCATTGAAAAAATACCAATACATCATAAAATACAGAAAAAAAAAAACAAAAAATGTAAATGGCTTTGAATTACAAAACTTGAAAATTACGCGAAATGTGTGATTTTTAAAATCCAAAATCAAATTATTATTATTTTCAGAATCCTTAAAAAAAATGTATGGCAGCCATGTTTTATTTGCAACGCAGTTTTTCACGGCCAGAATGCCAAAATAGTTTTTGTTCCATATAAATTTGGAATACCAAATCAAGAATGACGTCACACTTAAGTTTCATTTAGTATAGAGCCTTTCAGTACTCAGCAGGAATGCTGAACTCTATTATATCTGACTTTTAGAGTACCTACTCTATTTGCATTTAGTCCCATATAGACATTTGATCATTACAAAAATAAGAATTGATTATGATCTATACCTAATATTATAAAGTTGTAAAAATTAAATGTCTGTAATGTAAGTAAGGAAGGTATCCGTGGCGTGGCGTCAGACATTATCCATAGACAAGCCGGAGCTAATTTGGCTCGTTTTTTCTTCAAGTACTGTAGTCAGCTGTCTGAAAATGGGTAACTCCGTGGGAATCGAGTTCTATGGACGCCACGCTACTGGAAGGTACATATAAACAGACTATTCGCCGAACAGTCTGTTTGCTCGTTTACTGAATCGGTTTTTGTTTTTTGTTTTTTTTTTTTTGGTTTGTATGTGTCGTTGTGGCTTTATCACGCTAAAACGGCTGAACGGATTTCAACTATGATTAACATTCGGGTAGCTAGACGTCCATAGATGGTTATAGGATACTTTATACTCGACTACGCTGGATATTTTGGGCATACGGTTAAGAAGATAGAGGGACGGGGACACAATTTATGGTACTTTCGCAGCGATGATATCCAAGAATATTAAATTAATCAATAACTTTAAAATGTTTTGAAAATAACAGTCGATATATGTGCCTTACATGTTTGATGAAAAATAGTATATTGTTTGACAAGGGGCTAACATAAGCAATTACGACACGAAGTGATTATATATGTCTGAGTGTCATAATGGCTTTTAGTCACGTGTTAAGCACTCTGCTTTTCACTTCGACGGCGAAAAAATAAAAAAGACAACATTAAGATTTAATTATTTATTTATTTAAACTTTATTGCACAATACAAACTGTTACAAATGGCGGACTTAATGCCTTAAGGCATTCTCTACCAGTCAACCATAGGGCCAAACAGGAACTAGTAGTTAGTGCAGGATCATTAATGTTGAGAATACAAAAAAAAAAGTAAAGAAAAGAGACACAAATCAACAAGTCAATATGGGGATATATACGTATAAATATTTATATATATACACAAACATATTAAAATACAAATAGATGAATACAATACAATTATAAAATATACATGTACCCATCATTCATGAAAAATTAAAAGTACAGTTTGAGCAATTCGATCAGAAATTTTGGCCAATCTGATCAGGTTGGTTTGTTTGTTTTTAATTATTCGTAAGTAGTATGTAACTGGCTGGAAGTTTTTTTTTAAATTTCATAGAAATTTGTATGGGATTGTGTGGCTTTCTTTTAAACCCTAGGGGCTAAATGTACTATTTTAGTCTCGCTTCGCGAAGACTTTACTGACGTACTTTTTGGGCAGGAGAAGTGAATTTTTTTTTCGTCTCCTTCTGCATGTTTGTAGTGCGGCCTGAAATATTTATTTTTGTTTAACTACCAAACTATAACTCTGATTTTTAATTCAAGACCAACGTTTTACGTCAACGGGCGCACTTTCGCTGTGATCACTGCATACTGGTTGAAGTATCAGCATTTTTATCAATAAAATTTACCCTAATATTACTGGTTGCACGATTCCTCATTCATGTTTTTATGAAATAATGTTTATTTGTTTAATATACAAGATGGGAACTGTCCGATTTTGGTCTTGAATTAAAAATCTCAGTTTAAATAGCGGCTTATACACTACCAGCCGTTTTAATGTGATGAAGCTACAACGACATATATACACATACACAAAAAAGTTTGTTTTTCGCTTCTGTAACCTTCAAATAGTCCGTATCAATTATTTCTTGTAAAATTCTTCAATGCACTAAATATTTCAATTTTACACTTTATAAGTATATCTGTGAATTCCATTTCTCTTACATTTTCTTAGTTTACATGCCCTGTACCCATATGACGGTTCTGTTTAACTCAACAGTTGACTGATAGAGAATTTATTTCGTTATTAAGTCCGTCATTTGCATATTTTTCGATTGTGCAATAAAGTCTAAATAAATAAAAAATACTTGAAGGTCGCAACTTCGTTCGCCGAGGAGAAAAAATCATTACCCCTTTTTTTCAGCGTAGTCGGATACAAAGTATCCTATAACCATCGGTGGATGGGCATCCTAAGATAAGTTAAAACCTTTTTCTAAAAAAAGGGAATTTCAATTCTTTCCGGTATTAAACCTACCCTTCTTTTTTCTTAAGCCTGCAAATCTGTTCACGGGTTATGAATAAAAAATCCAGATCTCTCATTTAACAGTAATAAAACGCCTTAAGAACCACGGTCTTTTATGGGTGTTAGGTCATTTTTATTCCGACAATACTCATCATGTAAAAAAGACTTAAAGACCGTAACCTCAACCGTGAGCTCCATCATTTTTCCTCTGCACAGGTTTCTTCTTAATAGAAAAAAGACTTATAGAACGTGTAGCAGTACGGTAGTTATGTCGTTTTTCGTAGCGGGGATGTAAAGCTGAGTTACATCATTTTTAATCTGCGCAGCTTTCCTCTTCATAGGAAAAGGGCTTATGGATAACTTAGTTATATGGGAGTTATGACGTTTTTCAGCGATAGTGAATGTACCTGAAAGGTGACCACAAATTGCTGCTTCAATCGCTGGCCCGCTTCCATACCGCTTAAGCAAGGGTCGGGATAGATTGTTGACCCGCTACAGTTTATGATCCGCTTAAGGCGTAAAGAAATATTATAAAGAGTAAATATCAAATTAGAAGCCCGATTTCTTGGAGAGATATTTTCGGTAATGCCAGAGACGTCAAAGGGTCTAAAAGTTTATTCACCCTTATTTCAAATATTGCAAATGCATAAAAATACCAGTTAATGAGACCAGAGCTTACGGTAACTTGCATTGTCCAGCATTTGACTTGGAGGAGATTAAATCGAAATTATATTTTTTTGCATTTCTTGTATGTTTGTATGTTCGTATGTGTCGCTGTGGCTTCATCACGCCAAATCGGCTAAACGGATTTTAACTATTTTTGGTACAGGGATAGCTGGGTAAGTGGGTATCTCCAGATGGTTATAGGATACTCTTTACCCGTCTACGCTGACGAAAAAAGAGACGCTATGACTGTTTCTCCTCCGAGAACGAAGTTGGCACTTGGCACCTTCTAGTTAAGTATAAGTTCATTCCAGTTACTGTAAATATACCAGTTAATGTATCCAGAGCTTAAAGTAAGCTGCATCGGCAATCATTTGCAAGTTGCCGCGCAGTCCGCGCCAACTTTTATTCGGCCTGTTTCCGCTATTTTGAGTCCCCAGTGGTCCTAAACGGTCTAAATTGGAATACTTGTTCGTATTTGTTGGTTTTAAACTTTCTATTGCAGTTACAAGTCGCAAACTACCCGGGTTATTCCTACTTGTTACCACTGGTAGCAGCTGGGACTTTTTGCTATCTATACAAAGCGGTAACTACAGGTAATAAATTCGCTGCTGTTACCACTAAAGTGATTGGTGTCATAGTTTTGGTGGGAACTAATGGGTTTTCCTCCAGTAATTACCACTGGTAACAGATGGGGTAAAAATCCCAGCTGTTACCACTTAAGTGATTGGTGCCATTGGTGTTGGTGGTAAAGTAACCACAGAACGGGACAATAAAGTTAGAAAGGCGATGTGAGCGGAGTAGGCGCACCACAAGTAAGAGCAAATGCTCTTATGGGGCTCGATCACGTGTAGCACGCACGTACACAAATGCAAGCGCGTATTAAATTCCGTTTGTGTGGGTGAGCCGTGAACGAATCATAGCGCTCCGAGCGACATTGTGCGTGTGTGTGTTTGACTGTATTTATTTTCTTTACGTGAGTAGTAGTAGAAGTGGAAGGGATTTAGTGGCTACGTTGGTTCTGATACAGATTATTCTCGATAGCCTTTCTAACATTATTCTCTTGTTGTGTGGTAGTAATTAGCTATGGGGATTTATGGGGAGTGGTCACCGTTTTCCAATCACAGATGGGAAAATGATTCCCAGCTGTTACCAGTAGTAACAAGTTGGTGGTAACACATAGGAATAATCTCCCGGGGTAATCAATTTGACTTTAAAATAATCAATAGTAGGAACTAAATATTAAATAAATCGAAACTTAAAGTTTTAGTTACCGTAAATGGCAGTAAAAAGTAAATTCATCCTAACAGAAAACAATCAAAGTTTATGTCCAAATTTTCCATATTCTGTTAAATATTAAGCTGATTGCGCGTGCTTTAAGTAGTGAATCAAATAAGCATGGGACGGCCTCCAAGATGGATCGACGACCTAGTTAAGATCACCGGAACATTGTATACTTTTTTTACTGAAGCAAAAATTTTGCGAAATGAAAAAGAGATAAATGTTTTGTCTGCGATTTAAATCTGCGTTCAGGTAAAAGTTTTTCCTCGATTTCAAAAGCATGTCACAATTTATTTTCTTCTGTTTCCGCGATTATTACTCATTGAAATAAAACCGTCCTCCCGTGACCATGGAAAGCTGGAAAGCTTCCGACACGTCGGGAACTAAAATGAGATAATATACGCGATATAATCCGTTAAATTGTTTTATTTCAATGTCACAATTTTCCAATTCTCGCTAAAACATTTTGTAAAACAAGCGTGAAACTTGCATCGGTCACCATTGACAAGTTGCCGCATGCCCGTGCCAACTTTCATTCCGCTTATTTCTGAGCTGTGTACGCCATTTTAACCTATTGACATGCCACAGTCGGAAAATTACGTCATCAAAAATTCGCGCTAAAGTAAGGTCTCGTCCAGAAATCGTGTGATATTTGGCCTACTTTTGACCTCCTCCTCCCCCTTAGTGATATTTGGCGATTATAACGCTATCCGCTCTCAAGATCATGTGTATTTTTTCGAATAAGTATGAATTAACTTAGTTATTGAGTAATTTCGTTATTTTTTGACTTTCCTGCTGTGTAAATAAATTACACGTGATGTCTTCTCGGACCCCCCATCCCCCATCGTGATCGTTTGTGATATTTATCTGACCACCCCTCCCCATCCCCCTTATAAGGGACCACATGATTTCTGGACGATCCGTCAGTACTAAAATTTTTAGAATTTCTTAAACGGCAAAGGAATAAATCTTAATTTTCTTTTTTGCTTCTGATGATAACCGCGTATCGAAAATAATTGGAATCCGTTTAGCCGTTTTGATGTGATGAAGAAAAAAAATATATCATGCCTGTTACAATTTTTTTTCTATTAATATCTTTAATGTACCTACAGGCATTTCATTTTTACAACTTGTTAATGTATAGATGTGTTCATAGCCATCATACTTATCCCTATTTCCTTACTATATTATTAACGTGAAAATATGTATGTACGTTTCACTACGTTCCACTTAATCTCAAAAACTACTGGATTTTTATGAAACTTTCCAGTTGTGTACCGTATATTTTTAAACCTTATATATCAGAATAGAACATGGGCTATAATGTATGTCTTTTGGGGACGAAACAGGGGATGAAAATTTATATAGACAGTAAATATTTTTTTTACGCTAGGAACTTGAAATCTTGGTAATATGCTTCACATTTAAATTAGTAAAATATCGAGTTTTGGGGAAAGACATAAGCTAGTTTTTATCCCGGAAAAATACCTTTTATCCGCGATAAACGAACCTAAGGCGGACGAAGTCGCGGGCGGCCGCTAGTTCGATTACAATTCTAACTTATATTTGTAAAAATCTTTAACCCTTTCGCTGCCAAGCTTTTCGTACGGCTACGCACTTTCCTCTATATACGGTTGAAGCTCATGTTATCCGCTACGCGTCCTCGAACAGAGCGCCCGCTAGGCGGGTTCCTGGCATTGATTGGGTTAATAATGGTTCTATCTATCGGTCAGGTTTTGAGTTGTGTGAGTCTGTGTGTACCTGATAGGTACGTGTGGCGCCGCCGCCGGCCACGGCTGCTGGTCGAGCCGTGCGGGCGTACCAACCTGCTCGGTGCGGCCCCGCTGACGCGCGCAATACGCACCCTAAACCTAATAGCAGAAGATTTGGATTTGTTTTCGTGTTCTCTGAATGGTTTCACAAAGTCAGCTTTATTCATAGTTAGTTATAAACTCAGTACTTAGTATAGATAAATAGATTTAAAGGTTAATAATGTAAAATTATATAAATAGTTACGCTATTGTCTTAGGTATAAGTCCTGTAAAAATAGCTGTAAGTGTGGACAAATAAATAAATAAATAAAATAAATATCAGCCAAGGACGTCCACTGCTGAACATAGGCCTCCCCTATAGCTCCCCACAGAGTGCGATCCTGCGCAGATCTCATCCTCTCTCTGCAATCTTTCGAGGTCATCTGACCATCTCTTCCTAGGCATATGATTCTATCACCCGTCAATAGAGTTCAGAGAACATTTTTTTAATGGAATAATCGGGTATATCTTTTTGCAGCTGACTGTACTCGCTAACTCTTATTTCGCTTGTTGGACCTGTGGACGCCATTTTGCACAAATAGTCCTAAACGGCTTAAAGTGGAAGTTAGAAGTTATTCATAGAGATGTAGAGGTTTTAGTGAACTTTACTAAAGTACAGTCAAGCGGGATTTAACTTTAACGCATCGACTGCAACGTACTGTAGGTATTCTTAGTTGAGCTTACCCATTATCACAGTACACCAAAAGCAATGGGTTCGCCACATCTATACTATAATAAAATAGAAAAAATTAAACGTCGGTACATTGAGAAAAAAAAAATGTTTTTTTTTTTATGTGTCGTTGTGGCTTCATCGCGCCAAATCGGCTAAACAGATTTCACCTATTTTTGATACACGGGTGGCTGGGTATCCACAGATAGGTATAGGATTATTATTTTTTGGTGAAGAAAAAAGAGGCTTATGATGTTTTTCTCCTTCCTGAGCGAAGTTGCTGGCGTAATACTAATAATATTGAAACAACTGAACCAATTTTCCTGAACCATAGCTAATAACAGTCTCGATTAAGTCACCTGGCAACCACAAAAAATAGGTCCATATTCAATCGCTACGATGACAGACAGACAATTTTACTGGAAAATAAGTACAATATATTTTTACCCCACTAGCTCAGAAAAGTTCCGTTTATAGCGCCAAATCTGAGTGGTAAAGTCAATTTTCCCAGCAGGTGTGGAAAACTAATTTGAGGTTTTTCTAATTTTTAATATCAGTACATGTTTTAGGTGTATTTCGTAGCTTCATTTTCACTAGTTATAATGAAAAATTCATCTGATTTTGTTAATTTTTTTAAACTTGTGAAAGGTTGTGTGTTACCCAACACGGCAGCAAAATTACATGGTTTCTCGTGACTTGAAAGGTTCATTACGCTTAGGAATTTATATTTGAACCACTCGCTCTTCTCGGGGTTTAATTTTAGATTCATTCGCTTATTCGGCTTTCAACTCAATCACTCGCGTCAAATAACAACTTTGCCGCCTTGCATAACAAATATTTTTTGTCCAACATTATCACAGTTGAGGAAGTAACTCTACGTTCTAATAATATTTTTCGTAAATGTAGTTTAAAAACGCTAACCCAGCAATTTCCCGCGTAATAACTATTAAAATTCCACGGATGTGAGCATAAGGAAACTAATTGGGTCGAGCATGCATATGCATGCATGTGATCTTGCATGCAGCATGCATTACGCGGGTTTAGACGTCTCCTTGTTTATCGTGGAAGTAAACTTGCATATTTTAAGTAGGATGTGCTTGTAGAATTAGTAAATACTGGCCTATACCTGCGGCTCCACCTACATAAGATTCTGAAACTTATAAAATGCCGTTTACAAGTTTCCGTGGGTCATGAGACACTTACAAGCCACGCTCGTAAACATTTAGTCTGGACTAAAAGCAAGCGTACGATCAGTTGAATTACCCCATAAAATTACCCCATATCGTAGAGTTGATGACACATGAGCATGATAGGCAGATAAAACGGCTGCTTTGTTTAACACTAGAAGGTACCCGCAACTTCGTTTGCGGATGAGAATAAGTCATAACCCCTCTTCTTTTCGATATTGTAGTCGGGTAAAAAGTATCCTATAACTATCTGTGGATGCCCAGCTACCAGTGTACCAAAAATAGTTGAAATCTGTTTAGCCGTTTTGACGTGATAAAGCCACAACGACTCATACAAACATGCAATTAATAAAAAATAGATTAAAAAAATGAGATTTTGGTCTGACTACGCTGAAGCAAAAAGAGGGTTGTGATTTTTTGTTCCACAAAAAAATAATCATTAAAAGGTGCCTTTCTATTTATTCCATAAAAATATTAACGAGAACTCGTGTAACCAGTAGCATTAGAATAAGTGGTATTAATAGAAAAACCTACACAAAAACCAATATGCAGTAATCACAGTGAATATACGCCCACCGACGCAAGATTTTGGTCTGGAATTAAAAATCAGAGGACAGTATTTTCAAGTACCTAATTTCCATCGAAATAACGTTTGCACATTTATTTCCTAATTTTTTTTAACAAACTACATGCAATATAAGTAATGCGTTCAGAAATAAATTCCATATATTACATTCAGTACAACATAAATTCACGCCTGAAAAGTAAAAACTGAACGCGAACACGAAAAAGTTTACATTCCAAACGCTGGCTGCGAATAAAAAACAAACAGTTACATTCAAATTCAAATTTCGAAGCGAATTCGCCATTAGGCTTCGGCAAACTTTTCTTTGTCATATAACGGGGGAAAATTGACTTTGAATCGACACAGTAAGGTTTTTGCTGTATTGAGAAATAAATTGGTATTTTCGACAATATCGGCAATTTGCGTCAAGCTGTAATACGTTTTCGTCCGTTGTAATATTGTCTTTAACAATGGACTGACGAATCAAATCAGCTCCTTTTATGAACTGTTAAAACACTCAGAGTTAAACGTACAGAAAATTAGAGTAATATCGTTATAGTGATTGTACTAATCATCGATAATGCAACATAATAGTTTAATAACCAATTCGTGTCTCTCGTTATTGATGAATATTGATTCAGAACAATAGATTGAAGAAAGAATGATTCAAAAGAAGAAAATGAGATAATATACGCGATATAATCCGTTAAATTGTTTTATTTCAATGAGTAATAATCGCGGAAACAGAAGAAAATATTATATATTTGGAAATTTAGATGTAACGTAATGTACAAATAACAAGATTTGATGCACCTCCGCAGTGCGTCCCACCTCTAACTGGCCACGGATGGCATTCCCGTTAGTGGGTTTGCGCTCTCCCACTGAATCTGAATGGGGCGGTATTCTTGGAGATCTTGTTGAGGCCCACTCCCACGTAACCTCACGTGTATATATTTTTTTTTCACTACTTAAATTGTAAAGTAAATGATAGTGTATTTAGATGAATTTGGGTTTATTTTCGTTTTTTCGTGCACAAATGCGTTATGTAAACGTACCTCTGAACAATAGAATTTTATTTTAAGGTATAGGTAGTCGTGAGGTTTTCGTAAGCCCCCCTTTGGAGCCTCGCGTGAGTTTTGGATGATCCCTTACGGGTTAAAGAGTAAGGAGGCCTAATCAGACCTACCCAGTTAAAATAAGGTTCAAATATAAAGCTTTAATGCTGATTCCCTCACGCTTTACATTGTGCTATTTTTTCATACTCTATCTTTACATTCATTTGGCGAATAAACCGCTTTTTCGCATAAAAATAACAATGTAGAGTAAATGGCATTAGCATTTTGCGACTCGACGTGTGAAATATTGAAACGCCTCTAAAAGGTACGCTCCGTGTGGGGCCGGAGTATCTATCTCCATATATAGTTATGTGTATTAAAAAAAAACATACTTTTTGTTTTTTATCTTCCATTATATTATAATTTTAATATTATTTATTTATTTATCACATTTCAGCACTAATCCTTACAGGGCGATCCCAATTCTATAGTGCCTACGCCATGCAACTTGCTCAATTACTTATTTCTATTACAAAAAATATATAAACAAACATTAGAAATTCGGACATTGAAAAAAAATTATAAGTTTTGATATGATTTCTTGGAGAACTACGCTTAGAGTTTATACTTTAACCAAATAGGTGGGCATTGTAGGGGGCAAACGAGCAGACGGGTCGCCTGATGGTAAGCGATCACCGTCGCCCATAGACACCTGCAACACCAGAGGAGTCACTCGTGCGTTGCCGGCCTTACAGGTGGGAGTACGCTCTTTTCTTGAAGGTTTGAAATATTTAATATGGGCTATAATTATATTTAAGAATTATTACAAAAAAATCCTTACTGTTAAGTTTGTTTCGGCTTTCTTCTCAACAGTGGTCTCTGCTTGGGTCTCTCAAACTTGTAAAAGTGTCCTTGCGGCTAACTTACAGAATAAAGAGAATTTATTTTAAGCCTCATTCTAAACTTCGCGAAATTGTTTCAGTCTGTTTGTAAGATTGTAGTCATTGACTATTGATCATTTGATATAACAATCAGCGTTATGTGGGATTCATAAAGTGTATAAAACATACCTACACTAAGAATGTGCAGTTAATTTGTTATCTTTTTTATGGCATTTATTTATAGTAATTATGATTAAATAACAGTACGGAACACTCGTTGCGCGGGTCTAAATAACACTTGAGCTATTAAAGTAGCGACCACATTGCTGCTCAAAATACTTTGACGCACCGACGTGACAATGTTTTACGCATACCTTCCAAACTGTTCGTTTGTACTTCGTACACTTTTTGTCTAAAAATAATAATGTAGAGTAAATGGCATTAGCATTTTGCGACTCGAAGTGTGAAATATTGAAATGCCTCCAAAAGGTGCGCTCCGCGCCGGGCCGGTGTGTTTCTACCATAAAAGCATTTTACGAAAAATGCACTCCAAAAATAGTAGGGTAATTTTTCTGCACTTTGTTTTTGGGACACGGCCAAGATACCTGGCATGTTATAACTCGTATGTTTAGCGTATTTTGTAAAATGCGGTTTTATCGGCAAACAAACCTATTAATATTAGATACATTAAACTAGGACACCGCCACTTTTTTTCACTTGTATAGTTTTTCAATTCTTTCTTTATTTTACTGTAACTGCCTAATTTTTAAGGTATCAATGTATCAAATTTGGTTGTAATTTAGTCAGTTATTTTATATGTATCCGGTATTCATATATATTCTCAAGGACGTCCACTGCTGGACAAAGGCCTTCCAAGGATCCCCATAACGGTTTCCCCCAATCTTCATTAGATTATCGGTTCATCTTGTTTGAGGCCTTCCCACGCTGCGTCATCCTGAACGCGGTATCCGGTAATCACTCACTCACTCAATCATTGGCCTTTTCTTCTTTATCAGATGATTTATACACCGTTCTTGTGGCAGTGTATATCCGATAACAGTCTTGTAATAGTAGATACATGTCACTCAAGTTTTTTTTGGAGGTCCCGAGAAAGCCTCGTTGGAACAATGGGCTAAAATTTTGGGTGAATAAATCGCTTTTGCGGTATTAATAACAATGTAAAGTAAATGGTATTAACATTTTTCGAGTCGACGTGTGAAATATTGAAACCCATCTAAGGACCTTGTGACGACAACGCGCGAGCGGCGACGCGGCTAGCAAATTCTTGATACATTGCGTGTTATGCTAGCTGGCTGCTGTGCGGTGAGCATCTCCACTGCGCAATGAACAGAGAATTCGTTCGCTGTGCCGCTAGTCGCGCACTGTCGTGGTGGTGGTAAAAGGTGCTCTCCGCGCGGGGCTGATACGTTTCCACGTTAAAAGTATTTTACGTAAATTGCACGCCAAAATAGTGTGGTAGTATTTCTGCATTTTGTTTCTGAATCGCAGCCAAGTATTGCATGCAGTTATTCGAAAATGCTACTATTCTTATTAGCAAACATGGTCGAATTTACTAGTATATTTAGGATTAAAAAGCAAGTTTTTTGCTTCACCTTGCGTTGCGACCTTCAAGCCTTCACGAAAAAAGGGTACCTGTAAGGCCCCCAACGCACTTGTGACTCCTCTGGTATTGCAGGTGTCTATGGGCAACGGTAATCGCTTACCATCAGACGATGCATCTGCTCATTTGCCCCCAAAAAAATAAAAAATGCGATTATCACTCATTTAATAAACAAATTTCTGTCAAAAAATTTCATTTTTGTGACAAGCTTTTATTGCCGACTGTACTTTTCTTTGAACATATATCAATTACTCACCGAGACGATTCTAAAAAACCCAAACTCGGTAGGATTGCATTATTTTATTACAGAGTTCAGCTCGATAGTATCAAATTATTATATTGTCACCGAACTTACATTACTATGCCAAATCTTGGTCTTCTCTTGGATGACAAATTACGCTTCGAGCAGCATGTGCTGGACACTGTTAAGAACTGTTTTTACCGACTAAGGGTGTTATACCAGCTTCGAAGCTATCTTAGCATTGACCTCAGAATACAGCTTTGCGACTCCTTGATCTTGTCTAAGCTTAACTATGTTGAAACTGTGATCAACGGGTGTCTACTAGCTCGCTCGAAAGCTCTTATTCAACGTGTTCAAAACGCTTGTGCTCGTTTCTGCTTCCCCATTCCGCCTAGAACACATGTAATCCCCTTTTTTAATACTAGCAATTTGCTAAAGATGGAGGCACGACGCTCGTTACATTTCGTCCCTTTGCTTTTCGGTGTAGTGCACACTCAACAACCCAAATACATTTTTGAAAAGTTAGGTTTCTCAACGCGTCCGACTAGAGAGGCCATCCGCCTCATTTGCTCTCGGCCTGGAAAAACCGCTGCGTTTCGAGGCAGTTTTCGCTATTCTGCCACGAAATGCTGGAACTATATCCCACCTCCTATTAGAAATTCCCAAACTTTGAGCACTTTTAAAATAAAATATCGGCAATACCTTATAAATGCCCAACGTTCCAGCTAATAAATTCTTATATTTAAGTATTTAACATCTCCTAACCTTTATATATCGCTCATTCCCACACTGCCCTATCTGACATCCTATATCTATATATTCGACTATTAATGCTTATATATACTTTAATAAAATACATATACTACTATTATATATATATATAATATAATAGAAGAAAATATATATATATATATATATATTTATTTATTTTCTTCTTTACCATAGTCGGGTAAAAGTATCCTATAACAATCTGGAGACACCCCGCTGCCCGTGTATCAAAAATAGTTGAAATTCGTTTAGCCGATTTGGCGTTATGAAGCCACAACGACACATAGAAACATTTCATTTTTACAACTTAATAATAGTAAAGATTATATACATAAAAACCCTTCACTTGGATTTGTCTAGCCTTACACCACACACATACATTATCTTAATAGGTATACATGTAAACATTACGTCAGGACTTCCTGTTGCTGTTTTTACCTACCTACCTCGGGTCCCACGGAAGACCACCGCTGCGATATTACCCCGATGTCGCAGCATCACGCTGAGTGGTGGCCTTTTGTTGCGGACATGGTAGCACCGTGTTGTATACTTATATTAGTCAATTGTTTCTTGTCAATCTAGATTTAAGATAATTTTAATTTAATTATTTCTTTAAGTTTTCTTCATGTAATGGTGTTATCTTTTCGCTGCAATAAATGTGTTTTCTTTCTTTCTTTCTTTAAATCTTAGCTCAATCGAAAAGCGGGAAGTAGATCAAATTTAACTGGCAAGATTTGATTACAGACCGACCGACAGACAACGGGACAGGTGAAACTAAATAAAAGCTTGTAAAAAATTATCCATATAGTATCTTCACTAGTTTAATGCTATAAGTAGAAAGTTAATGAAATCAATTAGGGGTTTTGATCATCATCGTCATCACCATATCGATCCAAGTACGTCCATGAAGCTCGACAAAAGTCTCCCCCAAAAATTTCGAAAACAACCGGTTCGGCGCCGCCCTCACCCAAGGGTTTCCCGCGATCATCACCAGATTATCGGTCCACTTTGTAGGGGACCTTCCGCTGCGTCATCCTGTACGCGGTCGTAACTCGAGAGCTGGCCCTAGCGGCCATCAGTTCTATGAGCAATGTGCCCCGCTTACTGCCTAGAACGTTTAGCAACTCTATGAGCTTCGTCGATGACCTTGTTTCTTATGCGGACCTCCTCATTTCTCATTAGGCCATGCAAGGAGACTCAGTGCATAATACATACCCATATTCAAATTTGTAAGTATGTTTATTAGCTAAGTTTCAATCAAATCAGGTAATGATAAAGTTATTTCCATCCAGACGGCTGCAGCTTAGTGGATATTTAGGGGTCGAAAGACCCTACTAGCTTTTAACTTGTAACTTCTATAAGGTCAGGTTGGGTAAGGGAAAAATAATTTATTTCGTGGGGAAAGAGAATCCATGCATTGGCACAACTCTATTTCCATTGACACATGTGTCAGTTTTCACTATCACATTTACAATGTTGCTCTTACCCCGACTGACCTTACAAATAATAAAGTTATAAACATTCGAATTCTGTACAACGAAGATATTTAAAATAAAACTATAGTAGTAGACTAATTGGAGGTGATTGAAACGAAATATATAAATATATTTGTATGTGTCGTTCTGGCTGCGTAACGTCAAAGCGGATAAACAAATTTCACCTGTTTTTGGTACTCGGGTAGCTAAGCATTCACAGATATTATAGGATAATTTTTACCCGATTACGCTAAAGAAAAAAGGTGATATTGATTATTTTCTCCGCCGCTGACGAAGTTGTATGTAATTAATTGAAGTATAGGTAATTCAATAGGTACTCAAAGAACATGAATAGACAAGCCAGACCGTTTCAACAGTACCGTTTGGCACGAAGCATGGCGGCTAGGGAATTGTCGGCTAATTTATGTGTTCCAAATGGAATTAAGCGGCTTTTGCTGCTATTAATTCTGGAACAGTCACGAACATTTCGATACAAATACGGTTAATTGTAGCATGGAGATCTACCGGGAATAAGTCAATGTAATAGTCATCCATGGAGGTCGGAATTCTCGTGGCACTTTCATCTGTCATTAGTGAGTTCTCAGTTATCGAGGATATACACAATATATTTATAAATTACAATACAGAACAGATATTTTAAAAGAAAATTCAAAGTACAGTTAAACAACTAGCAGTCTTCGCTAAATAGTCATTACCTTTCTGATTTCGAGGCATTGATAATTTAATTCCTAAAAACGAGGAGGTTCTATACTCGAAAGTTTGTATTTTTAAGTTAATTATCGAAGAAAATTGCAACAAAAATGGCTAATGATTGACATAGAGACATAATGTCTGTAAATCTACTAATGAAAAGTCATTAGATTAATTGCCAGTGCTGACATGAGCACATGACACGATCAGTTCCTAATAAGTACTATATTTTGAAGTTTAATGTATCGATATGGATATTGAAAGTCGATAAGTAAAAACGCACTGATGACAGATGAAAGTGCCACGAGAATTCCGGCTTCTGGCCATCAATAACTGCAGAATTAACACTTTCGCAACTGACTTTTCGTAGCGCTACGCTCGAAGCCAATAACAAAGGAAAAACCGTATGTAGCGAAAATTTGCTACGAACAGAGCACCCACCGAGCGGGCTTGCGGTCACGAACTTGTTAAAACACTTTTCAAGACCGTGAACCCGCTGCATACGCACTTTCCCATGTTATCAGCTACGTGCATAGCCCTAAGAAATCCTTGGTCGTGAATGTGTTAAACAAGGCATTTAAGTCCAACAATTTAGTTAAACATAACAATTTTGAGTCTCACATTGAAAAAAAAAATCGGCCAAGAGCATGTCAGAGCATGCTCAGTGTAGGGTTTCTTAGCCGTTACTACAAAAAAATGGACTGCAGATGAAAAAAATATAATGTGGAAACTATAAGGGGTCCGTTTTTGCCATTTTGACTACGGAACCCTAAAAATCACGTTATTTTTGAAGACCCAACGCATCTTGAAAAAAAACTTGAATTGGAGCCTAAGAATATTTTCGATAACGTTTCTCTTTCAGAAAAAAAAAACTTTAGATTTTATCACTTTAGGAGCTGCGATGTGACAGATATGATAAATATGTAATAAGTAATTAATTTACCTGTTTTATACATATTATATTAAGTTAAATAAGTTTCTCGGTGCATTGGTTCTACTGTAATGCCGTGTAAACATTATTGTAAATAAATAAATAAATAAATAAATATGTATACAGATTATAAATGCTAACATAGGCCCCTCCAAAGAATCTCCACTACGACCGATCGTCCGACTCTTTACGATTGTCCACTCTCCAACTTGTTGGGGGCCTCCTATGAATAAAAACTTTTTTACCACAACTGCCAGTGGTTCTAGGAGACACATAAATATTACACGTTTTACGTACTTTTAGTACTTAAAAATGAAATAGCTTGAAGATATTTTCGAAAACACAAGTGATACGAACTATTTGCAGGTCACTGAAACGAATTTTTTGGATTTTATGTTTGCTTGTATTAATAAAGTAAAGTAATTTATAAAGTTGTTAAAATGAAATGTCCGTACGTAGAAAATGATAAAAAAAAGATTGTTGCGGACTTATTTGGAGGTTGCTGAAACGAAAATAAAAGTATTTTTTTTATTTTTTGTTCGTTTGTATGTGTCGTTGTGGCTTCATTACGTCAAATCGCCTGCACGAATTTCAACTATTTTAGTACCAAGATAGCTTGGGCATTCATAGATGGTAAAAGGATACTTTTTACTCGACTACCCTGAAGAAAAAAGAGGATTATGTTTTTTTCTTCTCCGCTGACGAAGTTGCGGTCACCTTCTAGTTATCACATATTAATATTACAGTATTTTTATTAATGTTTTACAGTGCCTTGTCGGGGATAAAAAATGCTTTTGGTCGTAAGTGGAGCGCACTAGACTCCATGTATCAGCAGTATTACGTTAAACATTTTCCATTTTTTCGCATTGTCGACGTTTTGCCGGGTTTTCATTGTTCGCCCTAGTTTTTAGGGTTCCGTTTTGAATTAGAATGGGCCGTTTTGTTGTATTAGATGGCATATAAAAACAAAAACCTAAAAAATACTGAAGTTTGCTTTTAATTGACATTTCATAAAATTTTCTTCTGTTTCCGCGATTATTACTCATTGAAATAAAACAATTTAACGGATTATATCGCGTATATTATCCCCGACAAGGCACCTCCTCCCGTGACCATGGAAAGCTGGAAAGCTTCCGAAACGTCGGGAACTAAAATGAGATAATATACGCGATATAATCCGTTAAATTGTTTTATTTCAATTTCATGTGTCAAATGTCTGTTTGTAGCATTATACATTTAATGTTATGTAATCAGACGCGTCCTAGCCTCAGCTCCGTCTAGTACTGCTAATAACACTGGACTAGAAGATGCAACTTCGTCAGCGGAGGAAAAAAAATCATAACCCTCTTTATTCTTCAGCGTAGTCGAGTGAAAAGTATCCTATAACCAACTGTGAAAAAAAAATGATTGATTATTTAGTTTGTTTCGGCTTTCTTTCAGATTGAGTCATATTTGTAAAAGTGCCCTTGCGACCTACTTAAATAATAAATATATACGACCTACTTATATAGTATTAGTTGGTTTGTCTATGTTCTTTAATGAATACTTTTTTCTCTCTCATTTGCTTAAAGGTTAACTGGAAGAAATCCCTCACAGGGATAAGTTCGCCTTTGACAAATCTGTGTTTTGTAAATACCTATTTTTTGTATTCGTTTATGTGCAATAAAGTGATTACGTACATACACACATACATTATTAAATTTTTAGTCCTTTAACTATCTGTGATTACCCAGCTACCCGTGTACCAAAATAGTTTAAATCCGTTCAGCCATTATGTCGTGATGAAGCCACAACGACACATACAAACATTAAAAAAAATCGCGTCAATGACCTTTAAATAGTTCGTACCACTTATTTTTATGAAAATATCTTCAATGTACAGACATTTCATTTTTATAACTTTATAATTGTTCGAGCCTCTTTGGCTCTTGACAGTGATTAGCTGATTTCAGAAGAGACGAGGAAAATGACTAGAAGTCACATTTCATGAAAAATACATTCGTTTTATTATAATTTATTTTAAATGTAATTTCTTGCATTATTAATGTAAATAAACATATTGTACCTTATTTTGAAAGTTAACATTATCATTCCGGCAAGGATAAATTCTGGCGGAAACAATAACATACCTACATGTTATATTTGTCTATATATCCATACTAATATTATAAATGCGAAAGTGTGTCTGTCTGTCTGTCTGTCTGTCTGTTACCTCTTCACGCTTAAACCGCTGAACCGATTTGGATGAAATTTGGTATGGAGATAGTTTGAGTCCCTTGAAGAAATAGGCTACTTTTTATCCCGGAAAAATACCCTTATCCGCGATAAACGAATTTAAGGCGGACGAAGTTGCGGGCAGAAGCTAGTATATATATATGTATATAGCTTTCAGTCCTGTGTTTAAACTGCTGATGCGACCTGTTCCGCATAATATATGTTTATTAGGCATTTGTCAACGTCCGCAGAATCCCATGTAATCCACAGTTTACGTAATATGAGCAGTATGTTGAGTCAACATAAACGTTGTTTTTTTTATATATAACCAGACTGAACTGGGTAGGCATGGCTAGGTTAGGTCTCCTTACTTAGTTCGGGCGTCATGGTCGAATGTTCGTAATCCCATGGCGCGCCCATTAACGGTGTAGTTTTAGTGGGTTGGCCCCTCCTTCTGAGGGGAAAGTCCTACATAATCCCCTATCATGGCTTCCGTACAGGACCCGGGCGGTCCAACCACCATCTCTTCAAATGGGGACTAAAAAACTCTCCAGCTTGCGACTGCGGTGCCCAGGACCAAACTCTGCTCCACATAGTCGAAGAATGCCCACTTTACCGTTTCCCTGGTGATTGGATACATAACTTAGTAGAATAGACATCTAAAGAATTACGATTCTAAATGCAGTATAAAAACCAGAAGCCATACGACATGACGATGATGATGATGACGGCTTCTCTAAGTCAGGGGGTATGCGGAACGTATTTCTACTCCGTCAAAAAAAGGGGGTTTCCTTACAAATAAAAGGAGAGGAGAGCTCAAACCCTCAAACAGGAATGACATCCGCGGCCAATTTAATATCCATGAATTTTAATTTTTGCTTTATTAAAAGCTCATGCATGTAACAAACAGTAGACAAAAAATTTTTTCGAATAACTGTAAAAATAACCAAGATATAAGCCATCAAACATTTCATTCTATCTCTTTCTAACAAAACAGAATTTAATATGGAGTTTATATGGCCGAAGTGCACCATGACGTAACAGTGCACGTCGGACCTCTGTGTAGTTTAAAATGCCTAAATCTTGCGTATTGCTTGACCGATTTAAATTAAAATTTCACACATTGAAATCGCTTTTACGGTATTTTGATATTTAGTTAAGCAAATCGATAAAAAAATTCATGCATGTACTCGATTGTAAACGTCACAACAGTGACGACTAATAGAATGGTAAAGTTTTGAAAAAAAAATCTCACAACTTAGTGCTTGATTATTCGGAGAAATAAAGATAAACCAATCCATCAAATTCGTATTCATTCAATCAATCAATTAATCACTGAAGCTTGGCATATCGACGGAACCCTTTACTTTATACATAATTATGTAAATAAATATGCTTTCAGTCCTGTGTTTAAACTGCTGATGTAACGTGATTCGCATAATATACGCTTATTTGGCATTTGTCAACGTCCACAGAATCCCATGTATAATCCAGTACGAATACAATATACAGTTGTATATACTTCGTATAAGGTCATCATGGTTAAAGTTAGTTAGATAAATATTTAGCGGATTATTCATTTCACTAATGAAAGTAACCTTAGACTATATGTAGTTTCTCGGAAAGGTTCTCGAGTGGAGACCGCGTACCGGCAAGTGCAGTAGTTGATACAGTAGGAAATAAAATTTGTCCCAAAAATGGAAATTTTGACAGAAACTTATTATAAAATTATATTTTCTAGGTACTGTTTCTGCGATTATAACTCGTTTAAATAAAACAATTTAAATTTCCGCAACGACGGGAGCTCAAATGAGATAATATACGCGATATAATCCGTTTAAATTGTTTTATTTAAATTATTATTAAATTAATTGGTTTAATACGCTTTTAAATCCTTATTCTTCTTATTATTATTGATTAGTGAGCCCTCTGTATGCCGCTTCGACCAGATTTGAAGTTCAGTACTGACGCCCGTTGAGTCTAGGAATTCCCAGATTCTTCGGGCAGTGAAGTGTTGTATATCTTCCGGGGGCACACTTAGGTAGATAATTCTTTTCCTCATGAGTTAAATAAAAAAAATCCCTACGTCTACACCAAAATGGCAGTTCTCCCTCACTAAATGACACCTGCGGGCCTATGATGGTTGCGTTTACCACGCGATAAATGATATGATAACGCGCCTGTCACTCTCGCACTCACATACGTGTCAGAAGGTGATGGCACTTATATCATTTATTTATCGCGTGACAAACGCAACTATCATAAGCCCGCTGAAGACATACGATACGTTGTTATACTGGCCAAAATATTTATTTTCTATAGGGACCCCATGTCAGCATCCTTTGCTGACATCACATCGTAAATATGGACATTTTGTGTTCATGTCCATGGCCTGATAGTATAATGATATATTTGTGGCGTACCATAAAGTAAAATTATGAGTAGCATAGCGTTGTCTTTTACATCTTCAGGCGACTTTAAAAAGAGGGTTCCAATTTGACTGTAATTTCTGTAGGTATATTTCCTTTTTGTAATTATTATTACACGTTTCTTTGCCAATTTTGAAATGTACGTTTCTGTTAAACAGGTTTAGCTGAAAAAATAATTAAAAAGAACCAGAAGCAAGGATGTCGGCTCACAAAAGCAAAATTATTATTAATGTAGGTACCGGTAAATATATTTTCTTTTTGTTTGATCTCATCACGATTGTGTTTGCCACATTTGATTTTGGAAATTATGTTTCTGTTAAATAGATTTCGCCCAAATAATTATTAAAAAAAAAACAGAAGCGAAAATCTCGGTTCACCATCGCAAAATGTCACCTGACGGCATAATATAACGTCTAATGCTGACATGGGCCTTCCCAAAGAACGCCACCATAACCGGGCTTCTGCCGCGCATCCAGCGGACTCCAGCAACCTTCACCAGGCTATCAGGCCACCTACTCACGCTGCGTCTTCCGGTATACCTGAAGGCATACGATAGGTTAATGTTTAACCCAAATAATTATTCAAAACTAGAAGGCGCCCACGAGTTCGTTCGTGGAGGAGAAAATGTCATTACCCCTATTTCTCCTTAGCGTAGTCGAGTAAAAAATATCCTAGAACCATCCGTGGATTCCTAGCTACACGTGTACTTGGTGAAATCTGGCGTGATGAAGCCACAACGATACCTACAAAACTACAAAAAAAAACAAAAAAAAAAATCTACTCAGTATCCTCCAAATAGTCATTTTTTTTTACAACTTTATAATAGTATAGATTTACAGAACCGAAAATGTTGGTTCAGCAATGCAAAATGACACCCGAAGGCTGATAAGTTAATGTACTGGCCAAGATATTTATTCGGTAAAGAGAACCCATGTTTGCGTCCTATATTAACCACATGCCATAAACAAGGAGATGCGGTCATGTCCATGGCGTCTGATAGCGAACTGGTGTTCTGGCTTGTCGTGAAATTAGATCATGGTTAGGTTAGGGTAGTGTTTTGACCTATTTGACCGACATGAAAAAATGAGGTTTCAAAGCAAATGTAAGTTTTATGTTTGATGACTTCATCCGCGTATAGATGCAATTTAGAGCGTGAATGTAAATGAAATTTGGACGGTTCTTTTATAAAACAAATGTAAATATTCAAGCGAAATTGAACAATTCTATGCTTCGAATCCCTCTAGACACATATAATATTTCAACTTATTTATTTCGTTAGCAGACGTTTCTGCTATCGAAATGAATGAATATTTCACATTTTATATTTTTTAGATCCACCTGTATATAGGTATAAGTATGATTGTATATTTTAACTGTCATATGGTATACGCTTGATTTTATAGTTTTCGATCGAGTAAAAGCGCTAGCTAACTTATTTTATTCTATTTAAACTAATATCGATATGACGACTGGTTTAGCTCAGTGGGCGTAACGTTGCCTGCGAAGCTGAGGTCCTGGGTTCAAATCCCGGTAAGGGCAAATATTTGTGTGATGAACATAAATATTTAATTTTGTTCATGAGTCTTTAATGTTTTCTATGTATATAAGTAATATATCTACTAAATATATCGTCGTCAAGTACCCATAACACAAGCCTTATTGAGCTTACCATGGGACTAGTTCGATTTGTGTAAAATTGCCCCGTAATATTTATATTTTATATTTCTCAAACTAATTTGTAGATTTTGATTTTCAACTATACACTGGGCAGAGATTGACTTGAATAAAAGAGGCAGACTCATGACTGCCATCCCCATTCATAAAAAGGGAATTTACAACTGTCGCCCTAGATTATGTCCTGGTGATTCCAGTCGGGATATTGAGTGGGCGCGTTTCCACTATCGTACAGGGCGAACGATATGAAGTGTTACCAGATTCAAAAGGCTACGGTTTTTTATCTGTTGTAACAAATTATATTTATTAAGAAAAAAATGAGGAAAAATATAAATATTTTAAAATTAATTTACTTTAACCACCTTTTGCCTTGACTATGGTCTACAGACGGTCGAAAAATTAGTTGTACGCTGCACGACTGTGGTCCAGGGGTGTTTTGTAGCAATTACGTACTGATCGCTTTCTTCAGTGCATGCATTCTGGCATGTTACCTTATCCAAAATGTACGAGATAGAAAAGTCCTTCGGATTCGCGTCTGGGGAATTCGAAAGCCATTGTTTGGACGAAATGAAATGTGGAACGCGGTTATTCAGCCATTCTTGGTTCATAAGAGCTTTTTGAGCCAGGGCCGAATCTTGTTGAAATGTCCACGGTCTACTATAAAATGCAGCTTCCAAAACCTTTGATGCGAAATTTCTTTACTGAGAATTTTATCAGATATGGCCAGTGTGAATTTGATAACACTTCATTTTTTTTTTCTTTATATAATTTACCCTGTATATGATTCATACGATATCATTTTATGTTCTATCTCGCACTTGTCCTAACTAAACTGGCCTTACTTGTGGCCTAGCTAGCACTAGCACTACTGGTTCTTCCTGGTTCTTCTGGTTCAAGGCACTGGCCCTACCGCCGACGAGAAAGCGAGCAACTATCGACTATTTTCTCGCCCAACTCGCTCAAGAAACGCACAATAGATGTAGACTCCGTGTCAATAAAAGTGATACATATAAGAGAGAATTCACGCCGGCAGTGTGAACTATTAATATATGTGTCTCATTTACTAACACAGGATCTATATCTTTTGTTCGTTTCTTGGGCGAGAAAATCACCGATAGCTAATCGCTTCCTCGCCCTTGGTGGGACCGGTGCCTTACTGGGAGACTGCTGGTGAACTGGAATATCGATGCCACAACTCACCGCCTTGTAGTCAAAATTTTCAGTAGTGGGTTACGCCCACTTTTTAATTTTTGTTCTAATTTTCATCGGCGTGGCTGTCATCATTAGTAAGGACTGTCAGTCAACTTTCTAAGTCAACTGGTCACAGGGCTCGGAAACCGGTATTCTCTTCATACATAATAACCGGTTTTATTTTCGATCTTTTCGTTCAATTCCGAGATTTTCATATATTTTATTAGCATTCTAAAACTTGAATCGGGTGTTTCCAAAGATTTTTGTATTCTCCTAAATACAGTTTTAAAACATTCCAGAAATTGCGTGTTTTTTAGAAGATTTCTAAATACCGCTTCCGAGACTTGATTGGTCATAGTGAAATTGATATGATCAGTCAGTCAGTCAGTTTAAGTATCTTTAGATTTTGACGTGCCGTCTCATTCTATTGGACCTGCGCGTCCATGATGTCTGCCGAGCAGCGATTTGCGCAGACCCTAATAAAGCCTACAATGGGGGTTTTACTGCCCTCGGCCGGTTTTTACCGGATTCCCTGCTAATAAGCTACAAGCATTTCGTACAGCCTCCGTAAGTGGTCTAGGATAGGAGTAATGTGCGTAAAAAGTTAAGACCTTTTTTCTGCCATGTTTGGTCTACGTTTCTCATTGTGAGCAAAGTTTGTCACCCATAACTTATATACCTACTTATGTATTTATTATGTACTAGCTACTGCCCGCGACTTCGTCCGCCTTAAATGCGTTTATCGCGGATAACGGTATTTTTCCGGGATAAAAAGTAGCGTATGTCCTTCCCCTGGACCCAAACTATCTTCATACTAAATTTCATTCCAATCGTTTCAGCGGTTTAAGCGTGAAGAGGTAACAGACAGACAGACGGACAGACACAGTTTCACATCTATACTATATTAAAAAGTTGTAAAAATGAAATGTCTAAACATTGAGGATATTTTCAAAAAAAATGATTGTAACTGACTATTTGGAGGTCACAAATACGAAAAATATTTTTTTGGATTTTTTGTAGGTTTGTATGTGTCCCCTCTCTTTTTCGACAGCGTAGTCGGGTAAAAAGTATCCCATAACCATCTGTGAATACCCAGCTACCCGTGTACGAAAAATTGTTAAACTCCGTTTAGACGATTTGGCGTGACGAAGCCACAACGACACATACAAAATAATCCAAATATAGTTATTTTCTACTCAGTGTCTTCCAAATAGTCCTATACATTTTTTTTTTGAAAATATCTTCAATGTACAGACATTTCATTTTTACAAGTTTATAATAGTATCGTTGTGTCGGACACATACGAAGTGACTTTGTGGCTTCATCACGCTAAATCGGCTAAACGGATTTCAACAATTTTTGGTACACGGGTAGCTGGGTATCTCCAGATGGTTATAGGATACTTTTTACCCGACTACGCTGCAGAAAAAATGAGAGGTTATAACTTTTTATCCTCCGCGAACGAAGTTGCGGGCGCGCTTTTATGTAGTTCTTAACCCTTTGAGCGACAAAGACGGCAAATCACGTCAACGCAAAATTGTGCCTCAGACGCCACGACGGCATTTTCCGCTATATGGTATCATACAATTGGTTTATTAGTTGGCATGTGGCGCACGGTTTCCGGTGGGCGCTCAAAAGGTTAATAAAAATATACGCCCGTAAGTTTACTCGCTGTACGATCAAGGAATTTAATTTGTGTACCCTTTCGTACCTTGTCATAGCGACATTGATATGGAATCTCTATCGGCTTTCATATTGATTTTGACTTTGGCAAGGTACGAAATTGTATATAAAAAATTAAATGCCTTGATTGTACATACAATGTGGTGGGTATAGTGTTTGCATGTCTGTCTCTTAAGATTGCGCCACGCTCGCTGCATTCTAAATCGCAGACAAACGGCCGTCCGCGGCTCCCACGAAATATATTTTAAGGGGCGTACAGTCGACTACAAAAAGTTCAAATTATTACTTCAATTATATCAATGTCCACTACGTCGTGTCATATCCAAACGAGAGGACTGTAAATCATTATACTATGGCTCGTGTGTCGAACGCAAAGAGTTATCGAGTATAAAAACTAGATGGCGCATTTAAGCTAAACATTTAACGATGTTATACTTTCTTCTGTTTCCGCGATTATTACTCATTGAAATAAAACAATTTTACGGATTATATCGCGTATATTATCTCATTTTAGTTCCCGACGTTTCGGAAGCTAAAATGAGAACAAAAATGAGATAATATACGCGATATAATCCGTTAAATTGTTTTATTTCAATTTAACGATGTTATAATTTAATGAACAAAAAGCAAAAGTAATAGCCCCAATTAGTTCCTAAACAGCTAATCTATACTATTATAAAAATGAGATGTCTTAACATTGAAGACATTAAAAAAACGGTTGTAATGGACTAATTGGAGGTTACTGAATGGGTATTGTTTTTGTGGTATTTTTGTATGTTGATATGTGTCGTTGTGGCTTTATCACGCCAAATCGATTTCGACTATTTTTAGGACATGGGTAGCTGGGTATCCACAGATGATTATAGGATAATTTTTACCCAACTACGCTGAAGGAAAAAAATGTGGTAATGACTTTTTCTCCTCGGCGAACGAAGTCGCGGGCATCTACTTGATGAATAAATGCATTGCATATTCCGTGTTGTTTAAAGTAAATTCTCGACGACTGTACAGTTCCCATCCAGCTCAGAGTTCGGTTTTTCTGCTGTCGCCGTTTCTCGGGGAAATATTCTTATATAGCTAACAATGCTTTATGTAAGAGGAAACTCTAGATTTTTGTATTGTGTCGCATATCGTTTGTGTCTCTACTCTATATTATTTGGGATTGGTACTAGAAGATGCAAATTTGATAAAATGATAGGTGATACAGAGGTATCAAAGAAAACAAGAGCGATTGGCACTCGCGCACTGCGGGTTCCGTACAAATTATACGCTAAAATCGTAAATAGTCCTACTCCTCAGCTAACTGTATGCGGTGTGGGGTCATTTTATATTCGTTACGATATAGACAGACATAAAAAAATATATATTATCAGATTTATTTCGTGGGTTGTGCTGTAAGACTTATACCAAATTTCAAGATTCTAAGACAACTGGACACTTTATATTTTTCATGGACGGCGATTTGTATACAAACACATTAATGACTGTATATTTAGATTGCGTTGACTTAGAAGCTTGATTTTTTTTACGCTTCGAGGGACCACACACATAAGAATTTGATTTTGATTTTAACTTTATATCTTCACGCTTTCATGATAAAAGGGTCTTGACAGACAGACGCACAGACGGGCAACAAAGTGACTATAAGGGTTTCGTTTTTCCTTTTGAAATACGGAACCCCTAAAAAGATAGAAAAAATCTCTTTATTCGCATTTTAGGCTCAATGTGATATTTTTACACACACAGACATACTGATGGACGGACGGACGGACTACAAAGTGATCTTATAAGCAGTGATCGTTATCAACGTGCAATTTTCCTGGCAAAGTGTATGGTTAGCAGGAAAAGCGAATATTCACTTATTTGTTTTCTAGTTTTACACAATTACTTTTTTACATGGGATTACATCTCTAGATAATAAATCTACACTGTACAAAACCTTTTCCGCCCTAAATATTTTTAAAACAATATACGTCAAAATGACATCGGGCGTCAATAAAAGTTGCGTTCAATATTTAAACAGCTTAAATTACCTTCCCGTGACTTCTGTCAACGTCGAAAGGTCATTTAGTTATTTAAAATGGTTTGTTCCAATCGTCGTGAACAACTGACGGCAAAATCTGTTCAACAAAGTTTAGTAGTTTATTCAGCATAATTGCAGAAGTGATAGCAAATATGTATATAAATGTTATGACTTGTGAAATATAATAATATTTAAAATACTTGAGTATTTGTTTTTTTGTCAACCATACTTTGCCACCAATTCAGCACGTTGATAACGATCACTGCTTATAAGTATTCCGTTTTTACTTTTTGAGATACGGAACCCTAAAAACATGCTGCGCCGATCCCAAATTAGGCAAGACAATGTTAAAGGTGCAACTTTGTCGTGGAGGAAAAACATCTCTTTTTTTTGCTTGAGCGGAGTAGAATGAAAGTATCAGAGCTAAAGTTAAAGTTCACAAACTAATAAACTGGGTGAATTATCCCGCACAATACGTAAATTATTGTGATATAAATTAATCCGACCTCAGACGACTAAACTATGAGATTTTATGGAGTTCCTAACTGTAGTCCGTTTGCTAATTATTTTAATATTGCGGTTTTGCAGAACAGAGAAGGCGTTTGAGACGACCACATATTTAATTTCACTCTTGAAGCGGGGTTTCCATACACACGTTTTATAGAGTAAAATTGAATATGTAAATTAAATATTAACTTTTTTTTAAATATGTATTAGCACTGTCTCCAAATTAAATTCCTCACACATTATCAATTAAAAAATAATAGCTAAGTTTTGTTATAGAGTAGAAGATGCCCGCAAGATTTGGCGTGATGAAGCAGCTGCGACATACACAAAAATTAAAAAAACCGGCCAAGAGCATGTCGGCCCATGCTCAATGTAGAGTTCCGTAGCCGTTTATACAAAAAAATGCACTACGGATGAAAAAAATACGATATGAAAAAAAAAAACACTAACAAAAGAGCGTATTTCCCTGGCACTTACTTCCTTTTGCTAAGAAGCGCAGTGTTTTGAGAATAACTTAAAAACGGTATGTCCGATCATGTTGAAAACAATTTTCGTTGGAAGTATTTATTAATTTTTATATTTGTAAATTTTTTCATATTTTTTGAATTTACCGTTTAGAAAATAGAGGGGGGGGGGGGGGGCACAATTATTGCTACTTTCGGAGCGAATATTTCCGAAAATATTCACTGAATCAATTTTATTTTTGAAGCCTCAAAATATTTTTAGAAGAACTATCGAATGATATGCCACACATTGATATTTGCTGGAAAAAAAAACAGTTTCGGTTACATATATGGAGTGCCCCCCTTAGAAATATATATATCTTTTATTTAACTATCAAACTAAGTAGCGGCTTACACAAGAGACCTATGTTCCAAATTTCATCAATATACATCTTATAGTTTTTGAGTAAAATGCCTGTGACATACGGACGGACGGACGGACGGATATACGAAACTATAAGGATTCCGTTTTTGCCATTTTGGCTACGGAACCCTAAAAATAAAAAACGTATAGCGACTCTACAGCTCTGAGTACAGCTCAACTTTCCCGCTAATTGCCACTCCGGTTGTTTTGACATTTTATCTACAATCCAGTCGACAAGGCGACAATGATGGCGGTACTCTAACCATAATGTTCAGGTACAACGCGCAGACAATGGCTTAAAATTAACTTTACATTGTTATCGAGATCACTTTTTAGTGATAAGACCGAATGTTGTCTTCCGATTGTCATCTTTACCCGACTTCAAGAAAGCGGGAGTATTTCAAGTTATTCACATGCTTTGTAGTTTCGGCTCGTGTGTCTGAGGGTATATCACAGTATCTCAAAACCAAAAAAAAAAAAACATAAGTAATGAAACTGAAATTTCGTTCTTCTCTATACGACGCATGCTAATGAAATTATGTAAAAAATATCAAACGGAATAGTATTTTTTTTTGACCTCCATTATAATTATGATTGTCATCTTTTTTACCCGACTTCAAGAAAGCGGGAGGTTATCAAGGTTTTCGCATGCTTTGTAGTTCTGTAATGTGTGTCTGAGTGTATGTCACAGTATCTAAAAATTTAAAAAAATGTGTAAGGTCCGGTGGGGTAAGGGAAACACCGGGGTAAGAAAAACGTTGTAAACGTGATACTGAAAACAGACATAAGTGGGGGCGCATAACGTCACGCCGTGCGAAAAACGGTCGCACGGCGTGACCTCACGGGGAACTTTGGCCTATATCCACATCATTTTTTGTATAATTGACAAAAGAAAAAAAAAATATCCAATATTTTTTGATAATATAACTTACGAACTAATTATATTTTTTTAGGACACAAGCCTATATATAGAAGAATGTTATAATCAGTTGTTTCTTAAAATCATCATCAACAGTAAAATCTCATAAGTCACACGAAAACTTACATAAATTTAATATCCCCGCAAATGAGATACACTACCGACCCTCATAACTTCCAACCACCAATATTTCAGCCAAAAACCTATAGATATTAAATAATTCAATATTATATGAAAAATGATCTTTTCCAGCTTATCTGTGGAGCGTTTCAGAAATTATTAGGAAACCGCTGAATTATGTTCGACTGATGATAAATTACTAACTTCCCTCCCTCGGAAAGTAAACCTTATATTACATGACTTGTGAGTTTTTTTTCGTGAGGTTCGCTCTGCAAATTTCGATATTGGGTTGTAAAATGGACGGATTTGCTCTGAAAGCGAAGGGGGTGGAAAATTGTCGTGCCGAATCGACTTTTGATTTCGAAGGGTTATAAGGAAAACGAATTGTGATTTTAAGAGGCTGTTTTTGTTATTTTCATTGACTTATTGGCGTACCAGGTACCGACTACCTTTTAAAATAAATATCTAACTTTTTATATAAATCTGGTGACCTGAAATACAGGTTTCCCCTAGTTCAGGCACCAGACTCCACCGCATCAAGTTTTGTATACGCCTCTCCTATTTGTAATAAATGTTTTTAACAAACTGTATATTTATACTTTGTGGTGGAGTGAATAAATGATTTATTATTAATATATATATATATATATTTTAATTCCGTGAAATAATTCAATATTTTGTAAGTATACGTTTGGCTCAATGAGATGCTTAACTGCTTACTAATCTGGCGGTCCCGGGTTCGAATCCCGGCCAGAGCAAGTGTTTGTGTGATGAGCACGAATGTTTGTTCCTGGGTCTTGGATGTTTTCTATGTATTTAAGTATACTAATTTATCTATATATTATGTATATCGTCACCTAGTACCCATAGTACCAGCCTTGCTTAGTCTGGGACTAGGTCGATTTGTGTAAGCTTGTCCCTGTATGATTTATTTATTATTTATACACTTAAGTGCAAAAACACATTGAATACGGTTCGCCCCGTAGACTTTACCGATGTTTAATTCAATTAAAGCATGGCCGAAATCGTAAGCACTCCCGTCTGGCAACTAAAAAAAACCTTGGTGAATTGCGTTATATCCATACTAGGAGACGCCCACAGCTTCGTTCGCCGAGGAGAAAAAGTTATAACCCCTGTGTTTGAGAGCGTAGTTGGGTAAAAAGTAACCAATAAATAGCTGTGGATACCCAGCTACCCGTGTACCAAAATTAGTTGAAAACTATTTAGCCGATTTGGCGTGATGAAGCCACAACGACACATAAAAACAATCAAAAAATCCAAAATCTAAAATTTTCGAAATTATGAAAGTAACTTCACAGTTCTGCACTAGGCGGCGCTAAACGGCAAAGATCAGAAACAAATGAAAACGGCTAAAGAGTCAGATGCACCATACAGAGATCCATAAGCAAGAACAGATGACAAAATTCGTCGACAACTGGTATTGACGATTAGCTCAGTTGGTTAGAGCGTGCTGCCCCGGTCCGGCTCAAGGCACTGCTTCAAGTCCAGTATCGTCGAATAAATTTTTCATTTGTTTCTGTATTTGTTTATAATAAAATTTTCGATTTAGTGAGCTCCACATAGTCCGTAACAATCATGCTTTTGAAAATATCTTCGATATAAAATGTATTCTAATGTACAGTCATTTAATTTTTACAACTTTATAAAAGTATAGTTGTCAGTACGTTTGTCAGAAACAGATAAGAATGAAACATGATTAAGGAAACTTTCAGTGTCCAACACGCACTTATCTGATTTTTTCATTAAAGTCTTACACACCATTACTTCAAGCCTCATCAATCCCTAGAACGTAAAGTGACGTTTTCCGCCCGCTAAGCGACTTACAGCTACCCTCATCTGCCGGCAATCTTATTTATTTCTCGTCTCTTATATGGCTTCGCTGCAATGTTAATAGAAAGGCACGCTAGTTAAAAATTCAATTAAGTTAATTTTTGACCTTAAAAGCTAGAGGTTAGAAATCAAAATAAACTGATCAGTAATACACGTTTATATCAAACTAAAGAATACCCGCAACTTTGTTCGCGGAGGAATTAAAGTCATAACTCTCTTGAAGTCACTGAATCGAAAGATATCCATACTTAATATTATAAAAACTACACACATTTACATTTGTAATCATATTACTTACATAAGTTACAATTTAACCCTGCGCGTAACCACGAGACAAGACAGTAACATTAGCAAACATAACGTGAAATCCATTTCCTTTAATTCGCTTCCCTGTAATTACCAATAAACCTAATTATAACAATGGCATGTATGTATGTACTCGTATTACACGCTATCATGTAACTCATACGACGATATAGTTAGATACTAGTGACTTCCCGCGGATTCTCATGTATAAGATCCATTTACAGAGACGACCGGTTTGGCTCAGCGGGAGTAACGTTGCCTGCGAAGCTGGAGGTCCTGGGTTCGAATCCCAGTAAGGGTAAATATTTGTGTGATGAGCATAAATACTTGTTCCTGAGTCTTGGATGTTTTCTATGTATATAAGTAAATAAATCTATTAAATATATCGTCGTCTAGCACCTATAACACAAGCCTTATTGTGCTTACCTTAAATTATATTTGTATGTCGTTGACCAACAGAATACTTTGCTGATGTACCTTTAGACCTTGTACGACATGTTTTGTAGTATTCTAGCAAATAAAACATTTCTATTCTATTCTATTCTATTCTATTCTACTATGGGACTAGTTTGATTTGTGTAAAATTGTCCTGTAATATTTATTTATTTATTTTTTATTTTATTTCGCGATAATCGTTATAACGTTCGAGGCTGAACAACTTATAAAGTACTAATTTCTACAAGCTAATAAAAACTTATTAGAATACTAGCTTCCGCCCGAGACTTCGTCCGCCTTAAATTCCTTTATAGCGTATAAAAGTATTTTTCCGGGATAAAAAGTAGCCTTGTCCTTCCCCGGGATTCAAACTATCTACTTATCAAATTTCATCTCGGTTCAGCGGCTTTAAGCGTGAAGAGGTAACAGACAGACAAACTTTCGCATTTATAATATTAGAACAGACTAGAAGGCCCGCAACTTCATTCGCGGAGGAGAAAAAGTCATAACCCCTCTTTTTTCGACATCGTAGTCGGGCAAAAAGTGTCATGAACCTAAACTATTGTAACGGATTATTTGGAGGACACTGAATCGATTTATTTTATTTTATTATGTTTTGTTTGATTGTATGTGTCGTGATGGCTTCATCACGCCAAATCGGCTGAACTTATTTAAACTGGTTTTGGTAAACGGGTATCTGGGTCTCTCCTTGTCTTCAGCGTAGCCGGGTAAAAAGTAGCCTATTACCATCTGTACATCATACCCGTGTACCAGAAATAGTTGAAATCTATTTAGCCGTCTTGGCGTGATGAAGCCAAAACTATACATACAAACAATAAAAAAAAATATATCCTTAATGTACAGACAACCATTATAACAATTTTAAAATAGTATAGATTATGTCTCAATGAATGTAACGTAACACACACGACAACGCTTCATCCGGGGTCGCCGTGCCACTTACGCGCAGGCGCCAATCTACTTGGTTACAGGAAACTGATACATGACATGTATGTAATGATGTAATTCATTCAATTAATCTCTACGATTATAAAGTTGTAAAAATGTCATGTTTGCACATTGAAGATATTTTCAAATAAACGAGTTGACAAAAGGCAATATACAGCACAGTCACAATATTAATTTGTACCTGACTGTCACAACTCAACCTAACGGACTTTAATCGCGTATAAATATGAGTTATTTAATTACCTTTCGTTGATAATAAGGAACAGATGAAAATTTTCAAAAATCTTGAAATTTTGTTTATAGGTAGGAATAAGCCTCCTACTTGTTAGAAAAAGATTACAGATTTTTCTAAAAACATAAAAAGATGAAAACGTGTTGGTGGGCCATTATACCTTCCTTATACGATACGGCAAATGCAGCATTGAAATTTTCGATTAAAATTTAAAGCCGTAAACGCACTGTTATTCCACCTATTCATCTTTTTACTTTATTCTAAGCCACAAAAAAATCTGTATTTTTTTTCTGACAATAGAAAGTAAGAAAGAAAATACATTTATTCGAGGGCATATTTATACAGCAATACAAAAAATAAATTACTAAACTAAGTTTGCCCCGAAATGGTCCCACCTCAGCATAACGCTGGCTCTAAAGCCAGAGCTGATCTTCCGGTGATACTATAGGTGGCGCCACGGAAAACTGTACGCACGAAAACATTTTTGTGAACGCAGCGTTAAGCAAGCTGTCAGGAATTTCGATTGTCAAAAGCTGTCAAGTGGAATTGGAATGGAAAATCAAAATGGATAACAGAATTTTCAGTTATACACATTCTCATCTATGAACAGAATGCATCGTACGTACAGCTCAGATTAATAATTATAAACAAGAAAAACAAGTACAAATAAGAAAAACGATTAAATAAAATAAAACCCAGTGGAACGAAGCATAAATTTTGAACAGCACAAAGTGGAAATTATTCGGACGGTGAGCGAACCGAACATAAATATAAATCAATATTAGCAATAAAACAAGACAACCAAACACAAGTGGGACATAAAACACAGGTGACAATAAAATTTTAATTGTAAAAACAAAAGATAAAAGATAAAAAATACATTAATAAAAACAGCTCGTGTCTAGCCTCAAAGTTTCCTGTTTTTGTTGTTGATCTAACATAAATTTATTTAGTTTAATTTTAAAAGTTGTGAAATGTTTTAGGTTCCTAATTGGCGGTGGAATATTATTCCAACACTTAGTTGCGACGTAACGGAAACTTCCTTTGAAGGCAGCTGAGGCCTGTTGTGGAGTCATGAGTTGCTGCAAGCTACACTGGCGAGCTCCACGCGACCTGTGGGTGGAGATCCATGACAACTTTTCATAAAGATATAATGGCGCTTAGTGCTGTATTACTCCGAAGAGTAAACATGCCTTATGGAGTTTGTGGCGGTGTTGCATTTTGAGGATGTTGTGTTCATTTAGAAATGGAGTCACATGGGCTCTCAGTGGGATGTTGAAACAGTAACGAGAACAAGCATTTTGAACACGTTGGATGAGCCTATTTGTTTTGGCAAGAAGACGTGAACCAAACACTGTATCCATATAATTTAATTTTGATAAAATAAGCGACTCAACCAGTTGGAGCCGTAATGTTTCACTTATAAAAGGCCTAATTTTATATAGCACTTTAAGCTTATAGAAGCAACTTCTAACCGAGTTTGCAACATGCCTCTCATATCGCAGGTTGCAGTCCATTATCAGACCTAAGTTTCGTGCTTCATATACCCGCTCTATAGTTTCATCCATCAGCTTTATATCAATGGGTGGACTGAGGCCATTCAACATATGCTTACTGCCGAAAATTAAGTATTTTGTTTTCGTAGGATGTTTGACAGATCAGAGTTAAGCTTAAATAGCAATAAGGAGGCTTATTCCTAGCTATAAACAAAATTTCAAGAATTTCGTAAATTTTTATCCATTCCCCATTCTTCGACGTTTCGGACATCGCGTTAATACGTCCATGGTATCGAAAAATAAATCAATGTTTTGTACCTAACTAATGTATCGTAATTATTAGAGCATTTAACTAACGGAGATAACAAGACATGTCATTAGCGAACAAATTTTACATATTTTTTTAGCGGGGGGTGAGGTAAACACGTATAGCATACTACGACAATAATCCTATTTCTACAAACGCTCACAGTTGCAAGAAGACACCTACAAACAAAACACCCACACACTGACAATTTACCGTATAAGCTAACCGGAGATTTCGCGATTACTTTAGCAGAGGGGAATGTATCCGTATGGCATCTCCAGCGCTTAAATGCTCTAAGTATGTATTACATTGATATAAGGAAACATAGTGTAAACCTCATTTTGGTTTAAACTAGTCCACTAGGCTAGCATTACTGGTAAAGTTCCTAGGTACTAAACTGTAGTTCCACAAACAATTAATTACAAAAGCGCTGTAACGATGTCGTGAGTGCCTCTCTACACGCTATGTAAGGCTGGAGCTAGAGAACTTGATGGCAGCGGGGAAAAACTTGAAACCAGTAACGGAAGAAAGATATGCATGATGAAAGGAAGGCAGGAAAGATAAAGAAAACAATGGAAAACCTTTCACGACAAAAAAGTATAATGAAAAGGAAAAAGGCGACACTTTGTCTCATAGAATTGTAGTTGCTGACTGCATTCACATTTTAATTTCTACGAAACACATGACATTGTACTATCACGATCTTAGTGATTTTAAAGTGAATTTCATTACTTAGACCTATCTTTATACCTTAATAAAGTTTTTAAAATGAAGCGTCTGTACATTGACGATATTTAGAAAAACTAAGGGACGGTAACAGAATCGAAAAAGATTTTTTGGATGTGTTGTATGTTTGTTAATGGCGTTGTGGATTCATCACGTCAAATAGTAAGCGGATTTCAACTATTTTTGATACACGGATAGCTGGCCATCCACTACTTGTCGTAGGTTACTTTTTACCCGACTACGCTGAAAAGCTAAAAAAAGAGGATTATAAAAAGATAATTACGGATGTCAATAGCGCATTTAGTAAAGTGAGCGCGGGCGGTAGTGGCGCGCTTCGACGCCGTATGAAATATGAATGTACAGTCAATGTCATCTAAGCGTATTCTTTAATATCCAAAGCGCCAAACATTATCGCAACACATCTTTAATACTATAACCACAAAGATGTGTTTCTTTAGACGACCAGTTTGGGTCAGTGGGAGTAACGTTGCCTGCGAAGCTAGAGGACCTGGGTTCAAATTCCGGTCAGGGAAAATATTTGTGAGATGAGCATAAATATTTGATCCTGAGTCTTGGATGTTTTCTATGTGTATAAGTAAATAATATCTATTAAATATGTCGTTGTCTAGTACCCATAACACAAGCGTTATTGAGCTTACCATGGGACTAGATCGATTTGTTTAAAATTGTCCTGTAATATTTTTTTTTATTTTTTATTATATGTTATGATATATGGATGCAAGAAATGTTGATATCGAATTTAAGTGGAAATGTTGGAAGAGGAAGGCCTAGACGAATATTTCGCGATCAGATTGGGGACATTCTGAAAAAAGGCCAAGTGAAAAGTACTCAACCGGCGAGCATGCATAAAGAGAGATTAATGAATGTTGATGAAGAGGCAGTTGTATGCCAGGACCGTAGCAAGTGCAAGGAGGTATAGTCTCTGCCTACCCCGTAATGGGAAAAAGGCGTGATTGTATGTATGTATGTATGAATGTAATATGTATGTATGTGACGATATATTTGGCGCTCTGGCTGTAACAAACTATTTGTCGCTCACTGTACACTCTGTCCGCTCCACTGCCGCACGACCACGTCCCGATTACGCGGCGCCATCACTTTTACCGGAACAGCGGCCGCCGGTTACGCACTATCGTTCTCAGTGATTATTAGCATTTGTATATCATCATTCATCAATTAGTATTGATAATTCAGCGATGATGAAATTAATGGATGATATTTATGAATTATACTAAAATAAAAAGTGTGAGTCGGACCAGTGCACGAAGTTCTGTCCATCAGCCACGGACGTCCAAATTATCTTTTATTCAGCCCAACGTCAACATTTATTTTCTGAATAAAGGGTAACTGGTGGTCTCTTACCTAGTCAAAGTACACCTTTAATAACTCCTGTCACTACTTATAACTACATTAAGTTGCTGCTACAACGCTCTTAAGTAGCTATGTGAATTATACTTATTATCTGTAACATCTTAATACCATGTTGTGCACGAAAAAAAATTGAAATGAATTGAATTGAAATTTTGTGCCCATTTAAGAGTTATAAGACCTGAATAGTTGGCTATACAGATCTTATGTAGCTCTTATATTCAGCCTCATGCGTATTCGTACTCCATTATTCGGCTGCTATACAGCTATCTGTGTATAAAGGGCAATTGGTGGTCCCTTACCCAGTCAAAATACAGCTTTTATAACTCCTGTTACCACTTATAACTTCGTTAAATTGCTACTACAATGCTCTTAAGTAGCTATGTGAACTTGCGGCTGCCAAATTTTGTGCCCATTTAAGAGTTATAATATAAGAGCTGAATAGCTGGCTATACAGCTCTTATGCTGCTCTTATATTCACCCTCATGTGTATTCGTACAACATTATTCGGCTATTATACAGCTATCTGTGCTACTTGGGCTGAACCTTAAATAAATATCAAGGCCGTCCAGTCTTATACAAATGGACCTAGTCCCAATCAAACCAAAGCATATTGTGATATAGATACAAGTCAAAACGCAAAGTAAAATACGTTTTTCTTGATCTGGTATCTATATCACATTAGATAATAATGTGGTGTTAATTTTCTCACATTAAAAACACAGAAACACAAGAATTTGTGTAGTAAGAAAAAGCAAAGCATGCAAGCCATCTTAGACCCAGGAACAAACATTCGTGCTCATCACACAAAAACTTGCCCTAACCGGGATTCGAATCAGGGACCGCCAGTGCAACCATTTCGGTTCTAAGGTGAGTGGATGAATCCTCTGACGTCGAGTGGTGCGATGGTTGAAGGTGACTGTAAGCATCATGTTGAGCAATTGAGTATTTGACAGTAGAAAAAAAATGTAAAAATTATATAAGATCCTGATAACACAAGCAGAATAATATAACTACATTAAAATTTTGAGTTCGATACCTAAAGGTGCATCCACATTTGTATCATTTGCCCGTATCAGATCATCGTCGCGTAGCATGATCGCGTGTCACGATCACGCGTTTGGACGTTGCGCCGATCCGATCACTCGAAATCCATTTGCTACGCATATCACACACTTGTATCGGAAGAGTGCGGCATTATCGGCGCGCCGACAGTAAGCGTCCAAGCAGCGCGATACGCAGTCATGCTACGGCACGGTGATCGGATACGAGCAAATGATACAAGTGTGGACGCACCTTTACGTGTAGCTTGTTTTATGAGTCCTTAAAGTTGGGTGGGAAAGTCCATGTTTAAAGCATGAAAATATCAATAACTAATAATACCATTAAATAACCCACAAAATGTTTTGTAATTTTTGTTATTAACCGTTTCGATAAACGCAAGTTTTAACATAGCTGCAGAACAAAGTTCTTATTTTCCCTATACAAGATACAAGCGTGTGACGTCACATGCTTGTGGGTTTTAGTATTAAGCGTTTTTTGGGAAAGTCCAAAAATGTGATTTAAACGTCGTTGTATCTCGGGGAGTTTTAGTGATATTGGAGTAGTTTTCACCAATATTTCTATTATTAAGATGTCGTTTTATAATATACCAAAAAATAATGTCAAATAGCCTATTCCTCGGAACATAGCCCATTATACAAGCGGTAGAACACACATAAGGCGAAGTCTCTCCTCAGACTTAAAGGTTCATTACCTTTTGTGAGCATGGTATCATCAATCGGGTTCCTATGATGGCGGGATTATTAAAGAAGCGTCCACAACGCTAGCTTAAGGCAGCGTATATACTGTTAAAAGCGTATCAGCGCATGGTCGTTAGGTGCCATTATGACCTAGAATACACGACAAGGCTACTGAAGCTTACAGAGGGAGCACTATATCAAAAAAACGCTGCGCAGAAAACTTGCATGTTCTATGTATTTATTCAACTTTAACCAGGCGAATCTCCGAGCAGTTTGACCGTTCGGTTTAATCGTCACTGTAGTCTCACTATTTGCAATAACTTCGACCAAAATAAACCCACCATCTGGACCGTCTTTCGGCTTCATCAAAAGTTAATTCTGAGTTTCATTTATAAAACACGGAAGTATTCAAATTATTGACTGCAAGATTTTTCTTGAGCGCGATCCCACCAACAAACGGTCTTAGTAGTTTGGCGAGTTAATTTAAGTTTCATACAATTATTTACGAACACTTTTTTGAAAGCGTGCAGGGTGCGTTCCCGCGCAGACCGCATCCACTGACTCCCCGCGACCCTTACGACGAGGTTATCCGTCAGGCCGTCCTACGCTGCGTTTTCCTACGCGTGGTCGCCACTCCAGGACTTTACTGCCCCAACGGCCATCTGTTCTACGGTCTACATTGCCCGCCCATTGCCACAACGATGCAATCCTGTAAGCTATGTCGGTCACTTTGGTTCTTCTGCGGATATCCTTATTTCTGATTCTATTACGAAGAGAATCCCCGTGCATAGCCCTTTCCTTTACACGTTGCGTAACTCTGAGCCGCCTTATGAGTCTCATTGTGAACGACCGGTGAGAGAGATTATCACGAGTAGAGAAAAAAGAGTATCACCTATAACCTACTTCTATATATTTGAGGAATCTGTGAAATACTTGGTGATTTTTTGCGACGTAAAGGCAGCGAAGTTCAGCGGGCATTATCAAAGTGCCTACTCTGTTACTACGCTGTGACTTCATTGAATACATAATCACCCAGGGGTAAACAACGGCCGGTACATAAATTAAGGCATGAATGGCAACGCCACACAACTATACATCTAAACCGGCCGGTTGTCTGCCACTTAGTGTCGGGCTGATGTATTAGGCATTATGTGTTATGGAATAATGTTATATATTATGCAAAATACAAAGTGGAGTAACTTAGTTATTACTAGAAGGCAACTTCGCTCGCGGAGGAGACATTTGTAAAAATAAAATGTCTTTAAATATATTAAACACATATTTACATTTAAAATATTTTCAAAAAGACTCCGGCCAAGTGCGAGTGGGACTCGCGCACCGAGGGTTCCGTACAAAGTATAGGCTACAAACGGCCGTATCTATGAAATTCCAGTGTTACCAGAGCTCTACTCCTAAGCAAAATATACACGGAGTTCTATGTCTATTTTATATTGGTTACTGACATACATTTTATGTCTGTCGACAGACATAAAATTATACTCATTGAAATAAAACAATTTAACGGATTATATCGCGTATATTATCTCATTTTTGCTGAAGCTGAAGCTTTTCAGCTTTCCATGGTCACGGGTGGAATCCACCCGTGACCATGGAAAGCTGGAAAGCTTAAGCAATGTCGGGAACTAAAATGAGATAATATACGCGATATAATCCATTAAATTGTTTTATTTCAATGAGTAATAATCGCGGAAACAGAAGAAAATATTATAAAATTATACTTTTTTTAGTATTTGTTATTATAGCGACAACAGAAATAGATCAGCTGTGAAAATTTCAACTGTCGAGCCATCACGGTTCATGAGATACAGCCTGTTGACAGACGGACAGACACACAGATAGAGATACAGACAGACAGACATATGGACAGCGGAGTCTTATTAATAGGGTCCCGTCTTACCTTTTGGGTACGAAACCTTAAAAGAAATGTCTATATCCAAGAAAATACAAAATTAATTATTAACTTATTTCGCCTGTCAGTTAAGTTCCGTGTTATAGTCAAAGCTCTAAAATAGGTCCGTCCTGGTTCCGAATCCGGAACGATCTTCGGAAGGCGTTTGGTATTATAGAAAGCCCCGCAGGGACACGCTTTAAGACATTTGGATGGTGCAAGTTGATAGCGGAAAGCGAGTATGAAAAAGAAACTACTTTTGATACTATAAACCTACCAAGGTTTATTGAAAGAGATCGCTGTTTAGCGATAAGACCGCTCTTGTTCACCATTCCCTACTACCCTATCGTGAAGGTAGTACTACCTTCACGTACTAATAGGGTAGTTTCCTGGGTCAAAAACTGATAGGGTAGTTTCCTGGGTCAAAAAATATTATTCTAATTAATCTGACGGATTAACGATCGATTATCAAAAAATGTTGGACACGTTTTTTTTTCTTTTGTCAATTAAACAAAAGAAGACAAAGATAAAGCGCGTCTAAGTTTGGGAGTGGGGGCGCGTGACGTCACGCCGTGCGAAAAATAATCGCACCGCGTGACGTCACGGGGAACTTTATTTTGGGCTATGTCTTCATCGTTTTTTGTTTAATTGACAAATGAAAAAATACGTGTCCAATATTTTCTGATAATGTAACTGGTGGACTAATTATATATTTTTAGGACACAAGGTGGGAAATCAATAAAGTATAGGACTGATTGTCACAACACATTGATTGTCGCGTTACGTCCATAGTCTTGAAGAAACAGGAAGACAGGAAAGGAGTTCCTTCGAGACTATGGACCTACCGCGTCGTCTGAAACATCGAACAATTATCGACGAAAAGTAATTAAATACAGTTTGCTCGTACCATATCTTTTAATTGATTCTACTTTCAGACTTCCTCTCACATACCTATTTCTTCCACTGTCCGTTCTCACTTCACCCACATGCAACCACATTTTATCTGTCCTCTTTAGAGCCCAACACTCTGATCCATACTACTATAAGCTGTATATTTGTCAAAAATAATTGTTAGAGTTTTTATATACATTTATCTATTTTGTATCTGTTTTTTGCATTTAACTTTACACTAAATGGCAGACAATCGGCCAGTCTAGATATATACTTGTGTGGCGTTGCCATTCGTGCCTTAATTTATGTACCGGCCGTTGTTTACCCCTGGGTGATTATGTATTCACTGAGGATACAGCGTACAAACAGGGTAGGTACTTTGATAATGCCCGCTGAACTTCGCTGCGTTTACGTCGCAAAAAAAATACCAATACGTTCATGAATTCCACAAATATATGGAGGTAGGTTATATATATGTATATATATTTTAAGTAATTAATAATAGTCTTTAATTTTATTTCGTGACATGTTATTTAATTTCAATTGATCTTTGTTTTCTAGACTTTTCTTTTTGTTATAAATCATGATTTGTATTTGTGCGTATCTTCTTTTTACTGCTCTGTACTTAATTGTAACATTTCTTGACATTTGTATTTTGCGTTATTTTATTACATATGTTAGTCTAGTAGACTTAATACTAGGCGTCTTGGTGTATAGCACTGTACTGTTAGTCTTTATATTATGTAAAATTACCTGAATAAATAAATAAAATAAGCAATGCATAGTTTTGAGATCCATTTTGTGGACTTATTTCACCAGTAGCGCCAACTGGTGAGCACAAAAGTAATAGCCGTCGTTATAATAACTTTGGATACCGCTCTCGCTTCCGCTTTCGCTAACTCCTGTGCCTTATCTTAACCAAGTTAATAAATAATCAGGTTTAAGTCAAGTTTGGCGCGTTCAACCCAGTTAGCGAGTTACAATAACTAACTGTAGATAACACGTGCCGCTTATCTCGCGATTAATTATTACAGGGAAAGCCTTCAAAAGCCTCTTAAACCATGCGTAGAATATATTTAAACGTCGAACGGTCAGTTGTAGGAATTTATAATTCTATTAGTTTCTGCCCGCGACTTCGTCTGCCTTAAATTCGTTTATCACAAATAAGGCTATTTATCCGGGATAAAAAGTAGCCTATGTCCTTCCCCTGTATTCAAACTATCTCCATGCCAAAGTACATTCCAATCGGTTCAGCGGTTTAAGCGGGAAGAGGTAACATACAGACAGACAGACACACTTTCGCATTTATAATATTAGTATGGACTAGCTGTTGCCCGCGACATTGTCCGCGTAGAGACGCAATTTATAGCCTAATAGAAGGTGCCCTCCGTTCGCGGAGGAGTAAAAGTCATAACCCCTCACGTTTTCTTCAGCATAGTTGGGTAAAAAGTATTCTTTAACGATTTGTGGATACCCAGTTGATTTGGCGTGAAACAACAACGACACATACAAATATATAAAAAAAAATTCACGTCAGCCACCTGCAAATAGTCCGTTACAATAGTTTTTTTTGGAAATACTGAACAGATATTTCAGTGAAATAAAACAATTTAACGGATTATATCGCGTATATTATCTCATTTTAGTTCCCGACGTTTCGGAAGCTTTTCAGCTTTCCATCCATCCGTGACCATGGAAAGCTGAAAAGCTTCCGGAACGTCGGGAACTAAAATGAGATAAAGCATCCACCCGTGACCATGGAAAGCTGAAAAGCTTCCGAAACGTCGGGAACTAAAATGAGATAATATACGCGATATAATCCGTTAAATTGTTTTATTTCAATGAGTAATAATCGCGGAAACAGAAGAAATTATTAGATATTTCAGTTTATAATAGTAAAGACGTCTTAACAACATTACTGGATAATTTCGTTGAAGAAGTTTTTAAGGTTCCGTCCCTCAAAAGGAAAAACGGAATCCTTATAGGATAACTTTGTTGTCCGTCTGTCCGTCTGTCGGTCAAGACCTTTTTATCGGGAACGCGTGGAGGTATCAAGCTGAAATTAACATCAAATACTTATGTCTGCGATCCCTTGATGGTGTAAAAAATCAGGCTACAGTCAATAAAAAAGCCATCCACAGATACAGTCATTAAAAAAGGTGTGTTAAAGGATATTTTTTTACCCGATTACGCCGAAGTTAGCATGGTTATGACTGTTTTCATTTCCTCGAACGAAGAATTGGGCACCTTCTAGTATGACTTAAAAACTGTCTCGATTGTAGTTTTAACCCCTGGCCAAAAAAATAGGGATGTTGTAAGTTCGACGTGTTATAAGTACTAGCGTGTCCTTCTGACGACCGGTTTGGCTCAGCGGGAGTAACGTTGCCTGCAAAGCTGAAGGTCCTGGGTTTAAATCCGGGTAAAGGCAAATATTTACGTGATGAGCATAAATATTTGTTCCTGAGTCTTGGATATTTTCTATCTTCTATGTATTTAAGTAAATAAATCTATATAATATATCGTTGTCTAGTACCCATAACATAAGCCTTATTGAGCTTACTATGCGAAAAATTCGATTTGTGTAAAAAAAACCTGTAATATTTATTTATTTGTTATTTATTTCTGTAGCTCTTGAACGGATGAACCGATTTTGTTCTGTTTCAAAAGCGCCTTTATCAAAAGTACTTTAGCTATGAATCAAAATCGTTCAGTCATTCCAAAATTAACAGCTTTACTATATTCATCGAAATAATTCATCGATTACTACACCGCATACTGATCGTATTAAGGAGCTTACAGCTCGGAATGACCTTCGATCCGTAGCTCTTCGCTATTCCGTGTTGAATATGTCACATCGTATTACCAATACACTTTTTAAATTTATCTTCACGAGTCACCGAAACGAAGATAAACGCCATCAAACTTTGTTATTTTAACGATGAAAAACCAGTTTTTGCAAGTTTCCTTGAATGAATGAATGATTTATTCGATGTACGAGTATTTGGGAGATAGGTTACATTTGCATTTGCATTTGGTGTAGTCTTAAAAAATACACGCTTTTTAAAGATAAGGCTTGCTTAGCGAGTTAGGCCTTTTCATCGTGAACAAGTCTATTAAAGGTTTTTTGAGAGACTAGATATGCAATCTTTATTTTTATAGACTTCTCATTAAAAATCCAAAATTATATACATAAAAATATACTGTAATTTCCGAATGCAAGAAAGAGTTGAATAGGAACTGAACTATCATGTAAACAATGTTTCAAACGTTATTTTGGCCATTCCAGGGATTAGGTACCGAACAAAAACCATGAGTAATCATAAATTTTAGGTTGGAGCCCCTTAAGTAAGTATTGAATTCTAAGTTCAGTGGAATAATTTTTACTTAATCGAAATTCTAAAATCATTCCAAATTGCCCGTTTCTGCTGGTTCTCATCTAAAAGTCTAAGCATGACCTAAAACTTCCTTCGGCTCAGTTTTACCTTTGAACTCTGAAAGCAAAAACCTGCAGGTAATTTCTGTAATTTTTGCAATTAAAGAGGAAGCGAGAAATTTGATTTCGCCCTAAGCTTTACAAAGCTTTGAAAGAAAGCTCAAAGTCTTTGTTAACGAGTTGGGCTTTCAACTGGATTTTAACAGAAATTTAAGCTCTATTGTTATGGATAAATATGCCTTCGAGGCAAGTTTTAAATGAGTTTTTTGTTACAAATGGGCTTAAGTGTGACATAAAAAAAGAAAGAAAGAAAATACGCGGGAATAAAAAAAATAAAAATAAAATAATGTACTACAACTAACTTTGTTAACTACTAGAGCACTTAAGTAAAACCATTTAAACGGATAATATTGCGTATATTATCTCATTATTATTATCATTGCGTATATTAGACGACACATTTGGCTCAGTGGGTTCCACAACGACCTACGAAGCTGGCGGTCCCGGGTTGGAATCCCGGCCAGGGCAAGGGTTTGTGTGATGAGCACGAATTTTTGTTCCTTGGTCTTGGATATTTTCTATGTATTTAAGTTATTACGTATATCGTCGCCCGGTACCCGTAGTACAAGCATTGCTTAGTTTGGGACTTTTGGTTTTGGGACCGATTTGTGTAAGATTGTCCCTAATATTTATTGATTTTGTATATCCAACGTTTCGGAAGCTTTCCAGCTTTCGTGTCCTCGGGGTCGGCTGAGAAAAGATATATTTTCCTCTGTCAAAGTTATAATTTGTGCAAACTAGCCACTTTGAGGAAACAAATAAAGGTGCACATACATGTCAGACCAGTTGTCAATGTGTCAGAACAGGTACACATTAAAATAATAATATAGGTAGTCTGGGAGTTTTCTTCGCAGCGTTTCTTTCTCCTCAATAGACCTCATTTTGTGAAACGCTGCTGGTAGTTTATTTTAGATAAAATAATTAAGCCCTTCTCGTACAAACGTAACTGTCTTGACACATTACACCCAGCCCATCTAGCGTGGTCGAATCAGAAATGAGGAGATCCGCAGAACAACCAAGGACGGGGACGTAGCTCAAAAAGTTGCAAATCTTTCGAGGCCGGTGGCGGGGTACATTGCTTGCATAACTGATAGCTATGCAAGCAATAGGTGGACCGATGGTCTGGTAACGATCGCGGGAAACAGTTGGATGAGGGCCGGAGCATGTCGTTTTGGAAACTCTTTGTCTTCTCCAAGTCTCCTTTTGTCCAGCAGTCTTTTTGTCGATATGATGATGATGATGATTATGTAACCTAATTGATTTCATTGACCATGACTGATGGAATTAAACTAGTATACCATACGAATGCCCCTTAAACTTAAGGGGAAGATCTATAAAACGATCATAAGACCTGTCGTAATGTATGGATCAGAATGTTGGGCAACGCAAGTGATGGATGAAAGAAGAGTGCACGCAGCCAAGATGAGAATGTCACGATGGATGTGTAGAGTGACGAAAAAAGATCGGATTTGAAATTAGTATATAAGGGGAAGTTTGAAAGTAGCACACGTGACGGACAAAATGAGGAGCAGTAGGTTAGCGTGGTATGGGCATGGAATGAGAAGAGATGAACGTTATATTAGTTAAAGAATGTTAGCGATGAATGGTGAAGGACGAAGACCGATCGGTAGGCTAAAAAATCGATGGATGGATTGTGTAAGGACATGAGACAGAAACGAGTAAGTGCTAAAGTGACGAATACTAGAGATGAATGGAAGAAGAAAACATATTGTGCCGACCTTACATAAGTGGGATAAGGGCAGGCAGATGATTACATATCATACAGATGCATTTTTTGGGGGTAAACGAGCAGATAAATCGCCTGATGGTACGCGATCACCGTCACTCATAGACATCTGCATCACAAGAGGAGTCACAAGTGCGTTGCCGGCCTTTCAGGTGGGATTACGCCCTTTTCTTAAAGGCTTGAAGATCGCATTCTCCTGTCACCTCGACTTTTTTCATTAGAACCTTATTAATTTAATCAACCTAGGTATACGACACAAATTTGATTGCTCCCGTAAAACCGTACACATATAACCGGGGCTCTTAATATTTTACGATACACGCTTTACAACATAAAATACGTGAATCAAATTGATACATTTTACGTGTATCGACAATTTTCAAAGCTAACAACAATGTATGGGAATAGGTTACAAAGACGGCGAACAGAAGTAAAAGTCTTGCTTTAGATACTTGATAGGAATCATGATCTATATTTAAGGAAAAATCTGACAATCATATAAAACTACTGGTAATGGGGAACTTACCTAAAAATTAACCAAAATAGTAATGTGTTCGACAAATTTCAAATATGAGGGACAATTGTATACACATCAACCTAGTCCCAAACTAAGCAAAGCTTGTACACTTAACACTAAAGTGATAGATAAGAATTATTTAGAAAAAAAATTACCAACCACTAACTGAGTGTCTTTCAGCTTCCTTCTCAATAGTAGTTTCCTCTTGGGAAATGCCGGTACACCCAGACCTTGCAGCCTTGCAGCTTACTGAATAAAGTTCATTACCTATTTCATCTTCTCTTTACAGCGTCCGCGCTGCCGTCGCCGACAACGGCTGACGACGACGACGACGAGGACGACACGACGCCGTCGCGGGAGGCCGACGACGGGCGCATATACAAGAACCCGCGTAACTCACCGTCGGCGCAGTGTCCGAGGGACGAAGAACAAGCGACTTTATTGGTTAGTATCGATTAATATATATTGCCTCTTAGTCGTCAAACAATTTAGTCGGTGCCGACGAAGTGTTCTGACAAGAACATCAAGTATTACGCGTAAAATTGGCTTACTTGGCGCTCACGAAAACTTGACGTAATCTGTACACTAGCAAACGAATCCTTTTTGTTGTGAAAATGTTGTACTATTTTCCTTGGCACCGATGACAAGACGCCGTTGCGGGAGGCTCGTGGTGGCTGCATATATATTAGAGTCGTTGCGCGCAGTTTCGATAAGCAAGCGACGCTATTGGTTTTTATCTAGAAATATAAATACGGCCGATGACGTCCCGCAAAAAAATCGTATCATCTATTTTGTCAATGAACCAGTGACTCGTTTCGTATGGATATAAAGAGTTGTTTTGTCGGCGCCGACAAAAACATTCACGTTAAAGAACAAATTGCCGTAATCTATATTATCCACACATTATCAGATTAATCTTGTGTTCCTATTCAACGTTCGCAATCAGGCAAGCAGTACATAATTTCATCAACAACGCCGTAAGCTAGAGCTTGAGGTAGCGTGATAGGTGCAGCTAGCTTTGGGAGCAGCTTAGTGGGCCTTGGGTGGGGTTTAGCTTAGAATTGTATGTACGCAGCCGAGCATTTGGAATTGCAAACTAGGAGCAAGCTATATGTCAATGCAAAGTACCAATGGTTGCTAATGTTTAATTTAGTTGTTAAAAATGTGACAGTCTCTATTTCTAATAATCTGGTTATTTAATTAATGTCTCGTATAAATATGAATGAAATTTCATGTAACCAGTAAAATGAAGGTAAGCTTTGTTGATGAAAATGCCCACTTCAACCAAAATGAAGTAATAACAGCGGATGTGCGCTCGTAAACGTCAGGTTTTGGAATGTAATTATAAATCGGGGTTATTGGAGTAGGTATTGTTTATTAATGTCATTAGTTGAACATTAACGCCACTTTTGAGTTCTGAATTTGAAACACCGATCAACTTAAGGTACCAACGAAGGAAAACGATACTCCAATACTAACAATAGAAGTAAATGGGGGGTGGGCATTCATAATTATTCTGAGTATCCCATCATGAGTAAAGAACCGGAACAGAGACTAAGATTAAAAATTAAGGGTAAATAACTCGCATAATTTAACAATTTAATTGCCTTTAGACTTTTGCCCTCCCCAGGGTCTCAAATAGGAATGATGACTAAATTTTAATAATTAAGTCCGTCGCGTAGATCAATATTGGAGGCGTATTTTTTCTTTTTTTACGTAATCAAAAAATAAAGGTGATCCATTGAATCAAAATGTCGAGTGACGTCACTCCAGGAGTGACATCAAGAGTCCCCACTCCTAAAGTTTAATGCGATTAATCTGAGTATTTTTTATTAGGTATCTTGAAAAAAAAGTGTCTAATTTTTTTTTATGTCTAACTCACGGTCTAATAAGAATATAGATAGATGTTCATATCCCGTCATCATGCCTATTATCTCCGTGTCAAATTTCATACAAATCGGTTCAGTGGTTTAACTGTCAAAAGCTAACAGACAGACACAGTTACTATTATAAAGTTGTAAAATGAAATGTCTGTACATTGAAATTATTTTCAAAAAAAGTGTTCCGGACTATTTGAAAGTCACTGATCAAAAAAAAAATGTCGTTGTGCCAGAACTGTTAAACGGATTTCAACTCTTTTAGGTACACGGGTAGCTGGGTATTCACGCGAAAGGAAAAAGAGGGTTATGTTTTTTTCTCCTCCGAAGACGAAGTTGGCACCTTCTTAGTATGGATGAATGAACAACTATATGTTTGTTTTACAGCGGCAGAAATGTCTACGCAAATGCTCGTCCGACGAAGACTGCAAAAGCAAGAAGAAGAAATGCCTCTGCGACGGCGCTTGCGGCATGTCCTGCATCAAGCCAGGTCAGTGTCTTTGTAACTTGTGTTCATTAAACTTGTTCATTACAACTAAAAGTAATATAAAGCTGAACTACATCTAAAAACGTCCCCACGCGGCATTGTTCCCAAGATGCTTGCGGCATGTCCTTGCCGTATTGCCATACTAACGGGTTGGAAGAAGCTGCCAGCCCTTTGGTCACTATCCGTACGCTTGGAAACGACGCTTGAAGGTCTCGACACCCACAGCTATATAGTGGTATTGTGAGCCGCGACCCTGATATTTTGATTGTTTTTTTGACCGCCTTATTGTCAATGGACGTCAAAACAACGGACTACATTACAATTACTACGTTAGAATTGCCGAACCTTCACTAGAATCAAGACTAAAACTACTGGATTGATCTCTCAAGACAGATTTCACGGAACGAAATTACTGTACCTAGTAGAATCGTACGTGAAGCAATTGAAATTAAGAAACACCCAAATTTCAACTGGGAAGACTGTTTCAAACATTCATCTTCATGGAATCCAGTTATTAGTTAATGTAAACAGCATCAAACATCATCCGATAAATCGCCAGATGACACGACACTTGTGAAATGCTGCTTGGTAAATTATTAGAATAAAATAATTAAGCCCTTCTGGCACATGTGTAACTGTCTTTACAGCTTAGGCCCATCTGGCATGTATGTACACCTTTATTTGTGTTTTTTCAAAAAATGGGTAGTTTGCACAAATTGTAACTTTGACAGAGGAAAATACATCTTTTCTCAGTCCTCCCGTGACCATGGAAAGCTGGAAAGCTTCCGAAACGTCGGGAACTAAAATGAGATAATATACGCGATATAATCCGTTAAATTGTTTTATTTCAATGAGTAATAATCGCGGAAACAGAAGAAAATATTATAGGTATTTAGAACCCAGCACGCTATACGCGTTCACTTTGTCAGGAGTTTTAGTATACCTTGCCGATGTTGAGTCTTTATCTGTTGGGAAAGACCCGTCCTATACATGTGCCTCGTGAGGAACAAAATTGTAACCACACATTCCTGAGGAGTATTTTGGAGTGCAAATTTTTATATGAACATAAGTCAAATTCAACAAAACAAATTTTATCTTGCTTTGTTTATTTTTGTATATAAAACTTGTATTACTTTCGCTTCTCTCTGAAAATTATCCCTTTTAATAAAATGGTAGAGATGATTTTCCAAACAAGGATGACTTTAGTGAGTGGCAGCTGTCACTTTGATGTCTGTCCATAGCCCGTGTGGCTATGGACAGACATCAAAGTGGATACATACGTGGCAACGTCGCGATCAAAAGAACTTAATGCACTTTAGTAATGACAATAAATAGTTTACATGAATATTTATAAACTCTTCTAAACTAAGCTAGATTTGCCTGAGGTTCATATATATTTTTTGGTCCTTGTTAGGGTCCTACTTGTACGTAAATGATAGTGGACTGTATTTCTAAATAGGCTGGTTTATTTGCCGTCTTAATATACAATCATTGGGAAAACACTTCTAATTACGAATCAGAGAGTCGCCCGTTGCTAGTGAATGTATTGATGCCGAGTGTCGACGCCGCGTCGCCGAAATCAGGTGGTGCTTAACAGTCGTAATGACCTCAGGCATACGCTGCTAAAATTATGCAAGTTCCTCAGGAGAGCATGTCGTATATTTAGCGCCCAACGTGGGACCCATCAACAAGACGAAGGAAACACATTCCACAATTTGTAAATTCGTTTAAAAAATTAACGTGACGTCCTTATACAAATAGTTTGCCAAAATTGTAATGATACTATACCATTGCTGTCACTGGCACACGATCCATATAAGCACAAAGGCACTGCGTACCCTGAACGACCACGGTTCCATATAGACATAGAAAATCTGCCTACCCTGAAAGCCTGAACGACCATGACTACAAATAGTCTCAGAAAAACTGCCTATCTTGGCCTAAACTCTGTACACGCTACTGATCGCTGTTACGATAAAATTTCACCAATAGACGCCATCAAGAAAAAATTGCAATCATAACCCCCCTTTTATATCACCGTGGAATAACATCATCATAATTGGAACCCCCAAAAAGCATAAACCGCACAAATGCCACACAAGTTATAAGTCTAACCGCCATTCCCGCAAAACAACAGAAACTCAAGTCCATAATGTTGTGTCTTTAGCGAGTAAAATAAATTGGATTCGTCAAGAAAATAAGAAAAAGAGCCGGTCAAATAAGGAAAAGTCCGGTTGCGTAATTAGTTCATGAAAATGCCCGTTTTGTAGGTCGTGTCGGTCGGCTTTCGAGAATGGTTTGTGGTAGGCAACTTTTTAGCTGACGGGTCATTATACGACTGTTCTTTAAGTAGGTACCTGTTATTCTTACTTTGCTAACCGCCTTAAAGAAAGAAGTGTTATAACAAGTTTACTTCGTAAAAAAGTAGACTTCTAAGCCCAATAAATTATTTGATTTGAAGGGCATTTTAAAAACAGGCCAATAGCAAGTCGGACTATGCTCAGTGTAGGGTTCCACAGCCAATATTACAGATGCACTACAGATGCAAAAAATACAATATAAAATAGTGCACGAGTTTCTTTTTTTTGGTTGTGTTCATCATTTCACTAGACAGATTCAGGGATTTGATCAAATGACTGTCTTTTTCTGGGCAAATGATAAATTGGATTCGCCATTTTTACATTGTGCGTGATTTGTTCATATCCCTTAGAGATTTGTTTTGGCTATTTCCCTTCGACTTGTATACAGAACCAAATTATTACACCATTTATACCTAACACGAGCGGTGCTCAAAAGACTAAAATCCTACATAATAAAGTGCCTTACCTGTGTGAAAACTAATGATGGTCTTACAAAAGTGAATGTAAACCCTTTGACTAATACGGGCCGCGACGTGCTGACAAATTACCAACAGAGTCGCCCCGGATGTAGTGTATAGCGTGACAGAAGGTTCTAAACAAGCAACATACTTAAAAAAAGAGTAATATAATGACATCATCATCATCATCATCATCATATTTTTATTTCAAGAACAATATACATTGCGTTTGAAAACATAATAGGTACTTCACAAAAAACACGATAATAGAAAAACACACAAACTCAAATGTCACATTCAATACAAACAAATATTATTATTATTATAATTTAAGTCATGTCATCAATGTTCAAGTAACAAAATTCACAAAAACATTATCTGTAATACAAAATAAAATAAATGCTACTGAAATATTATTTAAAGGTACAACTACAAACTAATTACAATGGCACCAATCAAGTCTGATGTTTATATTGGTAGTAATCTTCAACAGAGTAAAAGCACTTCTCTAACAAAAAATCTCTAAGCTTATTACAAAACATGTGTCTATTTACTAATGACATTAACTCGATTGGCAACTTGTTAAAAATAACAACTGGCTGGTAGCCTGACGTGTGCTTGACTACTTTTAGTTTAGTAGTAATAGAGTTTGGCAAATCTTTCCTCCTCGTAGCTAAACGCAATTGCCTTTCCTGAGGTGTCTCTATGTATGAAATGTATTTGATTAAGTCTGTCAGTACTACATGGATGTATAGGCACGGAACAGTCAGGATCCCATATTTTGAAAAATAGTCCTTACCGGATGTTCTTTGGGGAATTCTCGCTATGGTTCTGATAGCCCTTTTTTGAGAAACAAAAGCCGTGTGGATGTTGTATTTATAACTATTTCCCCAGAACTTTATGCTATACCTTAACCTAGATTCCACCAATGGGTAATCTACCATCTTGAGTTGGGACAACATTGCCTCATCCCCAAGACTTCGAAGGGCATAACACGCAGAACTTATAGAATGACACGTGGGTGAGCTTAATATATAGGACGCCATCACTTTGACGGACCCCACATCGTGTGCTAGATATAACGTCTAGTGGATGGGCTTCATGTTAGGCTTCAGATATAACGTTACTTCGACAGTCTCCGATTTGAGTGCCAGATATAAAGTCACTTTGACTGGCCCCACGTTGGGTGCCAGATATATCGACTCGTAGCCGGCCACAATCTGGGCGATAGATATAACATCACCATGACGGGCCCCAATTTGGGCGACAGATATAACGTCATTTTGACGGGACCTACTTTGGGCACCATATGTGACGTCACTTTGACATTTTGGGCACCAGATATGACGTCACTTTAACAGACCCCACATTGCGCACCAGAGGCCTATTTCACAAAAGTTTGTAACTTGTATTACAAACGGAAATCTCTTTCCAACAATATGAATTGAAAAAATATTTCCACTTGTAATACAAGTCATGAGCTGTTGTGAAACGGGCCCGGGGGCTACATCTGGATGTAACGTAGTAGTAGAAGTGCCCTACGTTGTATGCCGGATATATCGTCACTTTAACGGGCCTCATATTGGGTGTCAAATATAACATCTGGTGGACGAGCCCCATGTTGGGCGCCAAATATAATGTCACTTTGATGGAGCCCATTTTGGGCGATAGACATAACGTCACTTAGACGATCTCTGCTTTGAGTGCCAGGTATAACGTCACTTTTGACTGGTCTCACATTGGGCGCCTGATATAGCGTCTCGAAAATGAGCCCCAATTTAGGCGATAGATATAACGTCACTTTGACGGGTCCTACTTTGGGCGCTAGATATGACATCACTTACGTACTATCAACAGCATAATTGCATGGACATGGCAAAGACGATAATCGCTTGGCTGTCTTAAGATGCTGAGAGCACGTAGCTCTCAGCATGGCATGATGGTTACAAAAAAATAAACTAGATGGCGTTGTTATAAAAATTTGTTTGTTGATATGTAAGTCTCACAAGCACTAAAATTGTTCTGCAATAGAATAATCTACTATTAAAAAAAAACTTCCACTGAAATTAAAACGGCACCTGTATTTAACTTTTGGAACACGCTTCTTTTTAACCGACTTCCAGAAAAAGGAGAAGGTTCTCAATTCGTCGGAATGTTATTTTTTAAGTAAGGTTGTTTTAAAATTTATCTTTTAAGCGTATTGTTACTATTGTAACAGAACAGAGTCTGTTCTGCAACAAGAACTCATTGCAAATATACCACCATTTACACTTTGTTTCTTCATGAAACTACGAGGTTTTTAAACATAGTTAACTTCATCCACACTTCAATAACACATGTGATGTCGTGAATATTACGGCACTATACTATAATAAAAATAATATAATAAGTAAGGAGGAACTTTAGGATACCCTGCTTTGGAAAATACTCTACTTTGGATGCAAATTTCCGTAAAAACTAGCTTTGCTAGTTGTCTGAAAGTCATCAAGGATGAAAGTGTATTATAATATCATATAATATGAAGAGATAGTCAATTGATACATAGACTACGCTGAAAAACATAATCATTGTTTGTGCCTGGATCTTTGCCTGAATATCGACTATGAATACCTACACTAATAGCAATCGAAATACTGATTCAATATGAATATTATTAAATTATATAGTTTTCATAAAAGGTAAGGTAAAAGAAAAATAGTTCTCTTATAATGACACTCCTCAAAAGTAGGGTTTTTATTTTTTTCATTACAACTAATTAATAACTATCTATACTTAAAACTAGAAATAATACAACTTTGAAATGAAAAAAATAACTTTATTTCGTTCACAATTTATTATTTAAGATAAATAACACAAATTATTAATATATAATTTAAGTAAAATCTCTTCTTAAGATTTTGTTGAGGGTATAGCTTAAGTATTCATTTCCAAAATTGGAAAGAGGATTGAAGCTTCCCTTCAACAAAACAGTATTATATGCGAATACAATTAATTACAAATCTGAAACTGGTTATGATTGTAGGCGAACGCACTTTAACATTTACCTTTTACTGTTTTACTAACTTATCATTTCTTAACAATTCCAAGACTGAGTGATGAAAAAAATATCGTAAAATACTGTCACAAAATTGCGTATATGCAAAAATATACGTGATTGATTGACAGACTTCAAAAAAAGGAGGGGATTCTCAATTCGGTTGTAAAACATGCAACCGATTTGAGAACCCCCTCCTTTTTTATTTTTTACTAGCTTCTGCCCGCGACTTCGTCCGCCTTAAATTCGCTTATCGCGGATAAGGGTATTTTTTCGGGATAAAAAGTAGCCTATGTCCTTCCCCGGGATTCAAACTATTTCCATACCAAATTTCATCCAAATCGGTTCAGCGGTTTAAGCGTAAAGAGGTAACAGACAGACAGACAGACAGACAGACTTTCGCATTTATAATATTATTATGGACTTTTTTGTAGTATAAAAATGTAGTTATTTACTATCATAGTATAGTAAAATATAAAAATGAAATATACTTAACGCAATGACGCCCTGTTTAACTACTAATAAACATCAGTGTAACCCTATCTCCACTTACTTCTGTCCTTAATTGGTATAGCCACAGGTTTTCAGTGGGATTTAAATCTGGTGATCTAGCAGGCCACGAAATGATATTTATGTTTTAACGCCGGCGAAAATACTCACTCACACTTTTGGAACGATGTATAAGACAATTATCCTGCACAAATGAAATTATGCGTAATTCTTCCTCCGGATACACAATTCGAATCATGGTCTCCTCTAGCACATTGACGTAATCAGCAATTCGCCCGACTGGTCACTCTGACGAGTTCTCCCGCGTCAGCCACGCTCATGTAACTCCACATATTCATTGTAATGCGACCAGATTGCACAGTGGGCACTACGTGATCGTTATTATAACGCGTATTATTTCAATGTCACAAGTTTAAACGTCCGTGTTGACTAGTGAAACGTTTTTTCGTCAGTGAAAATTACATTACTTCAATCGGTATTTAAGCATTCTCGAGCAAGCTTTTTTTTTAAGCCATACATCTTATGATTAAGTCGGCTTAAAAATAATAACAATGTTACTTAAACTTTAGGTGTAACTATAAACATTGGAATTGGAACTTAAGGATTGTTTTTATAATATTCAAATCTTAGGTTCAGTGAGAGGTTAATGAAACTTAAAAATGTACCACTGTATTCAGTAGTGAACCCTGAGCTTAAGATTTGATGAAAGAAGAAGAGGAGATCCCCCGCAAAGCACCCGGTTTCTTTTAAGAGATCCGACCTTGATTGTTCGTTGATTTTACATTCTAGAACTAAGTGGAGGAGGTCCTCTTCTTTGTTACATTTTGTACAGTTTGGATTGTCTCTTTTTTTCATGATGTAGTTAAACTTGTTGAGTGGTATATGGTAAGTTCGTGTTCGGAAGCAAATAACTAATTCTTTTCTATTGAGGGTTCGTGAGGCAAACCAAGGAAAGCGAGGTGGTTCGTCTACAATGGATCTGTACCAGATGCCCTTGTTTTGAGAGCGCTCATTGAAATAGGATTTGAATTTAGTATAATTGTCCATTTTCACTTTTGGAAGATGATCAGTGTAATGCGGTTCCGTATCGAGAGGTATACCGGTCTGTAGAGCCTCGCATGCGAGTGAGTCTGCAACCTCGTTGCCCCTGACGCCCACATGTGAAGGGATCCATTGTAGATGAACTTCAACCCCATTACGTATCAGTCTATGGATACATTTAATAATGAGGTAAGCTTCGTGTCTACCGACACTACCGCCCTTAGCACTTCCCAACAAATGTTGTAGACTGCTTTTTGAGTCTGTAAAGATAACAATTTTCTGGTATGGCGTCGATTCTAAGTAATGTACTGCTTCATTAATTGCTGTCAGTTCGACTCCCATTATGGGTATACATGGATTATCAATAAGATATTTCGCTCCAAAATCCGCAGCTTCATCGTAAAACGCGCAACTAGAACCGTGTCTTGTTTTGGATCCGTCAGTGTAAATGTGTATGTGACCTAAAAACTGTACTTTTATCATATCTTCGCAGCGTTGTTTTAGGTCCTGAGTGGGTAGATTAGCTTTAGGTCCATTAATAGCGTTCACTTTGAGTGTTATTATTTTATCCCAGGGAAGAGTTTTAATGTCATAGGGAAGTAAAAATAGGGGCGAGGTCTCAAATTGTGACATAGGAAGATTGGAATATTTTCTGTAACTATCAAGCAAAAGTGGGAGTTGGTTATTGCGCCAATATCTTGCGCCCGAAATTAATGTGTTGTCTAATGCTTTTATTTGTTTACTCAGATAATCGAATGTTCTAGAAGAGAGTTTCAGGAAGTATTTGTCGCTTAAATAAATTCTTCTAAGATTTAAGGGTGTGATACAAAGCTCGCTTTCCATTGTAAAAATTGGGGTGTCGCGAATAAAGCTTCCACAAAGGCGGAGACATTGGTTTTGGATTACGTCCAACCTCTGGAGGAGCTTAGAATTGGCGTTGCCGAAGATGATACATCCGTAATCAAGTCGAGATCGTACCAATGTTATATAGAGTCTCCTTAAGTGAATTGGATGGACACCCCACTTTGAACTACTTATGGCACTAAGGATATTAACGTATTTAATACATTTTTGGGCAGTTTCTAAAACATGTCGCGTCCAGTTCAGGCGGCCGTCCACCCAAACACCCAGAAACTTTGTACTATTTATAACCTCGATTTCAGTGTTATTTATTCGTAGATCAGTAATAGGCACTTTGTATTTTCTAGTGAACGTGCAAAGTTTAGTCTTTGAGAGAGAAATTTCCAGTCCAATTTCCTCAAGCATTGACATCAATATGTTAAGACTGGCTTGCATGACATTGGCACAAAACTCAATACTTTGGTTAATACAATACAAAGCGAAGTCGTCGGCGTATTGTGAGACCTTGACTGTCTTAACGAGTGTGTTGCATAACTTAGTTGTAATTATATTAAATAAGATAGGTGACATTGGGTCACCTTGAGCTAAACCCTGTCGGCATGTTCTTATTATCTCCCGACCGTCCCGTAATCTATATATCAAAAATCTTTCTTTTAGGAATTCTCTTATATATCTACATAGGAGCGGATCCACATCAAATTCAACTAAAGTAGATATAAGAGGTTCTATTTCCACATTGTTATAAGCGTTACTTATGTCAATGAACGCGCATACAACGTATTCTTTGTTTATAAACGCCGTTTCTGTATCTATAATAAACCTACCAAGGTTGTCCTGACATGAGAGTCCACGACGGAAACCTAGAGTACTATCATTAAGTAATTTGTTGCATTCGAAATGGTTTTCCAGGCGACGAGTTATCATTAAATTAAAAATCTTACAGAGGCAGTTGATAAGTGAGATAGGACGGTACTTAAGAGTGTCGGCAGTTTTTTTAGGATGGCAATAAGCTTGATTCTACGCCATTGCTCTGGTATCTCACCTTTTTTGTAGATGATGTTAAATATATGTAAGAGGTATTCTTTTGCATTCTCCGGTAAATGGTTAATCATAGAATAAGTAATATTGTCTAAACCAGCCGAAGTGTCTACTCTTTTTAGAATAAGATTTAGCTCGGAAAGTGTAAAAAGATGGAGGATGGGTTCATTAGTTTTAAAATCTAGGGGCTGTAAGGAAACACTATCAGGCGTGAGTTCTGTTACAAAAGAAACTGCGGTACTTTCCGGTAAATAATCTTTGGGACTACGGTGACCTTTAAGCCATCTAAGTCTCCTCCAAACCTCACTGCTGGGTGTATTGCAGTCTAAGCTGTCACAAAACTGTTGCCAGGAATTCGTTTTTGCAAGTTTTATTAGTTTTCGAGCAACAACTACTTTTTCTCTGTAAATTAAGTAATTTTCAACCGTGCGTAGTTTCCTAAAGTGCTTTAGAGCTAGTCTTCGTTCCGCTACTGCTTTCGATAGATCAGGGTTCCACCAAGGTTTTGGCTTAAATTTGTCAGAGTTAATACTGGTTTTAATATAAGGAATGTTTTTATTAGCACCTTCCTCAATTGTCTCTACGAGCTTATCGTAATTGCTCTGTACATTGTCTCCGAAATCTACTCCCTCAAGTGCAGTTTGTATGTGCTGTGTATATTCTACCCAGTTGGCCCTTTTGATGTTTCTTTTTAATTCGGGGCTAATTTGAGTACTGTCTAACGTTTTAATAGAAATAATGAGGTGATCACTACCAAAAGATTCGTTAGTGACGTTCCAATCAAAATCGAGTGAGATATCAGCACTACAAAAAGAAATATCAGGTGATGTGCACACTATACTATCATTTAGTTTAGCGCAACGGGTAAAATTTTGATTGTTAAGAAAAACGTAATTATGTTTTAAGCTAGTGTCGGATAAAAGTCTACCCCGAGTGTCAGTTGTGTATGACCACGCCGTGTGATGAGCATTAAAATCGCCGACTATGAGAGTTTTCCCAGAGAAGTGGCTGAAAAGTTCCTGGTAGTCCCCAGCGTTCACTGTGACATTTGAGGGAGAGTAGACACCTATGATATGTTGAAGTTTATTGCTGTTAAGGACTTCAAGGCATAAAATGTCAATATTATCATGATTTCTTAGAAGAGTTTTGATAGTACAGTTAATAGATTGATGAACCAGGATCGCTAAACCTCCATATCCATCTGTTCGATCCTTTCTAAAGACAGAGTAACCTGTAAAGCTAATTTTATTTTCGCATTTAAGCCAAGTTTCGGAAAGAAAGCATATGTGTATTTTTTCGTTATGTAGGTATGAATCCAAATCACTTAATTTTGGTATTAGGCTTTGACAGTTCCATTGAATAATATTAAGCTTGAAACTTTTAGTCAAATCCATTGAATAGGAATAAATAAGTAATTTGTGTGTATATATATATATATATAAGTATAAATATATATTATGTACCTACCTAAAAGAGACTTATTTATTTGTTGTGTGGTTTTCCTTAACAGGTAAGCGCTTTAGTTTACTTACAATACGTGAGAGTCTATTCTTAACACTGCGACATGCTATATTAGGTATCAAATCCGTAAACATTTCACTCAGGGCATCAATTTCTTCTGTGTAACTGTAGGTGATTTCCGATATGTCCTTAACTCCATATGTGCGTCTGAGATATTCTTTAACTTGTTTAACAGACAGTGGGTACGTTTTGCAGGGATCGGTTATAGAGTTTTCTACGTGGTCCCAATTAATTGAATCCAGATCACTGTGTGGTGTTCTCTTGAATTTCTTTCCATTCTTGTGTTTGTAGACCTCGTCCGAGCTAGACCAGGAGAGATTATCAAAGTCGTCGTCACTGTTTTCGTTGCTAGATATACGGTCTTCTTTTGTTGTTTCAGATTCCATGAAATCAGTAGTAGTCGAAGATTCAGTGGGTGGATGCGGACGCTTGAACATTGATGTCTCCGTAGACTCCTGTGTGTTTTGGTTTAAAACATTCATGTCGTTAGTGTTATCTGGGCATTTAGATGCTACGTGTCCGTCTTTTTTGCAAATAAAACAAGTCATTGTATCCGATGAGAAATAAATCCAGTAATTCGTTTCTTCAAAGTCAATACATATTTTTTCTGGAATTCGGGTGAAATCCTCAGGAGTAACGTAAACTTGTCTTCGGAAACTTAGAATGTGATTGTAGCCCGTTTCATTGAGACCAGCACGAAGGAAAGATATGGGTGACAGTGGCGTGATATGCATTTCTATCAGTTTCTTTTCTATTTCGGTGTGCGGTATAATAGGGCAAACGTTAGATATAATGATACGCTTGTTTCTGTTGATCAGCGGTCGGATGGGTAGTTTTTGATTTTGAATTGTGACAAACTTTTTATTGTCAATGATCTCATCAACGATTAACTTCGAGGAAACGTAGATACAAATTCTATTGTTTGATATTCTTGACAGAAAACGGATTTGCGATGGGTCGATTATTTTTCCTAGAGCTTGAGCATAATCTTTGATTTGTACATTTTCTAAAGCATCGATGATGATTGCTTGATCCTTTTTAGGAAACGTGGGGATTTGTGTCACAGTAGCATAACTAGGGTTATTGTCTAACGTTTGGGAGTTCATTTTGTTCCTGTAGTCAGAAACGATTGCAAAGTTGCGATGTAGACACTTACTTGAAAATCAAAAAGTCCGATTCCATCGTTAGGCACTTTTACACAGTGAGGGTAGAAGTCAAACTCGTGAGAATATATATCACTAGCGCGCGCAGGTAAAGACCGGTCTCGATGACAGCTCAACGCGGAATGTGCGAGCAAGCTTTAATCTCGCTTCTTTGTGCTGTGAAGTCAGCGAGGGTTCATGCTTGCGAGGATGTACACCCTCACTGTGTGGAGAACACGGCGAACAGTGTCCACGCCTGTGTTAAATAAACGGGTGTAATGGGTTGTTGGTGGAAAACCATTTTCTTCATATTCCTGACAATGCTTTGACGCCGCTGTGCGCTTATAAGTCGAGGTCTACCGATCCTTTGGCGGTGCAGATCCTATATGATCCTTCCTCTGTGAATTGTCGCACCTATAACACAACTGTTTTCCTCTGTTACAAATTTCAGAAATGTATAATCATTGTTAAATTAGCATACAGATATAACTAATATAAAAAATCTAGAAAGAAATGTATACAATAATATTTACGCTTACACCGGTTTCTGTAGCAATTTCTGTCAAATTTTTGCCTTTACTTTGCAAAGTTATTATTTGTAACATTGTGGCTAAGTCAATATTGCAACGAGAAACCATTATTACAAAATAAAATAACTAAATAAATACTAAAACTCAATCAAAAATACAATCGAACGGACGGCAGCCGCAAGGGATCGAACGAACTTATATTCATAATCTTAAGTCTACCCTCTAAGTATGTGTGGTTACTTTTATATAATTGTTGCACTATTCAACAACTATTCAACATGTGACTTAGTTATAAATATTTATTTGTTTAAATAAAAATGTTTTATTTAAGCAGCTGTTAATTAATCTCAGTAAAAAATAAAATAATAAAAAATCTACACCCTACGCCTTGCAAACGTAGGTGATTAGTGATTACAAATACGGTTATAAATTTCATCCACGTCGAATATGGCTTGATGGCTAAGGGGTTTAATGAGTTGATCTATACGACGAATGTCCCGGGTTCAAATCCTCTCGAATACGGTATAGGAAAAAAGCGTTTTTGTATTTTGTGTTTGAATTAGCAAAATCATCGATGGCTTTGGTTATGACGGTGAATCTAAGTAATATTTAATTAAAAATACTGGATTCTGAAAATACGTTCCATAATGTAAATTGAATATTTGAGTAATTTGCCATGTGTGTTTGGCAATCGTAAGTTCAACCGAGATTTTTTTTTAATATTTTGATGTTATCAACACCACCTAGTAAGATCTTATGAAAACAATGTAGTTACCGGATAGATGGCGTCTCGTTTCGCTGCAAAGCAAACTTTCTGACAAATGTCCATGCAATTATGCTGTCCAGTGTATCTTACATTGGGCACCATATATAATGTCTTGTAGACGTGTCCCACGTTAGGTGCCAGATATAACTTTACCTTGACAGAGTACTACATTGTATGCCAGATAACGTCTCGTGGACAGGCCCCACGTTGGGAGCCAAATATAATGTCACTTTGACGGACCCCAGTTTAAGCGTCAGATAAAGCGCCATTTTTATGGACCCCACGTTGATTGCCAGATATAACGTCACTTTGATGAGCCTCACATTGGACGCCAGATTTATGGACGGCTGTTTCCCAATAAGGGTGGAAGGACACAACATCCGCGATGAATACTAAAACTTACTAGACAAGGTGAGCCGTGCTGGGGTCTATGTTCCGATTTGTAATTCAATTGCAAAATCAGATGTTTACTGATGCAGATTCGCTAAAATTACTACATTTTGGTTCAAGTGGTCTTCATCAATAAAATTTACCCGGATTGTACTGTGTGCACAAAATGTGATTTATAATTTTACAACACAATCTTTAAATAACAAAACAATCAACATGGGTCAGATTTTGGAATTAAATTAAAAATCGGATTATGTATAGTGATATAGATACCAATCAAAGCGCGAAAAAATATGATTGCTCTCGCACGTGGTCACACCAGGACTCGAACCCGGTACTTCCTTATTACGCGTCAGGTGTATTATAGCAAGCTGTGCCAATCACGACGAATTTATCGAACCGCTTTGACCCCTGTATCTATGATCATAGGTCAAAGTTAATTTAAAAAAAAAGTGTTTGAATATAAAGAAAAAATCAGATTATGGTTTGGCATGGATATGGCTCCAACGCTCATTATTCTGCTTTTTTTTTAGTCCAGTGTGTAGGGTTAAACGCTGTAAAATCTCACCTTTGTGAAAACTGATGGTGGTTTAGAGAAGTGAATGTAGCCCTTTTGATTAATACGGACCGCGATGTGCTCACTAATTACCGACGGAGTAGCCTCGGATATATAATATAGTCTGACAGATGGTTCACTACTCTGCAGTGGCGAGGCGTCCATATTAGCCGATTCCCACTGGTTTGCCCAAAAAAAGGAAAACACTTACTTATTATAACCACCTTTTTTTTAACTATGAGTAAATTAAATAAGACGCATCGGCTTCCCTTCTAATTTTCCTGAAGCCACGCCTCTGCTACTCTGCTAAAACAATACATTGAATATACCTATTTTTATTTGTTTTCTTACTGCAGCATTGCGTGGAAAATTTACCTTTTTTATTGAGCGGCTTGTGTATCTGAGCATTATTATTGATTCCTCTAAGATTGAGATTAAATGAAAAAAACTGGACCAATTTGGGAAAATTATTTCGACACAGGGTTATCCGAAATATTCTATTACGAGTACCTTTGTAGAAGTTGTTATTTTTTTTATGAGGATCTCCCTTTATAACTCTAACTTCAAATCATTATAAGAAAAAAAATATATAATGATATATTGATCTTTATTCCGTAAGTAGTCTTTTACAAGTCTGCCTCTACAGCATTTCCCAAGAGGATATGTTGAGAAGAAAGCCGAAACAAACTCAACAGTTAGTATATTTATCTAAATAACTCTCATCTTTGTTTTTAAGTATAAACTCGATGGGTAGTTCTGCAAGTAAACGTATCAAAACTTAAGTATAAAAGTAAATATATCATAGAAGAAAACAATGTATTTTTAAATCAACTTACGTACGTTTGATGCACCATCTTATAAAAAACCGTGTCCTGACAAAAGTAAAATATTTGGTTTCTGTTTTGGGCCCTGCATTTTTGTCTGTTAAATAGTACTACCCTATAATATGCCTTTGCCACAACAGATTTAGTGAGGTACTTTTAGAGTGCTGCTTAAGGTAATTTTAAAGCATCATCCAACTTATTACAAAAATGTATGCATTGGTCTACGAATGATCTGGCCACTTTACAAAGGCGGAACGTTCTAATGACAATTTTGTTTTTATTTCTAGTATTAAAAATGTAGAATCTTAGTGAAAGTGTCTAGGTTAATAACATTTCAACTCAAATCATAATCGTTTCAATTAATCTTTAATGCAAGTTTCGAAACGTTTGTTTATGAAATAGTAGAATACGTATGAACTCAATGTAAAGGAAAACTGCAAATACGATCAAGTGGCAGATACTGAATGGTCTGTTGTGATGTGATCTGGGTCAGTAGATTAGCACGGCTACAAGAGCCGGCCTTCGTTAGCGGGGAGCGATTAGCCTGCCGTGCCCCACTGTACTTAACATGGGGGTACACTGTACAGAGTCATTTATTAGCTGGGTGTACGGTGTACACAGGCTCAGTTAGTATTAGCTTTATACAAAGTCTGTGTTCAGTATCGTATAACCTGGATATACGTGAATATACAAAGGTGCGTCCACATTTGTATCATTTGCCCGATCAGATATTCGTCCCATGGCATGATCGCGTATCACGATCACGCGTTTAGACGTTGCGCCGATCCGATCGCTCGAAATCAATGTTGCTACGCGTATCACATACTTAGATCGGACAAGTAAGGCATGATCGCCGCGCCGACAGTGAGCGTCCAAGCAGCGCGATACGCAATCGATACGCAAGCATGCAAATGATACAAGTGTGGACGCACCTCAAGGTGCCTGCGAGAAGCCCGACAGAAGAGATCTCGCCAACAAACTGTCTTAGCAGTTTGGCGAGTTAAAGTTAGTTGCATGAAGTTATTTTACACAATTTCAAAAAAAAAACAAAAAAAAAAATTTTTATTTGTTATTTGTATATAATATTTTTATCTTACTTAGTGTTAATCTTTACATGTTTAAGATTATATTACTAAGCTATATTATTATTATTCTATTTATTATACCTACATTATACTATTCTTAATTATAACTGATTTTAACCTCGCATTTCTTAGGTAGGAGCATAAAATGTTAAACGAAATATTATCATTTGTCATGTAACTATTTATTTTACACTTCTCCTGTTCAAAAAGTAGGTCATATTAGCTCCGCGAAGCTAGACTAAAATAGTACATGTAGCCCCTAGGTTTTAAAAGAAAGCCATAATCCCATACACGTTTCTAAGAAACTGAGAAAAAACTTGCGGCCTGCTAAATACTACTTACACGAACGAATGAATAATGAAAAACAAACAAACCTGATCAGATTGGTCAAAATTACTGATCGAATTGCTCAAACTGTACTTTTAATTTTTCATGATTTATATTATTTTAATGTCTTTTTTATTTTGTCGCTGTCTAAGTGAAAAGCAGAGTGTTTAACACGTGGCTAAAAGCCTTTACGACTTTTAGCCACGTGTCATAATGGTTTTTTTAGCTCCCTGTCAAACAATCTACTATTGATTAATAAAGTGCATTAACCACTTTCGATCGAAACGCTGCCACGTACGTTGCCAAGTTCTCGCCGCTATTGATAGACATTGAAAAAACAGCTACCACTCACTAAAGTCATCCTTTTTTGTAAAAATAATCGTCACCATTTTAGTAAAAGGGATAATATTCGTAAAGGAGCGAAAGTAATTCAAGTTTTGTGTACAAGCATCTAGTTTTTTTTTGCTGAATTTGACTGGTCATATATTTAAATACCTAAAACAATTTAACGGACTATATCGCGTATATTATCTCATTTGAGTTCCCGACTTTTCGGAAGCTTTCAGCTTTCCATGGTCACGTGTTGACTGAGAAAAAATATACATATTTTCCTCTGTCAAAGTTACAATTTGTGCTAATTACCCACTTTGAGAAAACAAATAAAGGTGTACATACATACCAGATGAACTCCTCAGAAGAAGAGTAGCACCCCTTTGCAGAGTGCAGGCATTTATAAGCTGGACTGGTATGTACACTACAGGAATTATTTAATACAAATATAAATAAATGTTAAATAGTCTATTTTATTATATAATTAGGTTAAGTTAACTCTAAGTCTGTGCTTCACCCTAGCAGGGTACATGTTGAACTTTCTACCTGTAACATCTTAATACCATGTTGTGCACGAAATTAAATTGAATTGAATTGAATTGAATTGTGGGGTTATATAATTAGGTTAAGTTAACTCTAAGTCTGTGCTTCACCCTAGCAGGGTACATGTTGAACTTTCTACCTGTAACATCTTAATACCATGTTGTGCACGAAATTAAATTGAATTGAATTGAATTGAATTGTGGGGTTTTTCCCAGCTGTTACCACTGGTAATAGCCGGGATTTTTTTCCCATCTGTTACCAGTGGTAGTTAGTGGGAATATTATTCCCAACTGTTACCACTTACAAATGGCACCAATAATTTTAGTGGTAACAGTTGGGAATTTTATTCCCAGTAGTTACTACCTGGTAACAGATGGGAAAATAATTCCCAGCTGTTACCACTGCTAACAAGTTGGTGGTAACAGATGGGAATAACCTGGATTGTGCTTGGCTCGTGCTCCGCTCGTGTTCGGTTCGTCTAGCGTAGACGCACCTTAAGTAAAACTGGTAGTATAAAGTAGAAGCCACTTAGTTGTTGTGATCTGGGTCAGAGGATTAGTGGTTCTATTGGCCCCGACATTCGGTAGTGGGGAGCGATTAGCCGCCGCCGCGCCTGACTGTACTTAATTTGGGTCTGTACCCATTTGTTACACGCTTTGTGTAATACGAATTAACAGTGATTCACTTGTGTGACCTACGCATTATACAAATTGTATAGAACCACACCGCTAGTTAAAATGTTTTTAACGTTAAGAAAAGACGTGTCCCTTAGGGACTCTTAACGTTAACGCACCTTAGTGCGTCCACACTTGTATCATTTGCTCGTATCCGATCACCGTGGCGTGGCATTACTGCGTATCGCGCTCCTTGGACGCTCACTGTCGGCGCGGCGAATACGCCGCACTTGTCCGATCTAAGTGTGTGATACGCGTAGCAACATAGATTTCGAGCGATCGGATCGGCGCAACGTTCAAACGCGTTATGGTGACACGCGAACCTGCCACGGGACGAAGATCTGATCGGGCAAATGATACAAATGTGGACCGCACCTTTATTTGCGTCTCGATTTTTACGTTACTATCCACACCGGAGCTCAAAAATCGCTGACGGTGCCTTTACCTTTGTGGTACAAATTGTACCTAGGAGTGACGTCACGAACCCCACTCCTAAACTTCAATGCAATTTATCGCAGTATTTTTTTTATTATTTTGAAAAGCAAAAAATATGTGTCCAATATTTTTGACGTGATAACGTGTTATGAATCGATGAACGCCGGCTGCACGCATGAAAAAATGTACGTTCCGCTCATCATGGGTCCCGTTTTGACCTTTGGGTACGGAACTCTAAAAAGCACACATACTTACAATTTATCGTAAAAACTAACCAGATTTTTCTCATATACTTTGGCAGGGGGAACTCATCCGTCTGCCATATGTAAATAAAAAAAAATAAAAAAATAGAAATCTGGTTCAACGCTTAACGGGAAATAAAGGAATGAACAAATGTAACCGCTACTCTAGGTAAATATCAATATCAAGTAAGAATCAAATAGAATCGTTCAAATTTGGGTCAGTGAAAAAAAAGGGCTATTCTAGGTTATACATCCAGTCCATTAGCGGAAAGTGATTAGCCGTTTCAATTTGAGTTCAGTAGCTTTTTCACTTTTCACGCTTGAAAAACGTCTCATTAAAGCTCTAGGGGACTAAAGTTTCAAGGTTAATAAAGAAATCGTTAAATAGCGCTTAGGAATGGTCCATTATTGACATTGAGCTCCCACCTGAAAGGCCGGCAACGCACTTGTGACTCCTCTGGTGTTGCTGATATCTGGGTCATACAGATTCTAGAATTAAGCCGTCTTTCCTGTGGACAAAGCGATAGTTAAGGGCTCGGGCACATATAACTGATATTTTTATCGCATAGATCTAGAGTATTAATCGATTTGTACATCACCTATAGGGTCCTAAGAAAAAATAGTATTTAAAGCCCTTAACTTTCGGGTGTTCACAGGAAAGATGCATAACGCTAACTCATATTAAAAGATCTGTATGATCCGTCTCTGGGCGGCGGTGATCGCTTACCATCAGGAGATGCGTCTGCTTGTTTGCTCTCTAGCGTAAAATGCGATACGCCACTAACTGAAAGCATGTTGTATAATAGGACTTAAGTTAGGCTTAACTCCAAGATTTTCTGTTAGCAATATCGACTGCTCACACCAGATGACCTGTGGCTTGCACCTATTAAAATTTTAGACCACTTGCTAGTCGAATTCAGCCATTAATAACCAACATTAAAAGGTTAAATTTGAGCTTTAAAGAAAGTATACGCGTCCATTAGCGGATTTTGATTAGGCGTTTTATTTTTTTCACTTTCGCGGTCGAATAACGTTTCATTAGAGCGCCAGGGGACTATAGTGGTGCTTTTAAGCCCTAGTACGGTAATAAAATTCTTAAAAGGCGATCAGAAATGAGTCAGTATTAACGGGTGTAATCAAACCTGACAGAAATAGGGGTTAATAACAAATAAAAGTAAATAATATTACCATGCCAGTACCTACCTAGTAACGGTTTATTGCGTCTAGCAGAATGATACATAGATAAATGAAATCAGCTGTTAATAAAAAAACAGAACACGGTCAAATATCTTTTAATGCTATTAGAGTATACGCGTCCATTAGCGGGTAGTAAGTAGCAGTTTTAACTTGAGTTCCTTTTTCACTTTTAACGCTTGAAAAACGTCTCATTAGTGCGCTGGTAGGTAAAGCGATGGTTTAAGTCCCTAGGGTAATAAGAAATCTGTAAATATCGTTCAGGAATTTTGTAATACCATTTTGCGACAATTTCTAATCATACAATCATTTAACGGCTCATCAATCATTTTACGGCTTCCCTCGTGGTGCCAGGAATTAATAGCCTGTTTTAATTTATTTCCTTCTTTGTGTCTGTGTGTCAAATTTCATCTTAATCCGATCAAACAAACAGATTTTTCCCTCGACTGTTTGTAACATGAATGAGCTTTTAATAAAGCAAAATTAAAAAATCATGTATATTCCCTATTATTCACAATTTGGCATTAAGTCTAAAATTTGATGTTTAGCAAATTCAATCTTAGCACATCCTAACAGAATTTAATATTGCAACGTTGGTGGTAGCTTGATGCTCTTTTGCTCTTAATAATATAAATATTCAGTGCGAATCGTAAGACGAGTGGTATCGCAATGAATTATTCAATCTGTATAATACTTGGGGTGGTACTATGGAGTCTCGGTTAAAACTCATACAAAACTCGTCTGAAATTCACTGGAATTTAATTAAAATATCGTGTATCCTTAGGTATTAAAAGCGTACCAATGAGACCCTGTTCTCCTTCACTGTTCGTCTAAGTTATTATTTTAATGTGAAGTTAAATAAAATCTTGTAATTAACGAGTAATGGTACGGAACCCGTAGTGTGCAAATCTGACTCCCACTTAACCAGTTTAGGAACATCGCGAAGCTTAAACGTATTAATTATTCAAATATCCTACGCTATTTAAAGTCTTTACATTTGTTATTTGCATAACAGAGAGTTAATTCAAGAATTGAACGGAAACGGCTATATATTCTGTCAAAAATTTAATTTTCACTTCTCGTGCTCTAAAAATACATTAGCTTCGCGAAGCGAAACTAAAATAGTACATCTAGCCCCTAGGGTTTAAAAGAAAGCCATATAATCCCATACAAATTTCTATGAAACTGAAAAAAAAAACTTACGGCCAGCTACATACTACTTCCTCTTCCTCGCGTCGATATCCTCATTACTGAGGGTCGTGATTCCCCCGTTGCTGGGTCTTTGCCACCTAGATCTGTCCTTGACTTCATGGAGTGCGTTGTGTAGCTTGGTGTCCAATGATGAGCGGATTTGGTCAGACCAGCCCCTTGGACGCTTCCCATCGACCTTTCCAGTCTCCATGAGTTTTTTCAGATTATTTTCTTCTTTCCTGGCAATATGGCCGAAAAATTCCATTACCTACTCTTCACATACTACTTGCGATTAAATAAAAAGAAACAAACCAACCTGATCAGATTGGCCAAAATTTCTGATCGAATTGCTCAAACTGAACTTTAAATTTTTCATGAAATATGAAATTTTAATATTAAGTCTTTTTTTATTTTCTCGTAGTCGAAGTGAAAAGCAGAGTGTTTAACACGTGGCCAAAAACCATTATGACACTCAGACATATTTGTCCTCGCTCACTTTGTGTCTTTGGCTTACTTTAGCCCCTTGTCAAATCAAATTAAATCAAAATATCCTTTATTCAAGTAGGCTTAGATACAAGCACTTTCGAATTGTCAGTAACAATGAGAGAAGGCTTTGCTGGGAAACATACGATATGATCCAACATTTGTTGCAAGGATTAGGGAAACCCAGAAAAACCTAATCAGATCATTTAACTTAAGTATAATACTTTTTGTTTTACAAATATCATGATAATAATCACAATTTTTGCAATTTATTAGTGGATCACTCCACTAGCGTTATTATTATAAACAAAGATCAGAAACAAATGAAAAATTTTTTCGACGATACTGGACTTGAACCAGTGCCTTGAGCCAGACCGGGGCAGCACGCACTACCATCTGAGCTAATCGTCCACACCAGTAGTCGACGAATTTTGTCATCTGTTCTTGCTTAAGGATCTCTGTATGGTGCATCCGACTCTTTAGCCGTTAGCGCCGCCTAGTGCAGAACTATGAAGTTACTTTCACCCCGAGCAGATACCTTTACAGGTACCGTTGCTCGGCGAGAGGTGGCGCTATTATCACGGTGTGGACGATTAGCTCAGATGGTAGAGCGTGCTGCCCCGGTCTGGCTCAAGGCACTGGTTCAAGTCCAGTATCGTCGCAAAAATTTTTCATTTGTTTCTGATCTTTGTTTATAATAATAACGCTAGTGGAGTGATCCACTAATAAATTGCAAAAATTGTGATTATTATCATGATATTTGTAAAACAAAAAGTACAGTCTTGATAATAGCGCCACCTCTCGCCGAGCAATGGTACCTGTAAAGGTGTCTGCTCGGGGTGAAAGTAACTTCATAGTTCTGCACTAGGCGGCGCTAACGGCTAAAGAGTCGGATGCACCATACAGAGATCCTTAAGCAAGAACAGATGACAAAATTCGTCGACTACTGGTGTGGACGATTAGCTCAGATGGTAGAGCGTGCTGCCCCGGTCTGGCTCAAGGCACTGGTTCAAGTCCAGTATCGTCGCAAAAATTTTTCATTTGTTTCTGATCTTTGTTTATAATAATAACGCTAGTGGAGTGATCCACTAATAAATTGCAAAAATTGTGATTATTATCATGATATTTGTAAAACAAAAAGTACAGTCTTGATAATAGCGCCACCTCTCGCCGAGCAATGGTACCTGTAAAGGTGTCTGCTCGGGGTGAAAGTAACTTCATAGTTCTGCACTAGGCGGCGCTAACGGCTAAAGAGTCGGATGCACCATACAGAGATCCTTAAGCAAGAACAGATGACAAAATTCGTCGACTACTGGTGTGGACGATTAGCTCAGATGGTAGAGCGTGCTGCCCCGGTCTGGCTCAAGGCACTGGTTCAAGTCCAGTATCGTCGAAAAATTTTTTCATTTGTTTCTGATCTTTGTTTAAGTATAATACTTACTTATTATTGATAAAATCATTATTTTAAAAATTAAAATAATTAATAAGATAAATCCCAAAAGTCAATAAAATTGACTGTCAATAAAAAAGAAAAAAAATCTAGAATGTGTCTAGAATCAAAATTCTAAATGTCAGAGTATATAAAACAATTAATATGCGTGTACCAATTAACTATTACAATATTGTCTTAATTATACTTGAAACTTTTACAATTGTGTTATAACTAATTTATAATTGATACACGCAGAGATGTACAAATTCTCCAGATCAATGTTAATATAAAATATAAACTATTTTTTTTCTCAAACTGTCTACTATTTTGTGACAAGCTTTTTTTTTCTGACTTTACTTTTCTTTGAACACCCAGTAACTACTCATTGAGACATTTCTAAAGAGCCCGAAATCGGTAGGATTGTGATATTTTGTCACATGGTTCCTATGACCACCTTCCTGCTCCATCATCAGATCACCACGATGGTATTATGATACCTTGTAATAAGATAACATTGTCTCCGAACTTACATAAGTATGCCAAAAAGTCAAACCGATAAGTAGGTCAAATATAACTTGCAAGATTTGACCCGTACACACATTTTATATGCATACATACATTACATAGCTAATTTCCGCCCTTTTGCTTTAGGTAACTTTCGGACTAATCTTGGATCTCACATCAGTGTCATCCCTAGAATTTGTAAGGAGCATAATATAATGTATAAGAACACTAGGGTAGACTTATTGGCTTTGTCACTTAATAAATTTAAGAAGTTCCTTCACAATTATGATTTAATATCATAGACTTAAATAGTATAATACTAGCTTCTGCCCGCGACTTCGTCCGCCTTAAATTCGTTTATCGCGGATAAGGGTATTTTTCCGGGATAAAAAGTAGCCTCAAACCCGGAACTCAAACTATCTCCATACCAAGTTTAAGCGTGAAGAGGTAACAGACAGACAGACAGACACACTTTCGCATTTATAATATGAGTATGGATTTGACAAAAAGTTATTAATTTTAGCGCTTCCTGTTAGTTTAGCAAGGTACTCGATACTCGTGGGCTCATAACACATGTTTGAGAGAAGTTTGCACCTCCTTCCTAAGTAGCGCGATAAGATTCAGGTGCAAACTTAACTCAATCAAATGTAGTGGCTACCCCCCTCTTTTAAGCGTTAAATTTTTATAGCCTATAACCTGGCCAAAAATTTTATCGACCGATTATTAAAGTTTTCATCAAAATCTGTTCAGCCGTTTTCACGTGATGCGCGCACAAATAAACAGACAAACAGACAAAAATTCTAAAAACTGTTGGAACGTGTTCTGTTACCGATTTTAAGTATCCCCGGCCAATTTTTTTTCGAATATCTTCCATGTACAGACTTTCGAGCCTCTTCAGCTTTATTATATGTATAGATAGATAGATTATCTGTAGTATAAGTACTAGAAGTCTTTTCACGTTCTTTAGCTAGCTTATAGAAAAAACATGCTGTGTTTGCCTGGAATTGGATAAACACTCTTGTCAATATTATGTCCATATGATATCAGTGTCATTTTACTGTGTTGTATATCTTATGGCAAACCTATTAATAAATGAAATTTTTTCGACTTTAAAATCTAATGTAGGAAACTATAGGTCTATAATTTAAGTAATGTAATCTATTGACAGTGTTCATGATATGTATATAAAGACTGTTTGTTTTTTATTAATAAATAAAAATAAAATAAAATAAAATGTATACATACATACATACAAAAAATACGTTAACGGAGCGAGATGTTTATGTTTTTCTAAATAGGTACGGAACCCTAGATCCCGTATATGCAGATGACGGGGTACGATAATCAAAATTGTAATAAGTCCGTCAGTTAAATAGATAAGTAATAAAAATATATTGGACACGTATTTTTTGCTTTTTCAAATTAATAAAAAGAATCTCATATAACTCGCCTGAAAGTTTAGGAGTGAGGGCTCGTGACGTCATGACTAGTATAAACTGTACATACGCGTGACGACACGCGACTTTTTGACTCAAACAATGCAATGTACCGCCATTAAGGGGGTGCATCGAAAATTTAAGCTATTTTGTAGCGCATTTTTTGTCAAATCTAGTATATAAATCAGGCTGGTTTTCAGATATGTGTTTCTTGACTATATAACCTACTCAGTGATTAACGCGGAAACGTGTTTAGTGAAAATTTCCTCGATAAAAAAGTTATCCGAAAACGCGTCTTCATTTCCCGTTTTTTGTCTAGTTTGTACAAACGACAGATTAATAAATGGCTAAATTATGTTAAAATGTCATTCTGCCCTTTAACTTTTAAGTGATTAACTTAAATGTTAACAAAACATAATAATATCTTCGATTTCACACGACTTTTACATCTGGCGCTTACGCCAAAAAACCCGAAGCATGTAGTGTATTAGCTTTCTCTTTCTTTGATGCGCGCGAGCAATAAATGCGTCCCTATTACAAATCACGCTTATTGGCTGGCTCCGCGTTTGGGGCGAGATTTACGAATGACGAAGTAGCCCCTTAATATCATCATCATCATTCGCTTGTCCTTGTCCAATTTACTTGGGGTCGCCGCAGCATGTACCGCCATTATAATATGAAACAAATATTTAAAAAAACTGAAATATATTTTATGATGTAACTTCGTGGAACTTTGTTCGCGGGAAGAAAAAGCCATAACTCCTCTCTTTTTCTTTAGCACAATCAAGTAAAAAGTATCCTATAACTATCTGGAAATACCCAGCTACCCGTGTACTAGTTGAAATCCGTTTAGCCGATTTAGTGTGATGAAGCCACAACGACACATACAAACATTTAATTTTTACAACTTTATAATATTATAGATTTGTGGATTCTTTGGTGCCGTAACAAATATTTATTTTTAATGTCTTGTAATGTTACAGACATTTCATTTTTAAAACTTTATAATAGTTTAAATAATATGATTACCACTTCATGCCAATAGCTTTTATAAACTTTACTTCTCTTGTAAATAAATCTTAAAACCCGCTTCTAACCCTTAGACAAAACGAAATAAAACCCCATTCTAGCGATTTGTGTTCCAATAAACGTGAAGCACCGCTACAGACGGACTTATTGCTAATATAAATCACTGCGGGCTGCACTGCGGAGGTATGCATGTCCCAGATTAATGGGTCGGATAATGCTCGACTGGACTGAAAAAGAGTTTTGTAGCACTAGGATACTAACTGGACTTAAATCAATGACAACCGGTTTGGCTCAGTGTAGTGGCTCCGCCTGTGAGGCTGACGGTCCTGGCTTCAAATCCCGGTAAGGGCAAGTATTTTTGTGATGAGCATAAATATTTGTTTCTGAGTCTTGGATTTTTCTTGTCGGTAGCACACCTCTGCCGCGAAACGTCAAATCCAAGGAAGTTCCGCTTTAGTTTCGCGCGCTCTGTATGGCGTTTCGCGGTTCCGCGGCGGAGGTGTGCTACCGGCATCTGGTATATATACGTAATATATTTATTAAATACTAGAAGACTAGCAACTTCGTTCGCGGAGGAGAAAAGTCATAACCCGTCTTTTTTTCTTCAGCGTAGTCGGGTAAAAAGTATCCTGTAACCATCTGGAGATACCCAGCTACTCGTGTACCAAAAATTGTGGAAATCTGTTTAGCTGATTTTGCGTGATGAAGCCACAACGACACATACAAACATACATAAAATCAAAAAAAAATATTTCTCGTTTTAGTGACCTCCAAATAGTCCGTAATAATATTTTTTTGAAAATATCTTCATTGTACAGACATTTCATTATTGCAACTTTATAATGGTACAGATGTCGTCGTCTAGTACTCATAACATAAGCCTTATTGAGCTTACCATGGGACTTAGCTTGACCAACACAGCAACAGACCAGCCGCTAATTTGTCATTCCGCCGTAGTCTTCAATAGTAGAGTTGCCACTAAAACCTTGTCCTTGTGTAGATACTTTATACTTGACGTGTGGAAGGTTCATCTGTTTACCGATGGCTGTAGAGTGGAACATCTACCACTTATTGCTCTGTGAGTCCCTCGCGATCCTTTGAACCCCCCATATCTCCGCCCATTTGATAAAATAATCTAAAAACTGGACTGACAAAAAACATCTGTACATTTATCGAATCTGCTCACAAAATTTCACAAGAATCGGTTGAGAAATACTTGTAGAAAACAACAGCCGAACATCAGCCGGACAGATATTCGAAAGCATTTTTTTTACTCAAGCTGAAACAGGAACGTTCGTAATACGTCTTTTTTTTGTTCTGGTCTCAGTTTGTTCGAGAATCGACCACTTTGAAGTTATAAAGTGGTGCCACGCTCCGAAACAGCGGGGCACGGAAGAACTAAGGTTTGTGCTTGACAGTCTGAGAGTATCAGGACTTTTGACAAACCAACAATAATAATAATAATAATCGATTTATTTAAAGACAACAGAGTGGTCCAAACAATATTAGTATTGACTTATTCTAATGTTAGTTCCTTAATAATTAATACACAAGACTGATTTAGTCCTCTGACCCATTCTCCACAACAGAGGACAGTCTAGCTTGTTAGCTATCATGCTTAGGATGCTGTTGCTACTCCCGCGCACCCTGTCTAGCAACGAGGCTGTTTTCTTGCGCCCGACGGCATCAAAGCCGTCTGTGCGCGCCTCGACGAACATGGACGATGCGCTGCAGTAGCGCGGTAGTCTCAACAGCACCCTAAAAGCATTATTGTATATGCGCAAGGCATTGTAAGCCCGTTGAGTATATCTAACCCACAGACTTGACGTGTTGAGTATATCTAAACCACAGAATGCATTAAAAAGAGTAATTTTCACTTCATCCGTACAACGAGCAAATCTGCGGGCCAGCATGTTCGCTCGAACAGACAATGCCCTACGCTCCCTCTCCATATCTACATCATCCTTCTGGTCATCGTAATGAATATACTAGTGTTTTGATGCAACAGAAGAAAATGATAAATTAAATTGGAACAGAAGGAGGTCCAGAGGGACTATCCTTCTTCTTGACGTACTGTTGAGGGCCAAACCTCCCATTATAAGATACTAATGGCCGCCCGCGACTTCGTCCGCCTTAGATTAATTTATCGCGGATAAAAGGTATTTTTCCGGGATAAAAAGTAGCTTATGTCATTCCCCAAAACTCGATACTTTACTTATTTAAATGTGAAGCATATTACCAAGATTTCAAGTTCCTAGCGTAAAAAAATATTTACTGTCCATACAAATTTTCACTCCCTTTTTCGCCCCTAAAAGGGATGAAATTTGACATACATTATCTTAGCATATGTCCTAGGTTTACTTATTTAAATGTGAAGCATATTACCAAGATTTAAAGTGCCTAGCGTAAAAAAATATTTATTGTCCATACAAATTTTCACTCCCTTTTTCGTCCCTAATAGGTATGAAATTTGACATACATTATAGCCTATGTTCAGTTTCATAAAAATTCGCCCAGTAGTTTTTGAGATTAAGTGGAACGTACATACATACTTTTACGTTTATAATATAGGTAGGATAACGCTAACTGGTCGCAACGACTTGTCGTGTCTTATACAGGCAACGAGAGGTTTAACGTATATTTTCAGAAATACACTATAAAAGTGAATTTGCTGTAAAATCTCTCGCCATATGACGCAATTTCCCAGAATCTCCGCAAAAAGCTCATGGCCCCTCTCGAGCTTTTTACGCAGAAATAAAACGCTTACAAGTTAAATTATGTCACGGATGGCAAGTTTAATAAACGATAAGTGTCAAAGCTCTCGACCTCTGGAAAGCTTTGCGTTTTGCGAGACTCTAAGTTCGGTTTTTGTGTTATTTATGTTAAGTGTAATTTAGGCTGAGGGTGTTGCCGAAAAGGAGGTCGTTATTTAGGATAATTATAAGTGACACTCTGGTCTAAGTTGGTTGTACAATAGCGAATCTCGGCCAGTACGAGCTTAGAGCATTTAATCACTGGAGATCGGACGACATTCCCCTCTGCAAAAGTAATCGCGAAATCGCCGGAGAGTTTTTAAAATGCAAGGAATAATTTTAAATACGAATACACTCATTGTGTATCGTATGACCTATAATTATTTTATTTGATTATTATTACTAATGGTTTTTATTGACTAATTATTTACTTATTGAATTTATTTATTAAACTGATAATTGATAACAATAATTGTAATATTCAATAATGGGTTAAATTATTGAATATTAAAATGTACGCACTATATATGTTTCATGTAAATTAGCTTTATAAATAAATGTGTATGAGTATTAATTTATACGGCAAATGCCCTCGAGTGTTTTTAGGGTTCCGTAGCTAAAATGGCAAAAACGGAACCCTTTTATCGTTTATTTGTATCGTTTCGTCATGTCCGTCCGTCCGTCCGCGTGTCACAGGCATTTTACTGTAAAACGTATACTGATGAAATTTAAAACATAGATGTCTTGTGTAAGCCACTACTTACTTTGATAGTTAAATAAAAAAATATATTTTTGGAGGGGCACTCTACATGTAATACATGTAAACGAAAGTGAAAAAAATTTTTTTCAGCAAATGTCAATGTGTAGCACATCATTCGACTGATCTTCTAAAAACACTTTGAAATTTCAAGAAAAAAAAATTGAGTTAGTGAATATTTTCGGAAATGTTCGGTCCGAAAGTAGCAAAAATTGTATCCCCTCTCCCTCTGTTTTCTAAACGGTATGTTCCAAAAATATGAAAAAAATAACAAATATAAAGCTAAGCTTAATAAATTTACTTCCAACGAAAATTGTTTTCAACATGATCGGACATACCGTTTTTAAGTCATTGCCAGAAAACTGCTCTTCTCAGCAAAAGGACGTAAGTGCCGGATATCTTGGTTATTTTTATAGTTATTAGAAAACATATTTTTGTCTACTGTTTGTTATATGAATGAGCTTTTAATAAAGGAAAAATATAAATACATGCATATTCCCTATTGCCACGGCCACCGATATTTGTTTGTTTACTACCCCTTCATTCTCGTCACATAAACACTTGTACACGTACTCTTAGAGCATTTAACTAATGGAGACAAGCCGTGGTCATTACCGAACAAATTGTTCATGCATTTTTAGCGGGGGGTGAGGTAAACACGTATAGCACACTACGGAAATAATCCTATTTCTACAAACGAATACAATTAAAAGATATCACTTAGAAACAAAAAATCGGCCAAGAGCACGTCGGACCATGCTCAATGTAGGGTTCCGCAGCCGTTTATACAAAAAAATGCACTACAGATGAAAAAAATACGATATGAAAAAAGAACACTAACAAAAGAGCGTATCTCCCCGGCACTTACGTCCGTTTGCTGAGAAGCGCAGTTTTTTATTAACGGTACTAAACGGTTATTAACGGTATGTCCGATCATATTGAAAACAATTTTAGTTGGAAGTATTTATTAAGTTTTATATTTGTAATTTTTTTCATATTTTTTTAACTTTAAGAAAATAGAGGGGACACAATTTTTGCTACTTTCGGAGCGAATATTTTCGAAAATATTCACTAAAACAAAAAAAAAAATATTAAGCTCAAAGTGTTTTTAAAAGAACTGTCGAATGATGTGCCACACATTGATATTTGCTGAATTTGTTTTTTTCAGTTTCAGTTCAAAAAATATCAAATTCAAAAAATATGTATATTATAATATCTAGCGGGGGCACTCCATACATGTAATGGAGTGCCCCCCGGTAGATATTATAATATACATATTTATTATTTAACTATCAAACTAAATAGCGGCTTACACATGACATCTATGTTCCAAATTTCTTAGGTTAAATGATCTGACTAGGTTTTTCTGGGTTTTCCCTAATCCTTGCAGCAAATATTGGATCATATTGTATGTCTCCCAGCAAACACTTCACTCTCATGTAACTGACATTTCGAAAGTGCTTGTAACTAGGCCTACTTGAATAAAGAATGTTTTGATTTGATTTGATTTCATCCATATTCATCTTATAGTTTTCGAGTAAAATGCCTGTGACATACGGACGAACGGACGGACGGACATGATGAAACTATAAGTGTTCGGTATTTGCCATATTGGCTACGGAACCCTAATGACAATATAAATAAAAACCAATGAAATGTTTTCCATCATTTGTTATTTATGACATGAACAATTTTTTTATATGATTAAATACCTATTTAGAAAGAGTCGCGGACATCACTTAATTTTAAACAATGTTATTAATTCATTTATAGGTTTAATTTAAAAACTTTGTTAATTTAACGAACTTTCAGTTACCTAAAATACATTATACAGGGTGTCCCAAGAAGTAGTGATATACTGAAGCTGGGAGGTAGAGGACCTAGAGGGCTATGTAAATCACCCCCATGTATGTTCCGCGATTTTTCGTATTTTCGGAGTTATGACTTTTTTTTAAATTTTTCACCTATCGCCGAGTACGATGAGATTTTTATTTATGGTGACGTGAATTATTGCGGTAGATGCTTGATTTTTTTGTGTGCTAAGCTGATAGATAGGCCAATTCAGTATGGTAAAGAGGCGACTCAGCTGGCAGCATAGACCATGGCGACCGAGGGCGTCCACTGAGCCTCCACAGCGACTGCAGAGGTGTGGCTCGCAGCTCGAGGCGGAGACAGACGGCTACTCGCAAAGAGCTCAGATCCAGAAGGGACCCGAGGTTTTGCGAGGGGAGAGCGTGTAGCCAGTGTCCTACACTGCCAGTAAACGGGCCCGCTCGCTGGGGTTGTGACTGTTTTTTAGTAGGGATCTGTGAATAGATTTTATTTTTATTAGGTCCTAGGCAGCTTGGTTGGCTTTTTCGTCCGGTGGGTTTTCGCCAGGGCTACCATTTCTCCAAGCCATCTCCGCATCCGCTAAGCCTGACACAACAACTTCAGAGGGATTATTAACTTTGAGAATTCCGCTGATGAGCGTGACAGTGCTGTTAACTGATGAGAGAAAGGCCGGAAGAGCTAGATCGCTTGCTGTACGAAGACCTAGGCCGCCATATTTGATCGGTAAAGTTGCCTGAGTCCAGCTTGTTGTATTAGGTGATATGTTTAGAATTTTTTCTATGGTTTCTTTCAAAAGCTCATCTATCGGGGCAGTCAAATTGGGGTATTTCCAAATAGGGCTACAGTGTAAAATATACAGGAATTTTGGTGAAAAAAGGCACAACCGTAAAATGTAGATGGCAATGTGTGGGTTAATTTTGAAGAGTAAGTCGGAGGAGTCATGGAAATGGTTTAATTTTGAAGTGACAGCAAAGGGAATAGCGTCCTCGAAGATTGGAGCTCCGAGTAAGGTGAGAGTCTCGCGGGATAGTATGGTGATGTTAGGTGCAACTCGATTTAAATTTTCTATAATATCTAATCGTGTGCTGACTGAGAGTTCCTCGGAGATGAACGTTTCACACTTGTCAAAATTTAATGAAAGGCCTATCTCAGTGAAGCGGTTGATGACGGTGTTGAGATCGTTTAGAACCGAAGACGCCTTCCCTCCTATGGTGCCGTCGTCCAGGTACCAGATATTTAAGTCTGACGTGAGGTGTTTGATGATGGGGTTGATAGCCAGGCTGAAAATAGCGGGCCCGAGCGGGTCTCCCTGCTGGCAACCGACGCTAGAGGAGATTTCTTCGTTGCCAAACATTAATTTTGATGATGTCCCGTAACATTGCCATAAGTATCCGAAAATCTCAGGTAGTTCTTTATGAATTTCACTTAAGATTGTACTCCTGTAAACCGAATTGAAAGCGTTTTTTACGTCTAATTTTACTACTAGATCATAATCGTATTTTTCCAGGAAAGTTTGGGTGGCGTGAAACGCTGCCTCGCATCCACCCCTGACGCCAAAGCCAAGTTGATTTGGTTGGAATTGATCGGTGAGACGGGTTTGAAACTCATGACAGCATAGTTTAGACGCTAAACGGCGTAGTGAACTTCCAACTGCTATGGGACGAATGCCGCCATCTTTTTCTTTAATGCGATTAGATTGGCTCCATACACAATAGGAGTGATAGCACTGCAGATTTTTCCGGATAACATTACATTAATCAGAGCGGTCAATTCTTTTAGTAGGGGCTCCCCAGCGTCACCCAATAGCGGGCAGGTTAGATCTTTTAAGTGTTGAGGGGTCAGGCCATCTAAGCCTCCCGCAGACCCGTTGGGGAAGAAGCGAATCGCTACCAGGGTAGCGGGTTCGGTAACCTGCAGGTGCTGCTGTGTGGCAGCTGTTGACGTGGGTATTTGTACCGGCATCGAAGGAGTTGGGTGCTTGTCTTTCAAAACGCGTAAAACGTCGGGGGAGCGGGAGGCCAAAATGTCACTGGAAAACAAAAGTTTGGTGGCGCTTTTTATGTTGCCATCGCCAATTACAACGCTCTGTAATTTGTTCAGCTGAGTTTGCTGGGAGAGTTGGGTTGCAGACATTGTTTTTGATAATAGATGAGAAGGTGCGGTTAGACTTTTTACGTGGAATATGGCAGGTCTTGTACACAAACGTAAGAAGCGCTTCCTAAGCGGTAAAATTATTATCTGATACTACCTTGGCAATGCACTCCGTTAGACTCCGAGCTACGGCAACGCGAGCTCCTTTTGGCATCCTCTTTGCTATTTTGGTATTGGCTTTTAAATAGGCTAGGCATGCAGACAATTGTAGTAGTGTAAATATTCCATCATATAAATTTAAATTTCATCCGCAATTCGAATTTCAGCGTTCATTCGCCATGTTTTCCTTCTCAATCCGAAACATCACGAAACCAGAAAAAGCGAGCAACTAGAACCACTTCAATTTTCATAAAATTTCGAACACATTTGCAAATATCCAAGCTCAAAGAAAAACTTCATTCGCAACATTCAAATGGGAAAATGTTGTTGAATTGAAACTCGCAGTTTTTACGTTGAATTTTATAGGCGTGCATTTGAGAGATAGTTTTATGCATATTTTCATTATTCAAAGGCTGACCTCATGCATTTCTCTATTCAACACTCTATGTGATATCAAAAGATACCCTAACCTAGTTTCTGTATTTTGAGCTGACTCCAAAAATGGAGGAGTTTGTTGCTTTTTAGGATTCCGTAACTCAAAAGGGAAAAACGGTACCCTTATAGCATCACTTTGTTGTCCGCCTGTCTGTCCGTCATCTGTCTGTCAAAACCCATTTTTTTTACTTTAGTGTAGTCGGGTAGAAAGTATTCTTTAACCATCTGTGTATGCCCAGCTACCCGTGTACCAAAAATAGTTGAAGTCCGTTAAGAGGTTTTCGCGTGATGAAGCCACAAAGACACATTCTTACTTCATTCGCATTATGCTTACTTCCTTAATATAATATAAACGTGAAAGTATGAATTTACGTTCCACTTAATCTCAAAAACTACACGACCAATTTTTTATGAAACTTTCCACTTATGTACATTATATATCAGAATAGGACCTAGGCTAAAATGTATGTAAAATTTTATCCCTTTTAGGGAGAAAAAAGGGGATGAAAATTTGTATGGACAGTAAATATTTTTTTACGCTAGGAACTTGAAATCTTGGTAATATGCTTCACATTTAAATTAGTAAAATATTGAGTTTTGGGGAAAGACGTAAGCTACTTTTCATCCTGGAAAAATACCTTTTACCCGCGATAAACGAATCTAAGGCGGAAGACGTCGAGGGCGGCCGCTAGTAGAAACATAAAAAAGCGACCAAGTGCGAGTCGGACTCGCCCATGAAGGGTTCCGCAGCCGTTTATACAAAAAAAAAGTACTACAGATGAAAAAAATACGATATGAAAAAAAAAACTAACAAAAGAGCGTATCTCCCCGGCACTTACGTCCTTTTGCTAAGTAGCGCAGTTTTTGGCAGTAACTTAAAAACGGTATGTCCGATCATAATGAAAACAATTTTCGTTGGAAGTATTTATTATGCTTTATATTTGTAATTTTTATTCACATTTCTAGAACATAGGGGGAGGACTCAATTTTTTGCTACTTTCGTAGCGAATATTTGGGAAAATATTCACTAAATCAAATTTTTTTTTACAAACTCATAGTGTTTTTAGAAGTTCTGTCGAAATATGTGCCACACATTGATTTTTGCTGAGAAACTTTTTTTTCAATTTCGGTTATATGTATCGAGTGCCCCCCCTAGAAATATATATATTTTTTATTTACCTATCAAACTAAGTAGCGGTTTACACACGACACCTATGCTCCAAATTTAATCAACAAACATCTTATAGTTTTTGAGTAAAATGCCTGTGACATACGGACGGACAGACAGACAGACAGACAGACAGACAGACAGACATGACGAATCTATAAGGGTTCAGTTTTTGCCATTTTGGCTACGGAACCCTAAAAAACGCTTTAGTGACCTTCAGATACTCTGTTTCACTTATGTTTTTGAAAAGATTTTCAATGAGACATATCATTTTATATAACTATAAAACTATTTTATTTTTTATTTCGAAGTGCGCCGCTTTTATAGTCTTTTCCATATTTTTCCAAGCGAGAAACGTGTTAAAATTTGTTACGTCGTACACTCGCACGCTCAAATGGCGACAAGCTTACCTAATTAATTATTTTGTTTAGCTAACTCGCTAATCATAAATCTGCCAGTCTGTCTGTTTAAACGGAAAAGTTTCCAACGTCCGGAAATGAAGGAAAATCGCTGCTTAATTAGGTGGGAAATTAAGTGAGAGCCTCCAAATGATCCCGGGGGATGGGGGAGGGATAAGGAAAAACAGTTGTGAAGTTACGGCTGAAATGCTTGGGATACTATTTAAAGGCAGAAGAAACTCTGAAAAATACTGTTTCTAAATTTAAAAACCCGGCCAAGTGCGAGTCCAACTCGCGCACTAAGGGTCCCGTACAAAGTTTCACTTACCCTAACATTATTATTACTACCCGGTTCCGGTTGAGTTAAGTTTGCACCTGATATCTTTAGCATTGCATACAAGCGAGGTGCAAACTTAACGCAACCGGGCTATCCGAATATGTCTTATGAAAAAGGCTATATTTTTTATGATTTAATTACAAAACTGTAGTTTTCAGATTGTTGCATGTATTTGTAGTATATCACGACATTCCTTGTCAAATTTTATAGTTCTATGTCAACGGGATAGTAGGTACCCTATCATTTTGATTCCCTTGAGAGTGTCGAAATATACGTTTTTTGCGGCATAAATGGCCGTATCTGTTTTTTATGTTAATGTAGAAGTTTGATTTTTTCACAGCTACAAGGGACCGAAGATTTGAGTATATGGTGTTAACTGAAACTCGCTACTTTTACGCATTCTCGAGATAAAGGGTCTAGAGAGACAGACAGACGGACGGACAGACGGACAGATGGACAACAAAGTGATCCTAAGGTTCAGTTTTTTCCCGATTGAAGTAAGGAACCCTAAAAATACTAAAAAAATATCGTTACTTTGATCTTGGGTGATCGAATTAGAAATGAGGAGATCCGCAGAAGAACCAAGGTTGTCGACATAGGTCAGAGACTTGGCTAGACTTAAGTGGCAGGTGGCGGGGCACATTGCTCGTAGAACCGATGGCCGCTGGGGCAGAAAGGTTCTCGAGTGGCAACCGCGTACAGGATGACGTAGCGTGCGAAGGCCTCCAACAAGATGGTACCGATGATAGATCGCGGGAAACCGGTGGATGAGGGCAAAGAACGACCGGCTGTAATGGAAATCCTTGGGGAGGCCTGTGTCCAGCAGTAGAAGTCCTTGGGCTGATATGATAATGATGATGAAGGAAATAAGTTACTTACGAAGGAACAAAGGAAATGAAAACATTTGTTTGCTTATTTTCGTCATTGATTGCTTTTATTTAATCGATTGTTACATTTCTGGGCGCGTATTGTTTGATCAACTGTTTTTACTCTTTTATTATTGTGTAATAACCATATCACTTTATAAAGATAAATATGTTTATTATGTAAGGAGCAAAAAACCTGTTTCATCATTTGGTTGGCAAACTTAGCAATCAATCTTTTGTTCGTACCACCTGTTCAGCAGCTAAAATTAGTCAGCAAATAAACCAATATTTATGTTTCTTAATATTCTGGAATTAACTATTATTAATGTCTTGTTGATTTTTTAAAATAATATAGGGGGTAAATAACAGACGGATCGCCTGATGGTAAGCGATCACCGTCGCCCATAGATACTTGCATCACCAGAGGAGTCACAAGTGCGTTGCCGGCCTTTCAGGTGGGAGTACGCTCTTTTCTTGAAGTTTTCAAGGTCGCAGGATGTTTACGAATAAGCCTTTCGTACATCATCATCAGAGTCGAAGCACCGACTTCGGTAACTCTAAAATGGCCCTACGGGCCAAAAGAGAACCTAGAAAGGTGCGTCCATATTTGTATCATTTGCCCGTATCAGATCATCGTCGCGTGGCATGATCGCGTATCACGATCACGCGTTTGGACGGTGCGCCGATCGGATCGCTCGAAATCCATTTTGCTACGCGTATCACACAGTTATATAGGACGAGTACGGCATGATCGGCGCGCCGACAGTAAGCGTCCAAGCAGCGTGATACGCAGTCATGCCACGGCACGGTGATCGGATACGAGCAAATGATGTGGACGTACCTGAAGAGAAACACAAAAGAAGTTTGTAAATCAGTTAACAAATCTTTATTTCCTTCCATTTCGATACCAATATTTTTTGTGATGATTGATTCTTGATTTGTGTATTAAATGTCGATTATTTTTAAACGACTTCAAAAAAAGAAGCAAGTCATATGTTTCACTGTATGTACTTTTTTACAAATTAACGTGCCTATACAAGTTGTTTATTAATCCGATTTTTTTTTTTCCGGATGAAGGAAAAAACATTTGAAAATATTAAAAAAAAATTACTCCTCCAAAGTATAACACAACTTTGTTGTTTTATAAAACACTATTATGCAACTTAAAGAACTCAAACAAACGTTAATAAGACGGCTTTAAAACTTATACGTGTATTATCTTCATTTTATAGGACACTTTTGCTACTTGGGTTGTACTTGTTGTTGACATTTAAGAAATAAACAAACAAAAAATTAATGGAATATGATAATGACTGAATATATAATCGGGAATTGTTATACTCTTCATCAAAGTCACATTTCTAATAAAATAAAAACGAAATCAGTGCATCCACTTACTATACCGCACATTGATACAGCCCATGTCTAGTCGTCGGTAGTCAAAACAAAATTAAGAACCAAAAAGACCATTTTGAAGTCAACATAAAAAAGTGTAGTAGGTAAAGCAAAAATATTTTCAACTATTCTCATGCTGTAGTAATTTAAACCGAAATAAATTTACTACACTATTCTGTCCGGATACACAGTGCCGGATAAACCTTTGTTTTTGCTAGACCATACAACATCCGTACAAAATGGCGGCGCTATAAGTCCACAGACAAAGGAAGGAAGGCGGTAAACTCAGTGAATATGCAGAAAAGGTAACGAGCGGTATTAAGAGTTAAAGCCCGACCAAGAAAATAAAAAACTTCGCCATATTGCGGAAAACTATTGGAACTAATTTATTTAACTAGCATTAGTAACTTTACAGAATTAATTAAAGCCATCTGTCAATTGCTGTCGAAGTGAGGTGTTGATTGTGCGTCGTCTATTTCTGGGATATTGTGAGTTATTTGTGCGTTAAAATGCCGGAAACTATTAAAAGTCACTTAAGAAAAGTGATTGATGACGTAGTATTTTTGGGATAGAAAGTCTGAAGGATTAGACTCTATTCCTCTAAATAACATCTCCGACCTTGTTGTCAACATGACTTAGGTCATAGTTAGTGTTGCCATAATTATTCCTAATCTAACGCCCCCAGAGCAGGTATTTTGTTATCCTGGTTGGGCTTTACAAAAGAAAATATTGCCTAAGTTCACGCAAAGAAAATCGGCGCAAAGGTCATTGGGCATTTTGTTCCGACATATGACCCACGGCGTACACGAACGAAATAGGGCTAGGTATGTAGGTAAATGTATCTGCTACTTAGTGGTATGAGTCGCATTCTTGTTAAACATGCGAGAGCTGAGAAACAAAAAAAACATTTCTTATCACTATAGAATTTTTTCAAATAATTGACAACATTTCTATTTTTTAAATATATACATAGCTCTTACTCTTCGCGTTTTTGGCGAGGTGGATTCTGCCAGTGTCTATGTGTAGACTTTTGACTGTTTACAGAGAAATTGTGCATGAACCCACACCTTTGCACAATGCTGAAAGTAAAAACATTAATTAATAGTATCACTACATCGTACACTGTTATATACACTGTTGAATAACTTCTTTCTGCCGGTTGATACATAAAAAAAATACATATTTAGAAAAGTGAGTTTAAATTCTCTATTTTAAGACAACTTTAGTCTCTGTACGCGAAAGTTCGGAAAGCGGTTCAAAAACGCCCAATGAGCCTTGAGGTATTTTTTGATATTTCTTTTCTAGGTAGTAAACTCATCTAACGGTTTCCCGTGAACTTCACCAGATCATCGGTCCATCTTGTTGGGGCCTTCCCACATTGCGTCATCCTGTACGCGGTCGCCACTCGAGAACCTTTCTGCCTTAGCGGCCATCGTTTCTAGGAGCATGTGCCCCGTGTCGACTCCCGCCGGGTTGCTCAAGGGTTGTTCATTTAAATATGAGGATTTCCTCATACACTTTGGCTTTCCTTGTCATTTTCCTGACGCGACGCCTCAGGAGCACAGCAACATCCGCATTAGAAATTAGTATCTAAAACAGAGATATCCTTTGTACTATGCTCACATAGTAGAAATCAAAAACGAAATAAACTTACGACACTCTTCTGTCAGAATGCAGACCGCTACAGAGCTACAACAGCACCGGATAAACCGTTGTTTTTGCTAGACCATCAAGCATCCGGACAAAATGGCGGCGCCATAAATCTACAGACAAAGGAAGGAAGGCGGTAAATTCTGTGCAGCGAGGAAGTGACCATAGAGAAAGGAAGCGTGCGGTATTAAAAAAGTTACTAAAGAAAAGCTAATCACACAAATATTAAGAATAGTTTTATTTAGGACTGGAAGGAGCCCGCCGCTTTGTTCGCGGAAGAGAAAACAGTCAGAAACTTCTTTTTACTTCAGTGTAGTCCGGTAAAAGTATGGTTTCCCAGCTGTCTATGTAGCAAAAATAGTTGAAATACGTTTAGCCCTTTCGGCGTGATGAAGCCACAGCGACACATACAAACATACAAAAAAATGTTATTCAAATCAGTGACCTTCAAAATAAGTCTGTATTTATAAAAAAAAAATATTTATTGCCACAAAAATAAAAATAACACATTGGCATGCCAGAATTAAACTAAGTACCTACTCATTGAAATAAAACAATTTAACGGATTATATCGCGTATATTATCTCATTTTAGTTCCCGACGTTTCGGAAGCTTTCCAGCTTTCCATGGTCCACCCGTGACCATGGAAAGCTGGAAACAGAAGAAAATATTAAGTACCTACTATTATGAATTCAAATTGGGGATGTGGCTACAGGCTCAGGCTCAGCGTATGCTGTGAGCCAGGTCGGCTGCACAGCGCTGTTTTTCAGCCTGCACCTTATGCATAGATAGTTAGTTACAGTAGCGGAGAAGAAACTATCTTATCTTATTTCGAATAAATTTGATGTGTGTATACAACACAGAAGTCTTACTGTAACATCGCAAATGTTTCATACAATTTTACCGAATGTGGTGGAGCAAAGTAGATTTCTAATAAAAAAACTACAAGAAATTCAGTTTATTCTTAGAAATGTGCATGCCGCAGACAGACATACAATACAGACAAACCCGTTAAACTTATTAAGTAACAGTCCTTTTTTCCGTTGTCGGTTTAATACATAGTTGTGCTCACATTACCAAATCCCCCAATATTCCAACTTACAAAACTCCCTAGTGACTTTTTGATAATAAAATTCATATTTCGACGTCTAGCTCCAGATAATAAAATTCATATTTACTGGAGTTCTCGATTACAACTGTCGGACAGAGCGACGTTAAATGTTATTGTAAAAAGTGTTTCATTTCTTGGAAAAGAAAATACTTATTTAAAATTAGAAGAAGCCCGCAGCTTCGTTCGCGGAGGAGAAAAAGTCATAATACCTCTTTTTTTTCTTTAGCGTAGTCGGGTACAAAGTATCCTATAACCATCACTAGATACCCAGCTACCCGTGTACCAAAAATAGTTGAAATCCGTTAAGCCGATTTGGCGTGATAAAACATAACACTGCTTCATGTACAATGCAGTCCTAGGTATATAATCATGTGCTAGACGTCCCGTATTTATTATGCAATTTGGAAATACATCTTTGGATGTCTTAATTCAGTTTTTTTTTCGAAATATCGATGCCGTAGACAGACACACAACACATTTACACCTGTTCAACTTATTAACAACCCTTTTTTCCGTCATCGGTTAAAAACATTATTCTGCTCAAGTCCCCAACATTCCAACTTTCAAAACTCCCTAGTGATTTTTTTGATAATAAAATTCATATTTCGTCGTCTAGCTCCAGACAATAAAATTCATACTTACTGGAGTTCTCTATTACGACTGTCAGACAGAGCGACGTTCAATTTTATTGCAAAAAGTATATCATTGCTTGGAGAAGAGAAAATACTTATTTTAAATAAGACGAGGTCGACAATATGTAATAAATATAAAATAAAAAACTGAAGGCGCACTATTGGCAATGGGCAGGGCACATAGTTCAAAGAACTGATGGCCGTTGGGGAAAGGTTGTCGAGTGGAGACCGCGTACCGGCAAGCGCAGCGTGAAAAGTTCACCCGCTAGGTGGTCGGATGACCTGATTAGGGTTGCGGGTCTCCTCTATCCGACCCATGTGGAAATCTATTGAGGCGGCCTGTCTCCAGCAGTGGACGTCCTATGGCTGAAATGATGATGATGTCTAACCCTGAAATCTGTTATTTTATAGAATTTTTCCCTTTTTATTGTCTTAATTACAACCTAGGACAACCTACCCCGAGTATGGGGTAGGTTGACTAACCGGCAGGATTTTACAATAATGACTAGATAACCATAAAAACGTTAAATACATTAAAAACATTAATAATGTGTAGGTATTTTTGTTAGCTGATTAGTTTTCCTATCTGTTACGGTGGTTGTTTTCTCTTCATCAATGGAAACACCAAAGGTATACAAGCTTTATTCAAAAGTAAGTCAACCATCCTCGGTCTCCCCTAATCTTCTCTTCATTTCATCGCACTTTTTAAAAATGCCTTTATTTTCTTTTATTGTAGTTACTTAAAGAACCGGCCAAGTGCGACAAAATATACACTACAAACGGCCGTATCTATTAAAATCCAGTGTAAGCAGAGGCCTACTCCTAAGCAAAATGTACGCGGTGTTCGATAATTTTATATTGGTTTCTGACATAGACAGCCAGACAATTTTTATTATTGTTTTTAGTATCTGTTGTTATAGCAGCAACAGAAATACCTACATCATTTGTGAAAATTTCAACTGACTAGGTCTCACGGTTCATGAGATACAGACGGATAGAGGAGTCTTAGTAATAGGGTCCCATTTTACTCTTTCGGTACGGAACCCTGAAAACAAATCTTGAATTGCAACGTTATTGAACTCGGCAAGCGACCTAACTTAAAATCTCGGCCCATTTACAATTTCAATCTTTCGTAAAATTCTCATACTTATACCGTTAGAAGCTGCCTTCTAGAACATGACAAGAATGCTGGTATTGTATTCAACTCTTCAGTCGCACAATAGGACTCTCGACGAGTTCGCGAGCTTTCGATATACGAACTTGTACCACTTATTGCTCAAAGTGCTATGAAATTTGGCCTTTACGTCCGCAAAGAGGGTAGAAATTGAAGAATCAGGTCATAAATAGTTCGAGAGTCTGTTCCGGGTCTACTTCGGAATCCCTAATGTCGTTTTTCCTAATGTATCATTTGCCATAACGCATTTTTTCAGAAACCGTGAAGTTTTCAGAGTTTTTTAAAAGATCGTCGTATAGATTAGGTTAGGTTAGGTTTATAACAATCCTGAAAAGTTTACAGTTTCCTAAAAAAATGCTTTATGGCAAACGATACATTAGGAAAAACGATACGTTAGGATAAATGACGTTAGTGATTCCGATACAGATCCATCTGTTCCATACCACTTTCGTGGATTCAAATAGGTTATATCATCATCAGTCTTTCTCGGACCGATACTGGCCATAATAGGCCTCTCCCATGGCATACAGCTGAACTCGGCCCTAAGTTTTTTGTTTCCAACTACTGCCAGCCCCTTCTCTTGAGTCGTTGCTCCACACTACCTTTGACAAGACGCGCTCTCCACTCCAGTTTGCCCAAAGGTTGTCAGATCTGCAACTGATGACCGTGACGTGACCGGCCCACTGCAACTTCAGTCTGCTAATCCTTTGGCCTGTATCGAAAACTTAAAGATTTTTAGATTTATTTCGTTGTGCTATAAGAGCTACCATCATACCAAAATTCAAGTTTTTAGTAAAAACTGGTACCCTATAGGTTTTCTATAGACGGTAATTTGTATTGAAATACCTTTTTTAATTACTGTATAATTGGATTGCTTGATTTTTTTACAGCTTCAAGGGGCCGTATCAATTGGATGTTAATTTCAACTTGATACCTCCACGCGTTCCAGGCTCTTGACAGAGTGACAGACAGACGGACTACAAAGAGATCCTATAAGGGTTCCGTTTTTGCCTTTTGAGGTACGGAACCGTAATATAATAATGCATATTCCCTATGGGATTAAATACTATTTCTTACTAGTCTGGGATCTGCAAGCAAAATGTGCCAAGGAAATACAGTACATACATTCATACATATATATAAATATTAGGGACAATCTTACACAAATCCACCTACGAGTAGTTCCATACTAAGCAAAGCTTGTACTATGGGTACTAGCCGACGACATACATAATGTATAGATAAATTATAATAATTAATACATCGAAAATATCCAAGACCCAGGAACAAACATTCTTACTCATCTCACAAACACTTTCCCTGGCCGGGATTCGAACCCGGGACCGCCAGCTTTGAAGGCAATTGTACAACCCACTAAGCCAAACGTGGCGTCAAATTTGCAGGTGGTGTTTTGAAATTCTCGAATCGGCACATGATTTTCATTGTCACGTTTTTCGGATAGGTCTGTAAATTTCATATTGCCCACTTCATCCGGGAATCCAATCCAGATTGGATTTCTACAGGGAATTGAACCGGAATAGGCCAGTGCTCGGTCATGTGGCAGACGACTATTTGTCTCATGTCCAACCTTTTCTAGGATTCCGTATCGCCGTTCATTGTATGGTTGAAGTATTTAAAACGAATTCTAGGGTTCCATATCCAAAGAGTACCTACGGAACCCTATTGGAGGTTACATTAACGCGTCATTCTGTGACAAATTCTGTGTACTTACTTATCCGAGAGTTAGAGCTCTGTGGTAGAACAGAGGTTTCTGTTGTCTGTCTGTGACAAATTAAGTGTACCTATAATGATCTCAGAGATAGAGCACCGTCATAGACAGACAGACAATAGTGGTTACAGACAATAGATTGTCTGTCTGTGACAAGTTTTGTGTACTTATTATGTTGGTTCAATAAATATATTTGTTTGTTAAAAAAAATGGTCCAAGAGTTAGTGTCCTGTGGTATAGACAGACAGACAATAGTCGTTTCTGCTGTCCGTCTGTGCAAATATTTGTGTACTCATAATAATCCAAGAGTCGGAGCCTTCTGGTAGACAAACAGACAGCAAATGGTTCCTAGTAGTAAAATGTTAAGAACCCGATTTTATCAATTATTTACTAATCATTGCGGGTATATAAAGCACTCTTTTTATAATATCAGAGGTCATATCGAAACTTTAATTGGATACATTTTAATGAAATTAGAATCAAAGTGTAAAATAACCGAGATAACGACATTGAAAACTGGGTTTTCATCTTACTACAAAACTTTAAACTAAAACTTTTAAGTTCTTCATACTTAATGGATCGAAATTATAATGATTGAAGTTAGGGTAAAACTTTTGAGACTCTCATCTTAAAGAACACTAGAAAGAGCCAGCAACTTTGTCAGCGGAGACGAAAAAAGTTTTTGCTAAACTTTTTACTAAAGTATCCTATAACCATCCGTGAATGCCCAGCGGCCCGTGTACCAAACAGTATTTTACGAAATCGTTATATAATGTATGCTTTTTCAGGCCACGAAGCTTGCTGAGTGGCCTAATTAAGGTACGAGAATTAAAAAGCTTATCATATAACTATTGTACACAATACTTTTTCTACAAGTAACCGATAAACTACAGTAAATCAAACGTAGCTATACATATATTTGCAGAAACGCATCGTTCTTTTTTTGAAATTCATTATATTTCTGTGCGGAGTTGTATAATGTAGGTATTTTAGTTCAGTGGCATATAATATAAACTAAAGAGTATAGAGTGATGGTCCAATCTAAAAATTATGCCTTCTTAGTATGATTCGCAGCGTTCTTATTCACAGATTAGTTTACGAGCTGTTTTATTTTTTTGTATTAGTATTGCAAATTCGAATAGGACCCCTGGCCTGATCATTATGAAGCCGGATGGTCTTCAAAGAAACTTTGTAATAAAATAACGCAATCCTACTGAGTTTGGACTCTTTAGAATAGTCTCAATGAGTAGTTGATGAGTGTTCAAAGAAAATTACAGTCGGCGATAAAAGCTTAACCCAATTGTTTTTTTTTTTAAGCAACTTTATACTAGTAATTTGGATGACAGCCTTCGCCTCTAGCAAACAGACGCTGTTAAAAATGTTTATACGGTTATAACACTCGTACAAATTTTTAGGGTTCCGTACCTAAAAAGGAAAAACGGAACCCTTTTCGAGTGATTTTATCACTTTGTTTTCCGTCTGTCTGTCTGTCAAGACCCTTCTCTCAGGAACATGTGGAGATATCAAGTTAAAATTAACATCAAATACTTGTCTGCAGTAGCTTGAAGCTGTAAAAAAATCTAGCTTCTAAGTCCACGCAATCCAAAGATACAGTCATTAGAAAAGATGGTTTCATACAAATTGCCGTCCATGGAAAACCTATAGGCTGCTTCCAGGTATCCTAGATACTTGAAAAATTGGTCTGAAGGCAGCTCTCGTAGCACAACTTACGAAATAAATCTTATTTTTTATATGTGTCTGTCTACGTCAGTGACGAATATAGAATGACCCCACACCGCGTACATTCTGTAAGAGGCTCAGAGTCTACTCCGAGCCCGAGGGCTTTGCTAACACTTGATTTTTATAGATACGGCCGTTTTTAGTGTATATTTTGAACAGAACCTACGGTGCGCGAGTCCGACTCGCATTTGGCTGGTTTTTAGGGTTCCGTAGCCAAAATGGCAAAAACGGAACCCTTATAGTTTCGCCATATCCGTCCGTCCGTCCGTATGTCACAGGCATTTTACTCAAAAACTAGATGTATATTGATGAAATTTGGAGCATAGGTGTCTTGTGTAAGCAGCTACTTAGTTTAATAACAAAAAAAAACAAAGCCAAAAAACTGCACTTCTCAGCAAAAGGATGTAAGTGCCGGCCGAGAAGATACGCTCTTTTGTTAGTATTTTTTTATATCGTATTTTTTTCATCTGTAGTACATTTTTTTTGTATAAACGGCTGCGGAACCCTTCATGGGCGAGTCCGACTCGCACTTGGTCGCTTTTTTATGTTTCTACTAGCGGCCGCCCTCGACGTCTTCCGCCTTAGATTCGTTTATCGCGGGTAAAAGGTATTTTTCCAGGATGAAAAGTAGCTTACGTCTTTCCCCAAAACTCAATATTTTACTAATTTAAATGTGATGCATATTACCAAGATTTCAAGTTCCTAGCGTAAAAAAATATTTACTGTCCATACAAATTTTCATCCCCTTTTTTCTCCCTAAAAGGGATAAAATTTTACATACATTTTAGCCTAGGTCCTATTCTGATATATAATGTACATAAGTGGAAAGTTTCATAAAAAATTGGTCGTCTGTAGTGCATTTTTTTTTGTATAAATGGCTTCGGAATCCTATACTGAGCATGGTCTGAAATGCTCTTGGCCGGTTTTTTAAATTTGTTTTTAATCCGAATTTATAAAATCATTTAAATACCTAATTATTACAATATTTTCTTCTGTTTCCGCGATTATTACTCATTGAAATAAAACAATTTAACGGATTATATTAACTCCCGTGACCATGGAAAGCCGGAAAGCTTCCGAAACGTCGGGAACTAAAAAGAAATAATATACGCGATATAATCCGTTAAATTGTTTTATTTCAATACCTAATTATTATGTTTTCATTTAAGAACTACCATTATAACTTTCTTGTTTTCAAATAAAGGGTTAAGTGATTAAATATAGTCTGTCAAGATGTACGAGACCTTACGATGTTATAAAGAATCATTCGCGAACCCAAAACCAGGCGATTTTATTTATTCAGGGCGCCGACTGGATACAGAATGAATCTTAAAGTTGATATTTTATTCAATGTAATATGCGTATAAATTGTTTTTGGGGTGTTTTCTTTCCGGTTACTCAGGGAGTGTAAAAAGAAGGTGAACATTTATGTTCACCATATAATGTATATAAGACTTATTGTAATCTTCTCCAAAAATGGTAAAGGTATAGTAGAATCTTACGTGAAGCTATTGAAATACATATACAAAGATAAAAAAAAAAAAAAAAAAAATATTTCTTGTTTTAGTGACCTCCAAATCGTCCGTTATGATATTTTTTTGTAAATATGTTCAATGTATAGACATTTCATTTTTATAACTTTGTATTTTAATACTACTAGCTTCTGCCCGCGACTTCGTCCGCCTTAAATTCGTTTATCGCAAATAAGGGTATTTTTCCGGGATAAAAAGTAGCCTATGTCCTTCCCCGGGACTCAAACTATCTGCATACCAAATTTCATCCAAATCGGTTCAGCGGTTTAAGCGTGAAGAGGTAACAGACAGACAGACAGACAGATAGACAGACAGACAGATACACTTCCGCATTTATAATATTAGTATGGATAACGTAGAAAGAATTTATAAATATGTATATTGTATTGTATCATATACGTATAGTATAAGTATAATTAATTATGTATGCATTATTTGCTTGTGTGTCCTAACGCTATCAGTACTGAATGATTTTTCCCAATGCACTATTTTCATGCATCTCCGTTTGGCCCTATGGTTGACTGGCAGAGAGTGCCATTTGACATTCAGTCCGCCATTTTGTACTTACTTTTGTTTTGTGCAATAAAATTTTAATAAAGAAATATTCCACTATTTTAATGTATGAGAGGTCTGCCAAACCACAACCTAAATCTAGACTTAAATAGGCCTCGTTCAGAAAGACCCGCAATCTCGGGCTCATCAAACATTAATGGGCCTCGTATGCTAGCCCTTTGACCTCAGGGGCCCAGTGGGGCCGACGGGGGCCGAGACGGGAAAAGTTAAACTAAGGGCGGTAGTCTAGTCAAACTAGTGTGAAATCATAAGTAATTGGTGCACCGCTAAGAAAACGCTTTTTTTTAATACTACTAAGGTGGCAAACAAGCGTACGGCCTGCCTGATGTTTAGCAGTCACCGCAGCCTATGAACGCTTGCAACGCCAGGGGCATTACGTGTATGTTGCCGCTTCTAGAAAAAAGTTATATCTTTCCAACGGCTGAAACAATTCCTTGAACCATGACTAAGAACACTCTCGTTTAAATGCGTCTGCTTGTGGTAGCTATTTAACAAATGGACCAATTTTGTTTCAAAAATAACTAATAATTAACTGAATTAAAAAAGGAGGAGCCGATCAATTCCTTATATCTAATCTTTATTTTTATATATGTTCACCGATTACTCTGAAACTATCATTTTATGATAATTTTTTGTTTGAAAATAGCTTTTCTCATTGAAACCACAAATAAAACTCAAGAATCTACGAGCTTCAAGTTCTACGCGAACAAATCGCGGTCAAAAGGTCGTAATAGTATATATAAGTTATATTTTGACCGGGGTATATTGACTGGAGTACACGTGTGGCTTGTGAATGGGCACTAAACGTTTAGTCGGCGACCCATTTGCAATGGCCGAGAGGGGAAGTTGTGTCTTGACGTATTCACATCCTCAAAGAGGAGAGTGAAGACGGGATTACAGACAGACCCACGGGGGGACCAAACTATAAAAGTTTCTGTAAAAAAATATATTTTTGTGACAAGCTTTTATTGCCGATTGTACTTTTCTTTTAACATCCATCAACTACTCACCGAGACGATTCTAAAGAGCCCAAACTCGGTAGGAGTTTTGGCTCTTTAGAATCGTCTCTCTTTAGTTGAGTTACTTTATTACAGAGTTCCTATGACCACCTTCCTGCTCCGTCATCAGATCAGCTCGATGGTATCATATTATTGCATTGTCACCAAACTTATATAAGTATGCCAAATTTTAGCTCAATTGGGATCCGGGAAGTAGCTCAAATTTAACTTGCAAGATTCCACGCGAACAAATATATTATACATAAATACATACATTGTAAGTTAAATAAAAGCTTGTAATACCGGCCCAATGCGAGTCGAACTCGCGCACCGAGGGTTTCATTCAAAATATACGCTAAAACGGTCGTATAAATAATAAATAAATAAATATTACGGGACAATTTTTACACAAATCGAACTAGTCCCATGGTAAGCTTAATAAGGCTTGTGTTATGAGTTGCTACACGAGGATATATTTAATAAATAAAACTTATATATATTTATATAGAAAACGTCCAACAGGAACAAATAATTATGCTCATCACAGATATATTTTATACTAGCTTCTGCCCGCGACTTCGTCCGCCTTAAATTCGTTTATCGCGGATAAGGGTATTTTTCCGGGATAAAAAGTAGCCTATGTACTTCCCCGGGACTCGCACTATCTCCATACCAAATTTCATCCAAATCGTTTCAGCGGTTTAAGCGTGAAGAGGTAACAGACAGACGGACAGACAGAGAGACACACTTTCGCATTTAGAATATTAGTGTGGATTACGCCTTAAAATACTGTATTTCACACCAAAGAAAAGAGGAGTGTTATAAATTTAATGTGTGTATCTATATTGTATGTCAATTTGTACGATTATGTCTAAAGCATGGCATCATTTATTATTATTGTTGATTTGTGGGCCGTCTGTATGCCGCCTCGACCAGATTTGATCTATTGTGGCAGCCCTTTATTAGAGTTCCCTACTGAGGCCCGTTGAGTCTAGGAATTCCCAAATTCTTTGGGCAGTGAAATGTTGTATCTCTTACGGGGGCACGACATGTTGCCCTAGGTAGATACCCCTTTTCCTCATGAGTGGTCCACATGAGCAGAGGATATGCATTGCAGTCTCCTCTGTCTCTAGGCAGAATCTGCATACTGCGTCCTGTTTCATACCCATTTGAAACAGGTGCTTGTTTAGTTTGCAGTGACCTGTCAGGATTCTTGTTATTGCGCAGGTTTTTGGTCTTTTGAGCTGTAATATCTCTTTCGACAACTTTTGCTTGAATCCCTTAGATCCCGGTTTTCGAGTGGTTTTGTCCTTTTACGAGCCTCCATTCCTTGACTGCCTTAGATCTATATATAAGTCGTTGAGCAGAACGTATGCCTTTCGTGGCATGGCATCATACTCGTTACTCTTAAACAGATGGCCCGATTTTAATTCCATTTTTGGAAACAAGAGACAGTTGAACGTGTTCTAACGATGTGTCTATAGGTTACTTAAAAGTTATACATGAAACCATTATAATAATATTTTTATTTATTTTTTGAGTCCACAAACAGTCATAACAACAAGTGAACGGTTTAACGCTATAAAAGAACATCTACAAAGGATTTGTATGGAAACAGACATAAACTTCTAGCATCTTTTAAAACTTTAAAACTGCCAGCTGTTGTAACACATACAAAAGAGCTTAAGTTCCCAGACAAATGATACCACTTACATCTTTCTAAGGCAGCTGTCTTTCCAGGAACTTCAAACATTTTGCTCGCTAATGACAAAAAAAGCAAAGATCGCTGGGTAACGCTTGGCGGTTATAACCTTATGTGTCTAAAGCGCATTTTGCTCCAAGCTCCCATTCGCCATTTTGACAACTGCTTAACTTTGTCCAGCCAAAACACCAGCTCCAAAAGGTCATAACTAGACGTGTATCGTATATGAATCTAGCCGTTTTGTACTGAAATGGAAACTTTAAAAGTTCCACCTGAATCGTTCGAGTTTAAAGTTGAAGGCGGTTGAATTTGTTAACAAATCTTGGCTATTGCTTGACCGAGTTTCGAAAGTAACGTATGTTTATTCTCAAGGGCTTGGATTTAAACGTTTAGGAAGTCTAGAAGTTGTAAAAGAACCAGTAACCAGCTTCAAACTTCTAACTTTTTAACTGTCCCAAAGGTTTTTTATTTTTTGGCGTTATATCGTCTTATAAATCGATGAACGCCGGCTGCACACACGAATACGCATGACACATTGTCACGTTCCGTTCATATTGTCACGTGCCGCCTGAGACGAGCGTAGTGCAAGCCGTGCAAGTGAGAGCGCGTAACCAGCGATAGAGAGGCACGATAGGCCTAGGCATTCTTCTTGGGACTACTCATGTGCAAATTGGGGAAACTTTCGAAAATGCTTAAAAAATGTCTTAAGTCTAGTGTTAACTTACCTGTTTAAAAGACCTTTTTTAAGCATTTTAGAAAGTTTCCACAATTTGCACATCAGTACTTGGGACGCATTTGAGACAGCGGCAGCACACAAAGATGTTATCACGTAAAATTATCGTCCGTAAACCGACTTTACAGATGACCAATTTTTTAATTCATATATACAAACCAGCGACCCCAGTATCACCTGCTGGTAAGTGACTACGGGGTCTAGGATGTAGCTCGCTGATTCAGTAACAGCCTATTCACTCTTGCCTTGAAGAGACCCAAATTATAATTTTACGGAAACACACACGACGGGAGCGAGTTCCATTCCTTAGCGTTTCGCATTAGAAGTGATGAAGCAAATCGCTTCGTGCGTATGAATGGTAAATTAACAATGTATGGATGAATTCGCTCCCCACGCCTGGATGTCCGATGGTGGAACGGGGGCGGGATCAAATCGTGCAATTACTGCGCAAAAATATATCCTATAGAAAACTATTCGTCTATTTAAGTCTGGTCATCTTTCCATCATCCCTGGTATCGAGTTGATATTATTTAAATGCTTCAATCTTCGTCTAAATGTCTTTATTTTTCAAATAATAATTTACCAAAAACACAGCATTTTATTTCTTGCATTCTGTTCCTGACTCATATTATAAGACCTTGTATAGTTCTTTAAATTACCGCACCTCCTTCCTATTCCTCCTATACGAATTATAATATAATAATAACCTTGAAAAATACTGCACTTTGTTGCAAGCAATCGTTGTTGTCTTTAAAGTTTTTGCAATAATCTCAGTTCTATTTTTACATAACAGAAGCATTTGTTTAACCGGTGCCATTTGAAAGATCATTTTAGAAAACGAAATAAACAACGGCCCAAAAATGTGGTATAATGACATCCGTAGTTTTTTCTTACTTCTTCCAGAATTACTACTTTTTGCTTTCTGTTTCCGATGTTTCAATTCGATTGACCACATCCTAATTCTAATGCGTAATCATATTTTGTGTCTTAGCATTTTGAGATTTACACAATCGAAGGCCTTTGTCATGTCCAGATAAAGTTTAACGGACATATTATATTCTTTACCTCTTTCGATTTTTGTACTTAATAATGGATAAGTATTGACAGATTTTGTTGCAATAATAGTAGCTATGTTGTTTCTTACAAGTGAATATGAATATCTAAGTGATAATTCTTCTTCCGTATATAACTCGCAATATAAATTTTGTTCTCGATAAATCTAGCTGGCCGAAGGAGACTTGAAGGCAGTTAAATATAGATATCTATAAATAACAAGCCGGTACATTTCCCTTTAAAACTCTGGATTCTGCAACAATAACTCAGAGGAGAAAGAATTCAGCTAGTGATGCGAATACGTCCGGATTTACGTAATCTGCACATTATATTAAAAATATCCGTTACTACAATATGTATGGTGTTTGAAAATTCATATGCGGGAGGAGGAAGTTTTATTAAGGTTTCCTTACCAGTTCCTTAAGTAGCTAAGGTTAAGAGATTAATAGGGATAAATACACATTTGTACTTAGATCATCTACGTTGATTGTGGTTGTAATTGGTTATTGTGCAACTGTCTGTGTCGGTCCGTGTGTCGCAGTTCTGTGTCAAGAAATACATTCTTTTATTTTCTATGGAAAGTCAAGGAGGATATCACTTCAGTTTGAGTATATTCTTTCGTTGGTCGGGACCCCCGCCCCGTCCTTAACTGGTCGGACAGCGTGGAGTCGCAAGAAGTGCGGCTTGTCGGTGGAGGTGGATACGTAAGTGACGAGTTGGCTTCGGTAGAAAGGTAGGCACCTCTCCACCCGTAGCCCTCCGCACCAATGTTGCCCTCATATGTGTCGTTTTTTACGGGGGCCCATCTAGCGGAGGCAAGTCATCGTCTACCAGTGCTTTCTGTTTTAGTCATGAGACAATTCTTCCTGGTAGACGTCCGAGTGATATATAAAATGAAAGAATAGTCTATCATTTCAGTCCCATAACCCAGTATATTTTGATCCCATCAATCTCTTATAGTTACTGCATCTAACACGGAGCAAGGACAGCACCCGCTACCCGCTCTCGGTGTACCCCTTGCATGTCATTAAATTGTCAAAGGGCCGGACCTTTGGGAGCCATAGATGCCCCCATAATCCCGTGAGCGGATGTAACATAGAAACATAATAATATCTGGATATTATCCGGATGTGCGAATATCCGTCATTGGCTCATCACTACAGGAGTACCGTAACGGAATTGGAACCTCCAAGTTTTCAACTTAGGAATTGTTTCGAAGTTATTTTTAAAGCGACGTTAAAAAATTTACAAAGCGGTTCGGACTCACTTAGTGCGGGGTTGTTTAATGGCGGAAAACAGTGGCTGAGAATGGTTATGTTGCCATTTTTAAGGGTTTCGTAGCCAAAATAGCAAAAAACGAAAATTAAAAAAAAACTATAAAGGTTGCGACTTCATCATGTCCGCAAACCGCGAAAACACTTAAAAAATAATAAAGTATTTTTTTATTGTTAATACAATACAATACTTATAGCACACCAAAAGACAATAACATCAAACACTTAAATCTAAAACAGTATGAGAAATGGTAAACAACAGGCGGTATTATCGTTAAAAAGCGATTTCTTCCAGACAACCTTAAGGTAGAAGAGATGGCGCAAAATAAACAACCAATGAGTAAGTAAGTGGTTGGTGGTGGTGATTAAGTGAACATTTTCGGAAATAATCACCCCGGAAGTAGCATAAATGTGGGTATAGTAGCGTAAAACTTCTGAGTGAATTACAACTATTTTTGGTCCACGAGTAGCTGGGCATCGAAAATAAATAGTTCAAGAATACCAGATAAGACCACACTGTAGCAAAAAAGAGGTTTATTATAACTTTTTTTCTCTACGCCGAACTTAGCGCACCTTCTAGTTTATAAGATGATTATATGGGTACAAATGTCATTACACAACGGGTTACTGAAAACTAGTGACATTGTCACGTGATATGTCCCGAACATGGGTCGGTCCCCGGGTGCCAATACTGCTCTTATTCATATCACGCGCCGGACCAGTATTTCTAATGCCCGACGGCAAAGAAGTGAGACTCTCTTCCAGCATATCTTTTCCCAGAACAATATAACATCTATCTCTTCAAGACGAGAGTGAATAGGCAGTAGATAATAGGATCTAGGTAAGCATGCACCATCCGCTTCCCAACAGGTGAGATTAAAATTATGGATTACAGTTCCTTTGTTTTTCAGTTAAATAGTGTCTTGTTTAGATGAGACGAAAAATAGTTCTCAACATGCGCTTTATCAGTTCAGTTTGCACAATAAAATACGCATGCAAATACAACAAACAACCACCAGACAGTATAATCCTCGACACGTGTTTCGCCTCTACGAGGCATCATCAGGAGATGCAGGAGATGTTGACGGTCCGCCCACCCGAGAAGTACCCTTGCCCGAGAAGTTCATTAATCTAATATGGAATTCCGCAAAGTAACCGCCTGAATCTATCAATTAGGTAAGATTCAAGTCAAATGCTTGTCTTACTCTCCGAGGGTTTCATTCAAAATATACGCTAAAAACGGACGTGTCTATGAAAATCCAGTGCTAGATGAAGAAGAAAGAAAATGTACGCGGTGTGGGGTTTAATCGTACAGCGTAAATGGTAAATTGACACAGAAAGGATAAAATCGCTCCCCACGCCTGGATATCCGATAGTGGAACTGGAATGACAAGATTAAATCGTGCAATTCCTGCGCACTCTCCATGGATTGTCATTTATTTATTTATAATACATTACATTGTGAGTTTACAGGACACCCAAAGCACTCACAATGTTATTTACACAAATAAGACTTATACATTCAGCTAGATAATAAACACACACACAGTGAGAATAAAAAAATAAAATATCCATAATATCCTATTGTTAGCATGCAGTTGCCATCAAGGCGTCCTCTGCCGCGCGGTATGCAGACAACTTCACATCGGTCATCTCAGTTCCTGACGCAGCAGCGCCGTGGGGAGCCTCTCTTTGGCACTGGGCTTCGAAGCAAACGAACAAGTTGTTAGACTAGGACTTTTTATTTTAACACCAGTTCCTAATACTATAGAAAACCTACAAGCTGGCTGGCATATAAGTTCCAATTTCATTACAAACCGAGTTACCATAAACTAATGAATTGTCACGTGACACGTCTCAGACATGGGTCAGTCCCTGGGCGCCAATAGGTCCCGCTCTTTTTGGGACACACGGGACCAAAACACGGACGGAACAGTATTTTTAAGGTTGTGAACAGGTTATAATTCCACTACAAATATATACACTGATATTTTCATGAGCAATGAGGCTGAAGTTTAGTTTGATCGTAGTTGTCACGACTTGCCTTTCCATTGTTGGCGGTTCGAAGTTATATGCTTGCCCGCATGTTATCCCGAAGTACGTAGTAAGTGAAAACGACGCTTTCTTAAGCCTATAGTTAGTCATTTTACTCGGAGAGCCTACAACGCCCTACAGGCCCAGTACAATAACGGCTTTAGAGTGTTGAGCAGGTTGCCTAGTAGATGTAGTGCCTCTGGTATGTGCACGAAGGCACACATAGAGACGTTTGAAACCGTTATTAGGAAAAAGATGGCCTCATTGTTGAGTCAGGTAAGAGCAAGCTCTAATGCCTACCTTGCGGAGATTGCGGCCAGACTTGATTGTCCTATTCCTCATGTTTTGGGTGGGACAAATCAAGAAAGTAGCTCAGTTTATAATATGACTAGTTTTAAGGAAAAAAAATCTTGTATCTACTAACCTAGTTTTGTTTTAAACGAGACGACTGTGAGCCATAGGAGGTTCCAACTGCAAGTCCTAACTTCCGGGGGGCGGGGTTACCCTACTGAACCCGCGAATCTCTACTAAACCTAGTCATAAGTAAGCCTGTACAGATACCTATGCTATGGATTATATGATCTGAAATAAAGTGATTTTTATTATAATTGCGGTGATAATTATAAAAGAACAATGACGGTTGAACCGCGCTGTCTAAACACTCGGAGATTCGCCCTATCCCGTGTGTTTTCGCTATGTGAAGGTGAGATGCGAAAACGGAATAGCAATGAAGCACCCGTATAACTCGAGTTATATTAAAACTTCTGTAGGCCGTGACCTGTTTACGGCATCCAAATCTAGAACGTACTAAACATCTACGAACTCCAAACTCACTTATAGCGTTTTTACTTCAAGTTAGTCAGAACACAAAGGACACTCAAAAGAAGAACGTATTAAGAGCTACGAGTTTATATTTCACTTACTATTTTTTTCATTTGTTTTAGTTTGGAAAGTTGAGGATCGTTTTTGATACATCATAGTGTTAAGGCGCGGAACTTTTATCACATATTTCAATTGATCTTGTGTAGGGAATTGGAACTACCGTTTTTGTGCTCTCCCGTTGCCGCTACTGGCGTGTAAGCTCCATAAAACAGATATTAATATGTTTGTACAATTGAAATAAAACAATTTATCGGATTATATCGCGTATATTATCTCATTTTAGTTCCCGACGTTTCGGAAGCTTTCCAGCTTTCCATGGTCACGGGAGGACGTCGGGAACTAAAATGAGATAATATACGCGATATAATCCGTTAAATTGTTTTATTTCAATGAGTAATAATCGCGGAAACAGAAGAAAATATTATGTTTGTACAATATTTTTGAACTCTTCTTGAATATTTAGCTCTATCATAGTATTTTTGCGACATACTTACTATGATAAAGCTGAAAACATTACAGTTGAAGTATTACATTAGGTCTGAAATCGAAATATAAATAAAAGAAACACACTCAATCAATAGTTTAATTATTAAATACTTATAAAAATACATATACATTATATTTGTTCCGGTGTAACTACATCTCACAAAGTAACGGGCCTCCTCTCTTAATAAGATGTCTAAATAAGAATCTTGGGAAGATAGGAGATTAGGATTTTGACTCCCTTGATTTTCCACACTCGCTCACTTTGCCGCATGGATTCTAGCAATAATATATTATCATAATCACAACGCTGTCTTTCCCCCCCTTGCCCGCAGACCATGGGGGTGTCATGAAACAACTTGTTAAGCTATAGTGTCCTCTAGTCCAGCGATTCTCAAGCTTATTTAGCGACGGAATCGTTATGGAAAATGAACGGAGCCCCAAAGTAATGAACAACTAGTTAATTTTTGTTCTTCGTTAACAGTTACCTGAGGTAATATTATTTAAATGTATCTAATGGAATAATTTAATGAAGTAAGTAATGACCTTTGTTATGTAAGTGCACAAGGGAACTTTTTACAAGCGTAACTGCATTTCCCAAGATGTTAATACAATAAAACTAATCACTGCACTATGGATATTCAATAAAACAATGCAATAAAATATTCAAAAAAAAATCACTCAGGAAACTCGGCACGCACTGGGTTTCGTTCGTGATCATTTCACACTCATAGTACTAGTGACTATCCTATTATATTTATTTTTCTAGGAAACCTCATCTATATTTAGTATATTATTCCATTATGTATGACCTATTTGTCGCGGAGCTCCTACAAAAGGTTTGCTGAGCCCTGAGGTTCCGCGGAGCACAATTTGACTATCGATGCAGTCTACCGGATTATACGGGAATATATGTACGGGATTTTATATTTCGTTTATGTTATAAAATTCACAATCCCGTACACATCGATAACCACGTGAGTCCTTGCATCTAAGAGTAATCTCGCATAATCCATTGTGGACGAATGGACGTCCAATATATTGCAACCTGGAACAATAATATTAGTCAAACACCCTTATCTAAAACAACCTTTATCCATCAGTTTACGCGATGTTTTTTTTTAATATCTTATTTAATATTTAAATAAAACAATTTAACGGATTATATCGCGTATATTTTCTCTTTTAAGTTCCCGACGTTTCGGAAGCTTTTCAGCTTTCCATAATCACGGGTTGACTGAGAAAAGATATATTTTCCTCTGTCAAAGTTACAATTTGTGTAAACTACCCACTTTGAAAAAACAAATTAAGGTGTACAGTATACATGCTAGATGGGCCTAAGCTGTAAAGACAGTTACACATGTGCCAGAAGGGCTTAATTATTTTGTTTTAATAATTTACCAAGCAGCATTTCACAAATGAGGCGTACTGAGGAGAAAAGAAACGCTAATATACTAATTATAATATTTTAAAAACAAAGACTATTAAACAACCTTTTAACATATAAAAAAAAATCACACCGTTCGGAAATTGATTATTTTATTTAAATGAGAAATAATCGTGGAAAATTTATATGTTAAAAAATATATCGCATCGCAGTGTCATTTTAGTATGGTTACTGAGATAGGCAGACTGACATAAAAATATGGGTAATTACTTACCCATACGTTTATGTTAAATATGGGTAAGTAACAGTGGCGTGGCGTCAAACATGTTGGTAATGCCGGAGTATATTTTCTCTTGTGTTTCCTTTAAAAGCAGTAAAATAAAGTACTCAAATGCCTTAAAGTAGGCGAGCCGATGAGAATTTAACGCCACGCCACTGGTAAGTAATAGAATCTCTACTATTTTTATATTATAAACGTGAAAGTACGTATGTAGGGTCATTGTGGCAACAGTGGGTTAAGTGGGCACACCAGGTCAGCATCATATTGGACAGACATATTAGGGCAATAGTTGCGTCTTTCTCACATTAGAAGCGCAGGTGCACATGTACCTGTCTATGTTAGTCAGTGCCCCGCTCGGAGCCGCAACGTACGTTATGGAAGTAAATTTGTATTTTGACGGCGCATAAGTAAAAAAAAACAGGTAAGTTTTGTCGTTTTGTTCTTCCGTAGCTATTAATCTTATTTACTAAGTTATTGTTTCAATAAAATAAGTCGTTATTAACGTTTTATTTGACAGTAAGACAGGTATTGCTAGCACAGTACCAGTTTCTGATATTTAAAATGGCGTTTCCAAAGTGGGCACAGTGAGTCGCAATTCACTGTGTATACCTATCATCGAATGTCTAAATAAAACTGAATATGATTATAGTATCATGTTTTTCTTACAGAATGCCTAAACAACGACCATTGTGTAGGAAAATAGTAAACCACTTGGCAGATGATGTGAAAGAAGCTCATTGTTATAATATTCAAGAGTTACTTTTATTTTGGCTTTTTATTGTGATCCCATGTTAAGTTTAATAACTTACTATGTACTAAGTGTATTCTTAAATATTGATTGCAAAATAATTAATAAAAATATATACAATAACCTGTTTATTTTTATTAAAATACCTTTCTCATTCACTGTGCCCTCAAGGTTGACTCATTGTGTCCACCTTTGAGGGCGCAGTGGGTCAATGTCCACTTTAAAAAACAACTATATTTTTTCTAAATCTGCTAGATATTATTAAACGACTGTAAAGAATAAGTTGCAGCTAAATAGCTGGCCTTTTTTTCCTTTGAGTTTGAAATTAATAGCTTTTATAGATTCGGAGCTATGTGCCTCAATAAAAAAAGGTAATCCACTGTTAACACAATGACCCTACGTTCCTCTGGAAGATTTTTTATGAAACTTTCCAGTAATGTACCTTATATATCAGAATAGGACATAGGCTATATATAATGTATCTCAAATTTCATCCTTTTTAGGAACGAAAAAGGGGATGAAAATTTGTATGGACAGTAAATATTTTTTTACGCTAGGAACTTGAAATCTTGGTAATATGCTTCACATTTAAATTAGTAAAATATCGAGTTTTGGGGAAAGAAAAATACCTTTTATCCGCGATAAACGCGGTAGTACTATTATAAAGTTTTAAAAATTCGCTTAAATGTCTGTATGTTTGTATGTGTCGTTGTGGCTGCATCACGCCAAATCGGCTAAACGGATTTCAACTATTTTTGGTACACAGGTAGCTGGGTATCTCCAGATGGTTATAGGATACTTTTTACCTTTCAATGCCCACTTCCGGAACTATTTACAAAAACACTTTTCGTGGATCTATTATCTAGATAAATAGCAAAACTTTTATTTATATATGCGATCGAGCCCCAACTCAGGTTTGCATTCGATACACTATTGCCGTCAATGCCGTCTAATCTGAAAACTTGCTCAAAACCATCCAGCACAAAATTGTCGCTTTGGGAATCCCAAGTTTCCACAAATAAGGCGATATGAGATGATTTAATTATAAAATCAGCTTCTTTATCTAGTAAATGTTTTCGCAATGATTTACCTTATGAAAAATTGAATGTATACTTCTGGAGAATGCAAAAATTCGAACTGTGCATGTGGTTTCAATTTATTTTCTATCATCATTTCTACATGAACCAGACTTGTTTCTGCCACCTTTGCTAGGGGGTTAAAATCTTCATCTGATGAAACTAAATGTAAACCACTAGCTGATGCAGCTCGAGAGCAGGCTACGTAAAGCATTGAGCGCTTTACAGTCCTACTTAAATGAACAACTACTTTTTCCATAGTAGAGCCTTGGGATTTATAAATCGACATTTCTTCAGCTGGTACTACTGGACATTGAGACCGATGTACTTTTACATTTAATGACTTCCATTGCTTCACTATATACGTAGAAGTTTTTAGAGGTGTCCAGTGAGATTCTATGTAGGCATGGTGATTTCGAGTATATACTTCAAATTTATTCCTTGCCGAACGTAACGAAAAATGAACTGTACTGAGGAACAAACTTAATTTTGCTGTTAGAAAACTGTTGCCCCCATACATCAACATAGGTCGCGGTTAGTTTACCCACGGCAAATAAGTATGTTATCGTAATAAGCACACATATTGAGCCAATGTTACTTTAAATATCATAGGCTTCTTATAGGTTATAGGTTTTCCTGTAATCTATGGGCAAAGTACTATTTTCTGTATTTTTTTCAAAATTTTAGTCCTATTAGTTTCGGAGATTAGGGGGGCGGGAACGGTCATTGCATATTTTCTTTAATAACTACTCATAATAAATTTATAAAAATAATATAGATTTGAGATCGCCATAACAAGACCTTTCATTTGATGTACCACACAATACGGTTTGAAAACATTTTATTTTATATTTCTTATGTACCCCCCAAAAGTACCTCTAATGTTTAAAATTCATTTAGATATGTTACACGTCCGTCTTTGGGTCAAAGACTTACGTATGTGTACCAAATTTCAAGAGTGGTGGCCTTTTGTTGCGGACATGGTAGCACCGTGTTGTATACTTATATTAGTCAATTGTTTCTTGTCAATCTACATTTAAGATAATTTTAATTTAATTATTTCTTTAATTTTCTTCATGTAATGGTGTTATCTTTTCGCTGCAATAAATGTGTCTTCTTTCTTTCTTTCTTTCAGTAGTTTCTGTGCAAATTACTGTGGCAGACGGACGGACACACGAGTGAGATTATAAGGGTTCCGTTTTTTCCTTTTGAGGTACGGAACCCTAAAAAAGTTACACGGTTAGTTTTCATACAGATTGAAGTGTTTAAGTTATCTAGTTAGATTAAGGTCTATGCGCAGCACACTTATCGACACCCCTGAGCCCTCACGTCCCTGTTGCTTCCGGCAGTCTTAATTAACGGCAATTACGGAGGCCCATCAAATGAGTGGCGAGTCACCACCTGCCACAGATACCGATCGATTGGTAGTTACTTAATCCAAAAATAATTCATCCAAACTACAATCTCATAGCCCGATATCTCTTTCCTTTAAATGCAATTGTTCCAACATCTGCTGGGACCTGCTCATGGACGTATTTTCTCATTGATATGGTCAGGAGCGAGTCCTAGCAGAAGTACAGTCACAGCAAATTCCTTGAAAGCCTTTATTCCCCATTTACAGGCTTAAAATAAAAACATTAAAAAAAGGAAAAGAGAACGAGTTAGCGAGTGGTAAAGTAATTGTCACGCATAGCTATAAGTATTATCCATAACAATAACATTATTTTATCGTTCAAATTGTAAAATATAATATTTACGTGTCTTAGAAAATATATATATATAGTAAGGTATTGTACGTATGATTATCGCTAGAATAGGATTGAATCACCTCCTAACTCAAACCTGCGTATTGTCTGGCGCACGACGTAAACATTATGAGCCAGTAACTCTCACGCCAGCATATATTTATAACCTTGTATATCTAACCTACTCAAGAAATGGCTGATCGAAAAGGCTTTCTATGATCTTAATGAATATTATAGTAGCTAAACACAATTTCAAAACTGTAAAAATAGAGAGAACTAGAAAAAATAGTATATAAATAATATATTGTACACCCGGAATGGGTAGCTGTTGAAACCAGAATGTAATAATTTTCCAACCCATGTATTGACACAGTTAAACAATAAAGTATTCTATTCTATTCTATTCTATTCTCACGCGATATGCAACGGCACGCGTAAGAGAGAGACAGCTCATCTCCACTGAAAATAGGTTTCAGTGGTAAACAAATCCTAAACAGACTAAATAAAAGATAATCATAACAAAGTACCCAGATCTCCTAGATATAAGTACATATAAATACCTTGAGTAACATTTATTAATTTTCCCGCCTACAAGAGATCTGGGGAATTAATTTATGTAAATTAATTATGTAAATTAATATTATCTTACAAACATAAATATGTAAACATTTCTGTTTTAAAATAAAAATACTAGGAGATGCTAGTTGCTACTGAACAATCTCATTAAGGACGCCATTGCGCATGCGCCGAATGGGCGCTAGTATAAATATAGGCCCACGGCCTAAGGCCAGTCAGTCTCTTTACAACACCAAGTGCAGCAGTATCAAAAAGAAGCAAATAGTCATAAAGAATTTATAAGTGCATTTTTTAATTCAATCTCCATACAGTCCACAAATAGTTTAAAGTTATTTCGAGTGACCAGTCGAAGAAAGTAGGAAGACCACTCGTCTTAGTAATGTTTTAAGTATTATTCCTAGTACTTACGTGCAATTATTTTTATATGATCTTTGGGCGCCTGGATTATATATGTCGGAGGCCTTTTTAAGTCTGACCACTTCGTCTATTCCGCACACCGGTTCGTAGGTATCGGGACAGATACATTTTTCATCTTCATCATCATCATCAGCATAAATCAGCGTGAACGCAGTAGCGACCACTAGGATTTCTGAAAATTCAATTCGAAATACATTAATACCACCCTTTTTAGAGCTCACAATTGCCAAAACCCTTATTGTTTCGTCATTTTACTACAACCTTAAAGTGTTTTAAAAAGAACCTGTCAAAATACTACAAATTTGATCAATTTGCATATTTTATCCCGAATATACAGGAAACGCACCCGGAGCGGACGTCCAACGCAGCGGATACCCTTAAGGTGCGTCCACACTTGTATCATTTGCTCGTATCCGATCACCGTGGCGTGGCATGACTGCGTATCGCGCTGCTTGGACGCTCACTTTTGGCGCAGCGATCACGCCTCACTTGTCCAATCTAAGAGATCTGTGATATGCGTAGCAACATGGATTTCTAGCGATCGGATCGGCGCAACGTCCAAACGCGTGATAGCGACACGCGATCATGCCACGGGACGAAGATCTGATCGGGCAAATGATACAAATGTGGACGCACCTTTAGGTTTCTAAACCCCGTATCTCCGACATAGTGGAAAAAAAACTGAATTGACAAGAAAATCTATATATCTGATCATCGAAACGGTTCACAAAATTACGCGAGTATGGGCTAAGAAATGCAACCTCTAAAGCAGAACATCCGGACAGACGGACATACGAAAGATGAAACGAATACCTTTGCTAATCGTCGTTATTTATTTTTACAATACGGTTACATTAATTTTTTTTTTCGTGTCTCACTTGTTTAGGATTCCGTACCCAATGGGTAAAACGGTATCCTATTACTCCGTCCGTCCGTCTGTCCGTCTGTCACCAGGCTGTATCTTATTAACCGTGTTAATTAGACACTTGAAATTTTTACAGACTATGTATTTCTGTTGCCGCTATAAAAACTAACACACTAAAATTGTTCTCTGTTAAATACTCCGCTACCCAAAGGTTGTCTGGAAGAGATCGCTATTTAGCGATAAAACCACCTGTTGTTTACCTCTGCTAATTCGAATGTTACTGTCATGTTCTGTATTTCTGTGTATCTGAGGTGTGCAATAAAGAGTATTTGTATTTGTAACACTAAAAACAATATAATTTTATTGAAATAAAACAATTTAACGGATTATATCGCGTATATTATCTCATTTTAGTTCCCGACGTTTCGGAAGCTTTCCAGTTTTCCATGGTCACGGGTGGACTGAGAAAAGATGTATTTTCCTCTGTCAAATATTTTTCTCAGTCAGTTCAATGAGTAATAATCGCGGAAACAGAAGAAAATATTAAGTTTAATTTTATGTTTGTCTGTCTATGTTAGTAACCAATATACAAACTGGACTGTCAAGAATTATTCAAAAATGTTTAAGAAGGTGTGCATAGCCGCTAAGGCAAATTATATTAGTTCTAAACTCAAAATGTCTGACAATAAAGTGAAAACTGTTTGGAATATTATTAAAAGAGAAACTGGTAAAACAAAAACTCGCAATAGTCAAGTCAACATTATGACAGGAAATGGTCAGAACGATGTTGCCTCGGCATTTGAGGATTATTTTTCCAACATTGCAATTAATACTACAAGATATCTTCAATCATCTGCGACCAAAGCCCATTTGTTACTCAATGTTAATTTTAACAAATGCAATGTAAGCTTTGAATTTAGTCAAGTAAATTCAATAGACGTTATTAAAACATTTAAGTCACTGAATTTAAAGAAAACAGAGGATTTATGGGAAACTTCAGTAAAAATTGTTCATCATATCATAGACTCAATTGCACCCTATCTAGCCTTGATTTATAATAATTGCATATCAGAGGGCGTGTTTCCAGATCTTATGAAACTTAGTAAAGTCATACCTCTTTTTAAATCAGGTGACTTGAGTGACTTGACTAATTTCCGTCCGATATCTATACTACCTGTATTAAGTAAAGTTTTCGAAAAGTTAATGTTGATGGATCTGCTGGGACACTTCAATAGAAATAAACTGCTAAGTAGTAAACAGGCATTTGATTGCGTTGATCATGGAACACTCCTTTTGAAATTAGAACATTATGGCCTGTCTATAAACGCCTTAAGCCTTATGTCTTCATATCTCAGCAATAGAACACAAACAGTTGTTGTAAATGGAACCCAATCCAGTGGAGCTGCAGTTAAGCTAGGAGTGCCACAGGGCTCTATCTTAGGGCCATTTCTATTTTTGGTTTATATAAATGACTTACCATGTATAGTAGAAAATCTTTTTGATATAGTACTATTTGCTGATGATACATCATTAATTTTCAAAGTTGACCGGAAGGCAACAGACTATGCCGAAATTAATAGTGTACTAGTTAAAGTACTTGACTGGTTTAATATTAATAATCTGGTATTGAATGCTTAGAAAACGAAATGTGTTAGATTTGCTTTACCGAATGTTAGAGCAGTGGATTCTACTATATCGCTCAATGGTGAATGTTTAGAAATGGTGGATAGGGCATTATTCTTAGGTATAACACTGGACAAGAACTTGCAATGGTGTCCCCATTTAGCAGTACTTGCAGGTAAATTAAGTTCAGCAGCTTACGCTATTAGAAAAATTAGACAATTGACCAATGTTGATACTGCTCGCTTAGTATATCATAGTTCTTTTCATAGTATCATGTCATACGGTATTCTGGTTTGGGGCAAAGCAGCTGACATACAGACTATATTTGTGTTACAAAAAAGAGCGATTCGTTCTGTATATAACTTGAACTCCCGTGACTCCTTAAGAGAACTTTTTAAAGACATCAACATATTAACCGTAGCGTCCCAATATATTTATAAGAATATTATTTATGTTATTAAGAACCTAGAGTTTTTTACTAAGAATTCAGATATCCACAATTTTAATACTAGAAATAAAAACAAAATCGCTATTAGAAAGTTCCGCGTTCGTAAAGTAGCCAAATCATTCGTAGGCCAATGTATACATTTTTATAATAAGCTACCAGATGATGCTTTGAAATTATCGCTTCCAGCTCTCAAAAAGTACTTAAAAGAGTCCCTAATGGCAAAGGCTTATTATAGGGTAGAGGACTATTTAACAGACAAAAATGCATGGCCCAAAACAGAAACCAAATAATTTACTTTAACCGGGACACGGTTCTTCTAAGGTGGCATATCAAACGTATGTAAGTTGTTTTAAATAAAAATCACTATTTTGCTTTTTTATATTCTAGTTTTTTTGTTTACTTTTATAAGTTTTGATATGTTTCCTTGAAGAACTACGCATTGAGTTTATACTCAAAACATATATTTAGGCTAAGCACGAATATTGTAATAGATATAAGAGTTATTTCGAAAAAATGACTGACTGTTGAGTTTGTTTCGGCTTTCTTCTCTTCAGTGGTCTCCTCTTGGGAAACGCCGTAGAGTCAGACTTGTAAAAGTGCCCTTGTGGCCTACTTACAGAATAAAGATCATTATTTCCTTATTTCATTATAAAATGATCGAACACCGCGTAGATTTTGCTCAGGAGTAGGGCTCTGCTAACACTAGATTTTCATCGGCCGTTTGTAGCGTATATTTGGTACGGAACCTTCGGTGCGCGAGTCCTACTCGCACTTGGCCGGTTTTCTTAACTAATTACACAAGCACAGCAAGTTTACACAAATTGTAATTGCTTTGACAGAGGAAAATATATTTTCTCAGTCCACCCGTGACCATGGAAAGCTGCAAAGCTTGCGAAACGTCGTGAACTCAAATGAGATAATACTCGTATTTATACGCGATATAATCCGTAAAATTGTTTTATTTCAATTAAGTAATTAAGTTTTTACTTAATTGCCCGCCGTGCCCACGGCTTCACTTAGGTACTTTTCTCGGAACTAAGTAGTTTATATTATTCACAACGTATTCTATCTCTGTACAAATTTTCTAAATCCGTTTTAGTGTTAAAACGATCAACAAACGCCCAAATATCTAAACATCCAATAGTACATTGTAAACCAAGGGTTGAAAGTGACCCATTTCACCCGAGATATTTCTAGCGCTCCAACGAAGTGAGAGCGGCAATAGTTCGAGGGTGATATGGGTAATTTCACCCGAGTTAAACGCTACACTTTTTATTTGGACACTAAGGAAAATTAAAAATAATCACCATCATTATTATCATCGTAATTGCAATCGCGATATGAAAAGCTTTTATTTTAATAATATGACGTAACTCAATTATCTTCGACTCTGTGGCTAATCGTAACAATAAAAGACTTTCCACCCTAGGGATGGAAAAACTATTTTCCACCCTGCTGAATATCTATGAAAATTAAATTTTCCGAACAGGAGACACATTTTTTTTACATATAAGGTTCTTGCGCTCGAGATGGCCTGGTTCTTAAGATGGACCACTTTCATTTTGTGCTTTAGTTCAACTTCCTTAGCTTCGGTATTAAGTTGCAGTTTCATCTATGGTACTAACCGAACATTGGGGCAAAATTCAAACTTTGAAAAATACATATTAATTGCTAGTGGGCCATCTTGGGCGCATGTACCTTACGAGTAACTATTACTAAATTGCTAGCATAATACTGCGGAGGGGGGAAAAATCATAACCCTCTCTTTTGCTTCATCTTACTCGGTTGACAAGCATCCTATAACCATCTGTGGATGCCCGGCTCATGCTACTCGTGTACCAAAAATAGTCAAAATCCGACCAGCTATTTAGGCGTGATGAAGTCGCAAAGACGCATATCGTCCCTTGGCTGCAAAAACCGCCTAAGTGCATGAAACTTAGTTTCGAGATAAACGCGATTAAAGATTAGCATGTTAATATTTCTATGATAATCTAATAATCGCTAAAGTATTTTCGTGATTTTATATTAACAGTTTATCGCTAAATAACACTTTTTGTATTAATTCACTTTTTGTTGAGGATAAGAGGGTACATTTTAGGATTAACCGTAAAAAGTACTGTAGTTAAGCGGTTTTTTCTGAAGATACTTGTTTTTTGTATCTCCTAAAATAATAGCCTTAGATCGGAATTTTCCATTTATAATTCTTTCTGATGTATAGTACTAAAAGTTTGACCTGAATAAAATCTTTAAACTATTTCAGATTTTATATCATTAAAGTTTATGTAAAAGTCACGATGCAGGTAAGAGGTTTTGCCTGGAAGAATTTTGAAATTAAGGAATTAGAAGCATTTATAAGTAAAAAATACGCGTACAATGTTTTCTCCCGTGAGGTTTCATTACTATTTTTTATCTCCTGTGGTTTGAAATGTCAAGTTCTTTACTATAGTGGGACCAATACCGTTGTACCGCACCTTAGGTATACGAGCGGCAAGACGGGGGAGTAGACGACGGCGGCATGATGAATCAGCGGCTGCTCTGCCCCCCGTCTCGCCGCTCGCATACCTAAGGCGCGGTACAGCAGTGTTGGTCACAATATCGTAAACCCTTGTATATTCTGGTGAACTATATTAATCTTATTATTACTAGAACTACTACCAGTGTTACAGTCGTCAAGGAGCTGAGATACGTCGGGTCCACACGTTGTCGAAAAAATCTGTTTAAATCACCCAGCTCGGTGCCCGCGGATCCCACGTTAGGTACTACGTAACGCCGAATTCGCCCCTTCACTATCACACCTCATGCGAGTCATGACTGAGTCTACTATACTGTATGCTAATAGATTAGCACAATCACGTTATCCGCTCGGAAGATACGTGTGATCGCGAGACAGGACGGAATGTTTAATAAATTTATTCGTATCAAAATACGACATCTTAGATTTATGCATTGGTAGTCTGAACAGGGGTGACGAGTATGGTGGATGTTTTGTTCGGAAACAGTATGCGAGCGACATACAATAAGTTTCGCTTCACCTCGATCGATGACACCGGCAAGAGTCTCACAGAAGTTGACAACGTCTCGTTTGGTATAATCCACAATATGGTGGTGGTGTGTTGGTCGAACGCGTCGGCGGAGATATACGAGGCCATCCGGCCGAGAGAAGCTCCCGGCAGACAGGTTGTTGGTCACCGAATGCTTCAGGCGCCCGGCCAGCAGCGAGCCCGGAATCGGTTTGGACAGTCTGTTAGTCAGACTCGCTGCGGCAGGCAGCGTCTCTTGGATCTGATTCGTCAGTCCTTACCAGAGACTCGCTCGACGGTGCTCCGTGTTGCGGTTCCCCAGGTCTATTATGTAGTTCATAAACCCGATGTATTCCCGCATTTGGTTGCATGGCAACTCATACTTACTGTTTTTTAGAGCCGAATCCAGAATTTTGACTCTTCCTTCTTATTATTTAGGTCATCAAGAGCATAGTCCAGTCCATTTTGACAATTGAGGAGATTAGTCATTAGATCCACATTGTTTTGTTTGAAGTTAAATGAGCTAAATAATGACTTGTGTCATTTTAATAATCTCTTAGACTTTTTATATTTTTTTCCAATGTAAGATATTTTTTAATTTGATTTGACCCTTGCACAAAAAGCTTTACATTTATATGGTAACTTATATACACAGAATTCGTTAAATCTATTGTTTCTAATGCAGGTTCTCTTATTATGGTACCTATTATTTATTTAGTCTACATACTAACAACTGTTCAATTCGGCATTTACACTTAAATTGTTTTCTGCTTGTTCAGAGCAACATTTGCTGGTAACAAATAAGTTGGTCTTTTTTTCTAGTTCTTCGAGCTGTTGTTCGAGGTCACGGATGCGTTCATGAGCAGCACAACACTCTTGAAACTGCTCCTAAGTTTTTTGGACGTCATTTCGCTGACCCACTATGTCCTCGAACTGTATATCCTGTTCTGATATCTGAGGGTTATGTTAGTTCTAACAATGCGTTCTACCTCTTCTTCACTCTCCTCGCATTCCTGCAGAAGCCTCTTATTAAGCTCCTTAGTCTCTTTCAGTTCCACCTGTGTTTGTCGCAGTCGGTTGGCCAAAACAACACTTCTTTTGGTTGGTTTTGTAATTTGAGCGTAAACCTTATATCCAAGACAACTCGTACTTGATAAATAATGATTAAATAAAAGAAAGTCGTGTTATCCTACAATCATTTACAATATTTTTTTAATCCAAGTCTATGGTAAAGTAGAATGTCATATGTCTTTGTACTATTTATTCTATGCAATATTTTATACTTCCCGGTTCTAATTGCTATGATAATAAGTAGAAATTTTCAAACTCTTCAACAGTATAGTAGCGACAGTGGGTTCCTTTTTGTAAATTGCTTAAGTACTAAATAACTTCTTCTGGAAAACCAACATATTGGATAATATTCTCACAGGATATTAGTACATAGAAAATTACTTTTCATCTAAAAATATATAGTTAATAAACGATTTAACACTTAATATGCAATTTCTAAATACGACGTATCTGATCTTACGTTTTCCATCAAGTAATAGTACCGAAACATTTTTTAGGTCGACGCACTCGCACGAAAGTATTAAGTGAAGGTCACGTAGTAAGAACAACCTACCCGTTCTGTAGATCATGTAGGTAGCAGAACGAAATAATTATACTACATACATACACATTACGAACAATGAAGTATGTTAATTACTTTGTGAATTCAATAATCAATTGTACTAACCTACAAAGCTAGCCCACAAAGAGTTTTTTGCCAGCTCCGGGCTCAATTATTTTTTGACCGATAACTCATCACATCAACATTTAACACCACTTACACATAAGTAATAACAATTAAATAAACAGGTAAACGCGTGCGCAGGAGCCTATAAACATTCTTAAATCAAAATGCGACTAAGTGCCAACGGTACTACGGTAACCGTCCGCCCCGCTTCCCGGGACAGCGAAGAAAGCCACAAAGCACCCAGCGAGGAGCGTCAAAGCGCACTTAGACGGTTTCGGCAGAATGAAGTATTCAATGTGGTACGGGGCGAAACGTAACGGCAAAATCGCTTATATTATATTTAGTATGTTTTTGTTGTAGAACAATTTTAACTATTGATTGTTTTGGTGTTCTGGCAAAACATAATATAGGGAGGTTAGAATATTTTGACAGAGTATTAAACACACATTTTGGTTTTATCGCTTGCTGCAAAAATCTTGTTTATCCGGTTAGCACCTTTATACTGTAATAAAATTGCAAGTTTCGTTCAAATGGCCAACACTCCAAAACCGCTTAAAGAATAATAAAATGTTTTTGACCTTGAAATAACATGTGCTAGCCGCTATATCATATACTTAATAGGTTTTGCCAGTAAATCATTTTCAAAAATCGGTGTTATCTGACCTTAGTCTAAAACTAAAACAGGAACGGAGCCGCATATTAGAAAACGGACTTTTGTAGCATGTAGATCTTGGGAAGCATAATATAGCAGTATTAATATCTCATTTTTGAATAAAACGGCGCTTAAGCGGTTTTTGCAATCAAGGGACGATAGGTATATACAAACAAAAAATAATAAACAAAATAGATACAGTGACCTCCCAAGTAGCACACAAGCTGTATTAAAGCTTATACTGCCCTTATATTTTACTTTTATTTAATAATCTTATAATTGTACAAAGTGATATTGCTGTGATAATTTTAATTATTGTGTGATTAAACAGTACCTATATTTTACAATTTTTAATTATGTACTTTTTATTGTTAGTTTCCTAGTAAGTACCTGCAGATTCAAATGTTTATTGTTTAAATGACTATTAGTATATTTTATATTTATATTTTGTAATTTTACATGGTTTGAAATTTTATTTGTAATTTTACATTTACTAAAAACTTAGTTATAGTTAATTTTACACATAACACATTGTATGGATCCCTGTTGTCTATACTATTATAAAGTTGTAAAAATGAAATGTCAGTACATTGAAGATATTAAAAAAAAAGATTGTTACGGACTATTTGGAGGTCACTAAAACGATTTTTTTTTAATTTTTATTTTATGTATGTTTGTATGTGTCGTTGTGGCTTCATCACGCAAATTCGGCTGAACAGATTTCCACAATTTTTGGTACACGGGTAGCTGGGTATCTCAAAATGGTTATAGGATACTTTTTACCCGACTACGCTGAACAAACAACGACGGGTTATGACTTTTCCTCCGCGAACAAAGTTGCGGGCATCTTCTAGTCTGATAATAATGGTATTGAATTGAATTATAACGCTCAAACTGGCTTTATAATGGTTGTATAAGCTCTTATACAGCGTTTGTGCTACCTGGGCTTCAAATCTAATCTAATAAGTTTATTTGCAAAAATACAATCATATGATGTTACAAATTGGGTTCGTACAGAGTACATCTTCGGCTACGCCGACGAGTGCTAACAAGTACCGGATGAAACCGAACGTGTGACCATTTCAATAAAGACCTTGTTGCACTATACGTACGGTACGTTACATATGCAATGACAGGTGAACTCGTGCTGTCGTTTATGGCGACTGACGCGGTGCCAGACAAAATGGCGGGCGCCGGCGTGGCGCGCAAAATTTTGGCCAATGGGCGTTGGAGATTTAACCCGCGCAAACGCGCTGCCTTATAATTGGTTAATCTGTCTTAAAAAATGCTTTCTGTGCAGGTACAGCGTTGTAACTTAAATCTGTATTTTGTTTGCACTATCACAGTGTCTAGATTAGACAAATGTTATTAATAGATGGCGCTAAGGTTATAATACCTTTCAAAATAAAAAAAGGTACAGGGATCAAAGCGGATAGATAAATTCGATGCGGTTGGGACAGTGTTCGCTAGTGAAAGGGTAACACACCTGACGCGTAATCAGGAAGTACCGGGTTTGAGTCCTGGTGTGACCACGAGCGAGAGCAATCGTATTTTTCTTTGCGCTTTCATTTGTATCTATATCACAATAGAAAATAATGTGGTGCTAATTTTCCCACATCAAAAACACAGAAACACAAGAATCTGTGTTTCATATTACGATATATAGGACCAATTAATTTAGGGATTCCAATATACATTACTAAAATAACTTACGTAAAAAAAGTTTCATGTTGTATCCGGGTCTGCCTTGGACGATCGAATGCTTCGTCACTCGGAAAGCGTCTATTTATAGCCAAAAAATGCACCTGTGTACACATCAAGGGTATGACGCATTAGCCAAGAGAATAGTTAATACAATTCAATTGCAGGTATTATACAGGGTGAAATAATATGGACCGTTCAAATTTTGACAGTAGATTCTTGGCAAAAAATAAAACATATAAATATTGAGATAAAACAGCTGAAAGATATCCTAAAAAAACACGCGTTCGTGGACAACGCGTCAGCGCGCTGTGCGGAAGGCAGGTGAGCGCGCCCCTCCCCCCGCACCGCCAACCCCTAGCGTAACTCAAACGACTATCCACACTTTACTAATTATTTATTCGGACACATTTATTATCAAAATTTTACTTATGTTTTTTTTCTCAGAAATGGCATCTTTTATTGATACCTAATGCCTGGGAAAAACTTGAACGGTCATTAAAATTTCACCCTGTATATATTTTTTATTCGATTTTTTTTTAATTTATTTTAGTAATATGTATGTATTTAGTCCTATTTACATTATGAGTAAGTGCAACGTTACACTGGTCCAAGTCCACAGACGCATGTATGGGGGAGGCATATCTCCTCCTCTCTCAAAGTCCAAGGCAAATTGCAATTTTGAGGCAAGTGGATCAAGAACACTGCCCACGTTATATGAGGGTGTGCATCCAGTGGCCAGACTTACTAGCCAACACAGCCAAGACTTGCCCGTGCACATTCAGAGTCGTGCAAGCTATTTCGATGCGGGCTGCATTTTTTGTATTGAGACAAGGAGTGCCCTAGGCCCTCTGATTTGATTTAGTAAATGGAATGTTCTCCCCTGGGCACAAGTTAAACAAGGTTTCCATGGCCTCCACGAGGCTCGCTATATTATAAATGTTAAAAAAAGAAGAGAAGGAATATAAAGGTTAATAGAAAACTATAAATTAATTACCTAAAGATTGAAGATGCCTTTCAGGTCACTTTCGCCGGATATCGTGCCTAGTTATACGAAGTTTATTTAATTGAGACCTGTTTGTTATCGCCTGGTGGTGCTGGAAAAGAAGATGCCATTGTGAATTATTTGTCTACTGATGGGGAAATATAAATAAACCTTACGTTTCACTGGAAATTATTTATTGCGAAAAATTGATTATTCCTCTTAGTATTCAACCGCTTCAAAGAAGTGTAACATAGTAACAGAATCAACAGTGGAGGAAACTGGCAATACTTCCCGTCTATACTATTTGCTGAAAGTATTCGCCGAACGCCAGTTACCACGAGCTAGAATGTCTTCGACGGAAAAGTTGTCAATACAATTTTTTGACGCGACAGCTGAGGATGCTGCTTTGTGGGGCGCTGTAATGCCAGCTTCCTTAAGCAAACTTTTAATCCACCCCGCAGTAATGGTTCGAGATGCCATTTTAACTGCACCTCTTAAGGAGACAAATAAATTAGTACCAGCCAAATCACGTCTATTTTTAAACAAAGAAATAGTGTGTTTGACCCAAAATACAAGATTTAAATTTTGACAGCCAGAATTATAATAGAATAGAATTATAATCCGTCTTTAACACAAATTTTAGCCAAAAAACAACAAAATCGTCTGATGGTAAATAATGCTTACAATCAATTTTTATTAATGCCTTTGGATACTCACACCCGATTATATCTCCACCATGTCACTGAATTGCACTTTTTCTTCAACTCGAGTAAGTGAGTCATCAGTTCTGAAAGAGCTTGTTTCTTTGGACGTTAGCAAAGGCCCTGGTTTAGACGGTATTCCTCCTCTCTTCATTAAAAAGTGTAGCAAAAATCTATCTGCTCCTTTAACGAGGATTTTCAACGAATCTCTAAGACAATCATGTTTTCCTGCTAACTGGAAAGAATCCAACGTAGTGCCAGTTTTTAAGAAGGGTGATAAGACACAAGTATCTAACTATATAGGCCGATATCTTTATTGTCTATATTTTCTAAGGTGTTTCAGTGCATAGTCTGTAAAAGGCTTACCTCGCATGTCAAGGAAAGAATTTCTCCATTACAGCATGGTTTCGTAAACTCTTAAGTCTACGTCCACTAACCTGCTTTGCTACGACAATGACGTGGGTAAATTGGTAGATTCTGGTCATCAAGTAGATGCCGTTAGATACACACCGACTTTAGTAGTGCTTTTGATAAAGTGGGCCACAGAATCCTCTTGCAAAAGCTTAGCGACCATTTTGACGTAACAGGTGAGATTTGGCAATGGTTCCGGTCCTATCTCTCTGGTAGATGACTAACAGTGGTCAAGGATGGATATTTTTCAGAATCCTACTTAGCAACTTCTGGAGTCCCTCAAGGCTCTCATCTCGGTCCATTATTATATATAATGTTTATAAATGATTTAGTTAAATCTATTAAACATAGCAAATGCCTGTTATACGCAGATGATATGAAATTATACAGAGTAGTTTCCTCGCTCACCTATGCGTTGTTATTGCAGGAGGATCTGAACAACATTAAGAACTGGTGTTCCAATAATAATATGACCCTTAATGCTGAAAAATTCCTTTACATTAAATTTACACGTAAAAGATTGCCTACAGTCTCTGAGTACTGTCTCGATAGCGTTGCACTCCGTGAGGTTTCTTGCGTTAAAGATCTAGGTGTGACGGTGTGACTTTGCATTCTAAGCTGAGCTTTATAAATCAAACAAAATGCTGGGATTTATAAAGCGTATCAGCAAGAACTTCAAGCGCGTTGAAACATTTCACTCACTATTTAACTCCCTAGTCCGTTCGCGTCTCGAATATTGCAGCCAGGTCTGGAATCCATATTATCAAGTTCACATCAATCGCTTAGAAAGAGTGCAAAGCTCTTTTACTAGATTTTTGGCTTTCAAAGCACACCACAAAGGCATCAGTAAAAGGATGCCGTACGATGAGAGACATTTTTTTTTTTCAAAATGACTACCTTAAAGCTTAGACGCTCCTATCTGGATTTTGCTCTGCTACATAAAGTAGTAAACGTAAAGATTATGGAAGCATACCTGCTGTAATGTCTCAACTTCAAAGTGCCCAAATTAAATACTCGACCTTGTTGTCGCTCCACCTTTTGCCCCAGTCCCACAAGAACAAAACTAGGCAAGTCACTACCAATTTATAGAATGCAATATCTATATAACAACCTAACCGTGAAATTTGCCGATTTAGAAATTTTTCAAGATTCTTTGCCATTCCTAAGGCGTAAAGTACTGGAATCAGCTGATTAGTGTTGTTTCCTTTTTCTATATTTTTCTTTTGAATTCGTAACCAAAACTGTAAAATATTGAAAATATTTAGAACAAAATTATTAGGTATGTATTAATATTCGGTATGTATGTACAATAACTCAAATATCAATAATGTGCCCTTAAACTATTTCTGAAAGCTGATACACGCCTGTTATTGGTGCATACACAGGTTTCGCATCTCTGTGTTTGTATTTTTACTGATATTGTTTATGTAATGTTGGTGTGTCTTATAAATAAATAAATAAATAAATAAATAAATAATGTTAAATCATGAATTCTTCTACCGGAGCAAAGAAGAAGTAGCATTGCAGTGTGCCTAGATAATCAAATATATTTTCTAAATTAATTTTACACTTTGTTAAATAATTAACAAGAGTTTCAATATTCCATACAGGAGGTTTTTGGCTACTGTGTTTCTGCAATGCTATTGACTTAAGAACTTGTTTCACAAGAGAATGTAAGTAAGTAAGTAATTTATTCATGAACAACATACAGTCGTGTTTGAAATACATTTACAAAATTAAAAACATTTATGATTTTCAACCGTAGATTATACTGATTATTTATAATTGTAATTATTTAATCAATTTGAAACGTTTATATCGTAAGAAGCCATTTATATCTACAGTCATATCAATAAAACAATATTTAAACAAAACAACACCATAAAATTCACAGTTGAGCATTACTTATGAGAGTAGAATTTGTCTACTGAATAGTAACACTTCTCCGTCAAGAAAGCTTTCAATTTGTTTCCAAAGATGATACGGTTGGTGACTGATTTTAATTCCACCGGCAACTCATTAAATAACGTAATTGCTTGATAACTCGAAGCGTTTTGCTACATCTGAACCCGATGACTTCGTATAGTCAATATTATTACTTATAGCCCAGGTTACCCATTTTTCAACGGTAGGTAATATTACATTTCTTTTCTTATTAGAAAAAGGGGTTAAATATAATGATCACCAAACAATACTTTGATACCCTAAGGTCTCTTACGAAAAAGAAATACTGTACACCAAAAAAAAAATCTACGATTACAATAGTACTAGCTGTTTTAGTAAGGACCGCACATTAAATTGTATTCAAAGACCAAATTTAGTAAATGATCACCAAATCTTAGCAAGCAAATTAATACGCTATTTCTAGCTAAATAAACCACCATGATTGCCATAAAATTAATGCATTACCACCATTACCAAATAAAGTATAATGATGCTATTATTTACTGGGTCAAAAACCGAAAAGTGTAGGTTAGGTTAGATTTGTATTATGACCATGTATAGCGGAGCGTCAAAATAGGTCAAACACCGAAAACTGTAGGTTAGGTTAGGTTTGTATTGTATAGCGGAGCGTCAAAATGCTTGCATGCTTGCATGAGTTTTTTAGCAGTGGCAATTTAATTTAGGGAATGCAAATATCAAGCTGAAAAGCGCGAGATAATATACGCGATATGATCCGTTATTTTTTTTTATTTAAATATAAATATCAGTTTAGTAAACATCTTACAATGTATTTGTTAATGATCAAATTTTAGGACATTATTTACTGCGTTTGGTAGAAATAAATAATAATAATAATAATAACGACATATTTCTATTGCAATAGACAAAAAAAAGTCCATCCAAACTACAATCTCATAGCCCGACATCTCTTTCCTTAAAATGCAATTGTTCCAACATCTGCTGGGAACTGCTCATGAACGTGCTTATTGATATGATCAGGAGCGAGTCCCACCAGAAGTACAGCCACAGAAAACTTCTCGAAAGGGCCTCTACGTCTTGGATCCATATCCCCACGCAAGCCTCTCAAAAATCCGGAACATACGAGCCCGTGACTCAATGTGAGATACAAACATAATGAGATTTTAAATATTTGCTTGACATTTTAGATTAAATTCGGTTAAAATACTGGTGGTCATATAACATTTTTGGGTTTACAATGATTACTTTTGAGTCATGTGCTTTAATAGGATAGCAAGATGTTTTAATTTGGGCTATAATTTTGGAAAAAAAAAGGAGTTTACATTTTGGCGCTCATTACCTGTTTTTGGGTCACCAATGATATGTTTGGAGACATTGTTTTTAAATAGATAGTAATATGTTATAATTTTGTATAATATGTTATAATTTTGGTTATAATTTCACATTAAAATGGTGTTATAATTATGGTGATCGTTTACTATTTTCGGCAGTTAGAATCGTTTTTTTTGCGTTATATTTTACTATATCTGATTAGGTTTTTCTGGGTTTCCCTAATCCTTGCAGCAAATGTTGGATCATATTGTATTTCTCCCAGCAAACATTCACTCTCATGTAACTGACATTTCGAAAGTGCTTGTAACTAGGCCTACTTGAATAAAGAATATTTTGATTGATTGATTGATTGATTGATATATTTGGTGATCCGTTAAACATAAGCATTTGAAAAATGCCAAATGTTGGACTTTGTAATTAACGCGCACCGGCTCACTTATGTTTGACAAATTCTATAGGTAAATATGTTCACTTGAACAAATAATTTTTTATTTGTTCATCTGAACATATTTGATTATCGCCTTACAGCATGACGTAGGCTAAAGTCACTAACTGCGTAACTCAATCGCATCAAATTTTATAAGAGGCAAAAAAAAAACTTAACCTTAACAATATGGCGGTCGGTTATTGCTAGGTTTTCTATATCGGTTTTTAAACTTAAACGGTTTTATCCTAACATTTAAGAATTTTGCTATTACATGCGTTTGAGCTTTAACTATCTAAAGTGCCAAAACATTTTTAAAAAATTAAGAGAAGTGAGACTTTAGCCGACGAAATTGGTTTCGTACAATTATACTCATTTAGATATTGTTTCTCAATCCTCTAAGATCATTTTGGAATAACCGAATTAAATTTTCCACCTTTTGTTCGCGGCGCCTTAGATAGGAGGTGTAAATTTAACCAAATTCGGGTTGGGATAACTAACAGTGAGTACGGAACCCTCGGCGAGCGAGTCACAATCGCACTGGGCCAATTTTTAAAACTTTATAGTAGTACAGATTTCACGCAAAGTTTTATCTTGTCGGCCCCAATTTGGATTGTACCCAATTTGCATGTCCGTGTGTGGAATAAGGTCTGGCGATTATCTTACACGTGTCGCCATACACCCGGGAGATCATTGATTACACTACTGTTACACAGGAAGACTTGGTGCACTCCGCTATATCCGCGCAGCTAAGAATACCTATCGGTGGCCTCATTAATGAGGTCATGGGAGGAACATGTTGTTCAACAAATAGGTCTTTATTCAAGGTAAGAGTTCACTAATCGTTCTAACCACCAGGCGTATTCTAAGCACATTGTACACCCTAAAGTGTAACGTTACAGTTCATTCAAAGTTGGGTAAAAAAAAAAAATTTTTTTTAAATAACTATACAACTTTTCGAAGTTTTTTTTTACTACAAATTTTGAACTTTGCTACTAGACCAAACACCACCTTCGTACTTAAACTACGCTATTAAACAATACCTCTTACTTTAACTATGCACGGGCCCTGTGCGAGAAATTGGTACTAAGATTGTAATAACTACGTTTATTCCTAATTTATCACACTAAATATCCTAATCACTTTAATGGTAGTACCGGAAATCCACTGTTCTAAAGAGCAATTTCCTAAATTGCGTTCAAGGAGGGACCTAAAATACTTTCGTAGACTAATATCTACAAAGGTATCTCTCATTTTAAACTTAGAATTACCAGGGGCTGTAACGGAACGCACGCGCTCGCACTAACTGCTGCTTAGTTACGTCGCAACGAGAGTACGCATGGCGGGTCGTTGTGGGTATCCTCTGTCCAGCAATGGTCGTTTTTAGGCTGATCTGCTAATGATGACGAGATTGTAGCCATTGTCACGTGGTCATAGCTATGTTTAAAGAAAACCGTTTCTTTTAATCTGTAATTTGTCTTGTTCAATTTGGTTTAAATTTTTAATGTTTGTGTCTTTCCAGGAGTAAGACATTCTCAAGTGGACCATGTGCTTTTTTGTACTGATTCTATGTTTATGTTTTGTCCAATTAACGACATCCGGGTCATTCTTGGTGCAGAGGCTGGTTGTCGCTGTTCAAAGGGGTAATGCCGCTAGCGTGATAGGCACCTTTGCGCCGGGAGTGACTCGGGGTGGTTTGACTAGGTTTAGTTTGTAGAGTTTAGTTTTAGCTTATTTTAGTATTTTGTGGTTTGTTTTGTAATGTCTAAATAATTATGTATGTGCTTAATTAATTAAGCAATCAAATTAAGTATTAACGACATATTTGTACCACTGACAGTTTCTCTAGAAAAATCTTCAAAATAGTTCAAAACATATAAATAGTTTATTTATACATATACAATGAAACATAAAGAAATTTCCCATGTCACCTGCAGGGTATGCCTGTCACGTAGGATGACAGCATTGGTTACCCTCAATTGGCTCTAAAGATTTTTACATATTTATTATTTATTGGTACTAATTATCAAAGACTTGTACGATATGTATAGAGAGACAAAAATAAAATTCATCATCGGGACACACGACGCGTGCGTTCGTTCCATCCGCACGTGGTCAATATTCCGCGAATCCGCACGTAGCGCTATGGTGCAACTTTTATCATGCGTACCGCAAAGGAGTGGAACTCGTTGCCTGCGAGTGTGTTCCCCGACCATTATAATTTGGGCGTGTTCAAGACAAGAGTGAATAGGCTGTTTCTAGACGGGCATGATACATCCTTGACCGCATCGTCACTTAACAACAGGTGAGATTGCGGTCAAATGCCCATCTATTTATAATAAAAAAAAAAAAAAAAAAAAAAAAAAGACCTATGGAGTAAATCCGCCAAATATAGAAATTAAATCTAAATTGCGAGTTATTCTAGGGATTAGTCATATCATTATGTGAGGATGCATTAGAGAACGTGTGAGTGTATGTAAATGATCGTGAGTGTGTGAGTCTATTGTTGTAAAACCACTTTTCACTTTATATTTATTCCCTCTAATGGATTTTTTTTAATGTCGTAACTGTTAGTAATTTTTTTGTATAACATGAACAGCAACTTAGCAACTTCTACAATACAACATTTTTCTATTGCAAGCCAACAGAAGCAGTGTACTGTGCTCAAATTTTATTTGAGCCTTAACATAAACTTTGGAAGACAATAGGCGGTCTTACCGCCAAGGAGCGATCTCTCCTAGATAGAGAACCTTTCTTATCACAGATAATGAAATCACAGCATCCCAGTATACCCTAGATCAAGGTCACCTCGAGTGGACTCAAGACTCGCGCAACTGACAAGGTCGACTTTGACGTCGGCCCTTTGTTCCCCGCGATTGGATCTCGAGTGGGATGACACGTTTCACCGATATACGTTCCATACCTACTTAATCTAGCACCTCTAGCACACCTGTCATACGCGGCTCTTTGTCGCGTGACAAATATTGTTTGTTTCTTTCCTTTTAATACAATGCGAGAAGGACGGGTGACGCTATGTCACGTGACAAGAGTAGTCGCGGAGACCTATGTTAGACCGGTAGATTTGGCTTTTCCCGGTTCTGTACAAAGGAGAAACGAAAGTTAAAGGGCAATTAAGAGAGCCGACCCTAAATTCAGCTGAATACGACGCGCTGTTTATAAATTACAATTGCGATTGCCATTAATTATAAAGGCAAAAAAATAGATAATGTGTCTGTTACAAGATTTTTAGGGTTGTTGATAGACAGTCAGCTGACATGGACACAACACATAGACGAAATTTGTAAGCACCTAAGTAAGTCAGCCTATGCTCTTTACAAATTGTCACAAGTAGCCAGCCGTGAAGCCGCCTTAGTAGCTTATCATGGGCTCGTTGCTTCAAAAATCAGATACGGCATTATTTTTTGGGGTAACTCGGTAAACAAAGAGGCAGCTTTCAAAGCTCAAAAGAGATGTATAAGAGCCGTATGTGGCCTTAATATAAGAGATAGTTGTGTTCCTCTTTTTAAATCACTCAACATTTTGACTTTGCCATCGTTATATATATTTGAAGTAGCTGTTTTTGTCAAATGTCACCCTGAATTGTTCTGTAAACTATCACAAAGTCGGACATTCCCAACACGCTCCCAGTATGAGCACAAATTGCAGAGCAAACAAATTAAATCGGCATTAATGCGAAAAAGTTTTTTTGGAATATTTAATAGGGTACCGAACTATATTAAATCTCTTAATTTAAGACAATTTAAATTTCAACTATATGTGTACTTAATAGAAAAGTGTTTTTACTCAGTTAAAGACTTTTTAAATGCTTAATGTTTTAGTTATAATACTGAATTGTAAATTAAAATTGAATTATTTAATGTGTAAATAAGTATTTGTACGCCAATCTGGCAAAACATAGAGTTCACAAGCTTACTTTAACACCTGTTTATACTCAACTATGTTTAAGCAAATAAATGTTCTCTCTCTCTCTCTCTCTCTCGCGATGTAGTCCGTCTGATTAACCCTTAACTAGACTTTGGAAAAGGCCTGAAGAAGTAGAACTGAAAGTGGAGATCAGTAACCGTTCCAAAGAAAAATACACGCTTGAAAAGTGTTGAATACTTGGGATTCAGAGAGATTCGCCTAATATTCCCGGCTAATATATTAATATGTTTGATCAAGGTAATTGCGAATGGGCTCGAGACTCGCGCGACTGACAAGGTCGGCTTTGACGTCACCCTTTGTTCCCCGCGATTAAATCTTGAGTGTGCTAGGAATGAGTTGTTTCACCGACACCTTCGATAAGTTAATTTCGATTCCGCTTTTGTCGGTTCTGTAGAAATGAGAAATAAAAGTTAAGGGCAACTAAGAGAGCAGACTGCGTGCACATGCAGTTAGTATATAGTCTGTCGCTTTAAGACCTTGAGAGAGAACAGAGAGATCAGTTTCACATAATCCTAATTCACGAAGACAAATCCCAAGTATTCAGAGAGTTTTATTCGCCTAATATTCTTGGCTATATTATGCTTGATCAAGGTCATCTCGAGTGGGCTCGAGACTCGCGCGACTGACAAGATCGGCTTTGACGTCGCCCTTTGTTCCCCGCGATTGGATCTTGAGTGGGCTAGGGATGAGTTGTTTTACCGACAAGTTCGATTAGTTGGTCTTGATTTTGCTTTTCCCGGTTCTGTAAAAAGAAGAAACAAAAGTCAAGGGCAATTACGAGAGTACACTGCGAAGTTAGGATACAGTCTGTCCCTTTAAGGTCATTAAACAAGATAGGGAGATCAGTTTCACATAATCCTAATCCACAAAGACAAATACACGATTGACAAGAGTACCAAGTATTCAGAGAGTTTTATTCGCCTAATATTTCTGGCTATAATAATGTTTGATCAAGGTCATTTCGAGTGGGCTCGAGACTCGCGCGACTGACAAGATCGGCTTTGACGTCGCCCTTTGTTCCCCGCGATTGGATCTTGAGTGGGCTAGGAATGAGTTGTTTTACCGACAAGTTCGATTAGTTGGTCTTGATTTTGCTTTTCCCGGTTCTGTAAAAAGAAGAAACAAAAGTCAAGGGCAATTACGAGAGTACACTGCGAAGTTAGGATACAGTCTGTCCCTTTAAGGTCATTAAACAAGATAGGGAGATCAGTTTCACATAATCCTAATCCACAAAGACAAATACACTATTGACAAGAGTACCAAGTATTCAGAGAGTTTTATTCGCCTAAAATTGCTGGCTATATGATGAGACTCGCGCGTCTGACAAGGGCAGCTTTGACAGCGCCCTTTGTACCCCGCGATTGGATCTTGAGTGGGCTAGAGATGAGTTGTTTTACCGACATATTCAATTAGTTGGTCTCGATTTGGCTTTTTCTGGTTCTCTAGAAAGGAGAGCAGAGAGCAGACTGCGTGCACATGCAGTTAGGATGCAGTTTGTCCCTTTAAGTAAAACATGGAGGTGAGTTTCACATAATCCTAATTCACAAAGACAAATACACAATTGACAAGAGTACCAAGTACTCAGAGAGTTTTATTCGCCTAATATTCCTGGCTATATTATATTAGATCAAGGTCATCTCGAGTGGAGTCGAGATTCGCGCGACTGACAAGGTCGCCTTTGACGTCGCCCTTTATTCCCCGCGATTGGATCTCGAGTGGGCTAAGGATAAGTTGTGTCACCGTTCGATAAGGACGACGGACAAAACCGGGAAAAGCAAAATCGAGACTACTTTAGTCTTGATTTTGCTTTTCCCGGTTTTGTCCGTCGACATCCTAAGCATCGATACGAACTTCACCGCTCTTTCACTTACGAAGTGACCAATATCTGTGTTCTTTTTGTTTAAGAGTAATTCGTTTGACTTAAAGACTAATTTTATTTCGTGTAAAAGTCATTTCCACTTACAACGCCTGACATTTCGAAGTGGCAGTTGTGGCTATGGCCACAGTTAACAATGCAGCTAATGACTATTGTTCATCGGGTAGAAAGCTAAGTGGATTCGTTCTAGAAAAAGAATTTTCACTTTACGAAGGAGCAACAAAAGTCAAGGGCAATTAAGAGAGCAGACCCTAAGTTGAGTTTACTGCATGCACGTGCAGTTAGGATGCAGTCTGTCTCGTTAAGCAGAACATGGAGGTCAGTTTCTCATAATCCTAGTTCACAAAGACAAGTACACGATCGAAAAGGATCCCAAATATTCAGAGAGTTTTCTAAATAATAATTGCGTATCTTCATGACAAAACTTTATAATAAAACAACTTGAACGATAAATTAATCAAAGGTTTGATTAAATTTGTACGTTTTAATTAAACGGATTGATGACTGTTCGTCATTTATTTTCATATTTATCTGCGAGGAAGTAATTACGTTTGAACTTTGAAGATTTGTTATGGCCGTGAATCTTAAGGGTAGCCCGAAGTTCGAAATTCAAAGTTTGTGTCATACCGTCCCCCTCACTGTCGTGTTAATACGTGGTCTAGAATCTATTCACACGGACCACGACCATACCACAATGCAGCGGCAAAAAGTGGTGACGCAGCGTATAGTTTCGCTGCAGCTACTTACAGTTGCTTTGATTTCGGACCGACTATATGGTTGCGTTTGACGTCTCAATGCGGTCCGTGTTGATAAAACTATTTACTTTCTTATAAAAATTATCGCTAAACCACGTGATTGACGTTTTGGACCCTATAGATTGACAAGTTCTTGACACTCCCATGGTTTGCGGGGACGGGTATGTGTGCGCGGGGCGGACCACAATAACGCTGCCGCTCACACTCTCCTTACTTGCCCCCGCTGTCTATCCCCCCGTCGCCCGCAGATCATGGGAGTGTCACGAAAGAACTTGCCAAGCTATAGCAACGTCGTATATTTTTTCGTTTTGCTTCATTATTTTGAGGTATTTGAATGAAACTTAAATGTACGAGTATGTTAACGCAATAAATGTAAATTTTGGTAAGCATGTTACCTAAATTGTCGTATTTGCATTTATTGCGTTTAACAAGTATTTATCGCGTTTGCCTTTACTTTCTTACAAAAGAAGATATTTAAGATATAAACTAATTTTTACAGTTTTAGTTGTGGCAATACCATGAAATTCTGCATTGTACCAGCTTAACTAGGTACCGAAAACGTAATGAATGTATTGAAAACATGTTCAAGTTACAATACATATTTTCCAAATTAATTAAGAAAACAAAATGCGACGTTGTCAGTTAAAGTTGTGTGAATTCGAAGAACAAAATGTAGGTAGGTACATAAAGTCTCTGACTAATTGATGGTGACTGTACCTAGTGACGATACATACCTACAGTTTGCACCTATTGTGATAATCTGTATTACGCGGTTGGCATAGCGTAGAGCCACTAAAACCCCAGGTTAAATAAATGAAAAGAAAACGTCATTCATAGTCTCGAAAAACATTATCCTTCTGACGCAATCGGGTAAGAAGATATAAATGTTATATTTGTTTGTCAACAGATCGTGAATGTCCTGAGCTCGATCAGCCTGAAAACGGGAAGGTGGCGTTGACGGGACGATTCTTCGGCGACAAGTGAGTAACATTCCTTCGTATAAGATCTTCATCATTAACGTTTTCATTACGTATGGGCAAGGACCATTAAAACAATTACCATACTTCGGATTGTGCCCCGATCGCAAGGAGATTTTCTGGCAAAAACTAGATGGCGCGTTAAAATTAAACATTCAACGATGTTATAATTGTACAAAGAAAGATAGTACAGTAACAATAAGTTCGTAAACAGCCAATAATAAATAATTGTAACATTTAAAAAATTCTAAATAATAAATCTTATTCATAGATGGCGCTGAACACATCGGGGAACGGCTTTTTGTATGGATATTGTCAGTTCTTTTTTTTTAATGGTCCTTGGTATGGGTTCATGCGGAAAGAAGTATCAACCTAGGTCAACATGTTGTGCCCGGAGAACGGACGCTAACTATGATATCTTTCGAAGATTTCGTAATAGTTGGCTATTGCTCTTTCGATAGCTGCTATGATCTCATCGTCCAGATCAGAGAGCTCGTTCACTCGGGTAAACCGACATCTTAGCAAGCGGCTTCTGTGGGGTGTATCCTCTTATGCTACGGCCAGACTTGATAAGACAAAGATTCGTGTTCACGTTGTCACGACAAAAGTGCGTGTTGAATCCACGATGAAGTAGTAACACATCAAAAAAATTCACTACGTCGCGATAATCTGGAACGTGAAGAGCGCGAAGTGTAGCCGGCAGCACAAAGTTTGTCGCTACAATACCCTTTGATGTGCGGCAATTTGCCGACAGCGGCCCGAAGGGCATTCGTATTCGCGAAGATGATTCGCAATAGGACGAATTCTTTGGCCACACGTGTCGCGACAACGCAAATCTTCGATTTATCGCGATAGTCTGGCCCCAGCAGCCTCAGGGATTGGGAATCATCGGAAGGTATATTTGGCCTTCCTAACTAAGAAGAGAGAAATAAGTTTATTTAGCATTGCATGATTATACTTATAACATAATTTATAAAACAGGTGGAATTATGCTGAAAAGGTCGTCACTCAGCTTAATGTCATGAAGTAAACAATACTTACTTCCTGACGCTGATTTTCAGTGACGCCTGCACTGAAAATCACTAGGTTAGTATAAGGTAGGGTAGACATTCTAAATTTTTTTTTTTTGCATATATATGGACAATAAACATTCCTTGTAGGTTACCTAGATAAGTAATATTGTTGTGTACTATTTTTATTACTAATTTTGTACATAAATTATTATAATATTAAACTACGGAAAACTACGGAAAATATGACGATTCATTGCCTACAAAAATCGAACAAATCAAAATCAAATCAAATAAAAATATTCTTTATTAACCGACTTCCAAAAAAAGGAGGAGGTTCTCAATTCGACGGAATGTTCTTTTTTTTTTTTTATGGATGTTCACCGAGTACTCAAAGACTATTTGACCGATTTCAAAATATTTTTTTTTGGTTTTATAGAAGGTACTTTCTAGTTGGTCCCATTTAATTTTGGTGAAGACCTAATGATGGAATCCATGAGGAATTGAAGGAACTCCTCAAATATTGTAGGCATACATATAGCGACTTTGGTATTATAAGAAACATAATAAGCATTTGCATTCAGAAAGTGTAAATTGAACTGATGCAGAAGACCACAGAATGCCATCGGAACTCCTCAATGATAAATGATTTACGGGTGGCGACAAACTATCTTGATTAATTTAGATAAGCAACTTCATAGTCACAAATTTAAATGTTCCTGATGAGAATGGTACCATCGAATTGATTTGATGATGGAGCCGGAAGGTAGGCACCAGATCTATGTAATAAAATAATGTATCCTAGCCGTGTTTGGGCTTCTTCGAATCGTCACGAGATACACTTTTAAGTAACGATTAACTAAAAAGTGTAAAATAAATTAACTTTTAAACAAAAAAATAAAACCGACTCCAAAAAAACTAAAAAGTAAAAAATAACGCCATAATTCAGTTTCTTCAAATTACTTACAAGTAACCGTTTGTATACTCAATCTAATCAGTATATACAATTAATGTTATTTTGGAGTCGGTGCCATCGTGTCACAACTTACTAAAATCGTCAATTTTCAATATTTTACACATTCTTTATATGGCACCGACGCCAAAATAAGATTAATTGTATATACTGTATAGATTGAGTATACAAACGGTTACTTGCAAGTAATTTGAAGAAACTGAATTATGGCGTTATTTTTTACTTTTTAGTTTTTTTGGAGTCGGTTTTATTTTTTTGTTTAAAAGTTTTTCAAGTAGGCCTAGTTACAAGCACTTTCGAAATGTCAGTTACATGAGAGTGAATGTTTCAAACTGCGATATAAGCAGTGTTGGTGTGTGTGATTTATGGCTGCTTGTGTTGAAACTTCTGTTTACTAACCAAGTAGAGGGTCCCATGGTAGAAAATATTATCGAAATGATGTCCATTGGAAAAGGCCCCTAATAAGACAGACCGACTTTCTGGTTGAGATATTGGATGAGGGTAGCGCACGATCGATTGCTGTAGTGGAGATACTTAGAGAGGCCTCTTTCAGCAGTGATCTTTCGGCTGATATATGATTCCAAATTCAAAACTCTTTCATCACATCACAGACAACATTTGGCGGCTAATTGGCTACCAACATTTGGCCACCAACTTCACAAAGGTTGATTGTGGCACCTTATCTTTCCGGTTTCTTGTTCCGCAGGGCCGTGTACACGTGCACTCACAGCTTCCACGTGGTGGGTCTTCAGAGCCGCAGCTGCCAGGCCGATGGACAATGGGCCGGTATGCCGCCAGCCTGCAAGAAAAACAGTAAGTCATCATATTCATCACGCCAGCACACTTAGCACAAGATCCAAGTTTGGATTAGAGCATTTAACCACAAATAGCACACTTAGGGCCTGCATCGCCAAGGAATGCCTATTCGTAAACCACGCCCCAAACGCCGAGCCGGCCAATGAGCGTAATTTGTAATAAGGGACGCATTTATTGCTCGTGCGCATCAACGAAACAAAGCTAATACACTACACGCTTAGAGTTTTTTAAAGTAAGCGCCAGATGTATAAGTACAATGAATTCGAAGATATTATTATGTTTTGTTAACATTTAAGTTAGTGACGTAAAAGATAAAGGCAAGAATGTCATTTTTTAACCGACTTCCAAAAATAGGAGGAGGTTCTCAATTCGACGGAATGTTTTTTTTTTTTATGGATGTTCACCGATTACTCAAAGACTATTTGACCGATTTCAATTATTTTTTTTGGTTTTATAGAAGGTACTTTCTAGTTGGTCCCATTTAATTTAAGTGATGATCTGATGATGGAATCCATGAGAAATTGAAGGAACTCCTCAAATATTGTAGGCATACATATAGCGATTTTGGTATTATAAGAAACATAATAAGCATTTGCATTCAGAAATTGTAAATTGGTGAAGTGGAACTGATGCGGAAGACCACAGAATGCCATCGGAACTCCTCAATAATAAATGATTTACGGGTGGCGACAAAATATCTTGATTAATTTAGCTAAGCAACTTCATAGTCACAAATTTAAATGTTCCTGATGAGAACGGTACCATCGAATTGATTTGATGATGGAGCCGGAAGGTAGACACCAGATCTATGTAATAAAATAATGTATCCTAGCCGTGTTTGGGCTTGTTCGAATCGTCACTAGATACACTTTTAAGTAACGATTAACTAAAACGTGTAAAATAAATAAACTTTTTAACAAAAAAATAAAACCGACTCCAAAAAAAAATAAAAAGTAAATAATAACGCCATAATTCAGTTTCTTCAAATTACTTACAAGTAACCGTTTGTATACTCAATCTATTCAGTATATACAATTAATGTTATTTTGGAGTCGGTGCCATCGTGTCACAACTTACTAAAATCGTCAATTTTCAATATTTTACACATTCTTTATATGGCACCGACGCCAAAATAAGATTAATTGTATATACTGTATAGATTGAGTATACAAACGGTTACTTGTAAGTAATTTGAAGAAACTGAATTATGGCGTTATTTTTTAGTTTTTAGTTTTTTTTGGAGTCGGTTTTATTTTTTTGTTTAAAAGTTTATTTTACATAATTTAGCACCCCGTTAATATATTTGAATTGAATTTTGAATTAAATTATTTATTTCAGGTCAAAGACCCATATAATTGTTAGTAACAATGGTACTTACGTAAAGTTAGTTATATATACAACTACTAACGTATAAAACTTGCAGATTTGATTTTTTCTATGCATTGAATAAATAAGGCGACTTAAAAGCGATTTAAATAGGCCAGTATCGAAAATGAAGACTTTTAAATGATAGTGTATTGGATGTCTTAATTATTCTCTTATTTAAGACAAGTAACGTAAAATAAAATGAATATACATATCATTTACATATTTCAGTATAAAAATACTTATTTGAATATCGATATCGAAATGATCGATATGACCTTGGAATAGTTAACGTCAAAATTATTTCACTTAGACACTCGCTGATCGCGGGGGGCGCTTAAAATTTGTACGCAAAATTAGCTGTCAAATGTACTGAATAAATGTTATAGGCATTTAGTAGAATAATAGATATAAATAATGTATAGGTATTTTTTTAGTGTGTGACTTTATTTAGAAATATTTATTTCTGTTATTTAACTATAAAAATAAGTAGTGGCTTATACAAACCACCTATACTCATTTCATCAATTCTTATATGGTACGTCTGTACGGACATGACGAAACTAAGAAGGTTCCGTTTTGCCATTATGGCTCATCATCATAAATTAAGCATAAATTAAGAGCTAAGCTGTTGTCGGCACCATTTTGGCTTCGGAACCTTAAAAATGTAATGCGCAAAAAGAAAAGAGCTCTTTTCAGGTGGAATATCAAATTATAAAATTAATTAGTTTAGTTAAAGAAGGTCTGGCAAAAGAGAAAGCCTAATATCGTATCAAAACATAAGGTAAACTTTAAATTACAGCACACGGAAAAAAAGTATTCTCATAAATATCAATGCTGCTCTTGCCGTACCGTATAAGGCGGGCATATAGGCCCACCAACACCATTTCATCTTTTTATTTTTTTCCAAGCCACAGAAAAATCTGTAATTTTTTTCTTACAATCAGGAGGCTTATTCCTACCTATAAACAAAATATCAAGATTTTTGAAAATTTTCAGCCAATCCCCATTCTCACGATTGTGAAAAAGAGGCAAGGTCAAGGATTCAAAATATATACTACTTATTGGATTTCTCTAAAAATCGTGATTTTTAGAGAAATACAACGATAATACAACGACATATCTAGCTAACATGTGGAAACCAGAGGCGTGCTCAGGGATTTGACCAAGTTTTTTCTCTATGCCGTGGGCGTTCAGGGCTTCAGGGTAGGCAGTTTCTCTTGGCCCGTATGGAGCCAAGGCCGTTCAGGGTAGTCAGTACCTTTGAGCCTATATGGACCGCAAGTGGCAACTATAAAGTTCGCTTTGTTAGGGTGACAATTTAGTTTCATATATGTTCACCATGGCACTGACGACAGAAAAGCCAGTGAATCAGTCAGAGTCATGGATTTTTTCATTATATAGATCTTTGTATTTATAAGAAAAACTAAATAAATTAATATTACGAGATATTTTTTAAACAAAGCGAACTAGTCGCGTGGTAAGCTCAATAAGGCTTGTGGTATGAGTACTAGACGCCGATATATTTAATAGATTAATTTACTTATAATACATAGAAAACATCCAAGACATGGGAACAAATATTTATGTTCATCACACAAATATCTACCCTTACCGGGATTTGAACCCAGTACCTTCGCTTCGCCGAGCTTCGACTTATATCAAAAGGCTTTATGCAAAAACCTATACATTTAGGACATATAAAACCCTCCGTTCGTAATTTCCTTTAAAACCACGAAATTGTATCCACATTGCCACAGAGTTACAATCAGATTAATTTCATCTCGTGGTCCTTTTAACCGGATATGTTGTAAATCGCCTCACTTGGAAAAAAACCCTATCAACATATATTTACGACTCAAAACGAAATGCCATATTTCCAGTTGAACATAGCTCATTCGACAAAATGGAGCTTTGTGCACTAGTGAACAAAATCGAATTTACATTTCGTCTTGTAGCTGATTTGGTAAATTTTGCTTTTCCATTCAAATAAGGACCGTATTTATCGGTTTTGTTAGGTGTCAAGCGTAATGTAAAGTGGTATAAATATATTGGTTTTGGATGAATAACGTTGAACGAAATGAAATCTCATTTGCGTATAATTAGGTAGATTTTTGGAATTGAAATGATATTAAAGTGAAATGAATATGCAACCAGATTTCGGTTAAATTGGCGTAATGGCTTTTTGGGTAAATTGTTTCAGTGCAATGTGAAGATTTACCTTTAATTTATTTTGTTTCAGTTTATTTTAAAATGATGTTAAAGGCATATTCAGTGAAAACTACGCACAGAGTACCCTATCTTAAAAATACATTCTAAAGTATTAATAGGGTACCTAAATATAATAGTTACGAATTATTTAGAAAAAAATACTGACTGTATAATTTCTTTCGGCTTTTTAGGTTTCCGTAGCTAAAATGGTATAAACGGAACCCTTATAGTTTCGTTATGTCCGTCCGTCCGTCCGTCCGTATGTCACAGGCATTTTACTCAAAAACTACAAGATGTACATTGATGAAATTTGGAGTATAGGTGTCTTGGGTAAGCCGCTACTTAGTTTGATGGTTAAAATATTATGTATTTATCTTCACTATCAATGTAGCCGAAACTGAAAAAAAAATGTTTTCAGCAAATATCAATGTGTGGCACATATTTATATCGAAAGATTTTTTAGTCAATTTGAGGATATTATATATTTTTTTTATTTAGTGGATATTTTCGGAAATAATCGCTCTGAAAGTAGCATAAATTGTGCCCCCCCCCCCCCTCCCCTCAATTTCTAAACGGTATGTCTAAAATAATTTTCAACATGATCGGATATACCGTTTTTGAGTTATTGCCGAAAAACGACGCTTCTTAACAAAAGGACGTAAGTGCCGTGGAGATACGCTCTTTTGCTAGTGCACTTTTTCATACCGCATGTTTTTCATCTGTAGTGTGCATTTTTTGGTATGAACGGCTGCGGAACCCTACACTGAGCATGGTCCGACATGGTCTTGGCCGGTTTTATTTCTCAACAGTCTCCTCTTTGGAAATACCGGTAGACACACACTTGTTAAAGTGCCCTTGTGACCTACTTACAGGATAAAGATTATTATATCATTATTAAAAGTTCCAGCGTTAAGCCAGATATTCTTCTTTCATTAAATTAAAATTAATTACAATCATGTTTATTTGTTTGTTGACGACATTGCTCCTATTGGCAAAACGCTCGTAGTTTACAAGCCTTTTCTAACAAATCCAAACACAGCTATGATACGATGTTCCATCATGAAGTTCCAGTACATATCTTCCGGCTCCATCATCAGATCAGTTCGACAGTACCATATTATTGTATTGTCATCAGAACTACATACAGCTGCCAATTTTCATGACGCTACGATCCTTGGAAGATGGTTAAATTAGTTACCTTAGATTCCATTAAATAGTTAGTTACATACAGGTCGACCTAATAAAAGCGTGTTAAAAATAAACTCAAATCATAGACTAATCACTCTAACCAACGTTACAACAGGACAAGTGAAATTATTTTACTATCTGTAAAACATGTCCGTTGTACATCTGGAGTCAAAAATGATCTCCATATGTACACCGGACAATATTGCGGAATATTTAAGTATGGCTAAAAAGCTTTCAATGCCAAAGAGAAAACCTAAATAAGCCAGAATATCAAGCCATATTGAAAAGAAGCTTATAAATTTGGAGCACAGCATTATATGGAAGCGAAACGTTGACAATGACTCAGCGTAACAGAGAACGGTTGGAAGCCCCTGAAGGACAGATCAAAGGAGATTGAGAGGCAGATAGGGGAAAGAGAAAGATAGAAGATCTAGAAGAATCACAAGAAGATCTTTTAAGGGCCAAATAAACAAAAAATTAAATAAATAATGTTGCATTAAGATATCGAAAAGAAAGCTGAGTATGTTCTATTAAGATATCGAAAAGAAAGCTGAGAATGAGAGGAATGGAAATGGCTTTACCGACAAGAGCGGAGTTCTTAAATATATAATGATGATACGATACATTTGTAGGGGTTTTTCTGTTAGTTTTTTTTTTTGTTGTCTGCCTTTGTAGTAATAGGAATATCAATTTACCTGCCCCCCCCCCCCCCCCCAAAATTACTATTCCCAGTGAATACATGATCTAAGGCTTTGCACTAATCTACCACAAGAGCGCACAAATAATTTGGACGATATACATGCCACTGTTTTCTGTCATCCTTTTTGTCACTTCTGTTGCTATTAATTTAGGTTGAAAGTGTCAACGACTTATTAATTGTCGACCTCAGAGACATGCATTAAAAATATGCATACATGATCCGAAAAACAGACTAAATGTTATTGTTTAATCATCCCTCTTACCCTAATTACTGAATACAAGTATCTACCAAATCTGACTTGCGGGGTCTATATTCACTGCCATAAAATCGAAAGTCATAATATAATGTTTCTCCGAATTTTCGTAGTCATAATCACATTCTGCTACAAAACTGTTAATTATTCAGCGGGCCTATGGTGGTCGCGCTTATCACGCGATAAATGATATAATGGCGCGCCTGTCACTCTCGCACTCGCATACGTGTCAGAAGGTGACAGCAGCTATGTCATTTATTTATCGCGTGACAAACGCAACCATCATAGGCTCGCTGGATTATCGCAAAACAAGCTTAACTAAATTCTACAGAATGTCCTTTTCAAAGTTCTGATCTAGATCTTTTAGAAAATGTATCAGAATAATATAACAAATGATTTTATGATTAACATACATTATGACTTTCAATTATTATGGGCTCCACTACCTTGCACTAATCTACCGATCTCCCCCAGTCTACTGCCTGCAACCGCCTACCATCGAGCACGCCCGGCACTCCGCTCTCCCTGAGCAAGACACTTTCGACCTCGATGCTACGGTCCAGTACCACTGCCACACTGGCTACGTCACCAACGGGTTCCCAAGGGCCAAGTGTCTGGCCATCGATAACCAAGCCTCGTGGTATGGACCTGACATCAGCTGCGAACGTGAGTATTCCACCCTTAGCATCAACATGACCTGAATGCCACAGGACATTAAAACTGCCACACTAGCTTCATTACCTACGGTTTCCCAAAGACCAAGTGTCTGGCCACCGATAACCAAGCCTAGTCTTATGGACCTGACATCATCTGCTAACGTGAGTATTCCACTGTTACCACCAACATCACCTGAGTGCCACAGGCCTTTAAAACTACCACACTGGCTATACGTTACCAACGGGTTCCCAAAGGTCAAGTGTCTGGCCATCGATAACCAAGCCTCATGGTATGGACCTGACATCAGCTGCGAACGTGAGTATTCCACTATTACCATCAACATCATCTTAGTTCTACAGGCCTTTAAAACTCTGGCTACGGCACCAACGGATTCCCATTCCCAAAGATCAAGTATCTGGCAATTGATAATCAAGCATCTTGGTATGGACCTGACATCAGCTATGAACGTAAGTATTCTACCATTACCATCAACACCTGAGTGTCACAGGCCATTAAAACTGTCACCATGGCTACCTCACCAACCGGTTCCCCAGGACCCAGCGTCTGGTCATCGTAAACAAATAATGATTTTGCATCGCTTTAGATCTCAATCTCACAATCAGGCTAAGAGCATTACAAAAGTAGGATTATATTTTGTCCTCGCTCGCTTTGGTCGCTCTTACAATTAATCAATTCATTTCTTGATACCTTGCTTTAGCCTGTTGAAAAAGAATAAAGAGGCAATGGCGATAAAAATTACATTTATAAATATAAAGATAAAAAAAAAACGACTCTGACAGGACATGGACCAGTGGCAGTGGCTTGGCTTGGCCCGCTCTTTTACCAAATATGTATGTAAGTTACTTTTGAGTTCAGTGCAAATATCGTAATACCAAAAAATATCATGTTCCGTAGATATCCAATAATTAAATATACATTACTCTCTATCTGGGGTTGGTCTCTTACGTCTGAGGATCGTGATCAGCATGGGTTGCATCTGGAGTGGATGATCTTCCACAGGCGCAGCACATCTTTGACGACTGTGTAGATACGATTATATGTACGACCGTGTAGAGACTGCAGATGCAGACAGATTACAGTGAAGGTCATATATATTATCTGAGTTAATGTTAAAAAGTTAGACCATCGTTTTTTAATTACACAAACCCGACTAAACTCAAATGTTCCATTGTGCGACGAAAATATTAAATTTAGTAGTTTTATAGTTAACTAGCTTCTGCCCGCGACTTTGTCCGCCTTAAATTCGTTTATCGCGGATAAGGGTCTTTTTCCGGGATAAAAAGTAGCCTATGTCCTTCCCCAGGACTTAAACTATCTCCATACCAAATTTCATCCAAATCGGTTCAGCGGTTTAAGCGTGAAGAGGTAACAGACAGACAGACAGACAGACACACTTTCGCATTTATAATATTAGTATGGATTGTCCGTCCCACAACAGAAAATTTAACCATAGCATGAGTTAACGAGTTCAATTTTATGAACTCTAGCCATCTTGTTTTCCAGCCCGCTCTTGCGGCGAGCCAGGAGACGTGCCACACGGCTGGGTAACTGCCGACTGCCACACCTTCGGCTGCCGCGCCGTAGTCCAGTGCGGCCAGGGCTTTGAGCTGGTGGGCAAGGCGGAGCGGTACTGCCAGTCCGACGGAGCCTGGGCGCCCAAGGAACTCCCGACTTGCGTCCGTGAGTACCTTGAGTTCTGCTAGGTTTTGGTTGTGAGTCTGTTGGTTTTACTCCAGGGATCCATTTAGGTAGTTATAGATCTTTGACCATTGAGGTTGCACTTTTTAACTGCAATCAGGATGAAACTTCAACTTTTGAATAAGTATTCAAAGGTAGTTTCGTTTGCTAAAATATTATGCTGTATCATGTATCATTAATCAGTAGTTAACGCTAATAGAACTTGGAGAAATTGAGTAATTAATTTTAAAATATTGTTTTGTTTTTTTTACATACAATTTTACTAAAAGTGACTTTGCATAGGTTTCGTCAATTATTTTTATTTGTTTAACACAAGCTGATGGTATTGTTATGCCATTTTCTTCTGCTCCTTAACTTCTAGTATGTTACATTCAAGTGGGATTATGTTTCTCTTTCCTAATTATATCAATCAAAGATGCGGTATCATTGAATTTGAGAAGGGACAACAACAAGAGAATCCAGATATCAAAAATCCTTTCATATTAGTCTCTGTAATTCGCAGACTCATAACAAAAACCTCAAACATGACCTTATCCTGTACTTCTAGCGTTGCTTCGTGACAATGTAGTTGCTGATTTCAGTGTCGTCCTTCATTTTGGAATGTTGCATGGTTTTCGAATTAATGTGAATAAAGAAGTTCTACAGTTTTCCTGCCGACATAGTATTGTGAGAGAGATGCTAGCTTTATCAATACGTATTTCTATCTGAAGAGGAAAAAAGGTCGTTTTCAGAGAAACATCCAAAGCACACACATGCCAGTTTCTTTTATTGAGATTATCACCTCACTATTCTTTTGTTTTTTTTTTATAGATACAATATTACACACCACGGTTACCTTTGTTATTAAAAATAAACTACTTCGTTTTTCAAGAGAAAGTTTCTGTGTGCTTTGCGTTGCGAATCTATGAATATGTTGTTTTATTATCTTCTTCTGTTATACGTTTTATAAAGTAAGCTATAAGTGAGACTTCATGTTCTTACCTAATACTGGATAAGTTGGAGATACGTTATTAACAATAAGATTTATTCTTCTTGAAGCTGGGCGCCGTCAATAATATCGAAATCTTTTTCTACTTACTTAATTTTTTCAACGTTTTTGTTTTTCTTTGCTATTTCCAATATTTTATAAAATATAACCTTATTCCTGTCTACCAGTGTGTTGGTTGGAAAGTGAGGCAATCTCTCATTATACTATGTTTCGGTTAGTTCGCATGGCGCTTCCTCTGTCGTGATATCATGGCTATCATAGTAAGCAATTTCATTGTCATGACGCAATTAGTTTAGTGGACCTCCCACTTAATTGGAATTAATAAAATTAATTACCAATTGTTTTAGTTAACTAATCAAATATATCTCAGTAGACAAAATAATCAGCAAGGACAACGATCATAGAAAATGAAACTATTTTAAATGAAACTATTTTATGTGAAACTTTTCACTGTATTTTCTTACTATTGGTAAATCATGTTATTCAGGTATAATAAAACACTGTTGGTCCCGGAATGCTCTCTTGCGGAACGCTGAATTTTAATTGTCTTTGGACATTCGAATAAAATATTTAAATTATAGCCTAATGGTCATGATATTTAAAATTATCTACAAAAATAAACACTTAGAATTAAAGCTGAAAGATATATCTGAAAAATGGTAGCAGCGATTATGTCAAATGCTTCACTTGTGTTTTAGGAAATCGTACTTTTCTAATACGCATTTGTTAGTTCAACATACCCTTATTTTGTCAGCTAAGATATATGTAAAGAGTATACTTACACAACTTGATTTCAAAAATGATTTTCAAGATGTAAGTTGACGAGTATGTTAACATGTACTTAATTCCGATATATTTTGTTTTGAGCTGTTATTGGAATTTTAAATGTTTGCAAGTAACTCATTTATTTGCTCTCAGCTCTTAAAATATTTTCCTTGCAAATATTTTTGAAACCCTGTTATTTCATAAAAATCTGTGGGATCTCCACTATTTTAATCTTTAATAATGAAATTAAAACCATCTTTTTTCTCCTTTCCTGCTGCTCTTTAGAAGGAGGAGAGAAGGGGACAGATTGAGTCGATCATTACATTACGTAGTGTGTTTAATGAAACATATTTGTGATCATTATATTATATACTTGTTGTCGTATTCAAATTCTATGACAGTAGTAACAATCCTTCTGAATTTTATCAGTCAAAATGGCCATGATAAAAATGTAATAACCACTGGTCTCTACTGCCCTTAGCTTGTTTAAAACTACATGTGTGTAGATCATTAATATGTAGCAATGGCTTTAAATCGATGTTGATCGTGCAAGAATTTAATGTATAATAATTTCTTATCTGTACCTTATATTATGCTGTAGTGAAAATAAATGTATAACAAAAATATCGTTTTATTTGCATGAAGCTTTCAATCTGCATGTAACGGAAGAATCTTCATTTGAAAATTGCATTGATAAAAGCGCCATCTGTGTGAAAGAGCGTGTGGTACGTTAAAGCGACGCCTGTCGCCATCTAGTGGTCACGCAGGTGCAGTGCCCGCCGCCGGAGGCGCCCCGTCACGGCAAGGCAGTGTATACCTCCTGCGCATACAACTCCGTAGTATCGTACGAGTGCAAGTACGGATACAGACTGGTGGGAGATGCTACGAGGCGATGTGGAGCTGACAAAAAGTGGTCGGGAACTCAGCCCTTGTGCAAAGGTAACTATTGAATTTTATAATCGTCTGATTTCTAAATGAACCCTAATCATTGTTGCTCTTTAAAAGCCTTTGACTGTAGATGAGTGATAGTTGATTTCCAACTGAAATTCAATTCCGTTAATGATGTTGTCATCTTCCGTATTCACGGGTAAACTGAAAAAATCAAAGAGAAACGATTTGAGTAACTATCTTTTCATACTGAGCAATCCAATCTTAAACTGAAGGCTCCTCCTTAGTCCTAGCAACTGACCTATGAAACATGTATTTTTTTCCATAATGGGGTTCTACATGCACGTCTTACCCGGTATGATGAGATGTTAACTTAATAATTGTATATATTTTTTGCCACCTTAGTATGTACTATACAGAAAAAAACTTGGGAAATATTTCAGAAATCAATTGCGGTCACCCCGGGCAGCTCTGGAACGGCTGGCTGGAGAACATCTCCTCGGGAACCGGCCTGGGAGCCTCGATCATCTTCCGATGCCAGGATGGAATGAAGATGGAAGGCAACGGGTCTGCAATCTGCCAGAATGATGGCACTTGGAGCCATCCGCTTCCTATGTGCTTAGGTACTATTTTTATTTATATAAATACAAAGATCGAAATAATGAAAAAAAAATGCAAAACTCCGACTGGATTTGAACGGGGTGCACGTTCTACCAACTAAGCTACGGAGTCCAGTCACCGAGTCCTCAATATTTTTCATTATTTTTTACAAGATCTTTGCATTTTGCTTTTTGAACAAGGTTTTTCGCCGTCAGCGACATGGTGAGAGTTTATGGAACTAAAAAGTTGCAACGTGAAACCTAGAGCTGTCACTGTACCGTAAGCCGTGGTTTTTAGGGTAAGCCAAAATGGCTAAAACGGAACCCTTATAGATTCGTCATGTCTGTCTGTCCGTCTGCCCGCATGTCCCAGGCATTTTACTCAAAAACTATACGGTGTACATTGATGAAATTTGGCTTATAGGTGTCGTGTGTAAACCGCTACTTCGTTTAATAGTTAAATAAAAGATATATATATTTCTAGGGGGCACTCCATACATGTAACCAAAACTGAAAAAAATGTTTTTCAGCAAATATCATTGTGTGGCAAATATTTCGACAGTTCTTCTAAAAACACTGAGGTTTCTAAAACAATTTTTTGATTTAGTGAACATTTTCGGAAATATTCGCTCTGAAAGTAGCAAAAATTGTGCCCCCCCCGCCCTGTATTTTCTAAACGGTATGTTCAAAAAATGTGAAAAATGTACAAATATACATTTTAATAAATACTTCCAACGAAAACTATTTTCAACATGATCGGACATACTGTTTTTAAGTTATTGCCAAATAACTGCGCTTCTCAGCAAAAGGACGTAAGTGCCGGGGAGATACGCTCTTTTGATAGTGCTTATTTTTTCATATCGTATTTTTTGTTTTCTTCTAATTATTGTCTCTTCTTGTTCCTCTAACGTTCTATTGTTGGCATTTAAAATCGTTACCCCCAAAGTAAAATCAGGCTTATAGGATACTTTTTACCCGACTACGCTGAAGAAAATAAGAGGGGTATGATTTTTTCTCCACCTTCTAGTAATAATTAAAGTAAAGCATGATACTGTCGGAACTATGCTGCTCCAAGAAAATACTAAGGGGCCCTAGCAAGCTCTTTGTTTATCGGAAATCATTTTAATTATATCATATTATTGCAAACAGTGACAAGTAACACGGATGGTTCGAAAATATTCTTAAAATATACTTTTTAATACCCTAGCCTAGCCCGTCTCGGATTTGTAGCGTCAATGTTATTTAAAGATTTAAAATCGTCACAATACACGCACTCTGTCAATCAGACTTACCTTTTAAGCCTGTAAAAACAAATCTCCTGACACATACCATCTCTTAATTTCCAGCACCATGCGTAGTGCCCCACGTGTCTCAAGGCCGAATCAAGCTAGTAGAAAACAAGACGGGAGACAACGAGACTCAAGAAGAGAACACACAGATCGTTGGCAGCTCCTCCATGGTGCAGCATGGGGAGATAATCCTGGTGGATTGTGACAATAACTATGAGTTCCCGTCGAACAATGCTGCCGTGACTTGTAACAATGGAACGTGGACACAGATCCCTCGATGTACTCCTGCAAGGTAGGTGAACTCTTGATACTTACTCATATATTATAACATAGTGTTTGGTAGTGCAGGTAAAAATCAATAGGACCTACTAAATTGCAAGCAACCTCTTGCAAGTATAATAAATAAATACTACAGGACAATATTTACACTAATCGAACTAGTCCCACGGTAAACTCAATAAGGCTTGTGTTATGAATACAAGACGACGATATATTTAATAGATATATTTACTTTATATATATAGAAAACTTCCAAGACTCAGGAACAAATATTTATGTTCATCACACAAATATTTACCCTTACCGGGATTTGAACGCAGGATCTTCAGCTTTGCAGCAACGCTACTCCCGCTGAGCCAAACCGGTCGTCATGCGTCCTGGCTTCATCATGCCAAATCGGCCAAACGGATTTCAACTATTTTTGGTACTCGGGTAGCAACTACTCTGACGAAATAAAGAGGGGTTACGACTTTTTCTCCTCTGCGAACGAAGTTGCGGGCATTGCTATACTAGATAATAAACGTCTTTTGACGGAATTTTAAGTGTACAGACCTTGCTATCTTAAAGGACTTCTTGTTATAGATAGTCCAAAATACTTCAAAGTCCTCAAGGGGGTGCTAAATTTGCTAAATTATGGCTAAAAGTTTTTTGGATACTGTTGCGAATTTTCTATATTTTATCCGCTGCGAAGCAGTGTCGAAACGTTCATACGAGGCGCAGTTAGTATGCGGGGGGCTTCTTAAAATGGACCAATAACATTGGGCCACATACGACTTTCATCCCTACCACCATCTAGCCGTTTAGTCAAATCATGACACATTACCTTTTCTTACCTAACCTAACCTAACCTAACCTAACCTAACCACCTCTATTTGCGACCGCGGCACTACTCTTTGTAAATCAGTCAACCTATAGTAAATATATAATACAGTCCACAATATCGATGTTTTCATCAAATAGTCGTCGAGTACCTCTTCTCGTCAGATCATCTGGCACCGGCGGCTACAGATACTTACAATTCAAAAAGTAAAGTTGATTAATTGAAATATTAAGTTGTGTGTCATCCTCATCAAGATCCCACTGGGTCGAAGTGTATCCGTAAGGACCCCTATTAAGTGAGATAAGATAACACAAGAAATACTTTGCAAGTTCTAGATAATGAAATGTGTACTTACTTATTGTTAACAAGTAAAATATTTTAATTCTGAAGATGAAAACTACACCCTCGCAATCAAATGTTACAGGTGCAAGAAAATGCCTCGATTCCCCCGCAACGGCATGGTGATAGCTCCGAAGACGGAACATGGGATGAAAGCCAGGTTCAGATGCAAGGACGGCTTCGAGCTAAAAGGGAACCCTATCGTTGTCTGTTCCTTCGGGAACTGGACTGGGGAAACTGCTAAGTGTGAAGAAGGTACATTCCTTAATTCTAAAATTGCAATGAAACTAGATATAGATAGATAGTGCAAAGAGTTTCTGTTTAGTTTTTCTGTTAACAATGGACTAATTTCATATTAACATTCACTGCCAGGAACTATAGTGGGCGCACTTTTCGTGGACACGTAGCCGATACCATGCGTTTCCCCGCTTCTGGAGGAAATTGAATAACGTACGAAAAGCTTGGCAGCCAAAGTGTTAACTGAAATAAATTCAAACTATTCAAAGTATTTATTTCAGACCAAGTCCATAGTGTTAGTTACAAGAATATTATAAACTATGTTAGTAATACTGACGTATTAAGAATGTTGTACACACAGCCTCTAGCTTCCGTGTTGATAGTATTCCAGTGCTTCCATATAGCGCTAGCAGGATACTCCGAAACTAGATGCATGAGGCTGTTGGAGCTTTCACACACACGCCGCATCAGAGAGGCAGTTCTCTTGCGTATTATAGCACCGAAGCAATCGGCAATGCAGCAATTGACTACTTAATTACACGATTACGAGTAAAGCAAAGGGTTTGTTTTACTTTCGTGGAAAAAAAAAATCACGTTACGATAAAAATACTTAGTAGACTCTATTTTGTTTTGTCCTAATCAAAAGAATTTATATATCCATTTAGATTTTTGGTTTACCATAATTATTAATTAAACAATGATACAAAGATATCTTCACACGATATGTTTATCGAACCAGTAAGTCATTTCGTCGCAGTTATAAGCTTCAAAAGCTATATGAAAAAAGCCAATTGGCTTATTGTTAAAACTGGCTTGAAACATTTTCTAATTAGTAATGACCACGTTTTAGAATATTCCTTTTCAGACAGTTTTCACAGATAGAAGTAGTCCCATGGCCTTATTGAGCAAGCCTTATTAGGGTTCCTCAATAAGGCTTGTGTTATGGGTACTAGGCGACGATATCTATACTATTATAAATTTGTAAAAATGAAATGTCTGCACACTGAAGATATTTTAAACGGACTCTTTGGAGGTCACTATTTTTGGTACACGGGTAGCTAGGTATCCACAGATGGTTATAGGATACTTTTTACCCGACTACGCTGAAGAAATAAATAGGGGTTGTGAATATTTTTTTCTCCTCCCCCTTCGCAGGTAGGGTTATTACCACTGAACCAAACGGGTCGTCAAATTCCACATTCACTTAACAAACTGTTATAAAATTTATGTTTTCAGTATTCTGCCCTTTTCCTGGCTACATAGAAAATGGAAAAGTGTTGCTAGTTGGCAACATGGGCTTATACGACTACCGTCCCTATGTCAAAAAGGTGAGTAAAATATATATATATGACGGCAGAACAGATTGATTTGAGGAACCATCCAGAATATTGGGTGGCTCCAAAGGGTTGTCAAACATCTTGTGGGCTTACTAATGGAAATCGAGGCAAATGGATCACGAATGCAGTTCAGAATAATTTTAATATTACTTAATCACAGTTATAATTCGATCACTGAATCTAATTAACTTAGGCAAAACGAAACGTAGGACAGTTCCAAAGCAGTAGTGCATTCGATGGCGACCGAAAGAGAAGTGAGCGGTTGTCCCCGCCGAGTGACCGCCAAAACTCTGTCGGGCGCGCCAAACGGGTTCAATAGTGGGGTTGGTGGGTGGAGGTGAGAGCCTCCCGGTGGCGCGCTTGTTCCGTTGAGCTTCCATACTCATGACCGCCTTCGACATATATATATATATATATATATAAGGTCAGTCGGGGTAAGAGAAAAGTTGTAAATGTGAAACTGAAAACTGACCTATGTGTCAATGGAAATAGAGTTGGGGCAATTGCATGGTTTCTCTTTCCCCACGAAATAAATGGATTATTCCCACCTGTAACCACTGGTAACAGCTAGGTATTTTTTCCTATCTGTTACCAGGGGTAACGACTTGGAAAAAATCCCAGAAGTTACCACCAAGACTAATGGCACCAATGATTTGGTTGTAACAAATGGGAATTTTACTCCCAGCAGTTGCCACCTGGTAACAGATGGGGAAAAAATCCAATTGGTGGGAACAGGTGGGAATAACACAAATAAATTATGTTTCCTTTAACCGACGTGACCTTTTATTATCTTATTTGAGTTCCCGACGTTTCGAAAGCTTTACATATTCCGTGCTCACGGGGTCGACGTACGCGATTTATTTCCCTTAAATTGTTTTATTTAAATTCGAGATACTCGCGGAAATATAAGAGAATATTAAAGAATTAATAAGCAATATTACAAGTCAAGAGCGAAACCTCTCAAGAAAAGAGCGTACCTACATGAATGGTAACGTACTTGTGACTCCTCTGGTGTTGCAGGTGTATGGGCGAAGGTGATCGCTTACCATCAGGCGATCCGTCTGCTTGTTTTCCGCTTAAAAAACTGTGCATCGCATTGTTTTGTATTGAACACATACAAAACAATGCGATGCACAGTTTCAAACTCGTAACTTAGACAAATTTTGTTTTTTTTTTTTAATTCTCATATTGAAACCGACGAACCAATTGAAATAAAGAAACTTTACAATACAGGGAGATAAAAGGATATACCAAGGTAGCATAAGCACTGCTTACTTAACTTTAACTTCTTTAAGCATTTTGGAAACTTTTCGCAATTTACACATCAATTATAAGCACACAATTAAGGTGCAATCAAAATATTTTTTTTGGGTGGCCGCTAGGAATCCGAAATTTTTTAACCACGCATTCGTGAGGTCATTAGGAGTAAAAAAAGTTATATGAACTCATCAATCTAGTTTTGTCGATTTTTGTACATACAAATTTAATAATTTTCGCTTCTCTATTAAAATTATTCCTCAACGACGGTAACGTTTATTTTAGTGAATGGTAGCTCTGTCACTTTGATGTCTGTCAACAGCGACGTGAAATATGGCAACATACGTGGCAAAGTTGCGATCAAAAGAGCTTAATGGACTTTAGTAAACGCAATAAATAGTTTACATGAAAATTGATAATTTCTTCAAGCTGGATTTGACTGGGGTTCATATAAAATGTTTTTGCTCCTATTGACCTACGAACTACCTATGGACGAACGACGACCTGAAAAGACTGACGGGAAGCGGTTGAACGCGCAGAACTGAGGACCGGGTGTGGTGGCGTAAATTGGGGAAGACCTATGATTAGCAGTAGACGACTCCGGGCTGATGATGATGATGATGATGGTGATTGACCTAAGAAATGCGTGCTTAAAATCTTTTTTATTCCTCTCGGGCACCTTGTATAAAATAAAATAAAGAATTCTTATGGTGTGTTTCTTCTATAGGTAGTAAACAATAAGCAGATAATGTACGAGTGTGAAAAGGGCTACGTGCTCTCAGAGGGTCCGCCCGGAGCCACGTGCGTTGGAGGCCATTGGAGTCCCAGAGAACTGCCCAAGTAAGTGATAGACCGACAGAACTTTCTGATAACTCCTTTGACATTCATTTATTCCCTAATTTTAACATTCAAAACAAAAGTATCACGAACTTATGGCAGGTGCTTGTGTTTGGTTCAAAGAACTAATTTTGGCAATGAGATGTATGTGAATGTAGTAGTCTTATCTTATCTTATCTTATATTATAACTTCGTCCTTACGGATACACTTTGACTCAGTGGGATCTCTTGGGTTTGATTACCTTGGGTTTTCTACCTTCTTGCTATTCAATTGTTTGTTCTACCATCTCCATAAACCGGATGATTGGTACCAATGATAGCGTCTGGAATTCATTTGGCCTTGGGACTCTGGCGAACGCTTGGCCAGGAGTCCTATGACTCCAGACTGATTTGTGAACACCCCGATCATGATTCTGAGTTGTCTTTTGCTCTAGTTCCACAGTTTCTTGGTCCAGCCTAATTTTACTCTTTATATGAGTAGTTTTACAAGCCTGCCATCTTCTTTCACACTTTTGGGATGATCCTTAATGGCCGTTACTATGGTTCCTGTTTGTTTATGATTTACAGATGTACTTTATATCAGCATCCTCGCATCAGATGGAGTCGCAGACGCCGGTCGATTCCAGAGCCGGAAGTACGTCACAGACGCTCCGCGTTCCTTAGGCACTACTACAACAATATCCGGCGTCAAACCGAACCTCCTAACCAATACGTTGATGAGCTATATAATAAGTACAATCACGATGATCCAAAACCAACGTTAAGACACGCTAACTTCAAAATTTTGAAGAAGTTCGATATTGACACAGATGGAGAGGATATGGAGACTGATACAGAAACTGAACATGAAAACGATGAAAATTTCCCGACTGCTGTGTATACAGTTTACAATGTACATGGTGAACCTATAGGACATAGGATGTACTCTTATCAACCTGTGTATGAGCCTGAAGATGATGAAATAATTCAAAAAGAAGATACCTCTGAGTATGCGGAATCGTCAGAGTTTGATGATGATTTATCACATGTTACAGTGTTAAAAGGCGGCATGTTTCCTGATCATCAATCTGAAGGAAACGCAAAAAACATTAACAGGCTAAAACATCAATATTTTGAGCGATATGTAGATAAACGACGGAAGAGATTTTTAACACCTAAAAATAGTGAGGAAAATAAAAAGTTTATGGATGTGGAATTACAAGGGGCTGAAAGTAATGTTGTTGATGTAACCATGAAAAGTGTTGAAAGCTCAACACATACTAGAATCAAACGTGATGTAAATACGGAAGAAAGTTATACAGACGCGTGGACTGAAAGTCCAATACCTAAACAGCTTTATAACATAAATGAAATCGATAACCATTTACTTAAAGTTATACCGCTTGAAGATAAATCTGAGAATATGACAAGTGATAATAGCAAAGAAATGGCGGTCATACCTTTAAAATATAAATACACTAATTCAACTGAAGTCGACAATATTTTAGATAAACGAGACAAGAGAACTAGTAGAAAAACTGATCGATTAAATCAGACAACAGCAGCTATTCCTAAAACGTAAGGTATTTCAGTTAATATAAAACAAATGATAGAAAAAAAACGGTATGCAAAACTTAACGTTTCAAAATCAGTTTGACAAGTGCAACATACTAGAACATATTATAGTTTTACCTATGTATATAATGTACACAACACAGATTTCTTTCATTTGTGTTATAAATATTGTTTCATTCGCTTGTCTTTATTCCATTTACTTGGGGTCGGTTTTTTAAATGTTTTTTGTGTTAAAAATATTTATTTGTTATGGCTAGACAAATATTTTCACAGAGGTCGAGATGGCAAAAGCAATAAACTAAGACAGCAACATCCTGACAATAGTGAAGAAGAAACAGGACAGACAGAATCAAAAGAAAGTGAAGGAACAAAGTCCGAAGGCAACGGCGAAAAAGGAAAGAAAGGACGACCTAAGAGTCCCTGTGACCCTATAGAGAGCGAACCTTATGTGAATATTGAAATAGTTAAGCTGGGACGTGATCCCAATAATACATTCAGCTCAGGTTAGTTAAAAATGATGAATTTTTGAGTGAACAAACACCGTAAATATTTTGATCTATCGATCTAAGGTTTTAATTTCATTGATATAATATAAGTATAAATTCAAGAATACAAATCATTTATATAAAGTTACTTCCTGATCCAGGTACAATAGTTAGAGTGGCTTGTGGCAAAGGCTACGGACTAAACTTGGAACTGAATGCAACAGCCAAATGTGTCAGAGGAAGGTGGAAACCCGATAAGCCGAAGTGTGAAATCCGTGAGTCGTGTCTATAAAATTTGATGTTGGAATGAATTTTGTTCCGTTTTCTGTAATGCGCATGGTTTAAGCTTCTCAGACAATACTAATATGATCGCAGTGATGGTAGCTAAAGTTCTTTGCTTACAAGGTTACCACTGGTTACTGATGTGCAAATTGCCGAAACTTTCCAAAATGCTTATAAAAGGTCTTATGAACATGTAAGTTATCACTAAACTTAAAACCTTTTTTAAGCACTTTGGAAAGTTTCCGCAATTTGCACATCAGTACCACTGGGACATCTTTGGATTATTCATTCAGAAACATGTATTTACAATTACAATCGAATATTCGTTTGGTACATTTCCTAATTCATCTCCTTTGTAAATTTGTAACAAAGAACTGTCTAATCCTGCTCGTACATACAGTAAATTGTCGATGAAGAAGCGCAAGTTTCACAAGTCATTTTCTAAAACAATGCAGCATCAAAAACGATGGTCATCATCTTGCGCGACTTTGTACGAGGATCTGCTAACAAAGATTTTATGGTATCTCCTTGATTCAAATAATCATTGGAGTGCCTTGATATCTTATTAAAATATCAGTTTGGATTGTGTGAAATTCAATTTTTTTATGGTCATGGTATCCACAGTGCCGTGCCATGTACCGTCGACGGAGTATGGAATTTACACCATGTCTCCTGATGCTAGCCACACGAATGTGGGTCCAGTGCTAGGCACGCCTGGGACTGGGCATGCTGAGGAGAAGGAGCTGAACGAGACAGATCGTGTGCCTAATGGGCAAGTGGTGCATTTCTCCTGTGAATATGGGTATGTCTAGCTTCAAATTACCTTCGAAGTTTCAACTGCAAGAAGCAATTGCAAGACATAATTTTAACTTGGTAAGGTAAACGTCCCAACGTTTGACACCTTAATTCCAATAATTGACACCCTGTTACTTCTATAGCTACGAATTAAGGTTGAAGATGCCATATATTGGGGCAGTTTCGGGCACTGGGACAATTACCTTACATAAAGTAGTAATGCAATTCAAAGATGAAGATAAAACCATTTTAGTTGGAACTAATTCTCAAGTTTAACCTGTCATGTTGATTAGCACCCTATTTCGCCAATCTCTTTTAGTTGCCAAGTGTTGATTTCGCCTGGTGTTCAACAGGTGTGATCAGCCGTTAAAACTAACAGAAATCGTGGTGATATTGAACTTAAAGGTATCAGAGGTATAATTTTGTCATATGAAGAGCATAAGCAGTGGTGTACTATTTTCCGTTTCATCTTTTGTTCGTACTTCCTGTAAATGTATTTGCCATCATTTACTGACTATAATTGTTATATTTCAGATACAATGTGCAAGGGCCCACAAATCTCCGCTGTTGGCTAGGGGAATGGGCCGTTACCAGCATGCCTGAATGCGTCCCAGGTATAGTGCTCAAATATACCCATTTTAAGTCTTGTTTTCGGCACTATTCAATATTAACTTTTTTATTTACTTGCTCCCATGTTTCTTAAATTAATTTTTAATCTTTGCATGTAAGTGTAATGTAATGTATACACTCCGAACTCCGACTGAGTGTGATGTCTATTGTAGTTTCCTCTTATTGCAACTATTCACGGTTTGTTTCACCTCCGTCATAAATCGAATGATAAAACTCAATGGCACTCCTGTAACTCCCTTGGTTTGGTTACTGCCAAACTAAAAAATACTTAATTCCTTAGTCTTGTTGACGGACTGGTCCAATTTGTATAATAACAATTATTTACTAACGTTGTCTTCTCCAATTCAGCACCATGTGAACTGCCTCTTCTCAACGGCGCCACATACGAGGCGGGTTACCGAGCCGGCCTTACCGTGGCCCATGCTTCCTCCGTCAACATAGCCTGCGAAGCGGGTCGATCACCACCAGCCACGCTCAACTGTCATCTGGGTCGACTACAGCCGACTGTACACGACTTCTGCAGGCCGCTAGGTAATTATTTTCATCCACCATTACCTATTCTCAGCCAGCAATGTTCAATAATCATTACTCATTGAGAACCTAAAATCTCTTAAAATAATGTTGCTAGACTAGTAAGTACTTAACAAGCATAAATGCGTTCCGAGAGTCTATTAGGTTTTCAATATCAATATCCAGTGTGTGAGCCACGTATTAGAATACCAAATTTCTAGTGAGTTGAAGGCTAAATAAATTCATAATGATTTGATTTTGATAAAAGTCGATCTTAAAGACAAAATACACACGTAAATATCAAGTTAAAATGTAAGTGTAATACATATACATACGAAACATTGAATTCTTATGCAATTTAGATCCAATTTTGTTCGGGAGCGAAAAACGTTGCCAAAATTTCTTGTGTCCGATAGTCATATTATGAGATGTAAATAAACCATTTGTTTCGACTGTGTCTGTAATATGAAGTTCCTTAGAACTCTATAATCCGATATTATTAAAATCGCTCAACTGCCAAATATAAATATGTGACAACTTCTAGCTAACTTATCAAGACCTCGGCCAACATCAGAGTTCCAAAGCGGATCCGATATAGTCAGAGAAGATGTATCAGATCTAGAACCAGACTTAGACGGAAAAACTGTGATGGAGTGCGGACCACCGGCTAGGTAACAAATTTTCCTGGAATGCCTCATTCTGAAGACATAATTGATGATAGAAAGAAAAGAAGACAAAAAACCAAGCGACAAATTCATCACTTGCCAATTTTTCCTTTCTACCATCACAAAGTTATTAAGGTGAAATTTTTGTATAAGTATGCAACAAAGTCTTGTAAAGTTTTAAAGAGTTTTTGGAAAAATGAATCGTTTATAATCTGCAGAGCTTTTAAAGTAATGCTTGTAGAAACTTATTAACGGTTACTTTACGTTTTTCTTATTGATTTTCATTTTAATGATTCGAGACTTAGTTGTAAGACATTGTGATTGGTTAATTTCAAAGCGCTTTCATTGTAGCTTATGTGTTTATTTTATTTACATTTACATATTGGACATCTCATACAGAGAACATTGGGTCATGTAAAGACTTTGGTTGTATGGTTTGAGTACCGAGGCTTTGATCGCGTCGATTTTTCGTATTTTGTTTGTCAATAGTTTTATTTGCTGAAGTGTTGTGTGACATATTAAAAAAAATAAGAATACGTTGGGTTCGATGATGAAAATAATTTTGTATTGCAATTTTTCGTAACGTGTTTAAACATAATTCTTTAATATTATGACATCTTTTATTATGAACCATATTACTGCTACTCTTTAAAAAAAATTGATAAAGAAAACATACAGTATTATACCCTTTCTTCATAAGGTTTTAAAATATTCAATTGATTGAGATGTTGGGTTGGTATTAATTAAAGTTTTTCCCTTTCTGCAAATCGTTAAATACCCAAGACATCTCGAATTTATTTGACGAAAATTTCAACCTGAAATTTAATTATTCTGCTCACAAAATAAAGCCAAATGTAATTTAGAAGACCTTGCAAAATTTTTAGGGTGCAACCCTAGTGAATGTAAGAGGAGTTTCTTTCCAATGATTTTTTGTTTTTCCGTATCTATAGTAAATTTGATTTCAAGTTTTGGCGTCAAGAAAGAATCGGAATTTTGGAAAGAAATTCCTTATTAAAAATTCGAATGCAACGTATTCGTAGCACCGAACGTCATTGTTGCGTTGTCGCAGCTGAAATGATAGTATTTTTGCAAAGTCTGCATTTCTTATTTGCTGGCTGGAAAGACTGAAGGGAACGCAGGCGTTCAGGGATGCCAAGCCCTGGTGAGAGCCTTATAGGTTCGGACTTTTCCACTCTTTATCATCATGACTCATTATTGCGATAGATGCATCATCTACCATTTCAGGTGGGTTCGTTTCCTTAAGACTGGCTACATTTGTTTTGAAAAATATGCGTGGATTATTACTATGAAGTCGATTAATTAACAAGTCTCGTTCTAAAGCAGATACATTATTTGATTACGTACTCCTTTTTATACGAGGAACAACATAGAGATGTAAAAGGTTATAGTATCATGGGACAAAAGAAAGCTGAAATACACTTGACTCATTCCTTAAAGTTTTTGATTCTCCCCTCGCCTGGAATCTGGAAACTTGGAACATTTTTTCTTTTCAAATTCCGTGTTTCTAGATGACAATGACAATTTAGATAGAATCCTTCGCACTTATTTTTATAGGGTAAACAACTTGTACTTGCAACTTAATATTTGCCTGTATTCAACTGTTCGAAATCCAAATCTATTGTTTATAATAGGTATACTCACAGTTTACACATTTAATAGCTAAGTGTAATTCCACGCATACCTAATACAATCCTAATAAAAATACGCAATAATTATGTATACTCTTTGCTGCGTTCTTTCTTAGGACCGTAAAACATTACAAATGTCCAGTTTTGAAGAAACAAACCAATTCAAATAGCAACATCAATAGTTTTTTTCAATGATTCTGATTAAATTTTGGATTTTTAAGGTTTATTCAAGACAATGACTGTTAAATGTCAAATCCTCAGAAGGCAGGGCTTAGTCAAGTCTATTATTGAAGGCAAGAAATGTTTGGTAATCGTAGAGACGTGAAGGGACGTGCAGATTTTTCTTTTTTAATGTAAATACAACTTTTATTTGCCTTTCTTCACTTATTTGCTACCTTTTTCAAGGGTAAAAGGACATATAATGTGTATAATAATTTCATTAACAATTTTTCATTAATTACCGTTGACTGTACTTCCCCTTTCATCTCGAGATTTACTATTGTTACCCTTTAACGTGGTAGTTAAATCTACAGATGGCAGTTTTGTCTTACCTCATGTTGAATCAAAGATATTATACCGATTTTTATTAAATTGATTTGCGTCTGTCTTTATTAAAGAAATTAGTATTTCTAATTGACACATTTGCGTCTGTCTTTATTAAAGAAATTAGTATTTCTAATTGACACATTTAGTCTGGATTTCAGGAAGTTCCATTAACTATAGAATTTACAATTGTCAACTATAGATAAAATTATCAAGTTTGTGGGTACTTGCCATGAACTCTTCTTATAGGTGATTGTAAGGAGTTTTTGTATAAGAAAGCTGTTTGTATGGCCACGGTTTGCTTCTTATGTCTTGGGCGTGCTTGGGTTTAGTTGCTCTTTTGTCAATCGATGTTAGTGCATGCAGCATTTTGGTCTTCCGAATATTTGGTCGGAATTTTAAAAAGAAATCAACTTTTACAGTAATGATATCATTACAAATAAAATACTTTTTTACACATACTGAAGGTGCTATTGTGTTATTTCGACCGAAAACAACTGTATCTATCCTTTCTCAACATTTGATCGCTAAAGGATAAGAGACTTTTTTAATACATTTATTTTGAACACGCTAGCACCTTAAATATCACATACACTCAAAGAATGAAATTCATCCAAAATATGTCTACACTCTACTGATTTGTATACATCAGCTCATTCTATTCAAATTAATAGACTGTTTACATATTCTGAACTTTAATTCTTGAGTGTATGTAGTTCTGTTTAACTTCAGCTACAAATGCTACTGATGAATACGCTACGCACTTAGCCCCATGGTTTATCAGAGATAAACATAACAGAACGCAGCGCAATATTACGTGAGCTACCTAATCTGGGTCATATTTCTTAAACTCGTTGGTAACTAACCTATTGTCAATATTATCTGATCCGATATAGATTGCCTCTACCAGACTGTTGGGTGACTGTGTAGCTTATTCTTTGACACATTTGCAAACTTTAGTACCTCGTTCGACAATTAAGTGGTATCAAAGTTGGCAAATACCAACTCTGTCCAAAAACCCTTCCCAAACCCCTGAAACTGAGTTTATCCAAAGGGTCCAAGGGACCCTGATATACCGGGACGGAGCTGAAGTGAACGGGACCCAGGTGATAGAAGGGTACCCTCATGGGACGGAGATCACCTTCAAATGCATAGCCTCCATCATGGGAGAAAAGACAACCTGGAAGCTGATCTGTGAACATGGACACTGGGTTGGAAAGAGCTTCAACTGTGGTAAGTTTTTCTTTGTTAGCTTTATTTTCCCAACGGGATAGGTCTTCTCTTCAAAGCCTCTGAGAGCCCCACGTGCTTTTGTAATTTTACAATTAGAAGATTTGATTGTGACTTTCTTTATAATAATATGATTTATGTTCATGTTCATGAATTTTAAAACATGAATTTATTTGGTTTTGCGCGAGTTTGTTACATCCCTTGACTAAGTTCGGGATAAATAGGTACCTAACTCATCCCTGATATACCGATCCAGTCGTTTCAGAACGACTTAATATTGTATAACTCTATAAATAAGGAATTATAGTTTTATTGTAATTTAATACACAATTAAATTCAGATTCTATATAACCTGAACTAGGGTTCCCTCTGCGTGAAAAAAAGGGTTATGACGTTTTTTCCTCTGCGAATGAAGTTGCAGGAATATTCTAGTATGTTTAATATTGCGTTTGTGTGGGTCATATTTAATTTCCAAGATTTGAAACACACAAACATAATATTATATCTTGCAAGTTAAATTTTACCCACTGCTTCCCGAACTCCGATTGAGCTAAAATTTTGCATAAACATGTAAGTTCTGTGACAATACAATATCATGATACCATCGAGCTGATCTGGTGATGAATCCGGAAGGTAGTAGGAACTCTGTAATAAAATAAAGCAATACTACCGAGTTTGGGCTCTTTAGAATCGTCTCAAGGAGTACTTGACGGGTGTGTAAAGAAAAGTACGGTAAAAACTCGTCACAAGTTTTTTTTGTCAGATTTTTTTTATGATGAACGTGACTTATATTTTTTAGAGGAAATCGAGGCGCAGAATGAGGAGCTACTAAATAATAACAGCTGCACTTATCACAACGAGGAGCCCCACGTTGTCTCCTTCTTCAATGACCTGGAGATCACCGAGACGGTCGACTTTCCAGCTGGATCCGTGATTGTGTCCAGGTAAAAAAACCGGCCGAGTGCGAGTCCGACGCGCGCACCGAGGGTTCCGTACAAACTTTCACTAACCCTAACATTATTATATTACCCGGTTCAGGTTGAGTTAAGTTTTCACCTGATATCTATAGCATTGCATACAAATGAGGTGCAAACTTAACGCAACAGGGCTGTCCAAAGAGGCCTTTTGAAAAAGACTATATATTTTATGATTTAATTACAAATGTATAGTTTTCAGATTCTTATATGTATTTGTAGTATGTCACGATATTATTTGCTAAATTTTATAGTTCTATGTCAACGGAAGTACCCTATCATTTTGATTCCCTTGAGAGTATCGAAATAAATATACGTTTTTACGGCATAAATGGCCGTATCTTTGTCCGTATCTTCTTTTTACGTTAATGTAGAACTTAGATTTCTTCACAGCTTCAAGGGACCGTAGACCTGAGTATATATTTTTAATTTCGATACCTCCACGCTTTCCCGAGATAAAGGGTCTTGACATCCAAGCAGACAGACGGACAGACGGACGGACAACAAAGTGATCCTATAAGGGTTCCGTTATTTCCTTTTGAGGTACGGAACCCTAAAAAAACACAATTCCCGCGAGGAATAGGAAAGACTTTAACCACGCATGCCTTAGGTCATTGGGATGGGAGCAAAAAATTTTATGTGAACCCCAGGCAATCCGGCTTAGTTTTGAAGATATTATCAATTTTAATATAAACTTATATGATTACTAAAGTACATTAAGACTTTTGATCGCGACGTTGCCACATGTGGCCAAGCTTCGTGTCGCTATTGAGAGAAATCAAAGTAACAGCTACTACTCACTAATATCATCCTTTTTTGGAAAAATAATCGTTACCATCTCATTAAAAAGGATAATTTTCATAGAGAAACGAAATATATTACCATGGGACTAGTTCGATTTGTGTAAAGATTGTCCTGAAATATTTATTTATTTATATTTTTTTTTTTGTGCAAAAAACGATTGAACTAGCTTTTTTGCTGAATTTGACTTTGTTCAAATAACATTTTTTACTCCTAATGGCCTCAGGAATGCGTAGTTAAAATCTTTCCCATTCCTCGCGGGCACCGTGTATACATACTCGTATACACCATCGAGTTAATAAGTATATGACCATTCTCCCACGGCTCCAAAAATAAATGCACATACACCATTGTGTGTGCATTTATTTTGAAGCCTCTCATAAACCCTGTACAGATTTAACAGTCAATAACTTTAAAAAATTAAAAAAAATTAAAACCCCCCCGACACAAATGACAAAATTTGGAGTTCCTAGCTTTAATATTGACGGAGATCCGGTCACTTGTTCCACTAAAAGCTGAATATCTTGGAGACGAGTGCTCCGATTTTTATCAAACAAAGCTAAGAAATCATCTATGACACAAAAAACCGCACTCAAATCGGTCCATCCGTATGGGCGCTACGATGCCACAGACAGATACACAGATAAACAGAGTCACAGACACATTAAACTTATAACACCCCTGTTTTTTGTCGGTGGTTAAAAATATAGAAACGCTTCAAATATCAGTCATCTGAGCAAGTCTCTTAATAATAAGCAACTGAAAACGAATTAAATCACTGTACTAAGATAACAGAAGCTCATAAATATCAAACAAAACAAATTCGAATTTTGAAAAATTTACAATGACAGAAAAGAGTACTTTATCTACGCCTCTCTCTTACGGCTGAAGTGATTCCTCGATCGAACGGTAGGCATATAGTTAGTTTATTGTTGGTACTATTTATTGCAGATGCAGTGATATTGGCAAATATGCCATGACGGGTTCCCAGACCAGGAAATGTCTGGGCAGCACGTGGGATGGTACCAAACCGAGCTGCTTCGGGCTCAACCAGGAAAATGATTACGCCAGTAAGTTTCATATCTTCTGCGTGTTCGTATTTCTCAAGTTCGTATATAGTAAGGGGATTGATCCGCGTACCACGGTCTCACCTTGTCATTATATTGCGACTTATCGCTTGAGTTTCAGGGATGTTGGCTTATCATTGCGATAGGGTTCGAGCCCTACTTGACACAATACTAGCTACGCGAAGATTGTGATATTCGATTCGATTTCCTCTATTACGAGTATAATTGCACAGCCGAATTTAGACTTGTTCAAAATTGTACCATCTATTATCATTAAACCATCAATGAGTCAATGATAGATAATAATTATTAAAAACGATTGGCAGGTGGGGTGATTAACATACTCGTATGTTATTTACAGTATAGCTACTTTTAAATTGTTCCGTTTTGGTTTCACCTGAAATGGTAGCTACTAATTTGGAATGATAAATAAATAAATCGTTCCGTTTTGACTCACAACACAATGAGGTTGTAAAACCTATTAAGGAAGCTTGTTAGTCGACAGTGAGCTTTTTAAAGAACTTTTCAGACGCACTTACTACACAACCCAAATTCACAATGAAATTTAAATACAGGTCTATAGGGTAAAATTTTATTTAGGGAAAAAGTTGAGAATTCAAAGGTACGGTCAGCAACAGAGAAACGTACCCCCCTGCCGTATACATTTGTACGGCAGAGAGGTCAGTTTACTCTGCAGCTGACTGTACAATAGGTAGCAAAATTGCATGAACTGATTTCAACCATAATGTAGCAGCATTAGGATTATTAATTTGTGCAATATTGCTGCCCACAGTACATATACTTTTTTGGCAGTTATGTAATTAATTCCACACTCCCTGCTACTATCTACTTACTCCTCCAAGCAACTGTTGTGCCTGTATTTATTCCTAACTTCAGTGGAGAAGCCCCCCACTATCCTGTTCCGGTACACCGGGGGCCCCATCGCGCAGACCAACGACGGCAGACTGCTGGTCTACCCAGGGGTCTCCCTGCACATGGAGTGCCTCTGGATGAGAAGGTTCGGGAACCCAAAGTGGAACTACACGCACAGTAACCCTGAGTGAGTATAACATGTAACTTAAAGAAGAATATAGCGGGCAATGAGGCATGATGAGTTCTCCTTGAGATCGAATGAAAAATGAGGTTTTGGAGAGGACCAAGGTTACTGACGTAGCTCAGAAGATAGCCAGATTCAAGTGAAATTTCAGGCATAGTGCACGGGAGTATTTTAGTTATAATAACTTAAGGAATGCACTGACTTTCTCTGTAAGATCGAATCAAAAATAAGTATCCCTGGAAAGCCTAGATTGTCGAGATAGCTCATGAAATTGCCACAGGTAGTGGGCGACGCACATTCTTTCTAGAACAGATGAACATTGGGGCAGAAACGTTCTCGAGTGGCGACTACGAACCGGAATACAGTAAGAGAGAGACAGCCCTACAAAATGGTCCGATGATCTTGCGAAGATCGCGGGAAGCCTCTGGATGGGACTTGGTCTATTGGACATGATTCCTGATCCATGATGGATCATGATTGATGATGGACTTGCCAGAGCCCTGCAGTTAGCTCTGTGTCACCTAATGATAAGGTCTCAAAGTGCAGACCAAAGATAGCAAGCTGTGGATCTACCCGGGCCTCTCTGCACATGGAGTGCTTCTGGATGAGATGATTGGGAAACTCTGAGTGAGTACTTTAGTTAGATTTGGGAAGGGTTATGAATAACTTTGGAGTTTAATAAGGAATTAATTATGAGGTGAAGTCATTGTATTACAATTTATTGTCGTAACGACAACAAAGTCTCGTGACTTCATGATTAATATATAAGATTTGTAGGTAGCACTTGTAAATGAAATCAAACGATAAGGGATAGCAATCGTATATTATGTACCTACGTGATTATAGGTTACAACCAATGGCAAATAAATAATTATTCACAAGGGGAAATGTTCTCGCTCGGAATCAAGAACTAAAGTGAGGGCCGCCAGTTCTCTCCCTCCTTCCTCGCTTTCGCTCCTTGTAAACCCCGCCGGCCCCGACCTCTATAGCTCGGATGTGACGACATCTGGCGTCATCCATTGTTGCCAACCCGTAGCAATAACACACTAGAAAACGACGTGGCAGATTTCAATAAACACTTTATATCATAATATTTTCTTCTGTTTCCGCGATTATTACTCATTGAAATAAAACAATTTAACGGATTATATCGCGTATATTATCTCATTTTAGTTCCCGACGTTTCGGAAGCTTTCCAGCTTTCCATGGTCACGGGAGGACCATGGAAACATGGACCATGGTCCTCCCGTGACTTTATATCATAGTACAGTAAAAAGAAATTTTGATGGAGAAAAAGATAATAACCATCTTGTATATATTTTTTTGTTATATTCTTGGTGGCTCAATCATCATGAATGGGATTTTCAGGTCTGAGCGAAAGTACGCAGAAGGCTGGAGCATGGATCCTGGCAGGGACAGCCAGTTGGAGTACCGGCTGAGCATTATCAGCGCGGAGAAGGAGGACTCGGGGGTGTACCGCTGCGAGACGCCGGCCAGACAGAGCCATCAGGTCGAGATTATCGTGGAAGGTAACTTAAAAAATTTGAAGATAATCTGAACTCCGTAGCTTAATTGGTAGAACATGCGCCTCGGCAAGGCACAAGGCACTGGTTCAAATCCAGTCGGTTTCTTGTTTTTTTTTTCATTATGTAGATCTTTGTATTCATAAGAATAGAGGTAACTTCATCTTCAGATCTTGAAGTGGGCGGACACATGGCTAGATATGATAGAGAGTTCCTGACTGCATGGGAAGGCACAACTTACGATGCATCTCTCGTGAACCAGTAACCTTCTAGGTAAGCACTCGTGACCTGAAAAACGCCCCAGTACTTTGCTCGATAAAGGTGGTCATGATAGGTGCTTATGTCAATAGATAATATCTACATAATAAATATATAATTACTTGTCAAAGAGACAAGTAACTTATAGCCCAGCAAGTTCGTTTGTGACCCTCCCCTGGTATGTGGACGTGATTATCTGTTACATTTTTTAAATTATTTATGACTTGGCTTACTTGCAGAATAAAGATCTGTGTGATCTTCAGCGGTGCTAATGCGCATTTCAAGTAGAAAGATACAGAATTCGCTAGTTCAGTGCTAGGTTTAGAAGAAGTAGAAACAGATGCTATGCGGCTTACGTAACAATTTTACGACAGTTAGAGGTGTAAAAGTACCTCCTTTATTGGGCTTGGATCCTCGTTTACATTGTAGTGATATTTGTTTTCTTTTTGGGATTGACCTCCATTCAACTTTAAAAAAATATAATTTTGCCAAAAAAATAACTAGAATACTTAAGCAACTATTTTCAAAAGCTGATTGTTTTCAGATGTCCACTGTCCACCCCTACCTATCCGCCGCGGCCTGGTCGCCAGCGGGCAGGGCACGCAGCTCGGAACAGAGATCCGCTTCTCCTGTGCCAATGGCAACGCGCTGCTGGGGGCGCACAACCTCGTGTGCCGCGCGTCTGGGAACTGGAGCGCCCCGCTGCCGGTTTGTGAAAGTAAGTCATATTGTCTTGACAGTGACAGTCAATCCCAACCATAGTATATATTTTATTTCATCGAATGGCGTAAGGTCAGTTCAAGGAATTTATAATTATATATCCAGGTTACGCATCCAGTCTAGAGCCTCTTGTGTTAAATTGTAAAGTATAAAAAAACCAGCCAAGAGCATGTCTGGTTGAGATCCGGTGCGGTGGTGCGCCGCGCAGTTAAACGTCTTAAGCCTGGCACGGCTACTGGCCCAGACGGTATTCCGGCTTCTGTCATCAAGGGCTGCATCGATCATCTGATTGCTCCAATAGTCTTTATTTTCAACTCGATCTTAGCTACCGGGGAGTACCCAAGTATTTGGAAGATTTCCCGTGTAATTCCAATACTTAAAAAAGGTTTCAAGTTGAAAATAGAGAACTATCGTCCCATTGCAATACTATCGGCACTAGCTAAGGTTTTCGAGATGATTATGCACGAGTACCTACTTCCACAATGTCAACCTTATCTCACTGACTCTCAGCATGCCTTTTTGCCCAAAAGATCGGTTACCACCAATTTAGTTGAACTGGTAGGTATTATTTCAAGGGAACTGGATGCTCGAAATCAAGTGGATGTAGTATACCTTGATTTTCAAAAAGCTTTCGACCGGGTCGATAACGATATATTACTCCAAAAGTTAAGTGGAATGGGATTCGTCCCCCAGCTTGTAAAGCTGTTCGCTAGTTACCTGAGGGACAGAAAACAGTTCGTTAACTACGGACCTTACCAGTCGAAACCGTACCATATACGTTCTGGAATAAGTCAGGGGTCAAATTTGGGACCGTTTCTGTTCCTGCTACTGATCAATGATTTCCCGGCGGTGGTGGACAGAGCCACTATCCTGCTCTTTGCCGACGATGTTAAACTCATCGTGCCCATTAAGTCCGCCACAGACTGTCAAACATTGCAAAGAGACATCGATGCGGTAAACAGTTGGAGTGTGGCGAATGGGTTATTGTTTAATAGCAGTAAATGCGAGGTCATGTCTTTTTCGCGTTCCCCGTCACCCCTACACTATGATTATTTAATAGCTGGTTCGGCGATGACTCGCGTGGAGGAGGTCCACGATCTTGGTGTCACTTTTGACACCTGTCTCGCGTTTCGAACTCATGTGGCTAGGGTTTGTGTTGCGCAACGCCGCCCCACTTACTTCGGCCGCCACGTGCACGCTTTACACGGTATTGGTCCGGAGCATCCTCGAGACGATGGTCTGGACTCCAAATGAAAATAAATATATTCTCATGTTGGAACAAGTCCAAAAACGATTACTTAGACATTATTATAAAAAGCAATACCGTTATTATCCTTTTATGTATCCAACTCCTCCGGGCCCTGACGCTACTCAATGCGCTTCTGAGGTCAACACCGGAATGCGATCTGTTTGCGTGGCGATGGACAGCTGTGTGTAATGCGTGTTTGAGTCACTGTGAGTTGATGGATGACAGGATAACTAGTGTCCCTATCTAATTGTTAGTATAAGTTTACTTTTAGTTTCACAGTGAATTAGCTCTAAGTCTGTAATGCTGTGTAAATATACTTATAAATAAATAAATAAATAAATAAATAAACTCGCTTCCTACAGGGCCACTTGGGTCATGAATCCCTAGTGCTGCGCAGAAATGTGAACTTGCTTTGCTTTTTCCTTAACATCATACGAAATAAAACTGACAGTGTGAGCCTCGCGGGAAGAATGCTCAAGTTAGATGTGCCTGACGATTACTGCAACCGGTGACGTGGTGTGTCTCTCCTAGCAACTGCGCCCTCGCGCACGAAGCTGTGCCGAGACTCGCCCGTTCCCCGCGCGATCGCACTCCTTAACTCCGTACCCGCCGCATCACCGCAGGGAGATTTGTTCGCGACGGAGATTTCAAGTCTGTTGACCGAATGGAAGAGAGTGCTAGAGCGACGTATGGATAATTATTAATAAGATACTAGTTAACATTTGTAGAATAGTTCTTTAGTCTTAAGTATGAATCGATGTAACGCCATGGTGTATACTGTCATGTTACACATCTTTATGATTCAATAAATGAAATGAAATGAAATGTCGGACCATGCTCAATGTAGGGTTCCGCAGCCGTCTATACAAAAAAAATGCACTACAGATGAAAAAAATACGATACGAAAAAAAAACACTAACAAAAGAGCGTATCTCCCCGGCACTTACGTCCTTTTGCTGAGAAAAAATATTTTTTGAACATACCGTTTAGAAAATAGAGGGGGGACACAATTTTTGCTACTTTCGGGTACATGTATGGAGTGCCCCCGCTAGAAATATATATTGTATTAAACTATCAAACTAAGTAGCGGCTTACACAAAACACCTATGTTCCAAATTTCATCAATATACATCTTATAGTTTATTAGTAAAATGCCTGTAACATACGGACGGACGGACGGACGGAAGTGACGAAACTATAAGGGTTCAGTTTTTGCCAATTTGGCTGCGGAACCCTAAAAAGGACTCCATATTGTTATCGAACGGCTGTCACACTTTAACCATGCAAAGTCTATCTTCATCAACATCATCAGCTAAAAGACGTCCACGGTGGGACATAGGTCTGCCCTAAGAAACGCCACCAGTCCAGCGGATTCTAGCAGCCTTCAGCAGGTCTTTAGTCCACCTTGTGAGGAGCCAACTCACGCTGCGTTATGGTGTATCACCACACAAGAACTCGTTGGCTCTGGGCGCCATCGCTTCTATGAGCTATACCCTGCCCATGGCTTCTTAAATTTTGCAATTCTTCGAGCACTGTCGGTCACTTTTCTTCTTCTAAGGATCTCCTCATTTCTGAATCTGTTTTCATTAAGTGGCAATTCAGATTAAAGACAGTCATGACCATATTCCTTTACGCATTACGTACAATCCTGATCATCTATCGTTGTCTATGATTTCTGGGGAAAACTTGATGTCACTGAATCAAGAAAGGAAGAAAGAAAGTTCGGTCACCTTTATGTAACCTAACTTTGAACTGGGCAGAACTGGCTGGACCGTATGGCTGGATTCATAGGAGGGAGTGCAACCGTAAAATGAAAAAATATTTTTTTTTTAAATACTCACAGGTACAACTTCATCATAGTGCTTATGAATGACTAAAGAAGATAAACAAGAGTGAGTGTTGGTGGTATTTCAAAAAAGGAGCCCACTTAGCATGTGTCGGTGCATGTAGTGCATTGACGCTGATTTTCAGTGGGTCCATTAACACAAACAAAACACATAACTTAACCTAAGTATATTAGCTATTGGTAAGAACGCGATGCGCAAGGCACAAGAACTGCGGTGGTAGATTGAACCGGTTTAACCTAACTTGTGATGTGGGAGAGATAACGTCACGGAATCAGCTGATCTTTACGCACTTACGCTTTACATAAGTGTCGTGGCACCTGTAAAACCTTAATCCCATCGGCTTCACCTTTCCTTAGAGGTGTATAATGATGAATCATTAACATAGCTTAAAGACTTTGACTGACTTGATTCCAGGCGTAGAATGCGGTGAAGTGGTGCACGACACCCCGCTTAGCGAGGGCGAGCGACGCCCCCGCGTAGCGGTGGTGTCCCGAGGAGTTGGGGGTCGTGCTGCTTTCTCCTGCCCCGCGGGGTGGGCGCTCAGTGGTGCCTCGGAGACCGTGTGCCTGCCTGCTGCTGATTGGGCCAGGCCATTTCCGGTTTGCAGAGGTTAGTGAAGAATCAAGTGTTAACTCCTAAAAAATGGTTTTTTCACCTCTTCTATCTTCAAGAATGCGTTTGCAAGCCTCTGACGGGGTCAAGCTGTCTCCTTTCTTCAGAAGTCCATCGAAGAACTTATACAACACGTTTCATACGTTCCATTAAGTTTAAAATGCGTAATAAATGCGACCGACCGACTTACAATGTCTAAGCACCTTCGGCATCAGAGCAGATTTTTAATCAACATAGAAACCCTGACATCGATATATCTTTTTTCCTTCATATGTGGTCTGCCATCAATGCTTGGCATGGCATTTTATTGCTCCTGATTCAGTAAGCTTCATCTGTGACTTCGTAAACACTCGCCATCACCTGATCAGTTTTGGATTAGAAAATCTAAAAACCAAAATCGCATTCCAGAGGTTTCCTGCCCGTCGCTACCTCCGCCAGCCTCGGGCTACGTGCTCGGCCGGGCCCCCTACCGCGCCGGTGATGTACTGCAGTTCCACTGCAATCCTGAACACACGCTGCACGGGCGGCCGATCCTCGTGTGCCAAGACAGCGGCCGGTGGAGCGACAAACCACCCTCCTGTGAGTATATGGCGTATCGCTTTTCTCGTTATCATCATCATCAGTCAGAAGATAACAGACTCTTATACTTACAAAGATCAAATCTGCGCCACTCGCACGCAGCGGTTTTCTGCGACCATATTACCTCACATGGAAGACAATATTATCTCACATCGCTTCTACTTACTCCACACGTGCTGCTTCATTCTTTCTGTCTTAATTTTTTTTTTTATGAAACAAAAATTATGTTTTGTGTTTCTGTGTTTTAATGTGGTAAAATTGACAACACATGACTGTCAATAGATACAAGTCAAAGCGCAAAGAATAATACGATTGCTCTCGCACGTTGGTCACACCGGGACTCGAACTTGGTACCTTTCGATTACGCTTCGAGCGTGTCAACCCCTCTACCAGCGCGCACTGTGCCAATCGCCTCGAACTTATCCATCCGCATTGAATCATGTACCTATTTTATTTTTTGAAAGGTTACCTTAGCGCCATCTATGAGAACACGTATTACACCTGTTCTCATCCCGACTGTCCTTCCTTTACAGCAGTGTCAAATCTTTCTTTGCGCTTTGACTCGTATCTATGTCACAATAGATAGTCATGTGCTTTTTAATTTTGTTGTTGATTCGGTACTTACCTGATTCCCATCCACTCCCAAATTCCCAAATTTAATCTTACGAACAGCAGCTTCATGGACGTTCCAATTAGATTTCTATTTCATACTCGTACTTGTGTTTGAGTGTCGACATGTTTTTTTTCTGACGAATCGCAATCATTAAAAATATTACATTCGTTGTTTTCTCTACAGGTGCCCAGGCCTGCACTTACCCCGGCACGACGATATCAGGCCGGATGTCGTCCGTCAAGTTCTACTACAAGATCGGTGAGACCGTCAGTTTCACGTGCGAGCCGGGCTATCGTCTAAAAGGCGCGCCCATGCTACGCTGCCTCAAGTAAGTTGTCAATTATGAATCTCAAGTAATCGTTATTATCTGAATCATCATCATCATCATCACCAACATCTTCCAGTTATGATTATCTTTCTTTTCTACATTATCAACTTCAAAATTATCAACAAGATGGTTGCCGACTTTTCAATTTCCCAAATCTGGTTTCTTTTACATTGCCATATTTAGGTATTTTTCTGGAAATAAAAAAAGGACAATCAGGCCAGGCCCAACTAACAAAGTTAGTTCACATACAAATCGACAAACTGATATCATTCCATGAATATACTTTTATAGGAACAGAAAATGGTCCAACGCGATCCCCCTCTGCGCTGCATCATCTAATTACACATCATCAGACTCTCTTGCCATGCTCAATGGAGACATCGACGCCATGTTGTCTGACGCGCCGGCGGACATCTTGAAGACCCGAGCCACGCCCGCCATCTTGTCTCCGGAAAGCTACAAGGCCGCCATGACAAGAGTCGCCGCGTCGCGACTGCTGCGAAGGGCGCCTATAGAAGTCTATAAGAACAGAATCTCTACAGTGAACCGTTTCTTGAGAAGAGATACATTGAGATAATCTGATTTTATGTTAAAGATCGGGCTTAAGGAATCTAATATGGATTTGATTTTTCATTTTGGTTGCCAGTTTTGAAGTTCTTTTTGTATTAAGAATGCGCAGTGATAAAGAATGTGGTAGCGTAAAAATATTGAGTTTGGCAATTGGGGATTATTAAAAAAAAATACGTTTTAGCTCTAAGACTAATGAATCCCAAGAAGCTGCCAGCGTTCCATTTCAGGTGTCTCTAGAAATGTGTAACTATAGAAAGTTGACTCCTTAGAGTTTGCCACGAATGAAATAATTGTTAAAATTGTGGACTTCGGTAATCTAATATGGATTTGATTTTACCTCTGTTGTCAGTTTGAAAATTCATTGTAATTACGAGACTATGTGGTAATTGTGGCAGCGTCAAAATGTTTGATTCTCTAGGCAGAGCTTTTTGTTATGAGGTGTAAATTTTGTAATTAATAGTCAATTACAAAATATTTCAATTTATGACTCAGTATTCAAATTCAAATTCAAATATTTTATTTTCAGACCATGTCCATAGTGTTAATATACAGTATTGAAGGTCCGTCAATAATATGGAAATAATAGTCAGGGCATACCATAATTTACTCAAACTTATAATGCTTTTTCTCAAAAAAGTGAAAAAGCCTGATCTACTGCATGGTCTGGTGTTAGAAATTTTGTGATTGGTCTTCACCGATTACAAAAATGTGTAATTGGTAAAGTCGCATACCGTATGTTGCCTAGATGAAAAACTACATACGTAAGATTATTTTTATTAGTGAGTAATTATCCTCACAGTTAAATAATCTAAATGAGTTTGTTATTTTAAAGAAAACGTGGATTTAATTATAAGTATATTAAATTTAATTGATGTTATTACAAACAAATAATTTATGTAAAATGTTAAGTTTATTTTTTAGTCTTAATGGTTTTCAAATGTTTGCAATGTAAATAGCGCCTAGTAACAAAACCTACAATGATATTTATATTTTGTAGGAATTTTTTATTAAATTATAGAATTAATTCAAAGGATTTGATAGATAAAATCTACTGCTTAACATAATAAAAATGTGATTTTCATAGCTAACTTTAAATAGTATTCAGAAATCGAAAAATACTCATTTATCTGTGACAAAAAATAAATGAAAGTGCCAAGTTTTTCATATAAATCTCAATCCAAAATTATTGTAAATACCGCTTCGCCAAAGATGATTAGAATAACTATATATATTATACGTAAAACTAGTACTTAATTAGTAAAAATAATTGCAAACTGTAATTATTTTTTAGGGAAATCATAGTATGTAATTAAAAAAATAAAGCTAGATCTTTACTCAAAGCCACGCACAATATTTGGAAATATTTAAAATTATGAATTTAGTCCAATTTCAACTTCTTCGATTATAATATTCTGTTTTGTTTTAAACTTTCTACAATTATCACTCATTTCAATAAAACAATTTAAACGGATTATATCGGATTATATATTTTAAAATGAAATAATTAAGCCATTTTGGCCCATGTGGCATGTATCTTCACCTTTGTTTTCCGAAAGTGGATAGTTTGCAGAAATTGTAACTTTGACAGATTTTTTTTTCTCAGTTGACCCCGTGATCACAGGCTCCAAAAATTCCGAAACGTCGGGAACTCAAATGAGTATACGCGATATAATCCGCTTAAATTATTTTATTTAAATTACGTAGATCATATTATTTTTGATGATCTTCTTTTATTTTTGATATAAATCGGCCATTATTTCAAACAGGTGCTAACTTTATGCAGCTACACCATCTTGTAAAGCCTGACCAGAAATATATTACCATGCGCAATGCTGCGGAATTTCATCTAAACTAATTTCTTACACTGGCAATAATTTTAATGATAAGTTGTCAGTATCACTGTGCCGGTTTATTAAAATGAGAGTGAAGTGTTATATATTAAATGATAAATGACTAAAAATGCCCAAAACAATTCACAGTCAAGAGCGGAACATTATTAATAATGTATGTAATCAATTGCTGAAAAAAAACGTACAGGAAATGAAACTATTTGGCTAGAAAACATTTCAAAATTAACATCTAAGCTGACAGGTAAACAAGATGATGTCATTATAACTGTTGCCACGTTAATCAGAATAATAGCGCCCTCTTGACAATAGTCATACCTATATTTCTGGTTTACCTTTACCTATAGATGTAAACTCCGTTTTTTTTAACAATAGAATTGAAATAAACAAAGCAGGGGTGATCAGTTCTGGCCGGTGTCTAAGGCCGGCCTGCGGGTTGATCCATGTAAACGTACTAAAAAACTAAGACACCGCTGTTAGTCCGTGTGTCTCCAGGCTGTATCTCATGAACCGTGATAGCTAGACAGCTGAAATTTTCACAGATGATGTATTTCTGTTGCCACTATAACAACAAATACTAAGAACAGTATAATTTTATGTCTGTCTGTCTATGTCAGTAACCAATATAAATTTAGTTTATCTAGTAGGCGGCGGTGATTTCTGCCAAATGACGAAGAAAAACATGGTGATCTCACAGGATCCGCACTAATGCGACCACCGAAGTCAGAGCGTTTGAAACGCTCGGAGAATTGCCCAAGGGCTACTCCTTCGGTGCTGCACAGGTCCATGAGCGACGACGACCACTTTCCATCAGGTGGATCGTCTGCCTGTTTATCACTTATTATATAAAAAAATAAAAAAAAATGAAAAATCGGTTTAACGTGATTTCCATGTGAGAACCACGAAGAATTTGAACTTGGGCTAAAACTTTTGAAACGAAATTTGATTCCATGCATATCAGAATATCGCATATCTTTTTACTTCGTGTTTCCGTGTACTTGCATATTTTTAATCGTGTATACAGCTCGTGGAGTCACGGCGGTAATATTGAATTCTGTCCCATTAAATTAATGACATTAAAATATAAGCAAAACTAATATTTTTGTATGCCCCATAACATCCTTTCTCTTTAAGGGCATCCGCTGCATTGAGTGGGGGCGCGGCTTGGCGTCTGCTCCGGATGTGTTTCCTGTACGCAACTGCTCTATGAATATAAAGGAAACGGCACCCGGAGCGTACGCAGCTTAAGGCAGCGGACGCCCTAATTATTACTAACTACGTTTTAGAAGACGCAGCTTAGAAGCCCACAACGTGACGATCAACCGGTCGTTATGGAGATCGTTGGGGAAGGCCTTTGTCTAGAAGTGGACGTTCGGCTTATATGATAAGGTTAACTACTAATCATCTATGGAATCTTATCCATAGATGTCCCATGGTAAGTTCAATAAGGCTTGTGTTATGAGTACTAAACGACGATATATTTAATAGATATATTTACTTAGATACACAAAAAAAACTTCCAAGACTCAGGAACATATTATTCATGATCATCACACAAATATTTTCCCTTACCGGAATTTGAACCCAGGACCTTCAGCTTCGCAGGCAACGCTACACCCGCTGACCTAAACCGGTCGTCAAAATTAATATCCCTTATCCCTTGGAAACTGCTCATTTTTCGGAATTAAGGTATTTATGTCACTTTCGAGTCTACATATACAGATGTGGTGAATGGGGAAATTAAGAGCAAGCGCTGCCGAATTTCACCTTCCCATACAATCAGAGTTTCGTTCTCATTTTAAAACTACGAGTTAGATTCCAACGAAACTTTGCATATACAATGACATGAGGTATATCTAGGCCTGTAATTAGTCTATATGGCTCCAGTTTATAAAACAAACGAAATATGGCAAAAACAAGTTTTGTACGGAAAACTTAAAGTCTCTGTATTTTTTTTACTATGGTATCTGAAGCTATATAAACTAATTACAGGCCTGCATATACCTTAACTTATTCTAAGTACAAAGTTTCAGAGCAAACCAGCTAGTCGTTTTCAAATGAGAGCGTAACTACGTTTGTATGGAGAACCGAGCTTACCAGGGTCTCTTAAGATAAAGTTATTACTGTGTGTGGACAGTTAGAAGAATTTAAAACCGTACCTTTTTGGCTCTTATCACAGTTACAGTAAGGACTAACAAGGTACTATGTTTCTTCGTTCAATTTAAACATGTTACACGTTAAATGTTTAGTTTTAAAGCGCCATCTATGTTTTACCAAGATAAGTATCCCCTTGCACCAAAAAAACGCACAATTAATAATATGACGATTGACAGTCCTCTTGTTTCAAAGGTCCTTGACATTAACTGTTTTACTAACCACTTTCTATAACACGCCTACAAAAAAAGTGATAGCAATCGTAGTGTTACAGACATTTGATCATTTATTTATACTTCATTTGGGAAGAGTTGAATAATACCATAATCAAGCCTCAGTATCCAGTTTTAACAATCTGAATAAAACATACAATCATCATCATCATCATCATCATCAACCTGTTGCAGTCCACTGCTGGACATATGTCTCTCCAAGGGTGCGCCGCACAGCTGCCGCAAGCCACCCTGCTAATATCATCGCTCCACCTTGCCTGAGGACGTCCTACGCTTATTTCGCCAATACACGGTCTCCACTCGAGAACGCGTCTACTCCAACGGTTGTCAGAAGTTGTTCAGGAGTATGTTTACCTTGGACAGACCCTACAGGTGGGTAAAAACAACTTTGAGAAGGAGGTTAGGTTAGGATAAGAGAATTCAGCTGGGTTGGGCAGCATTCGGAAAGCTTCGTCGAATCTCCACGTCATCCATACCACAAAGCCTGAAGAATAAAGTCTTCAACCAGTGCGTCCTACCAATCCTGACGTATGGTGCCGATGCGTGGTCACTGACGGTACAAAGTTCACAAACTCAAAGTTGCTCAGCGAGCTATGGAGAGGGCTATGCTCGGCGTCTCTTTGACGGATCGTATCAGATATGAGATGATCCGTCACAGAACCAAAGTGATAGGCATAGCCCAAAGAATTAGCGAACTGAAATGGCAGTGGGCTGGTCATATTTGCCGAAAACATACAATACAATACAATAATTATATATTGCACACCAACAAGAGAAACAGTAGTACAATTGAGCCTCAACATAACTATGATAAACAATAGGCGGTCTTATCGCTAAAGAGCGATCTCTTCCAGAGAACCTTTCAGTAATCGAAATAACAAAAAATTGCCAGAAATGAGTAGGTGGTGAGATAAAATATAAATAAAAGATGTAATAAACTAATAATTTAAAGCGGGTCATACAAAATAAATATAAACATACATGCTCGTGAATACAAACATCTATAGTTTTTTCGTAAAAAATCTGTATATTGAAGATATTTTCAAAAAATAAGTCAAACGGACTATTTAGAGGTCACGGAATTGAAAAACATTATTTTTTTGTATGTATATGTCGTTGTGGGTTCAAAATGCCAAAACGGCTAAACGGATTTCAACTATTTTGTGTACTACATGGGAAGCTGGGTATCCCCAGATGGTTAGGAGTCCCCGGAAAGCTCGGATGAATTTCACCTCCCCGTAAAAACGGAGTTTCGTTCTCATTTTAAAACTACGTGCTGGATTGTAACGAAACTTTGCATATACAATGATACAATGAACTGTTTGTGTGTTGTTTATGTGTCGTTGTGGCTTCATCGCGCTAAATCGGCTAAACGGATTTCAACTATTTTTGGTACATGGGTAGCTGGGTATTTCCTTGCTCCGTATTCTTTTTACCCGACTATGCTAAAAAAACGAGAGCTTATGACTTTTTCTCATCCGCGAACGAAGTTGCGGGCGCCTTCTAGTAAGTTTATATGGCTCCAGTTTATAAAACAAACGAAATACAGCAAAAACGATTTATTTATGAAAAACTTAAATTCACTGTATTTTTTTACTATGGTATCTGAAGCTACATAAACTAATTACAGGCCTGCATATACCTTAACTTATTCTAAGTACAAAAAATCAGAGCAAACTAGCTAGTCGTTTGAAAATGAGACCGTAACTACGTTTATATGGAGAATCAAGCTGACGGGGAACTAAAGCTAATTACAGGAACTCATAGACAGAAGCTGTATAACTAAACTTAAACTAAGTGCCACACTCGACACAACAGCCTGACGTGACTTAATATATCTACATTCATACAAAAAAAGAAAGAAACTAATGATACCGTTGACACCAAACTAGCCAGAAAACAAAAATAAATAACTTAAACTATAAATAATGACCTTTTAGGCTAGCTTAAATATAGGCAATAACTGCGCTTGCCTTAAATCGAGCCGAGTTCCTGGACTATAAAGAATTCGAGTAATTTCTTTACTTTGAAGAGGGAACGAGAAGGAAATTTTAGGCGGACCTTGCTGAAAGCAGATAACTGAAACGCTCTGGGAGCCAGCGGCAGCGTGGTGTGGTTGAGTTGCAGTATGAAAAAGATTACAGAGAAGGAAAATAATGTGAGTATTACGATGAAGAATAGGGAGCCACTTGAGTTGACAAAGAAAACTGGACTCAAATACTTAACAAAAGTATATGTAAAAGTTGAAAACAGAAATTAAATAATTTAAGTACTTTTACCGGGACGCTGTTCGTATACATATCAAACGAACGCAAGTTGTTTTTAAAAATCCTTTAAAAAACATATAATGCTTGTTTTTTTCCATTACATTTTTATTTTTATAAGTTTTGACTAAAAGGTACCCGCAATTTCGTTCGCGCAGAAGAAAAACTCATAATCCCTCTTTTTGTCGTTAGCGCAGTCGGATAAAAAGTATCCTATAACCATCTGTGGATGGTGAATGTCGAAAAAAGAGGGGTTATGAATTTTTCTCCTCCGCGGCTTTGAGCCCACCTGGATTAGACCCATTTTATTATACTCATGCTAAAATTCAGGCTCTTAAAGAGATGGTGAACGCAAATCTAGTGATAAAGTTGACTACCTAACTACGTAAGTTGATGTTATACGTGACAGTTTTCTGTACCCGATTTTGTAAGGCTTAAATATTTATGAACTCCAAAGGTCCAGTGCAATAGCCCGGAGCTATTTATTTGACTGCTTTTTAAGCAACGCCATTTAATCAAGTAAAATAATGACGCAAGAGGCTGTGAGTCAATCTGTTCCATCTATTGTCATTTTTAAAGTCCACTAGACAAACCACTTTAACAAACATTACAGCCATTGCTACTTTTGAACTTGAGCTCTCATACAATTTCAAGTAAATCACGCAATGGATGTGCGATGCATCGATGCGCTCGTGAAAATGCACCCAAAGGGGTTTTCATAGTAACGGAATGGAACGTATGTTTGAAAATTCAGTACGTCGCGACCCGCGCTGTGCGCCGGTCGTATTTGAAAAGTGAACCGCGTTCGCGCCAAAACGAGCTGTCAAATTCGAATTTCGAATGTTTTTGAACGTGTTTTGTTTTTTATTGTGCAGTGTGCGTGTTTAAATAGTGATTTTATAGGTTTTTTATTGTGTTTGGTTTGTCTATGGCGCAGTGACTGATAAGCAAGGTGGGTTAATAGTTTTAGTCATTGGACACAGATTTACCTACCTGTTAATTTAGATAACATTCTTGGTACATGGAAGAGGTTTACCCTCAACTCATTAGAAAATTATTTATAATAGAATGGGAAATTTATTAGTCTTATTAAGGCAGTTATTAACTGCATGCAAACATAAACGTCTAAATGGCTCAATAATTTGAAAATGGTAAAACATTGAAGTCGCAGGCGTATTAATATTTTTTTTTGTGAACGGCAATATGTGCCAATGATTCTAAAAAAGCAAACTATACTTATCTACCTGACTTTTAAAAGTTTGGTCTATAATGTTTCTAAGTAAGTACATGTTTTTTATTTATTTCTAGGTATTGCTGTAAATTCAAACTAAAGTTTTAAGCGAATGAAAAGTACTACTTTTACCTACTAGGTACTAGGTACGTACTTTTCATTCGCTTAAAACTTTAGTTTGACGCTTAAAACTTGATAAGTAGGAATTAATAATGTTTTGACCTGTCTATACCAAAGCTCTCAAAACTCAAACTATAGCCTTGTACCTAAGACATAGGTATTCAACTAACTAAAGTAACTAATTTATTGAAAAAAGAAATTATTCGTAATACTGAAAAATTTACATAAGAAAGAAAAAAGTAAGATTTGAATAAAATACGTTTATAAACTACTAAAAGGTGCCTGCAAGTTTATCAGCTGAAGAAAAAAATCATAACCCTATTTTTTCTTCATTGTCGTCCACTCGAGTAAAAAGTATCCTATAACTAATATGTGGAACTACCCGTGTACCAAATATAGTTAAAATCTGGTGAGCCGTTTTAGCTTGATACAAAAAATCCAAACAATATATTTTTCCATCCAGTGACCTTTAAATGGTCTGTATCACTTTTTTTTTGAACATATCTTCAATGTGTACATTTAATTTTTACAACTTTATAATAGTATAGAAGTTATAATCAAATGTGTAGATATACAATGATAATTATCATATTTACCAGATAATTTATCCTAATTGGTATGTGTCTACATATTCCTAAGAGCCTGTTATTATGACGATTACCATGCTACGTCGCCGTAAGTTCCTACTTAAGTAAAATAAACATATACCTACGTCTGGAGCATGGAGTATACGCCATGCTACCCTTTTCTATAGAAAAGGTAATAAGGAGACCAATTTCATACAATAAAACTGATGACAAAGTCATTCTCACAACACAAAAAACGGGGTTTATTTGCGTATAAATATATTATACTAGCTTCTGCCCGCGACTTCGTCCGCCTTAAATTCGTATTTTTTTTATTTTTTGCTTTTTAGTGATGGATTTTAGTAGTGATATAAAGTATTTTTTAGAGTCCAGAATGGGAAGATTGAGGAGGCACTTTGCACGCATCTCGAGTCTTTGGAAGTAAGAAATGCAAAAGTTGGTTAGTTCATTGTACCTTCCATCATCAGCTCAGCATGAAATGATGACAACCAGAGGAAAACAACTGATAACTTTAGAAAAATATATACAAAACATTGTTAGTGCCTAATATTTGAGAGTTTCTCTCGATTTCCCTGGTATTCCATCATCTAATCCTGACTTGGTGACAAGGAGACTACTTCAGGGACACACTAAAAAGAATATGACTAACATTTTTAACGTATCTACCTATAATAGATGATTCTTAAAGAATTATCCTCTAACATTTAACTATTAAGAAGTTGAACCTTCCGTCATCAGCTCAGCCATGATGAGATGATGACTACCATATGCAAATACTTAAATAGCTTAAGAAAATATATGAAAAACGTTATAAGTGCCCATAAAATTTGAGAATTGTCCTCGATTTCCCTGGGATCCCATCATCAGATCTCAACTTGGTGGCAATGGGACCACCTCGGGAGTATATCCTTTCACATATTTTTTTTTAAAATCGGTCCACAATTGGCGGAGTAATCGGTGAACATACATAAAAAATATATACATACTATCGAACATATAACCACCTCCTTTTTTGGAAGTCGGTTAAAAATGCTACTCAATCATTCGTTGTTCTACGAATCTAAATATTCAATCGTGTTCAAAATGATACTTCTTGCATCGTTGTGGATTTTTCGGGTTTCGTAGCTCAAACGGAAAAAACGGAATCCTTATTATAGGATAACTTTTTGTCCGTCTGTCTGTCTAGACCCTTTTTCTCAGGAAAGCGTATAGGTATCAAGTTGAAAGCGGTCTCTTAAAGCTGTAAAAAAAAATCAACCTAAGTCGACGCAATCCTAAGATGCAGTCATTAAAAAAGGTGTTTCCATACAAATTGCTGTCCATGGAAAACCTCTAGGGTAGTTCCAATGGTCTTAGAAACGAGACATTTTGTATGAACGAAGCTCTTACAGCACAGCCCACGCATCTGAAAATCTTTGTCTGTCTATGTGAATATCCAATATAAAATGACCCCACACCGCATACAATTTGCTTAGGAGTAGTGCTCTGCTAACTCTGGATTTTCATAGATACGGCCGTTTATAGCGTTTTTTGGCCATTATTATGATAATTTTGGACACTTTGGATGTATAATAGAGATTAATTGTTTTCTTTACTTTTCTACACTCAGTCAGTCAAATGAGGGTGGACTAATCCTTCTCAAAAATATATCCGATCTCTCTTATGTCAATAAAGTTGTAGTACAATATTTTACGAAAGGATTAATTTGATACATATTTTTGCGCTTGACTGTACCTATACTCCCACCTACTTAGACTCACAAGTTGTTAAGTTGACATAATCACTCAGTATCACTTCAAGAGTAAAACGCAGTAAGGAAAATGCAGCAACTGTGGGTAAAATCTGAGGTGTTATCTATACTATTACGAAGTTGTAAAAATGTCTGTATATTGAAGTTATAAAAAAAGATTGTACGGAGTAATTGAAGAACACTCAATCGTTTTTTTATGTATACAATTATAAAGTCGTAAAACCGAAAAGTCTGTACATTGAATATATTTTAAAAAACGATTGTATGTAACTATTTCGAGGTCACTTAAGCGAAAAAATTTTTTTTTGATTTTTTGTATCCTTGTATGTGCGGTTGTGGCTTCATCACGTAAAATCGGCTAAACGGATTTCAACCATTTTTGGTACACGGGTAGCTGGGTATCTGCCAATGGTTATAGGATACTTTTTACCCGACTACGCTGAAGAAAAAAAGAGGGGTTATGACTTTTTCTCCTCCGCGAACGAAGTTGCGGGCGCCTTCTAGCATTTTATAAGTGTGTACATGTCGTTGTGACATCTTCATCAGGCCGATACGGCTAAACACATTTCGACTGTTTTTAACCGACTCCTCAGAAAGGAGGTGGTTATCAATTTATTTATGTTGTTACCTCACAACTCCGTCATTAAAGGACTATTTCCACCAAAGGGCCCGCATCGGATCGGAACGGAAAGAATTTTATAGCCTTTAAACGATACTGAATCATATGTGTACTGTTTTTAAGTCTACATTACCAAGCAGCGCACAAGAGCTTGACCGCGGGCGTCTTCCGCGACACGTGATCATAACCGAAAGTATGCTCATGTATGCTGCGACACGTGATCGGCTCCGTTCGCTAGCGATCGGCCCCGTTCGGTTGTTGTCGTGTGCGATCGGAACCTGTATTTATAACATTTGAAGAAGAAGCAACTTTAAATCTTGGAGAACTATATACTACGTATAAATATTGTAATAGATAAGAGTCGATTTGAAAAAATTACTGACTGTTTAGTTGGTTCGGCTTTCTTCTCAATACCCGTGTTCTCCTCTTGGGAAATGCCGTAGAGTCAGACTTGTAAAAGTGCCCTTGTGGCCTACTTGCAGAATAAACTATTTGAATTTGGATTTGAACAGGTTCGTCATCGTAAATATGACAAATATTTAAATCGCAACTTATAACCAATGGGTAAAAAATATTGAAAAGTAAACTATAAATAAGTTTCTGTCAAAATTTTTATTTTTGTGACAAGCTTTTATTGCCGACTGTACTTTTATTTGAACATCCATCAACTACTCACCGAGAGGATTCTAAAGAGCCCACACTCGGTAGGATTGAGTTATTTTATTACAGAGTTCCTATGACGGCCTTCCTGCTCCATCATCAGATCAGCTCGATAGTATCATAATATTGCATTGTCACCAAACTTACAGAAGTATGCCAGGTTTTAGCTCATTGGAATCCGGGAAGTAGGTCAAATTTAACTAGCAAGATTCCACCCGAACAAACATGTTAGGTACCTACATACATACATACATTGCAAGTTTAAGTGAAAATAGATGGTTTTAGAATACTTTTTACCCGACTACGTTGAAATAAAAATAAGGGTTATGACTTTTTTATCTTCTGCGAACAAAGTTGAGGGCAACTTCTAGTAATAGATAAACATAATGTAATGCATTTATACTGCACTTAGGACGTTATTCTACCGAGTCCGGTGACACGTGCATAGTTCACTATAATTAATGCATTGGGTGATGTAACAGTTTATAACACACAACTTAATAGGTTTTGGAAAAATACCGTTAGAAAATTTTCCATTAAATATCAATAATGTAGTAACAAGATATATAACAGTCGAGAGGAAAAATTAATTATTTGCCATTAGTGGTGAAGTATGGGGTTCACATTAGAACGGTACTAGTATTACGACAGTTGATTTTGTCCTGGAAACCCTTTTTAATCAAAAAATAATATGAAATGATGATAATGTGGGTTCAAATTTTTAAGCGTTAAAGGTCCGACATGCAGAGCGATAGACAGACAGTTACTTTCGTATTGATAATATTAGTAAGCATGGATTTTTCGAAAATACGCCAATATACTACGCGATACGGCAAGTTATACGAGTATGATAAATTACGAGTAGCACCTTGCGCAGTGCGCCCCCCCCCCCCTTCCCCAACACTAAGTGGCCGCGGATGGCATTCCCGTTTGTGGATCCTAATCAACGTATACAGTTCAAAGTCAGGTTCTAAAAAAATTTTACACAGACAATTTTAATAATGACTGGGTAATATTATGGGTAGAAATGTTGTTTTGATAAAGGTCACTGACCCCTGTGTTATTGTCAAATGTTACTGAACCTAATGAGGGTTGTCACTTCCAGTATTTTGCATTAAAAGTTAACTGCTTATAACTTCAAAACGCTTACGAATATGAGCCCAGTTTCTTTAGAGAAAATACAGTACTAAATCTAATCTAAACAATCCAACTTTCGCGAAAAGGATCGTCGTGCCTTTCCACCCTGTATAATACGGTCAAGGAATTTATCGGCTTTCATATTGATTTTCACTGGTACGAAATGGTATATAAATTAAATTCCTTGACTGTACCTACTAGAAGGAGCCTGCAACATCGTTCGTGGAGGAGACAAACTCATTGCCCCTATTTTTTTCAGCGTAGCCGGGTAAAAATTATCCTAGAATCATCTGTGGATACCCAGCTACCCGTGTACCAAAAATAGTTGAAATCCGTTTAGCCAATTTCTCGTGATGAAACCACAACGACACATACAAACATACAAAGAATCCTGCAAATAGTCCGTTACAATTTTTTTTTTAAATATCTTAATGATTTTTGTAACTTCATAATATATGTACATGTACTTAGTACAGTTAAGCCGCTACTTACTTTAGTAGTATATAAACAATGAATATTTATTTCTAAAAATCTTAAAATTAAAACACTTTAAGGGTTATAAAACATTTTTAGGGTTCCGTATCCTTATAGGATCACTTTTTTGTCCGTCTGTCCGTCCGTCTGTCTGTCTGTCAAGACCCTTTATCTCAAGAACGCGTGAAGGTATCAATTTGAAATTGAACACCATATACTCAAATCTACATTCCCTTGAAGCTGTGAAAAATTCAAACTTCTACATAAACATAAAAAAAGATACGGCCCTTTATGCCGCAATAAACGTATATTTCGACACTCAAGGGAATCAAAATGATAGGGTACTTCCCGTTAACAAAGAACTATGAAATTTGGCAAGTAATATGGCAACATACTAAAAAATATTTTCTTCTGTTTCCGCGATTATTACTCATTGAAATAAAACAATTTAACGGATTATATCGCGGGAGGACTGGTCCATCCTCCCGTGACCATGGAAAGCTGGAAAGCTTCCGAAACGTCGGGAACTAAAATGAGATAATATACGCGATATAATCCGTTAAATTGTTTTATTTCAAACATACTACAAAATACATACAAGAATCTGAAAACTGTACATTTGTAATTAAATCATAAAAAATATAGTCTTTTTCAAAAGACATATTTGGACAGCCCGGTTGCGTTAAGTTTGCACCTCACTTGTATGCAATGGATATCAGGTGCAAGCTTAACTAAACCGGAACCGGGTAATATAATAATGTTAGGGTAAGTGAAAGTTTGTACGGAACCCTCGGTGCGCGAGTCGGACTCGCACTTGGCTGGTATTTTTAATTATTCCCGAAAAACTACGATTCTCAACAAAATAAGTGCCATGAAGATGCGCTCCTTTGCTGAAGGTCTTTTTCACATTGTATTTTTTTATACACTGAGCATGGTTCTACACACTCTTGAGGTGCGTCCACACTTGTATCATTTGCTCGTATCCGATCACCGTGGCGTGGCATGACTGCGTATCGCGCTGCTTGGACGCTCACTGTCGGCGCGGCGATCACGCCACGCTTGTCTGATCTAAGTGTGTGATACCCGTAGCAACATGGATTTCGAGCGATCGGATCGGCGCAACGTCCAAACGCGTGATCATGATACGCGATCATGCCACGCGACGAAGATCTGATCGGGCAAATGATACAAATGTGGTCGCACCTTTGGCCGGTTTTTTTTAATGCCCTATGACGTCGCTACCATAATGTTAATGAGCAACGGTGCTCATGTTTACGCTTATATAATTGCCATAAGCACCGTCCTTGCAGCCGAGCGTGGTAGGCATGCGGGCCAAGACCGCGCCGGGGTCGGCGCTAAGCAGTAAAACGAGCTATTTATCTAAATTAATTTTACACTTTAGCCTGTGTCTATTATTACCTACAGCTTAAACCCAATGAACACTTTGACAAAAATATGTAATTCATGACATTTGAGGGGCATCCGCACGTACCTAATCATAGGCAGTAGCGTGTATTAGGTTATAAAGGTTACATTTTCGATGCATCCCCTTAAAATAAACGTTCAGTATGTAACTGATTTAAATAATAAACATCTCAATATCAAACACGCTCTTTCAGTGAATATTCAAAAGCAAATAATAGGTACCGCCTCAATGCCAAGGCTAACTACAATACGTGTACGGAAAAGTCGGTACACCATGGAAAACCTACTAAAATAAAACACTTAACGACTGCACTCTTAAAGCTATAGAAATAAAAACGAAATTTCAATAGAAGAAAAGCCAAAAGGTGTTTTTGAACTACTGTTGTAAGTTAGTTGTATTGTGGACATTTTAACAACATGGCGGAGTAAATGAAAATGATACGCTTACACTCTTAAAGCTATAGTAATAAGGACTAACTCAAAGAACATATAACTAACTTGAACGATTTTTGGAATGGTTAAGTTTGTCGGGCATCGCATGAAAGAAAAACCGGCCAAGTGCGAGTTGGACTCGCGCACCGGGGGTTCGGTACAAAATATACGCTACAAATGGCCGTATCTATGAAAATCCGGTGTTAGCAGAACCCTACTCCTAAGCAAAATGTACGCGGTGCTCGATCATTTTTATTGGTTACTGATATAGACAGACAGACATGACATTGTACTATTTTTAGTATTTGTTGGATCAAAACATGCAACTAACTTTGAAACCTAATTTATTCCAATAAATTAATGGATAAGCTAGAGCAGCCCAGCTGCTACGTTGACAGATAAGATTGCAAGGGATTTTTTTTAATGTTTTCATGACCATGGATTCAGCAAGGGGTTTAAACTAACAGTGTTGCTAGTTACCAAAATTACATTACCTATATTTACTACTATATCAGGTACACGCGAATTTAGCTATTTTCTTATAATTATATTTACCTTTAAGCAAACATTTATGTATTTAGGTGTATATTAATAATTTTATACGTATTTTATTTATTAAATTATTTGCATGCGTTCTGAAATATTTACGTTCATGTATTGAACAGTATTTTTTGTTATAGCGGCATCAAAAATACATCATCTGCGAAAATTTCAATTGTCTAGCTATCACGGTTGATCAGATACAGCCCGTTTTACCCATGCGGTACGGAACCCTAAAAACGTTACATTACACTACTCATATTTCTAGTAGGTTAAACGGCAGAGTTTATCAATAATTATAGCCCAGCAACTACGTTGGTGACACTCCCATGGTGTGCGGGCGACGGGGGGAAAGACAGCGGGGGCGAGTAAGACATGTGCGCGCGGCGGGGTCATCGTGATCTGCCGCGCGCACACTTCTTGCTCGCCCCCGCTGTGTTTTCCCCCCCGTCGCCCGCAGACCATGGTAGTGTCACGGGCTATAACTGCCCGTCCCGGCTTCGCACAGGTGTACTAAGGAGGAAGATGAGACCTAAACTTTCCTTTATTGTATAGCAGTGGCGTGGCGTCAAACATTACCTAAAGACAAGCCGGAGCTAATTTGGCTCGTAACTCTGACGTTTTTCTTCAAATACTGTTGTCAGCTTTCTGAAAATGGGTAACTCGGTGGGAATCGAGTTCTATGGACGCCACGCCACTGTTGTATAGACCATGTATTGAAATATTTTTTTGAAGATCAACCTATATGGCTTTAATTTATGATTTGTCTCATCTTCATGTGCACCACTTACTTACTCATTGGTTGTTTACTTTGCGTCATCTCTACTACCTTAAGGTTGTCTCGAGGAGATCGCTTTTTAGCGATAAGACCGCCTGTTGTTTGCCATTTCTCATACTGGTTTAGATTTAAGTGTCTGATGTTATTTTCTCTTGGTGTGCAATAAGGAGTACTTATTATTATTATTATATCTCTTGTCTCACTCACCCACTTCTTATATGGTTTCTCTACGAGATCGAATCAAAAATTAGAAAATTCGCAGACGAACCAAGGTCACCGACATAGCAAACAGGGTAAGCAAACTGAAGTGGCAATGGGCAGCACGTTCGAAGAACCGATGGCCGTTAGGGCAGAAAGGTTCTCGAGTGCAGACCGCGTACCGGCAAACGCAGCGTAGGAGGCCACCCGCAAGGTGGTCGGTCGACCTGGTTAAGGTTGTGGAGACTCGGTGGATCGCCTCTATCCAGACCATGTGGAAGTCTATTGAGGAGGCTTATGTCCAGCAGCCTATGGCTGGCAGTGCTATGGCTGAAATGATGATAATTAGTATTTCTGGTGAATCGTTATTCATGCGATTGTCAATCATCATTTTCGAATACTAAACGCATGCATAAATCTAATTTCTATAACTCGTTAGCATGTTTTTCTAGCATATTTGGTAAGTGTGTAGAAGGCGGCTGAAAAACTCTGCTTTTCTGGCGTGTGTTGTTCGTTTTTGCGCACGTGTGCAATGGCGTCGCGTGCAGTGAAAGCTTAATTGGATAATTAGTCTATGTTCTGTTTATCGTCGATGTCTGATCTAATAAGAACACAATAGGCATGCTATATTTGAGTATTAGTGTGACTTAATCTTAGAAATATGTAGCACAAACCAATTAGGATAAAATTATCTCGTAACTATATATGATAATTATCATTGTATATGTACATATTTTATCACCACTTCTATGTAAATAATAAATATATAGTTGTAAAAATTAAATGTCGGCGAGGAGGAAAAGGTCATAACCGTTTTTTTTGCTTCAGCGGAATCGGATAAAAATTATTCTATAGCCATTTGTGGATGCTCAGCTCCCTGTGTACCAATAATAGTTGAGATCTGTTTAGCCGTTTAGAGGTGATGAAGCCACAACGACCCAGACAAACATACAACATATCCATTAAAAAAAATCGATTCAGTTATCTTTAGTCCGTATAACTTTTTTTTAATATCGTCAATATACAGACATTTAATTTTAACTTTATAATAGTATAGAACACACAGTTTCAAGTTAAATTATTGCCAAATCATTATTAGTAGAATCAGTTCTATGATTCAAGCTAGAAGTAGAATGGAAATTTTGGTACACATTTTTTAGTAGCAGGATTAATAGTGTTTAAAATTGTGAGTTGTAAAAACATACAATTTTACATAATACACTTTTTTATAAAATGGCCCAGAAAATTTTGATGACACGTTTGGCTCAGGGGTTGTACAACGGCCTACGAAACTGGCGGTCCCGCGTTCGAATCCCGGCCAGGGCAAGTGTTTTGTGTGATGAGCTCGAATGTCTGTTCCTGGGTCTTGGATGTTGTGTAGGTATATCGTCGCTTAGTACCCATAGTACAAGCTTTACTTAGCTTGGGACTAGGTTGATTTGTATAAGATGTTTATATTTATTTATTTAACTAGCATCTGCCCGCGACTTCGTCCGCCTTAAATTCGTTTATCGCGGATAAGGGTATTTTTCCGGGATAAAAAGTAGCCTATGTCCTTCCCCGGGACTCAAACTATCTCCATACCAAATTTCATACAAATCGGTTTAGCGGTTTAAGCGTGAAGAGGTAATGAACAGATTTACATTTTTAATATTATTATGGATATTTTGGATTGTACGTGTTTACCTTTAACGGGAAATAAGGCGGTATAAGTGCATGTAAAATTGTTTGGTAAGATCGGGAAGGGTTACTTATGGGTATAGTTCGTCTATCCCACTTTATTATGGCCCATTATCTATCTGATCTGAATACCTACCGCTAACGAGCGAAGGCTGCGAACCGCATTGTCTAACGTCTAACCGGTCTAAGCGACAATGCTGTGACGTCACCAGCATAACTAGCTACACTAGGAAGGTCTTATTTCCAAGATATCTTGAGGTGAGATGTCTTAGAGCGCCATCGTATAGCTCCCGATTTGAGCTAAATTTTTACAAGTTTTTATTTAGTCTAATTTGTCCTAGTGCGTGTAATCAAATCTTGCAAGGTAAATTTGACCAGCTACCTGGTTTTCAAAGTTAGGTGACAATGCAATATTATGATACCTCCGAGTTGATCTGAGGATGGAACTCTGTAAGAAAATAATGCAAACATACATACCAAGTTTGGACTCTTTAGAATCGTCTCGGCGAGTAGTTAATGGTCAAAGAAACGTACAGTTGGCAATAAACGATTCTCACAAAAATGATTTTTTTGACAGAAACTATTTTTTTTAATTATATTTTATATTTAAGTATCAAACTAAGCAGCGGCGATAATGACACCATCATACTCCAAATTTCATCAATATAAATTTAGTAGTTTTTGAGTAAATGCCTGTGACGTACGCACTGACAGACGGACGGACGGACATGACGAAACTATAAGGGTTCCGTTTTTGGTATTTTGGCTACGGAACCCTAAAAAGATTTGTTTTATAGATAAACATTTCTTATACATTTGTTTTATTTCATAGAATGCGTTCATCTCTTAAGCCGTTCCCTTTATGATATTGTTATTACAAAAAACCTAACCTAACCTAACCTAATGGCTACTCTGTGAATGAACCTCTCAAAATCCATTAAAAACGATACAGCTCCAAAGGAAATCTTTGTACAAAATGAAAATTCTGTGAAATTAAAAAAATGTATGACGCGTTTGTTGATGTAAGTAAAATTATTTAAATTATTTTACTTAAATAAGTGATATTCACGTAATCTGAACAGAATATTCAAAGTATTTAGTGAAAAGTACGAGTTTCATTCGATTCCTCTTTTGGATGAGATAATTTTTGTTGATTAGTAAATATTTCATTGTGACATCTCTGTTGATACAACTGTACTTCAAAACACAAGACACAAACAAAGGTTAATCAATGAAGTTTGTTGATGTTGTTAAACTACGAAACAGCGTGGGGAACAAAGATTTCAAAATAATAATCCTTTAATTCTAATAATAAAATAAAGAACGGTGTGATAAGAGAAAGATTTGGAAAAGAGGTTGTAGTGACGAAAATAGGCTATTAAAATAATCTATCCTTACTATATTATAAACGTGAAAGTATATATGTACGATCCACATAATCTCAAAAAGTACTGGACATCAAATGTCGAAAGCTATAATGTATGTCAAATTTCATCCCTTTTAGGGACGAAAAAGGGGATGAAAATTTGTATGGACAGTAAATATTTTTTACGCTAGGAACTTGAAATCTTGGTAATATGCTTAACATTTAAATTAGTAAAAAAATATAAATGCGAAAGTGAGTCCATCTATCTGTCTGTTACCTCTTCCTGCTTAAACTTCTCAACTGATATAGATGAAATTTGGTAGAGATATTCGAGTTTTGGGGAAAGACATAAACTACTTTTTATCTCGGAATAATACCTTTTATCCGCGATAAACGAATCTAAGGCGGACGAAGTCGCGGGCGGCCGCTAGTACTATTGTTAAGTTGTAAAAAATAAATAATTGTATGTGTCGTTGTGGCTTCATCACGCTAAATCGGCTAAACGGATTTCAACTATTTTTGGTACACGGGTAGCTGGGTATCTCCAGATGGTTGTAAGACTTTTTACCCAACTATGCTAAAGAAAAAAAGAGGGGTTATGACTTTTTCTTCTCCGCGAACGAAGTTGTATTTATTTATTACTAGAAGGCGTCCTTCTAGTAATAAATAAATAATAAATTACACAGGAACAATCTTACACATATCGACCTAGTCCCAAACTAAGAAAAGCTTGTACCATGGGTACTAGGCGACGATATACATAATATATAGATACATTATAATACTTAAATACATAGAAAACATCCAAGACACAGGAACAAACATTCGTGCTCATCACACAAACACTTGCCCTGGCCGGGACTCGAACCCGGGACTACCACCTTCGTAGGCCGTTGTGCAACCCACTCCACTAAGCCAAACGTGTCATCAAACAACGTGTCGCTTAACATCTTTTTCACTTCTCCTGCTCAAAAAGTAGGTCATATTAGCTTCGCGAAGCGAGACTAAAATAGTACATTTAGTCCCTAGGGTTTAAAAGAAAGCCATATAATCCCATACAAATTTCTATCAAACTGGAAAAAAAAAACTTGCGGCCAGCTACATACTTCTTACGAATAATTAAAAACAAACAAACCAACCTCATCAGATTGGCCAAAATTTCTGATCATATTGCAGCCCTTCACATTAAAAAGTAAAAATTGTCTATGGCCATTATTAGTTTAAAAAAATATATAAGCTGTCAATTTAACTATAAAGAATTGCTTAATGTAAATTTAACTATAAAGAATTGCTTAAACTGTACTTTTTATTTTTCATGAAATATGCAATTTTAGTGTTAAGTCTTTTTATTTTCTCGCAGTCAAAGTGAAAAGCAGAGTGTTTAACACGTGGCTAAAAGCCATTATGACACTCAGACATATTTATCCTCGCCCACTTCGTGAGCTCGTCCAAATAATCACTTCGTGTCATATTGGCTTATTTTAGCCCCTTGTCAAACAATCTACTTTTTTAGCCCCTTGACAAACAATCTACTATTTTAGCCCCTTGTCAAACAATCTACTATTTTAGCCCCTGGTCAAACAATCTACTATTTTAGCCCCTTGTCAAACAATCTACTATTTTAGTCCCTTGTCAAACAATCTACTATTTTAGCCCCTTGTCAAACAATCTACTATTTTCTGTCGTATGTATGTTATATAACAACTACTCAATAATAAAATGTTGATGAAAAAACTACTTCAATCTTATAAAAACTCCCTGAGACACAACAATGTTAAAATCTCATGTTTGGAGTTTCTCAAAGAACGCTTCATAGTAAAGCCTACTAGCGTAGTGACGTCACACGGTTAGAACCTTGTAAGGGGAAATTAAGAACTTTATCGAGACGGTTTCATAACAAGAATGACCATACATTTTATGGGTTATTCAATGTTTTTTTAGTTATTAATATTTTCATACTTACTTTAAATTAGTTTCTGTCAAAAACCTCATTTTTGTGACAAGCTTTCATTGCCGACTGTACTTTTCTTTAAACATCCATCAACGACTCACTGAGACGATTCTAAAGAGCCCAAACTCGGTAGGATTGAATTATTTTATTACAGAGTTCCTGTGATCACCTTCCTGCTCCATCATCAGATCAGCTTGATGTTATCGTACCGTTGCATTGTCACCTAACTTACATAAGTATGCCAAATTTTAGCTCAATTGGAAACCGGGAAGTAGGTCAAATTTAACTTGCAAGATTCCACCCGAACTTACATACTTACATTGCAAGTTAAATAAAAGCTTGTAACATGGACTTTAAGGGTTCATAAAAAAAGCTACTCGTGAGATATCGTTCTCATTTTTTTACGTGGTCTCTTATTTTGTTTGTTCCATCGGGATCTTTACTTATTTGGTACGGAACTCTAAAAATAAACAATACCAATTGGTGGCATGTTAAGCCTATCAAAGCGGTCCGTCAAACTGACGACAACAACCGATTATTCTAATATACACATTTGTTACCAGCATCACAAAAAAGCATCCGGGTTATGATTGTTAGTAGTTTAATAGTTTTTGTCTCTCCTACCTTTTTACGTCCGTTTGTACGTAAAACCCGGTAAAATTCATTTATTGCGCGCATCTTTGGCGCAAAGAATAGTTTACCGCCATTTAACTAACTCCATTCAATTAAACCTCATCATTATCACAACACACCAAAACGGGGCTTAATCACGTATAAATATGATTTAATTAACTACCTTTCGTTGGTAATTCTTCGACGGTTCGGACGTCGCGTTACGTCCATGGTCTCGATAGAACTGGAGAGGCGGGTATCAACATCTCCTATATCCACGCGAATTTTCCGATGTATTTTCTTTGCGCAAAATTTACATCAATTGTTCTTTTCCAACAATGTTTATGATATTCGTAAATAACCAAAGTATAATAATAATGGATGCGCGAATATTATTTGCCTTGAATAAAGTCATTATAATCGACATTTGCAACGGCACGTATGGTCAACAAAAAACATCGATTTATTAAAAAAAGAAACCGCTAAACGGATAATTTGTCCGTAATGCTCCGATTATGGTTCATTCCAGGGCTGCCACTACATTCAAATGATCCAACGTTGTACATTTATCTATCCCATAATTATTGACTTTTTAAACACGCGGGCGTAGCTGTTAAAACAACTTTGTTCATTCATAAAAAATAAATATCTTAAAGTTACCTATTTAAGCATCCTTAGATAATTGTTTCGACACGAAATTTTGTCTTAGAACGCTGGAATTTTAGTTTTTTGGGAACTTTATTGTATTTAAAAAAAAAACAAAAGTAAAATTAATATTATAAGATTTTTTTACATTATTCTTACAATTTTACTAGGTGCAGCCTGTTTCGTAAATACCCAAAAACGGTGAATATGAAAAGTAAAATGAACTTGTCTCATGAAATTAAAATAATTTAAAAAGTCTAAAATTAGCTATCGCAGGGTTGCATAGTTCCAGTATATTTATTGTATTTTATATAAAAAACCGAGGTGCCAAACAAAAAGCCCAATTTCTTAGTCTGCATGTGACGTGCAACCACGGAACCCTACATGCTTGCTCGATTTTATCGTTATAGGTATACCGTAATATGATAATCGTGAAACAAATAATATTAAAAAAACGTCTAGGTGCAACCCTAGCCGATAATATTAAAGTCACGCTCAATCCGATTATAACTCGGCCGGCAACCTTGCTCGTCTAATCATTGTTTTTACGCCCACGGTGAGAAAACAAGAGCTTACGCAAGTTGCTGTTATTTGTATTTGATAGGTACACGGTCATCTGCAACTTCATCCGGATATTCCATAATTTTTAGGCCCCAATATATTAGATAAATGGATTAAAGTTCCTTTGCTTTTCCGTGAAATAGCGTCTTGGTTAGATGTCACAATAAATTGTGCTCACATGCGCATATTTTCATGCAGTTTTCACAAAAAAAATCGCATGCAAATACAACAAACTATCACCAGACAGTATAATCCTTGACATTTGTTTCGCCTCTCTACGAGGCATCATCAGGAGATGTAGAAGATGTTGACGGTCGCGTCCACACGAGAAAAACATTTTAATCAATGAATCTAGTATGGAATTCCGCGAAGTAACGCCTGATGAATCTATCAATTACCCAATACATTACTCGTTCCAATGCTTCGACCAAGCGCTCGTCAAAGTTAGCCGAAGTTACTTAGATGTGCTAAGGGAGGATAATTATTTTCTGGCATGAGTTTTGGTCTATCAGGCACAAGAAGCTAACCAATTAAAATGAAAATCAATGTCTGTCTTTTTCATACTTATTTGGTCAACTACTGTCAATTATTGTTCGTGTCAGATATTTATGCGCGCTTTTTGTGGCAGATTTTAATGCTGGTGACTGTTCACAAGAGGCGTGGCGTAAGGAAAATTACAAGGGAAGCCGAAATGTATTCATTTACTCATATTTAATGAAAAAGGTTATAAGCCTTTCCTTGGGCAACCCGGTGGGAATTGACTTATATGGACGCCACGCCACTGCTGTTCACTCACCCTATACGATTTACGTAAAAATCCTAAAGGTCCTTGTCTTTTAAAAATAAACCTACTTACCATTTTGTGGATGTCAGATACATTGTAACATTGTACCGAAAGGTTAATATAACTCATCAATACTTCTTACTTGCTTATTTACGAAGTAAATAACTTAAACATCTACCAGCGAAACTACCTTTAATTGTGTACAAGTGTACCTTCGGAGAATTCGTATTTAGGGTTCCGTATCTTAACATCTACAGTGTATTGATCAGTGTTTATTTTCTTTGCCTTTTTAGGGTTCCGTATCCAAAGGGTTAAACGGGACCCTATTACTAAGACTCCGCTGTCCGTCCGTCTGTAACCAGTTTGTATCTCATAAACCGTGATAGAACTCACATGAACATTTGAAATTCTCACAGATGATGTATTTCTGTTGCCGCTATAACAACAAATACTAAAAACAGTATAATTTTATGTCTGTCTATGTCAGTAACCAATATAAAATGATCGAACACCGCGTACATTTTGCTTAGGAGTATGGCTCTGCTAACACCAGATATTCATAGATACGGCCGTTTATAGCGTATATTATGTACGGAACCCTCAGTACGCAGGTCCGACTCGCACTTGGCCGACTTTTATTTTACTCAACTTTAATGATCCTGCATCAACTGCTAGTTTCTTTTGTTGAGCGTTTGGCTGAGCGGGTTGCTTAACGGCCTACGAAGGTGGCGGTCCCGGGTTCGAATCCCGGCCAGGGCAAGTGTTTGTGTGATGAGCATGAATGTTTATTCCCGGGTCTTAGATGTTCTCTATGTATTAAAGTATATAATCTATCTATACATTACGTATATCGTTGCCTAGTACCCATATCTACTTACAAGCTTTGCTTAGTTTGGGATTAGGTCGATTTGTGTAATATTATCCCTGATTTTTTTTGGCCCTATGGTTGACTGGTAGAGAATGCTTTAAGGCATTAATTCCGTCATTTATACCACCCTGCATTGCATTTTGTTTAATATCTTCAATGTACAGACATTTCATTTTGACAACTTTTTGGTACAAATTTTTGGTACACGGGTAGCTGGGTATCTCCAGATGGTTATAGGATACTTTTTGCCCGACTATGCTGAAGAAAAAACGAAAGGTTATGACTTTTTCTCCTCCACGAACGAAGTTGTGGGCGCCTTCTAGTATTTCATAAATTTATAAACTACGAAATCCTTCAGTACAGTGGCGTAGTCACACTTGGCGTATTTATTCTCATCTTCGTTCCGGGAACCGAACTCGCGACCTTCGGGGCAGGTGCGCAGGCGCGCGAGTCAATGATGAATGAAGATCGTAAAGTCAACGCACCTTGTATGTGGCATTATAGTGGGTCGCCAAATGTCTGAAACACGTTTAAAACTTTTTGGCAAAAGTTATCTCAGATAGGGTATGAGCGTCCAGTATGATTTTCCGACCATAAATATGCAGTATGTAACTGAACGGAAGGCAAAGAATGAAACCCGTCAAAGTTTAGACCAGAATTATGATTATGGTACCTAGCTTGCGAAAATCTGGATACTTTTTATGGTAGTCTAAAAACCGTTATTTTGTAATAAAGGTTTAAAATAATACAGGGGGTTACAAAATAATCCGTAGGACTCCTCGAGTGGACGCCTGGCCGTTTTTTTTTTGTGGAAACTGTATGAAAATATGCGCATGAGACCACAATCTATTGTTACATCTAAACAAGGCACTATTTCGCGGTAAAATAAATAATAATAATAATAATAATAATAATAAAATTTATTGAAAACATATTACAGCTGTAATGACTACGGGCTAAACATACTTATAATTAGATAACATTCTTACGCGCCTGAACTAGGATTATCCTGTGTTTCAGGCAAAAAAAAGGTCAAACAATTAATTATTAATTCATATGCAAAGTTGTACAACATAATCCTTATTAATTATTAGAATAAATTAAGAAATTATACAGTATACATAATCCTTATTAATTATTAGAATAAATTAAGAAACTATACAATATCTATGCGAGCTTAAATTAAAAAAGTATATAAACCAAAAACTAAAACCTATGGAATCAAATGTATAAAAATAAAAAAATCACTTTAATACAGTTAATAACTTCTCTGTATCATCGTAAGACATGTTTTGTAGGGCGACATTAAGTGTTTTCTTACAGGTCAGGTAAGTAAGCGGGAACAAGTCAAACCTCGCATTAAGTCTGTTGTATAGTAATGGGCCTAAAAATAAAAAAAATCTTGAGGAGAATGGATGTCTACTATACATAATAGGGCAAATAGTATCTTTACGTCTCTTGTTAGTATAATCAGAGTAGTAAGGAAGTTTGGTATGCTGTTTTAGGACTGTGTTCAATATAAATAGTTGGCGAACTGTCAGAATTTCACACGATTTATATAAGAGGTTTGTGGGAAAAAGAAAAGGACGGAAAGTAGAGACCTTGAGAATTGCTCTTTGAGCTCTTTCTAGGTTCAGCATTGTCGTTTTGGCTGTGCCACCCCAGGTAGTTATGCAGTAACTTATCACCGATTGACATAGTGCAAAGTACACTCTTTTGATTAACTGAGAATCCGCGACTAAACGTAGTTTTTTGAAAATAAATATTAATTTACGGACTCTGCTGCATAAGGCTTCTATATGGTATCTAAAAGAGAGAGACCCGTCGATTAAAATTCCTAGGTATTTTAACTTGTTCGTCATAGCTATACATGGACATTGACATTGATCATCTGAGGGATTCTTGCAGTTGTGTGCATACAGCGGGAGGTCAGTCGCAGACGAATTTGATTTTCGCATGGAAAATTTTATGAAATGTGTTTTCTCTGAATTCAAAGTTAGCAAATGATGCCGAAGCCAGTTGTTAACCTCATTAAAACCTCGTTGCGCGTCAAAATAAACTTCATCTGATGATTTTGCAGAAAAAAGTAGGGCAGTGTCGTCAGCGTATGAAATAATTTTACAATTTTTGATTTTCAGATTACAGAGGTCATTTATATAAATTAAAAATAGGGTAGGACCGATAATACTCCCCTGGGGGATCCCGTAAGGGGCGTTTGCCAGGTCAGAACTAATAATATTATCTATTTTTGTGCATTGCGAGCGTCCATCCAGATAATGTGCAAAAAGTTTAAGCTGCGTACCTCTTATACCTAATGCTTCGAGCTTGTGCAGTAGGATGCGAGTGGAAACGGTATCAAAAGCTTTAGCAAGGTCCAGGAAAATTCCTATGGTCTGATTGCCCTTATCCAGTTCCTGTACTAAGTGATTAGTCAAAACATGAACAGCATCGGCAGTTGATAACTTTGGTCTAAAACCGAACTGACCTACTGATAGTAAGGATTGATTCTCTAAATATCGGACTAATCTGTCATTAATAATTTTTTCTAATATCTTAGATGTTGATGGTAATATCGAAATAGGTCTGTAGTATGATATTTGGTCTTTTTTGCCGGATTTGAAAACGGGAACTACGACGGCTTTTTTGAGACATTTAGGGAAGATTCCCTCAGAGAGACATTTTTGAAAAATAAACGTGAGAGGTGGAACTAATATCTGTCTAAATTGCTTCAGTATTTTATTTGATATACCATCCCAACCAACTGCAGAATCATTTTTTAGGCTCATAATAATCCGTTCTACCTCTTCCTCATTAGTATTTAACAACACAAAAGATTTAGAAGTATGTATGTGGGATAAGATATTGCTGGGCGGAGGAGGTATTGGCAAGTTTCTCTGGATATTTTCCGCTAGATTTTTCCCTATGTTTACGAAAAATTCATTTGTATAGTTCGCTGATGTTAACGGTGACGAACATTGTTGTAACAAACCTGAGCAAGATTCCCGGGGTTTAGTAGTGTAAGTAACTTTTTTGATACACTTCCAGATTTGTTTACTATTTGAACCGGCCATTTCTAGTTCATTTTTTTCGTAGTTAGACTTAACTTTTTTAAGTAAATCGTTGCAAAAATTGCGATACCTTTTGTACGATGATTGTAATATTAAATTTTGTGGGGTTGATTTAGCTTTTAAATGCAGTTTATCCCTGTGTCTCATACAGCGTATAAGCCCCGGCGTAATCCAAGGTTTAATATTATAATGTTTACTACTTGCTCGGACGTTTTCGGTGTTGCGCAAAATTGCTTGTTGGACTTTTTGAACAAAGTATGTCATACTAGTGTCCGCGTCGGCAGAATTATAAACAGGGCTAAATTGAATGTTGCATAAATCAAGTTCAAGTTTGTTTATATTTAATTTAGAGATTATACGCGTGCGAGCGGAGTCAAGAGGTTTTCGAAATAAAGTCAGTAGGGCTGCTTTGTGATCTGTTATTGAGGAGTTAGTAACTATAGCTTGGGCAGGAAAATTAGATTTAAGCATAATATGGTCTAAACAGGAGCCGCTTTGGTGAGTGGAAAGCGTGTGCGCGGGGAGCAAGCCATGAAAAGCGCATAGGTTTAGGTAGCGCTGAGCCAGGGGATCAGTGCTATCGGGATGAATGTTGATGTTGATATCTCCAATTAGAATACGACTTTTAAATGATGATAGGCTTTGCAACGTCTTACCTAAAGAGTCAATAAAAGTATCGATATTTCTAAAAGAAGGAGGTCTATACAATGCCAAAATTGCAATGTCAGTACCAATTTTGAGCAAAATTCGATTACAGTCCATAAGATTAGGCTCTTCAAATATAACTTTTAAATTATTTCTCGCATAGACGACCACCCCGTCGTTTTGATTATAATAGGATTCAGTAGCATACATAGTATAATCCGGCATGTGAGGTAAGTTGCGCTGTTTACTTAACCAACACTCTGTAAGAATGATGACATCACAATCTATTCCAAGTCTATGTTGAAAAACGCTAAAGTTATCAAAATTTTTATATATGCTGCGAATGTTTTGTGTGAGTATGGTTAATGGGTCACGGCGAGCAACAATATATTGCTTGCAGTTTTCTACATCACAAGATTTACATTCTGATATTGAGAAGTTATCGAGGTCATGAATTAAATTAGCACTCATAAGTAAGTATACCTAAGTTAAACTGCAGAAAATAAGATAGAAAGACGGCGCTCTCAGGCGCCTTCATAGTCTATGGAGTTGATATACCTTTTTTCGGCTAATTTCCTAGCTGGGCAATCGGCAACGCCAGTCTCGTGGTCACATGGCTTGTTGTAATGCTTACATGTAGCGCATTTGGCAGGCTCCGCCGTTTTGGTACATTCCTTGATAGAGTGGCCTAAGTTGCCGCAATGACCACAGGTATCGACTTCACTTTTACAAGATTTTGCTGCATGCCCGAATTGCTGACATCTGTAGCACCTCGTCACCAGGGTAAAGTCTCTCACGGGGCACGAAGACCAGTTCACAAAGACTCTTTCGCCTGTTATTAATGCCTTTCTGATGGGTGCAGGGACTTCTATTATATAGTTGCAGGTCTCAGCGCCTTTCTTGCCAGATTTGTGACTAAGCTTTGTAGAGGTCAAAAATGTTTCCAAAGGCATGTCACACATTTTGTCGGCTAAATTTTGCCTATATATACATTTAAAAACATCTACTTCCTGCATGGCCGCGGGCACTCCAATAACGACTATCCTGGGTTTGCGCTTCTGCGGCTCGTCCACCGTGAGTCCAGAGGTTGTTAATTGCGCTGACAGTCTTAGTTTCATAATATCGTCCTTTGACTCCGTGCTAATAATAACGCCGCCATTTCTTATTTTACGTAACCCCCTTACGTGCAGTTTCATTTCGTCGGGCTTAATGATCTTTTGGACTAGAGATTTGGTCTCCTCGCTTGAAGTTTCTTTGTCGGTGGGATAAATCGCTACCGAGCTGATGTTACTGGGCTGTATGTACCGTGCCTGATTATGCTTCAGCATTTCGGCAAAAGTAACTGGAACTGGGCTAGGTTTACTGGACTCTGCAATACACTGCTTTATCTCATTCATGCGCTGGGAGAAGTCGACTTGCTCTTGCAAGGATTTGCAGGAATTGAAGTTCTGGAGAGCTTGTAGCTTAAGGGCTTGGTACTCGACGACTAACTGAGATGTGCAGTGGCCAACTTTACGACACAGGTTATGCACACGGATTTTCTGTTCGGAGTTCAGCTTCCCTTCGGTCGAAATATTGCAGACTTCGTTCAAGTACTTTTCGATGGACGTCAACCAACTTTGAAGTTCAGGAGTAGCAATCATCTTCGGAGGGACTTCCTGTTGAGAGGGCCTAGGCGCGGGCGGCGGCAGAGATGCGGGAGCGGGCGGGTGCTCGAGCTCGGGCACAGGCCGTGGCAAGGGCGTAGACGGAGGGCTTCGGCTCGTTAGCCCACTTCGGTTAAAAGGGCTGGTGCCGTCGGACATTTTTCCTTTTTAGTTTGAATATAGTTTACTAAAAACACTTCATTATATCTCGAAAAGCCTCAGCAATTATGGTGACACAGATAATTACTTCCGTCTAATGTAACGAACTAGGTCTCTATTTTGCAGATGAATAATTTAATTCTACAATTATAATGACACGTCCGATCTCGTTAACGACTCACATTAAAACCCAATAAAGGAACGACAAAGAAACAAAATAAAGGAACGATAATCCGGTAATGTAATAAAAAGTATCCCATGACATCATACTCCACTTTGCCATCAACCAGGTATCAGTTTTGTTTACATTCAGTTACGTAATGTAAGTATGAGATGACATAGTTGTGGCCAGTTTTGGAGGTTATAGTGGTACGGAAACTTTTTCTGCGAAGCTTTTTAAATACTTACATTTGATCCAAGTAAGAACCTAATAATAAGTGAGTAACTTCCGAGTTCAATAACTCCTAAGGTTTTCCTGCGACTTTTACGAAAATTTATGAAGAAACATTGATTTAAACTAACACGATTTTCACTCATGATCACAACACAACAAATTTTACACGAATAATACAAATTAACGGGGCTTAGTCGCGTATAAATTCCGAACATTTACTAGAATCAGCACCAAACTACTGCATTGAGCTTCATAATCGCAATTCGCAAGATCCTCTCTACGGAACGTAAATACTATAGTAGAATCGTACGTGAAACTATTGAAATTAAGAAACACCGAAATTTCAACCGGGATGACGGTTTCAAACTTTCATCTTCGTGGAATCCAGTTATTAGTAAATGTAAACAGCATCAAACATCATCCGATGAAGTGCCAGATGTCGTGAGTGTAGTTTGTCGGTATAACCTTAGTGTTCAAATGAATAATCAAGACCAAGCGCGGGTAGATCAGAAAACCCGCGCGGCTTGAAGATGTTGATACCCGCCTCTCCAGTTTCTTCAAGACCATGGACGTAACGTAACGCGACGTCCGAAACGTCGAAGAATTACCAATGCAAAATAAAATAAAATAATATTTATACGCGATTTAGCCCCGTTTGTTATGCTGTGATAATGTATGAAGATGCGGAAGTTATTTTTACGAGTATGCATAATAAAGTGTAGTTTCTGAACTGTGGAAGTAAATTATGGAATTTGGTGGTAACCAACAGGGTAACACGTCTTGGTACGCCTGCGATCGCATGACTAAGTATAATTGCCCCGTCTTTAGATACTTTAACCGATTCTAGTGCAGTGCATCGGTAATGTATGGTAACAATAAACCCTGACACATCTAAAGAAAGCTGAAGTTTTTAACGGCTTAACAGATTTTCTTGAACCATAGTTTAGTATACTCTCGATGGAGTCACCTCCCAAACACAACTAAACCAAAATCGGTCACAGACACACACACAGATCCACAGAAACACACGCCATTCGTCAAACTTATAACAGCCTCCTTTTTTAATCGACTCCGGAGGACGGTTCTCAATTCGTTTTTATGTCTATTGCTTTTTTTATGTATGTTCATTGATTGCTCAAAAACGGCTCTATCGATTTTTTAATTGGAGGTGTCCAAGCTGGTCCCATATAATATAGGTGAAATATTTCGGTATTTTATGAAACAAATCAAGCAAGTATTTAGAAAATATAAATTGGTGATGTGGAACTGATGAAGATCACAGGAGGCCACCGGGACTCATCAATGATTAGTGACAAGATATCTCGATTTATACGATTTTTTTTTATGACATAGGAGCCAAACGAGCAGACGGGTCGCCTGTTGGTAAGCGATCACCGTCGCCCAAAGACACTTGCTTCACCAGAGGAGTCACAAGTGAGTTGCCGGGCTTTCAGGTGGGAGTACGCTCTTTTCTTGAAGGCTTGAAGGTCGCATCGGTCCGGAAATACTGCAGACGGCAATTTATTCCACAGTTCAGTCGTGCACGCCTCTTGTCCCTGTACAAAACGATCTGACAATGTCATAAGTCCAAATGCGCATCCAGTATAGAAAAGTGCCTCCATTAGTGGAGGCATGGACTCCTTGTAAGCAACTGAATGACCGGCTATTGGGCACATGGACAGGAAACGTATGAAGTGAGCTAAGCAACTTCATAGTCACAAACTTAAATGTTCCTGATGTTGAGTCCTTAAAAGTTCTATCAAACCGACGCCATAATAGATTAAATTTAAAAAATATAACGGGACACGGGACTAGTACGATTTGTGTAAAATTGTCGAGTAATATTTATATTAATTTTATTTATTATTACTTGTAACGTGTTCCTTTATAGTGCATTTAATTTAATGTGGAGTCGGTTTCATCTTTCGTCAAAAAATAATCGTGTGTTAACTGTCTAACGGGTATCGAACCGTGAAAAGTCTTGGATACAAAATGGCGTCGGAAGCGGGAAAGCAGGCGGAACTCGTCTCGTCCGCAAGGTCGCCGCGGGGTCGCCGGTCAACCGTGGCGGTTGTGGTCGTGGTTGTTATGTAAGGGTCTACAGACCAAACACGAAAATCGAAAGGCTACGAACAATCCCGAAGATGTCTTAAGAGGATATACTAGTGGCCGTTCCTCCATACAAACGTAATCCCCCGTTTCCTCCCTGGATACAACAATTTCTTAGAACAATTTTTTTAATAAATATAAACTATACTTACCTGTGCCATGCCCTTATGTTTTATTTTTCTTAATAATATGTTTATTTTAAGAATTAGAGGCCCTAAAAACTGCAAAAAATGCCACCATCTGGCGCGATAAGCACACGTTCAGTAAACAAATTTAACGAATATAAAAGAAAAACAGAAAACACAGAAGCATAGCCGAAGCCCTCGTTATAATATGGGTGAAAGAAAAACTAAAATTAGTCCAGTTTTGGAAGAGGAAATAGGGTACTACGAAACCCTGTTTTCGCCAGTTTTTTATAGGTCAGAGAGTTCCGGGCTGCAGTTGTCCCTTTTGCACTGTAATACGGGGGATTTAAGGCGATGCGATAGCAATAATTTTTAAAAGTACCTAATTTCCAAAAGACCTTTTGCTAGTATATCCTCTTAAGGCAGGCACACTTTGACCACTTACTGGACTACAGAAAGTCTAAAGAGACGTGTGCCAGCTTCGACTAGTTCATTTTTATTGGCGACAAGCTGTCTAGGAGTCGCAGGACAGAGCAGAAAGGCGCAACTTGGTGTCGGAGGCCAAGATCCACTTTGGGTCAAGCCAGCGTAGTAAAGAAGCATACATTTTTTCCACTCCGCCAATCCATCACCTCGAAATTGGTCACTCCATAATCAATAGCGAGACAAAGGGACACTTAAAAAAACCAGCCAAGAGCATGTCGGACTATGCTCAATGTAGGGTTCCGCAGCCGTTTATACAAAAGAATGCACTTTAGATGAAAAAATACGATTGAAAAAAAAAATCACTAACAAAAGAGCGCATCTCCCCGGCACTTACGTCCTTTTGCTGAGAAGCGCAGTTTTTTGGCAATAACTTATAAACGGTATGTTCGATCATGTCGAAAACAATTTTCGTTGGAAGTATTTATTAAGCTTTATATTTGTAATTTTTTTTCATATGTTTTGGATATCAGGGGGACACAATGTTTGCTACTTTCGGAGCGAATATTTCCGAAAATATTCACTAAATATATATTTTTTTGAAACCTTCAAAATATTTTTAGAACAATTGTCGAATGATGTGCCTCACATTGATATTTACTAAAAAAAAAAAATAAGTTTCGGTTACATGTATGGAGTGCCCTCCGTAAAAAGATTTTTTTTTTTATTTAACTATCAAACTAAGTAGCGGCTTACACAAGACACCTATGTTCCTAATTTCATCAATATACATCTTATAATTTTTGAGTAAAATGCCTATGTCATACACACGGACGGACGGACGGACGGACATGACGAAACTATAAGGGTTACGTTTTTGCCATTTTGGCTACGGAACCCTGAAAAGGACATAGATTTCTTACTTGCATTTAGTAGCAAATGTATGAAAACCTTTACTGCACTTGCACTGCAACAAAGTGCAAAAAGGTCTTGAGAGTACACACCACAGTTTAGGGTCCTACTCGCCGGCGGGGGCGACCAGTACCGTACCGCCTTTACCGCTGACGTAGGGTCAGTTAACCAGACACCCTGTGGTCCACGAGGAAATCCTTGCGGGGGGCCTTTGTCTAGCAATGGATGTCCTTGTGCTGATATGCTGATGATGAATTACACAGCAAATTGGGATGTTGACTATTTTGATAACATAATATTTTCTTCTGTTTCCGCGATTAATACTCATTTAAATAAAACAATCTAACGGATTATCTCGCGTATATTATATGTGTATATACTCAAATGAGATAATATACGCGATATAATCCGTTAAATTGTTTTATTTATTTTGATAACATTTTTCTGTGGTATGTTCTAGAACGACTTCTCAGTAAACAATCGTGAAAAAACTTCTTCCATCTTATTTAAACTAAACAAGATACAATAATGTTAAAATCACATTTTTACTAAAGCCTATAGGAACGTGTGACGTAACACGCTCCTACCGTGTATGGAGAAATTAAGAAGTTTGTTCTGCAGCTGTTTAAATTTGCGTTCATCGAATGTCATGAGCTATTCAATATTATTACTTATTAATATTTCATACTTTAAAAATTGACTTTCCCATCCAACTTTAAAGCATGCACGCAAGATATCGAACTCAGATTCTTTATTTAGGATTTCTAACATAGAAATTGACATTTCGCATCAAATATTTTTTTTTATTTGAGTTTAGTTAATATCCTAATTCTTACATGCTGTAATATTTAAGGAGTTTTCTCAATTCTCGAGTTTTCTAGCAGTAACTAGTTCTTCAATGTATCTTGTAGGGTATACTGCCCAAGTAGCACACACGCTTATACAGCTATTTCACAGTCAGTTTGAGCGTTATTATAGCTGTATAAGCTCTAATACAGCTTGTGGTGTTACTTGGGTGGTTGTAGTGGTATTTGAACCTATTTCCCATGACTGCGCAGAAATGAAAATAAATCACCTGTCAATCAGGCGTTAATACGAAACTTACAAAAACTGAACACATACCGAGCGCGCAAAAACTCATACACTACCCAAAAGGCAATATGTAGCACATCTATATGTAGCACACAGGTTAAAAACAGCAGATCAGCGTTTTCCTCAGCCTAACCGTGGACACGGAAGCTGCAAAGCGTCCGGAAAATCCGACTAGAAGTTGGTGCAGGCTCATTAAAGATATTAAGTAGGTACAGTAGTACCACGAATATCAAACAAACGAATATCTTTGGCCACGCCGACGAGTGCTAACAAGTACCAAATGAAACCGAACGTGTGACCATATCAATAAAGACCTTGTTGCACTATACGAACGGTACATATGCAATGACAGGTGAATTCGTGCTCTCTCGCTCATGGCGACTGACGCGGCGCCAGACAAAATCCCAAAATTTTGGCCAATGGGCGTTTAAGATTTTACCCGCGCAAACGGGCTGCCTTATAATCTGTTTTCAAAAAATGCTTTCTGTGCAGGTACATCGTTGTAACTTATATTTGTGGTACTATTACTGTAAGTAGCATGGATTAGTATGGATGTTTCACATTGATGGTATAATTTTAGTTACACCTTGGTCGCCTACAAGTTAAGACCCTAAGCCTTAAACAGTAATTTGTTTACTGGTCAAGACGCGGGTTGAAGTCCCGCCATGTTTTTTTTTATTTTTCTAAACTCCCTACTGTGTCAGTAACTAGCGTGGATCAATATACGGACGATTTACCGTGCGATTGATGAACGATTAAGCATCCGTCCCTTTCCATCAAGTAAGCACGAGAGTGAGAGATCAGAGATGCTTTATCATCAAATAGCAAAAATTCGTCCTATAATGGTTGAAACAACCTTTTGATTAAAACTATTAGTCATATAAATTTGTGGTACAAAAGTCCTAAAACGTTTATATAACGCGAAAAGGGCGCAAAGTATTCGATTAAGAATCGTATAGTAGTCGTATTGTGGTTATATATAAAATAAAAAAAAACGAAAAAAATAAAATAACGGGTATTACGATAACACGTATATTGCAGAATGTCTTATTATAAGTGGAGCTAAAACGAATACTGCCGACTAACGGTCCTTAATCAGTCATAGAAAAGTCATATGTAAGTAAAGGTCATTTTAAATCATCGGGTCGTATAATATCCCACTATATGAGAGTCATATAACTTACGTTTTTACAACTAATAGTTGTATTGTAAATATGTTCCTGTAAATTTCAAAGTGCAAACCTTTATAGAACCTTATTTTATATGACCTTTATATAACTAAAGATCATACTAAGTCGTCAGGTAGAGGTGTCATAATAATACTATACGATAGTCATATTCTTGACTTTTTTACGACCAAGAGCTTAGTAATATAGTCCAGTAATGGTCATAGCTAAGACTATTATTAGATAGTCATATATTTGTGTAAACGTTTACTCGACCAAATTACTCACCCAAAGTATAATACAACTTTTTTGTCTTATAAAACACTATTATGCAACTTAAAGAACTCAAACAATCGTTAATAAGACGGCTTTAAAACTTATACGTGTATTATCTTCATTTTATAGGACACTTTTGCTACTTGGGGAGTATCGTTGACGAACCAACGTCACCGACATAGCAAACAGGGTAAGCAAACTGAAGTGGCAATGGGCAGGGCACATAGTTCGAATAACCGATGGGCGTTGGGGCAGAAAGTTTCTCGAGTGGAGACCGCTTACCGGCAAGCGCAAGCACAAGGTGGTCGGACGACCTGGTTTAGGGTTGCGGGAACTCGCTGGATGCGGGTCGCCTCTATCCGGACCATGTGGGAGTCTATTGAGGAGGCCTGTGTCCAGCAGTGGACGTCCTATGACTGAACTGAAATGATGATGATGATGATGATTATGATGATGCTGATGATGATGATGATGATGATGATGATGTGATGATGGATGCGCGATAATCGCGATCGTCATAAACCCGAGATACTGTCCCTAAACTTGGCACTGCGTCAGCTAGCGCATCGATCACGGCACGGAGTAACTGTAAGCCGTCCACAGTTAGGTGCGAAAGAGACGGCAGATACGACACCTGACGCGTTAGAGAGGGACGGGGGACATGGAGCTATCAATTTGAGCACGCGCAAGTGGAGTGTGAAGTTTGAGGGTTGAACTTAGATTAAAGATATGGTTTTCATAGTTTTCTTCTAGGGAAGCTTTAGATGTGTAACCGACACGCATAGTCACATATATCTGTATGTAGATATGTATGTTTAACTCATAACCTATTTTTACGTCCGGGATTAGTTAGTAATGACCAAAAAAAAGATTCTCAAACAAACCGATTATCTTCAATAGAAAACATGCAATACGTATATTTTACAGTATAGAAATATTAAATGGAGCCTAACATGGTAAAAAAAATTCAAAGCTTTAGCTATATTAAATACTAGCTTCTGCCCGCGACTTCGTCTGCCTTAAATTCGTTTATCGCGGATAAGGGTTATTGCGGGATAAAAAATAGCCTATGTCCATCCCCGGGACTCGAACTATTTCCATACCAAATTTCGTCCAAATCGGTTCAGCGGTTTAAGCGTGAAGAGGTAACAGACAGACAGATAGACAGACAGACAGACAGACATACAGTCAAACACACTTTCGCATTTATATAATTAGTATGGATATGGAAGTATGGATTGCGACGGATCATTCACGTCATTTGTTATATGGTATCTATTATTTTCCGTCGCCAACCCTATCCCAACTTGATCGTGCATGACGCATCGCGTGCGCATACAAATCCCATCAAAACCTAAACATCACAAGTACCTAACATCATATTACGACTTACGCCCTTCTTCCCCGTAACTTTCAATACGGGAATACCTTACAGTATAAGTAGTCACACGTGGGTTAGAAGCATAAGAGCGTATGTGGTGAAGTGTTAATATATTTTAATGACTGCGAAAGTTATTTATGCATAATTGTGATCATGAAAATCTTAATTGTCTGGCAAGGAAACTTTCATGAATTACACTCGTAAATCTATAATAAAGTGAGGTGCGCATTTGACTGCTTCCGATTAGTGGACTCCGATTACGCAAATTTCTGTGGCGATGAAGGATGAAGTAGAGAGCTCTGGCTTCGTGTAAGGTAGGTTTTGTCTAATTCCTGCACATGGACGGTCCTGGGGGTGTGATTACACGCCGTGTTCGCGTTCGCACTGCAAATTTGGGGCGACATTGTGCATTCGGCAGCACCTGGGATGATAAAGCAGCCCTATTTAGGGGGGCACTGCTTTCCCCGCTCAGCCAGGGAGGGGGCTAGAAAAGGTGCCCTAAAAAAATACTCGGCCCTACTTAAAAGGTGGTAGTAAACGCGGCTGCCATTGCATCACCCTAAAACGTGGTTGACGCAAGAATAAAAATAAAACTTACATAAAGGTGCGTCCACATTTGTATCATTTGCCCGATCAGATCATCGTCCCGTGGCATGATCGCGTGTCACGATCACGCATTTGGACGATGCGCCGATCCGATCGCTCGAAATCCATGTTGCTACGCGTATCACACACTTAATCGGACAAGCGGGGCGTGATCGCCGCGCCGACAGTGAGCGTCCAAGCAGCGCGATACGCAGTCATGCCATGCCACGGTGATCGGATACGAGCAAATTATACAAGTGTGAACCTTATGCCATCTCCGGGTGCACTAAAGCCCGACCGATAAAGAGTCAAAATGGTCGCCATGGCTGAGAACGGTCGGAACGAGTCATAGTTGTATAAATCGAGGCTCTATCACGTAGGTAAATATTTCCTGGATACCGCTAAAGTATAAAAGAGATATCACATTCTTGCCTGCCCTCTGGTGGGATTTCGTGAAATTTGGCTTAACCCCTCCCCTCGTCCCCCAATCTCACGTAAGACTTTAAAAAATGTTTGCTTTGCAAAAACACGATGACTATATTTTATTGTTCATATTTAGCCATATTTTAGTAACGAAACATGTTTTACACTGTTTCTTTCAGTAAAAAAAATACCGTGATATTAATTAATTCATATTTGTTCCTTTTATCATGTAAACAAAGGATAGGGCCGAATAAGCCAATGAACATTTTGACTAGTTATTTATTACTGACATGTATATTACCTACTCGTCATCTCGACAGACACTCATCATTTATTCACTTAACATGTTAAATATTCATCAACCGACATAACTCCCTGCCCTTACATCCTTATACCACAAAACTATGAATATTGTATATAAAGACATATCTCAAACACATTTTACAACAACTTACATCCTACTGCTTCTGGGAAGTTAAGCTTTGGATTCAAGCATAAGGTCTTATGTTACCTAAATTTAACAAACAGTTACAACGTTTTGCTTATAAACTGTATTGACTTCCTGTAGTTCTATGGCATCCTTGTAGGGAAGAAGAGTCGTTTAAAGTTTTTATAACTTTATACGCGCGTGACCTTTGTTTTTGAATTAACGCTTTGTTCTCCGAACATGAAATTACGTGTATATTTTTTACTTAGTACCATTCATCCAAAAAACAAGACTTCATGATACTGTTGTATTGAATTATAAGTTATGCCCTTATGTATTTAGGTAACATTCGGCTAATTAAAAATGAAGACGTCATAATCATATTTAATAATGTTGCATTGAATACGGTACATTAAGTTTGAGGTGTGCATATTGTATTTTTTTTTCGATATTGATAGTGCACGTTATGTTGTGTTGTTTTTAGGTTTCCGGACCACAGAAGGAACAAGCGGGATCCTTATAGGATCACTTTGTGGTGCATCTGTGCACCTGTCCGTCCGTCTGTCTGTCAGTCTGTCTGTCAAAACACATTTTCTCAGGAACGCGTGGAGGTATCAAATTTAATGTCACATCAAATACTTATATCTGCGTTTCCTTGGAGTTGTAAAAAAATCAAGCTTCTAAGTCAACGCAATCCAAAGATACTCATTAAAATAGGTGTTTTCGTACAAATTGCCTTAGTACCTAAAAAAAGTACAAAGGCAACGCTTAATAAGTAAATACTTTCAATTAAATTTATTTTCATCGCGATCGGATGTATTATATTATATGTCGCATGGAAATAGCCAAAACAGAGATTTGAACAAATCTCTAAAGGATATGACCAAATCACGCAGGATGTTAAAATGGCGAATCAATATCTCATTTGCCTAGAAAAAATCGGTAATTTGACCAAATCCCTAGAACTCATTGACGTGTTACAGGGATTTTATCAAATCACTAAACAGATCTGGTGAAATGAAAAAACCAGTTGCCTTTTTCGGCTGATTTCATCATTTCACTAAACAGATTCAGGGATTTGATCAAATGACTGACTTTTTCTAGGCAAATGATAAAACGGATTCGCCATTTTAATCGTGCGTGATTTGGTCATATTCCTTAGAGATTTGATAAAATCTCTGTTTTGGCCATATCCCTGCGACATATCCTTTTAGAGTTATTGCCGAATTAGTGCCACAAAAATACGCTCTTTTCTTCTAGTACTTTGTCACCATCATCATCATTCCAGCCATAGGACGTCCACTGCTAGACACAGGCCTCATTGATCATGATTTCTACATGGGGCGGATAGAGGCGACCCGCATCCAACAAGTCCCCGCCACCCTAACCCGGTCGTCGGTTGTCAGTACGCGGTCACCACTCGAGAACCTTTCTGCCCCAACGGCCATCAGTTCTTTGAATTATGCACAATTCACATCGTATTTTTTTCACTATAGTTCATTTCTTTGTAGTATCGGCTACGGGACCCTACACTGAGCATGGTCCGACATGCTCTTATTCAAAGTACCTAGTGACGTTATACCATCGTGAGTATTATCATCGATTTATCGTATATGTTTATTATCATGACCGACCATCACGCACGAGCGGCACGACTAATAATACCTAATCAAAGTCAAATGATTCCCCGTTCCTGATACAGATGGGGAAAAGTTAGTTCAATCGCCGTGACTGTCATTCTAGTTCTAAAAAAGTCACTGTGACTTTGTCACGCCTGTTAGTTAAACCGCTTTTTAGGGTTCCGTACCGAAACGGTAAAACTGAACCCTATTACTTAGACTTCGCTGTCCGTCTGTCTGTCAGTCTGTCACCAGGCTGTATCTCATGAACTGTAATAGCAAGACAGTTGAAATTTTCACAGATGATGTATTTCTGTTGTCGCTGTAACAACAAATACTAAAAACAGTATCATTTTATGTCTGTCTGTCTATATCAGTAACCAATATAAAATTGCGCGTACATTTTGCTTAGGAGTAGGGCTCTGCGTACACTGGATTTTCATAGATACGGCCGTTTGTATTCAGGTGGAATAGATATTTTTATATAAAAATACACTAAATAGACATTAACATTGTCGCGAGCAGAAGAATTGTCACTAGGAGCAGAGGAATGACCTATAGGCTATTTATCCTAAATAGTAAACAACATTCTAGCCTAAAAGAACTAGTTTTTTGTCTTAAACTCCCATATTCTCGTAAAAAAAGTAACATAAATTAATATTTTCAGTGCCACATTTTAAATTTCATACATTAAATGTATTTCTTTGCGAGAAAACAGTGGGTATTGGCAATAAATGCATATTTTTAGGTTAGAACGTTGTTTACTATTTATGATAAGTAAGGATAAATAACCTATACGTGAGTCTGTAACGTTGCGCGGTGTTTATTCTCGGTAAGAAGTCACTGTGATTTTTTTATCGTTATTTATTACACATCTCTAGTTCCTAAGCAAAATAGTAACATTCTACACCTAGTTCCTGCCATGTTAATATACTGAATAGTTGTATAGATATGGAGCCTAGAGGTAGAGTTTGGCCAGAGAAACATGATATTGACCTTGAAAAAGAATTCTTTATATGGCAACAATTTTACATATTAAAAAAGCTGTCAATTATAAAACCTACTTCGTTTCTATGCGTTCCGTATTGCCAGGTCATGATGTTTTCAAATTTGCCGCATATTTTTAATATCATGTTTCGCTTGCCAAACTCTAGACGCACAATCTCCGTGTATTAAAAGTGTCCGTTAAAAGGCGTTAAATAAGTGGCACCACTATGGCAAGCGCGTACATTTATATTATATGTACTGGCAAGGTTGTGTCTTTGACAGCAGACGTCGAAAGTCATTGAATGTCACGGACCTCTTTGTTTAACTTTGTAAACAGCTTGGTTCTCTTTTGAGACAAGAACAAATATTTCGCGATTGAAAATAAATTACCATAGTATTGCCATAAAAACTCAGCAACGATGCAAGAAAAATCATTTTGAACGCGAATAATTATTTACATCAGAAGAAGAAAGAAGGATTGAGTAGCATTTTGCTAAAATTGTTTTGAAATTTGAACAAATTTCATTGCCTAACGTAATTTTGACAACTGGTATCCGAATCAACTGTCATAGCCCGTACAAAAACATGACACTTGATTCTGATTCCGAGCATCAAAAGCGTTAGGCAATAGAGGAGCCGGTTACAACGGAGGTTATTGCCTAATAATTTTTTGACAATTGGTATCCGTATCAACTGTCCTAGCCCATACAAAATCATGACACTTGATTCTGATTGCGAGCGTCAAACGCGTTATGCAATAGAGGGGCGGTACTAATAAACAACTGCTGAATGAATTCATTTCATACCATCTTGATACTCTAGCGCCGTTTTGGAGGGATTTGGAACTTTTATTTACTGCTTATATTGTGCTAAGTACCTACTTAAGGTACCCTTCATTATAGAAAAAAAATCACTAATATTCAGTTGACAGTAACTAATGTACGGATGGGGTGAGGAACTCCGTGGGCTACCCATTTTGAATGCCCGACTTGAAACGAGGGGTATCTGCATGTCTGTCTGTAACTTTATAACTCTGGATCCTGTTGGTGTTTCAAATAAATAAGAATTTCCGTAACCAGTAAGTTTTTAGGGTTCCGTACCTCAAAAGGAAAAACGGAACCCTAATTATCCCTCTGTCCAGCCGTCGGTTATCTGTCTGTCAAGACCCTTTTTCTGAAGAACGCGTGGAGGTATCAAGTTGAAATTAAAATCCAATACTTATTTTCATAGATACGGCTGTCTTAGCGCATATGTGCATATTTTGTACTAGTCTAACCTATTATTTGTTATCATTATAATTTATTCATTAAACAAATAGAAGGTGCCCGCAACTTCGATCGCGGAGGAGAAAAAGTCATAACCCGTCTTTCTTTCTTCAGCGTAGTCGGGTAAAAGGTATCCCATAACCATCTGGAGATACCCAGCTATCCGTGTACCAAAAATAGTTGAAATCTGTTAAGCCGATTTTGCGTGGTGAAGCCGCAGCCACACATACAAAAATAGAAAATAATAGTAGATTGTTTGACAAGGGGCTAAAATAAGCCAAATATGTCTGAGTTTCATAATGGCTTTTAACCACGTGTTAAACACTGCTTTTCACTTCGACTGCGGAAAAATAAAAAATACATAACATTAAAATTGTCTATTTCATGAAAAACTAAAAGTACAGTTTGAGCAATTCTCTCAGAAAGTTTGGCCAATCTAATCATGTTGGTTTGTTTGTTTTTAATTATTCGTAAGGAGTATATAACTGGCCGCTAGTTTCTTTTTTCAGTGTCATAGAAATTTTTATGGGATTATATGGCTTTCTTTTAAACCCTAGGGGCTAAATGTACTAGTTAAGTCTCGCTTCGCAAAGCTAATATGGCGTACTTTTTGAGCAGGAGAAGTGAAATATATTTTTCGCTTCAGTGACCTCCAAATAGTCCCTTAGAATAGTTTTTTTTAATATCTTCAATGTATCTGTACATTTTTACTACTCTACAATAGTATAGAAGTACTTACATAACTTATTTCTAAGACAGTTCCCTGCAAAACTGTATTTTACGCTTTGACTTCAGGCACGAGTCTCTATACCAATAGCGAGTCCCCGCAACCCTAATTAGGTCATACGAGCACCTTGCGGGTGGCGCTGCGCTTGCCGGTGTGCGGTCTCTATTTGAGAACCTTTCTGCCCGAGCGGCCATCGGTTCTTCAAAGTATGTACCCTGCACATGGCCACTTTAGTTTACTATGCCGGTGACTTTGGTTTTGGCACTCTTTTTAAATTTGGGCTTGCTTGGCTCATGACGGATGTTGTATTAGTAACATAATGCTGTTCATCCACTAAGTTTCATGATCCCTACGTGATTGTGGCACCTGTGTGGCTTCCACGCCAGACAGTCCGCGACACGAGCCTTTATGAGTGGCACATGTTTCACTTGTATGGATTCATCAAAATGGCCTCGCTATTATCAAACGAGCTATTCTTCCTAATACATTTAGATATCCTCCCACAAGCCCCCCCCCCCCCTACCCCCCCCCCCCCCGTGTGGGAGGGCAAATAAAACAAAACACCTAATAAAGCGTTAATTGATCGCTAACTATCCTAAATATATGAATCAAATAAAATTTTGTGTTGACCCCATAGTGGATAATGCTCAGTGTGACGTGACCCCCATCACGCCCCAAAAACACCCATAGGTTTCCATTCCCTTTCAATCAATCTTCCCACAGTCATATAATCATTGAATATTATCTTCTGTTTCCTCACTCGTCTAAATAAAACAATTTACCGCACGCTTACGTCACACCTGACCGTAATGTTCGCCGTAATGACCGCTATGCGCTACTCGCATTATGGGTAGGTGAAGACGTAAAATTGGGTACTCACCACGGGCAGTAAAAAAAAATGCCCTCTATCGCATATTTACAAGCCTCGCCTGCGGCTCGGGTCACAAATACCTGCGACTTCGGGCTTTCTCTCTTTTAAAGCCCTTGGTAAGTAATGTACTATAAACGAATTATATCGCGTATATATTACCTATCTCATTGATTGATTTGAGAAATATGTATGCGCGATATAATCCGTTTAAATTGTATTATTTAAATAAAATCATTAGTCGTAGTTCTGAAATCGTGAAAAAATCTGGATTTTTGAAAAGATCAGTCGCTCTTTTTAGTAGCAAATAACATCTGTACTATAGTTGTAAAATTGAAATGTCTGATATTGAAGATATTTTAAAATGTAAGTGCTACACGGTTACGGTATATTTGAAGGTTACTCAATAAAACATTTTTTTTGGTATTTGTGTATGTTTGCATGCGTCGTTGTGGCTTGATCCCGCCAAAACGGCTAAACGGATAATATTTTTTTCTTATTAGCCGAAATGTGTTGGGCCTTTAAGATATAAGTTTTTAATGTATTTATTTCAGACTTCAAATAAAACAATTATAAGTCACTGCCTAAAAAATTACAACAACTAAATATATTAAAACTAAAACTATACTAAATGTAAAAAGGCATATGGCATCGTACCAAAGATATAAGTAGTTTTATTAGCAACTAAATCAGTGCATTATTTTAAATCGTGCCACCGTGCAGCTTTATAGTCTTCAATCTCACCTGTTGGTAATAGACGATGAAGCCGACGACTGAGCATTCTTACCTAGATAGTACCTATTCACTCTCGTCTTAAAGAGATCCAAGTTATATTGTTCCAAGAAACGATATGCTAGAAGAGAGTTCCATTCTTTAACCGTCTTACCCAGGAATGTAGAAGAAAATCGCTTCGTTCGAGTCTTTGTTATATCAATATTAATAACATAAGGACGTAATAGTTATTTGTTATGCAACGCTGAAAAGTGGCGCAAGTGCTTAAATTGAAAGCCGAGCAAGCGAAGGAATCTGAAATTTAACCACGAGTGCAGCGAGCGGTTCAAATATAGATTTCTGAGTGTAACGTGGCTTTCAAGGCACGAGAAGCCAAGTAATTTTGCAGTCGTGCGAAACACACAACTTTTCACCCCACTACAGCGAGGAAAATGTGAGATGTAAGAAAAACTACGAAATTATAACAAACCGAATATTTTTTTATTTAAAACTAATTAACCTACAAAAAACAATAATTACAAGACAAATAAGTAAACGCATAAAAAAATATAAATTCGAACTTTAAATGACTTTTCCACGCTAGCGGATAAGACGAACTTTTCCACGCAGATTTTGGTGCTGTTAACAGAACTTTTCAGAGCTAGTGAGGTGAAAACAGATTTATCGAAGACGCTTTTTAGCTGATTTTAAAAACATCAGCTAAAAATGGTCGTTATAAACGTAAACTACAGACTACAATACACTTGCTTTGTATTGTTGGTGTTATTAGTTAGATAATGTGCGGAAACACGCAATTTTTCACATCGCAAAGTCAAGGTTAGCGGCAATAAAACGTGTTTTTTTACTTATTGCACGTACTGATAATGAGGCTTTGGAAATTGTTGGCACATCTATACCTACTAATATAAAGTTTTAAGAATTAAATGTCTGTGCATTGAAGATATTATTGTGATAACAGACTATTTGAAGCTCAATGAATCGAAAAAAAAGTGTGAAAAATTTTACATTATGTAACAAGCTTTTATAGCAAACTGTACCATTCTTTAAACATCCAGCAATTACTCACCGAGACGATTCTAAGCAGCCAAAACTCGGTAGGATTGCGTGATTTCATGACAGAGTTCCTATGACCATCTTCTGGCTCCATCATCGGATTAGCTCCATGTCGTAATAATATTGCATTGTCATTCAATTTACATATGTATGCAAATTTACAGTATCATCGAAAATCGGGAAGTGGGTAAAATTTAAGTTACAAGATCCATCCGAACAAACATAGTTACATACATACATACATTGCAAGTTAAATAAAAGCTTGTAAAATATTTATTTTTTCTGTGTTTGAATGTGCCGTTGTGACTTCATCAAGCCAAAACGGCTAAACGGATTTAACATATTTTTAGTACACGGGTATTCACAGTTCAGTTTTGGTTGGAGTTTTTATAAGATGTACATAATTATGTAAATTTGTAAATATAAAGAAACGAAGAAGGTCTTTGCGTTTTCCCCTCCCCATACCTACATATATAACAAAAAAAAAGGAGGAAAAGTTATGCGACATAATATGAGATGTGAGAAATGAACCAAACCATATATGTGATTGCATGTTTAACCTTAGTAAAGATAGCAGACCTTATGTTTTGCGACCTAATCAGAAACAAGCCGATACACAGCAATAAGTTACAACACAAATGCTTACAAACGACACCAGCATTGAAACGCATTGTTATGAGAAGCCGAGCAAGTTCTCACACTATAAAACCATTTTGAAACGTTATAACCAACTTACAAATCAGTTTGCACTTACGACCTTATTTCACTAAAGTTTTACACGTTCTCAGAGAGCTACGGTATTCTAAAAGGTTATAACTAACACAAACTGCAACTGTACACACGTCCTTGTTACACAAACGTTCCTTGTGAGTGCTGCAAATGTTAGAATAGTCTTTATGTCTTAAAGTCATATGTGCACTTCTGCCATTACGGTAATGACGAATTTCAAGTGAGTGCCGGATATGTTTTAAAGAGTATAGTGTATCATAGATTCATATGTGCATTTATGACTTTTTGGTATTGATAGCGGGACTAGGAAAGCAGCATATGCCAGTGAGAGCGCGTCGGAAAAAACATGGACTTTCGGACGTATATCGGTGATTTTATGACTATAATCAGAGGTAGTCTAGTGTATTGTTGTATGTGTCTTTAATACCACTTTAGAAGAGCTCAACGGTGGTGAAGTTTTTAGGGTTCCGCAGTACCGATTCTAGCCACGTAAGTTAGCTACTATTAGCGTTGCAGTAATTGTTTTTAGGAGTCAAAGGGATTCGATGAGGGGAGCGGATGAATGAATGTAGTTTGTTCACAAGAACGTGTTGTACATGAGCAGGTTCTACAAATATGTCTAAGTATCCTCCTATAATACATTCAGCCAATATGCTTCGGCATGTGGAAATTAAAATGGCAATAATAGTGCCTTATGGTGTTAAGGCTAACTTCAAAGACCAAAACTTACATAGCATAATTGTAAAGGGCAAAAAGATCTTCAAACTGCTGATATTTTTTTTGAATCATGGCTAAAACACTGCTTTCTTTCAAATAAAAAAAAACTAAATCAAAATCGGTCACTCCATTCAGGAGCTCTACGGTGCTACAGAAAGACAGCCAAACTAATACCATTTGGTTAGATACACAGAACCTTAGAGAGTTAGATACACAGATTATAAGAAATGAAAATATGTATATAATGTGATTTTCTTTTTATTATTCCATGAAGTGTAATTATAGTATATTGTTTGATGATGTGAACGTTATATATACCATTTGTTTTTCTAAGATTACACACCCGTTTTAAAATGCCAACACTTTCATGGAGACATTTCTACAGATATTTCTGGCATTTGGAGACATTTGGACCTCAATGACTTCCAATGATTAGATTTAAATCAACAGGCAATTTGGCGAAAAAGCATCCAGGAAAAAGATGCGAAATAATCGCTCAAATAATGACCCTCGATCATTGAAAAATTGTCCTCAAAGGAAAATGGCCTCGCTCCAAAAGTTCAAGTTTTCCTTCAAGCCTATAGCGAATACTAAACAGCCTCACTCCTTATCGCCATGTCGCAACCTTGGCAAATACGCCTTGACTTTATAGCTCTGATAAAGGTACCGAATTTGTTTCGTACGTGACACACACACTAAACAGCTTGGAAATTTTATGCGGGCGTATATTTTATCCAACCATAGTTTCCGCTTTGTACCCAAACTGTACAATTGGGGGCAACTTCGTTCGCGGAGGAAAAAAGTCATAACCCCTATTTTTTCTTCCGCGTAGTCGGGTAGAACAAATTTGTAAAAAAAACACACCCCGTATTTTCATGATGCCAAACGAAAGATTAAACATAAAAATATTTATAATATTTTCTCCTGTTTCCGCGATTATTACTCATTGAAATAAAACAATTTAACGGATTATATCGCGTATATTATCTCATTTTAGTTCCCGACGTTTCGGAAGCTTTCTAGCTTTCCATGGCCACGGGTGGACTGAAAAGATGTATTTTCCTCTGTCAAAAATTGAGAATTACTAAAATGAGATAATATACGCGATATAATCCGTTAAATTGTTTTATTTCAATAAAAGTATTTATTTTTTTTAAGGAACTTCTATACTGTTATAAAGTACAGTTGTAAAAATGAAATGTCAGCGGTGGAGAAAAATCATAGCCCTCTGTTTTTCTTCAGTGTAGTAGAGTAAAAAGTATCCTACAACCATCTGTGGATACCCAGCTACCCGTGTACCAAAAATACGATATGGCGTGTCGAAGCCACAACGAGTTCCAAATAGTCCGCAACAATATATTTTTTAAATGTGTTCAATGTACAGACATTTTATTTTCACTACTTTATAATAGTATAGATGATATAGAAACTGTTCCACGTCAAAAGTACTCGACACTTGACACACCCAAATGTTTTCGTTATCATAACATGATTGGAAACAACCACTTTTCAAATCTTATCACACTATTAGTGGTGATAAGATTTGCAAATAGTTTTTTAACAGATTTGAAAGATAATTTTATTTGTGATTGACGTGAACTAGACGTGAGCGGGCGCGGCGCATCCCTCAACTACTCAGCTTCAGTCCTCAAACTTTTCGGTAACATTTGCAATGCGTAATCTAAGAATTTTCACTATTTGAGCGCTGCGATGGTTGCCTTAAAATTGTTCTCTCTCGGTTTCGCTAAGATCAAAATAAAGAAAGCCTTGTAGTATTTGCACTAAATATTATTTGTCCCGAAGAAAATAGTAAATCTATACTTAATCCCAATATTATAAAGTTGTAATAATTAATTAATGTCATTGAAGATATTAAAAAAATGTGCCCACAACTTCGTTCACAAAGTTGTTATCCCTATTTTTTCTTCAGCGTAGTCGGGTAAAAAGTATTCTTTAACCATTTGTGGATACCCAGCTAGTTACCCGTGTACCAAAAATAGTTGAAATCTGTTTAGCCGGTTTGGTTGGCGTGATGAAGCCACATCGACACATAGGTACAAATATACAAAAAAATTGTTCATTTTAGTGACCTCCAAATAGTCCGTTACATTTTTTTTTAATATCTTCAATGTACAGTTTTAATATTTACTTTATTCTTTCGTTTATCGTAAATTTTTCATTCGGTCTTTTTTTCAAAAAAATGTGGGATGCAATGCACATTGGACAAAGATCTTAGACAAGTGGAATACCACCCTTAGTTTATACTGTAACGCTGTGTTTAAATTTGAATAAATAAATAGAAATCTTTTAATGCGGCATTACTTACTTTCACCCTGTATATTGTGTTGAGTACCAAATACCGATGATTGCATATGAGAGATTTGATTCATGGCTGTAAATGAAGTGAAAGAAGTTTGTAAGGACTCTGCCTACCAGAGTTGTGGCGTCGGGAAAATTACAACGGAAGCCGAAGCGAAATCATTTACTCATATTTAAAGAAAAATGTGGTTATATGCCTTATTATCACAACACACGGGGCTAAGTCGCGTATAAATATGATTTTATTTAATTACCCTTCGTTGGTAATTTGGTAATTCTTCGACGTTTCGGACTTCGCGTTAAGTCCATGGTCGCGAAGGAACGGTTCCTGCATATTTATTTTTCCAGAATATCTCCTTGCGATCACGATCACTTGCGAACACGATCCAAAGTATGGCAAGTGTCAGTCCTCTTGTTTTAATGGTCCTTGGTTTAAATCAATGTTTGGTTTCGCCTTTCCTTGGGCAACCCGGTGGGAATCGGCTTATATAGGCGACACGCCACTTCTCCTTACCACAGTGGTATACAGGCATGAGTGTATGTATGTATATTTATATTGTGTGAAACTCCAGCAGTCACATGAGCACGACATGAGCTAAAAAGCCCGTGTCACAGTTGGTTGCAACGTAACGATCATCTTTCACTAGCAACCACTAAGTTGCGCACGCGACCATGATCGTCTGTCACACGTGACAACGCTTCAAATGACAAATAGCCGTTGAAAACTTGAAACTATACTAATATAGGTAAAGTTTAAGTCAGACGGTTTTACTTGAAACTAGAGTCACTAAATAAAAAACTAGAAACTTAACTGGTAAAAAATAAAAAGACATGAACCTCTTTTTCGCTACAAAATAGTCAGATAAAAATATGATATAGCCATCTGCAGATACCCAGCTACATCTTATTTCTAGATGTGTGGTGTGCGGGTCCGCGGAATTGCACAGTGCGCCGGGCCCGCATAATAGTTTACTAAGTTATCTATCAACCGCGATTGCCTTTAGTCCTATCTCGTAGCCAGATTGTAGCTAGCTTTGAAATGGGAGAAATATTCCCGATTCGAAGCCGGCTACGAAACGGAAATAATATAGTCCAATTCCTTAAATTTCTTTATATCTTATATTAAGTAGTATATAGTTTGGGGCGACTTATTCTATGACATCTTCATTGTAAGGAAACTTGACGTTAATGGGATGGTGACTGTGTCCATTTGGTAGCTAACTACAAGATGGGAAAACGCAATTCACATTTCTTAGCTGGCTACCAAATGTGGCTTCGAGATAGGGAAATCGTTCCCATTTGGTAGCTAGCTACAAGATGGGAAAGCACAATTCCCATCTCTTAGCTATCTACCAAATGTGGCTTCGACATGGGAAAATCGTTCGTATTGGTAGCTAGCTACAAGATGGGAAAGCGCAATTCCCAGTTCTTAGCTAGCTACCAAATGTGGCTTCGAGATGGGAAAATCTTTCCCATTTCTTAGCTAGCTACAAGATGGGACTTAAGGCGCCGATTTCTGTAATATATATAGTGAATTGAATTGAAAGGCCAGTAAATAATGCATGTAGTAGGTACGGCTTGCATCGAATCTCTCCTATTACTCGGCACATTACCCACACGATAATTGGCGTAATTGTGGCCTTGAACTGAAACTAACCTTGTTACAAACAGAGCGCGCCAACGAGATGATAGTTTATTTAATTGTTTTTTTTTATACCGAGTCTATATGAACGTAGGATTTTAGTATATAAAGACTTGATGGTATGACGGCACACCTTGGAAATATATAGTACGCAAAATACTATATTTTGGTCAGTCCTTACGCATATCAACTAGATTTAATGCACCAATCAATGTTGTTGGAGTGGAGAAATGGGCTTTTATCAACTCAGATAGTTGCCCAACCCAATTGCAATAACAGGTCGAATGTTAGTAAGTAGTAAATATTATCCATTATGTTTAATTAATCAATTTTCACGCTTAAGTATTTTGTAAATGTTTTTTTTCAGAGTCCTATTTTTTTAATTACGCTGGGCTGGGAAATACTATATTTGCTTAAGAAGTAGTTGACAACCCTAATTCAGAGGACCGACCCCAAGTGAACTGGGAAGAGGCACGGAAAAAAAGACAACCCCAGGGCACTATTTTAGGAAATATGACAGTATTTTACCGACGATTTTTTTGGTCTCGAGTGTATATCGAGCAGTACTCCTAGTTGCTACACATTGAAGTTTTTAATATTTTTTTTAGTACACGAGACCATCGAACTGTCGTCATAAATTTCCACTAAACCGCCAAGTGTAATATTACTGCACTCGTGCATTTCACTTTGTCGTACCAACTAATGACTCATTGATAAGCAGGTGCGCTTTCCTGGAATCTCAATCATTTGAAGTTATGAGTCAAGACAAAGGTTAATCATGCACATGCAAGCATCGACCCTTGAATACTTTCGGAATCCTAGAAAGAGATGGAAGAATAACGGTGGTGACGTCGTAGTTTTATCACTCTATTTATCCTTACTTGGCCTAAATAGTTAAAAACATTCTAACCATTATATATGTGCATTTAAAAAATAACTGCTTTTGGTTTCAAGAACCTCCTATTGAGATTAATTATGCGTTGGAGTGGCAATAAGGTACTTCTAGGCCTTAAAAGTTGCAATATTTTTAGGTTCCAAAAGGGCCGTAAAATTATCTCTTTAGCCACTATTGGTGATATACTGCTCCATTATACTAGTCATTTGGAACTAAAAGTTGCAAATAAGGGTATGTTTCCCACTTATTTGTAAAAGTTGCTTATAAGTGACTCTAGGGCCTTGTATAGCACTGTTTTATTTCTTTGTTGCATCTGAGAGTTCTTAATGCCAATACCAGCTGTTTTCTCGGAAGGAAAAAAAATAAATTATAAATAATAAAAATAACCTATTGCTGTAATTTAAATAAGGGTGATCCAAAATTTATACTCTCGAGTGTGATTAAAAATGCGCTTTTACGAATGGATCCTGCATAAAATAAATACAAACTTGGAAGTATAGCAATATCATCAATATAAATAAAACAATTTAACGGATTATATCGCGTATATTATTTCATTTGAGTTCCCGACGTTTTAAAAGCTTTTCAGCTTTCCATGGAAAGCTTTAAAGTTTAAATTGACGACCGGTTTCGCTCAGTGGGAGTAACGTTGCCTGCGAAGTTGAGGTCCTGGGTTCAAATCCCGGTAAGGGCAAATATTTGTGTGATGAGCATAAATATTTGTTCCTGAGTCTTGGATGTTTTCTATGTATATAAGTAACTAGCTTCTGCCCGCGACTTCGTCCGCCTTAAATTCGTTTATCGCGGATAAGGGTATTTTTCCAGACTATCTCCATACCAAATTTCATCCAAATCGGTTCAGCGGATTAAGCGTGAAGAGGTAACAGACAGACAGACAGACAGACAGACAGACAGACAGACAGAAAGACAGACAGACAGACAGACACACTTTCGCATTTATAATATTAGTATGGATATATCTATTAAATATATCGTCGGCTAGTACCCATAACACAAGCCTTATTGAGCCTTACCATGGGGCTAGTTCGATTTGTGTAAAAAAAAATTGTCCCGTAATATTTATCTATTTATTAAAATGAGTATAAATCACGGAAACAGAAGAAAATATTAATCATCCATAGTACTATTATAAAGTTGTCAAAATTAAATGTCTGTACATTAAAGAAATTTTCAAAAAGTACGTAATACGGACTATTTTAGAGTCACTGCGTTGTGTTTGTTTGTTTGTATGTGTCGTTGTGGCTTCATCACGCTAAAACGACTAAACAGATTTCAACTATTTTTGGTACACGGTTAGCTGGGCTGTACCCGACTACGCCGAAGCAAAACAGAGGGTTATGGCTTTTTCCTCCGGGTACGAAGTTGCAGCTATTTAGTAATCATATAAGATAATCTTGCACAACACTTAAGTATATTGAATCCTATTTAGGTCATACTTGATGTTAATCATATTAAATTACTCAACTAACTAGATTGTGATATCGTAAAACAAACAGACTCAATCTAGTATAAAGAATGACATCAACATTTGACAATAACATTACGTGGAGAACAATGAACATACATACAACTAGAACACCTAGAGGGAAATCGGAAACGTAATCTTTACTATAGGGTGGGCCATAAATTTTTGCAAATAGCAGCACTGAATATTTCAGAAATTGTTAGAGTGAGCGGCGGGATATTATAGGTAACTTCATGCAATTTTATTTATAATGGAGCGTTTCACGGGAAAACAACGGGCTTTTTGTGTTAAACAGTTTTATAAATAGATGATGAGATAGCCGCGATCCCTCGCTGCATGTGTCAGCGAGTTTTCCAAAGTTTGCGTAGTCGATTGCAGGAGTGCCAACGACGAAACGAAGGACATCTGGATGATGTGATTTTTAAAACATATATTGCAATTATCTGTTACTATAGGTTAAATAAATAAAATATAGAAAAACATGTGTAATTAAATTTAAAATGTTCAAAAAGTGCAAAAAATTTTTGCCCACCCTATCCTATATTATCAAGTTGTAAAATAGAATATTACAGGACAATTTTTACACATATCGAACTAGTCCCATGGTATGCCCAATAAGGCTTGTATTATGAGTACTAGATGACTATTATATTTAATAGATCAATTTACTTTTATACATAGAAAAACATCCAAGACTCAGGAACAAATATTTATGCTCATCACACAAATATTTGCCCTTACCCGGATTGGAACCCAGGACCTTTAGCTTCCCAGGTAACGTTACTCCCACTAAGCTAAACCGGTCGTCATAATAGAATAGGTTACATGCATGATTTTTTTTTATCGCGTTTCTTAATCAAATATCAAAATACCGTAAAAACTAAATACCGTAAAAGTTAAATCGGCCAAGAAATACGCAAGATATAAACTACTAATTAGACAGAGAGGTCCGACATGCACTGTTACGTCATTGTGGACACCGTCCATATACACTTAATATTAAATTCTGTTTTGCTAGAAAGAGATAGAATGAAATGTTTGATGACTTATATCTTTATTATTTTTATAGTTATTCGAAAAAATATTTTTGTCTACTGTTTGTTACATGAGTGAACTTTTAATAAAGCAACAATTAAAATTCATGCATATTCCCTATAGTGTGTACATTGAAGATATTTTCAAAAAAAATAGTGATACGATTTTATTGAAGGTAAATCAAAATTATTTTTTTTGTGACTGCAACACGTCAAAAAGTCGACAATTATTTCAGGATCACAACTATTTTTGATACACGGCTAGCTGGGTATCCGCAGATGGTTATAATATACTTTTTATCCGACTATGCTGAAGAAAAGAGAGTGTTGTTTTTTTTTTGTACTCCACTGACGAAGTTGCGGTCACTTTCTAGTCAAAAATATTTTTATGTGGCAACATCTACTTTAATATAAGAATACCAGTGAAAAACGTACATTTATTACCTAACTTTTTTTTCATTTGTTCCCAGGTCATCGCCAGTTAACTACGAAACCAACTTAAAATAAAATAAAAAGTATCATCAAGTTTAGTGAACAATAAATAAAACAGTGAAGTGCCACTTAAAGTAGCAAGAAGCGAAACGTATAACAGTGAAACCTTAAACGTGAAATAGTGAAAAAGTGCAGTTCACTACAGTGAATACCCAGAGTGATTGGTAACTAAAGTAATCATCTGTGTACAGTGTTTAGTGCTAGTGTGCGTGTATGATGAGTGGCGAGTATGGGTGATGAGACCATGCATAAGACGTGCGTGAGGGTCAACTCCGCGGAGGACGACGAGTCCAGGGACGAGGTGGACCATGAACTGCCCAAGAAGAACCCTTTTATACGGGTGAGTTTAGTTTAATATTTTCGCTGACAAGCTTTTCCTAGCGCTACGGACTTTCCTCTACATACGGGGAAACCCATGGTATCGGCTACGAGCAGAGCGCCCGCTAGGCGGGTCTCTGGCAGTGAATTGAAAAAATTTGGCTGAAAAGATAAGTTTGTATTTCATAGTAATTTATAAAGTGCTATGGAAAACAAAGTTATTATTGCAGTGCACTTTATTACGGAACACTTTTTTGGTGTGTATTCTTCTCCAAGTGTCATTCCTTCACGGATGTCGGTGACCACTTTCCAGAACTCTATGTGCGGACTTTCTACCGAACGAGGCAACGTCAATTCCTGTCCAATTCGTGAGATTATTCGTCCAACCGTTTTGAATAGTCATCATCCCAATAGCAAAACATTGGGACACAATTAGCGTCAACAAATGACAAAGTCAATTCAAGATAATTAGAGAGAGACAGCAACAATAATAGCCGAGACGTGGTCTCTAACTATGGGCCACTTAAGGAAGCTCAGAGTCAGCGAGCTATGGAAAGAGCTATGCTCGGGATCTCTCTACGAGATCGAATCAGAAATGAGGAGATTCGTAGACGGGCCAAGGTCACTGACATAGCAAACAGGGTAAGCAAACTGAAGTGGCAATGGGCAGGGCACATAGCCGAAGAACCGATAGCCGTTAGGGCAGAAAGGTTGTCGAGTAAAGACCGCGTAGCGGCAAGCGCAGCGTGGGAAGGCCTCCTGCAAGGTGGTCGGACGACCTGGTTAGAGTTGCCGGGACTCGCTTGATGCGGGTCGTCTCTATCCGGCCCGTGTGGAAATAAATTGAGGAGGCCTGTGTCCAGCAGTGGACGTCCTATGGCTGAAATGATGAGAACACAATTCGCGTCAACAACTGACAAAGTAAATTCAAGATAATTAGAGAGAGACAACAACAATAATGATCGACGATTAAGAATTATAACTGCAAACATTTTCTTTATCTAACTGTACTAGATTACGGCAATCATAGTAATCTCATTTCAACAGTCACGGCCCCAATTATCTGGTAAAACAAACAAAGTCAATAATTAAGGTTTTCCATCCATTTCCCACCAACATCGACATGAAAAATGACGACACGTTTGGCTCAGTGGGTTGTACAACGGCCTACGAAGCTGGCGGTCGCGGGTTCGAATCCCGGTCTTTGTGCAATGAGCACGAATGTTTGTTCCTGTTTCAGTTCAGGCCATTTTCAACCCTCTATAACCTCGTTGCGGATAAAACTAGAAGCCTGAATTTTCAGTAACCAAGCAGGCATTGTATAAACACGGTATATTTGAAATTTCATCCAATTCGAAGCAGTAGTTTAAGAATTATACCAAGTCAAAGTTTCTTAATATTGTCACTCACTGACTGACCGATCATAAAAAGTCTAAGGCACTTCTAGCAGACAAAGAAGCTTTAAAAAAAAGAAAAATAAAATTAGAATACCATTAGTCTTCAGTAATTAATTTAATTATTAATTTCATTTAATATTGAACATTACTTGTGAGATACATTGTGCTTTCATGCGATGGCCAAGTAAATCTATTTATTTAAAACATAAAAGATTTTTAATATTTCTATGGTCACTATAAGATGTTGTTATGTTAGCAAATTACGTAATAACTTAAGACAGAAGGACCCTTAAGTAGGGACTCAATAAATTAAGCGGTACCACAACTTTTTACGGTAGAAGAACTGAGTTGCGAGACTTGTTTTTTTACAAGTATTGTTTTTGATGGGATTATGACTTACATTACTTTATCCATGAGAGGAGACATCCTCTGAAATAAATCTGATGATTATGATTTCTTGATTACTATCAATGATTGCGGGTACCAAAGTAATCCGGAAATATCCTTTACGAGTTTTGATACACACACAGTGAATCTAAGATACCGATTGCGTTTCTTGGTATGATGTATGTGTGTGTGTCAACAAAAACTAAACTGGAGCAGCTTAGTCGGCAATGACATGTCTGTTGTAATTCACTCATTCATGCGAACCGTATTGTTTTGAAGTTCTCTTTAGGCCCAACTAGGGTAACCAGGCGACAGATATTTTCCTGACATATCAGGAATTTTGGCCAACTGTCAGGAAAGCAGTCGGAATAAGAAAAACCTCTGCAAATTATAAACTTTTTTTTCTGCTTCAATATAACGATTAACACTTACAACTTAATAGTATATTAATCACTATTCTTGCCCTGTCTAATTTTAATGTGACATAATCTATGGTCTTACAATATTATGACCCCATAGACTATACTATTATAAAGTTGTCAAAATTAAATGCCTGTAGATTGAAGATTCTTTGTAGGTTTGTATGTATCGTGTGGATTCATCACGCCGAAACGGCTAAACAGATTAATTTCAACCATTTTTTGTACACGGGTTGCTGGGTGATAACCACAAATGGTTATAAGATACTTTATACCCGACTACGGTCTCGACAAAAAGAGGGGTTATGACTTTTTCTACACCGAGAACGAAGTTGCGCGCACCGTCTAGTCCTCTATGTATTTACAGAATAGACGTTTTTGTGAATGATTTCGAAGCAAGTAGGACTTTTAACTGGGAATTGCGTTTTTCTAACCGTTTGTGGTCAACTGCATTCCTTGGAACTGCTAGATACGTACCGGTACTTCTTGCTTACGATACCAAGTAAAAATACTTAATCGGGAAATACTAAGTTTATTACGGATTTATATCGGAGTTCCTGACGTCGTTTGACCTAACGCATTTTTTTATGAAACTGTAAACTTTTCAGGATTGTTATAAAACAAACCTAACCTAATCTATACGATGATCTTTTAAAAAATCCTGCATATACATTATGTCGTTTCTAATAAGGAACGTCAAATTGTATATACGGACACGTTACTGCTATATACGAGAAGGCCTTTTTAGGGTTCCGTAGCAAATATGAAAAAAACCCCTATAGTTTCGTCCGTCCGACCATATGTCATACTGTCACAGGCCTTTTACTCAAAAACTACAAGATGTATATTAATGAAATTTGGAGTATGGGTGTCTTGTATAAGCCGCTACGTCGTTCGATCGTTAAATAACAAGAAAAAGATTCTAGAGGGGGCACTCCTTACATGTAACCGACACTGAAAAAATGTTTTTTCAACAAACATCAATGTGTGGCGCATATTTCGATAGTTCATTTAAAAACAATTTGAGAATTCTAAAAATTGATTTTGAGTCAGTGAATATTTTCGGAAATAAACGCTCCGAAAGTAGCATAAATTGTGTCCCCCCTCCTACTCTTTTTTCTAAACTGTATATCCAAAAATATGAAAAAAGTTACAAAGGTAAAACTTAATAAATACTTTCAACTTAAATTAATTTCAACATCGAATAGAGCTATTGCCGAAAAACTGCGCTTCTCATCTAAATGACGTAAAAGCCACGAAGATACACTCTTTTTCTAGTGCACTGTAGTGCATTTCGTTGTAGTAATGACTACGGAAGTACGGAACCCTACACTGAGCATGGTCTGACATGCCCTTCGCCGGTTTTTAAAGTAAATTTTATTTTTGCCTATACTGTATTATAATCCATACTATATACTATATATTTACTATATAATATTATAAATGCGAAAGTGTGTCTGTCTGTCTGTCTGTTACCTCTTCACGCTTTAACCGTTGAACCGATTTGGATGAAATTTGGTATCGAGATAGTTTGAGTCCCGGGGAAGGACATATGCTACTTTTTATGTCGGAAAAATACGCTTATCGGCGATAAACGAATTTAAGGCGGACAAAGTCGCGGGCGGAAGCTAGTACTATAATATAGGGCCCTTGCGTTTATTGCAGACAATTTAAATAAAATGAAATGAATGAAATGAAATAAAATGAATGAAATGTAAGAATGAAATGAAATAATTTTATTCCAGAACTGGTTCATAGTTATAAATAAATAGTAATAATGATTTTATATACTAGTCAATCTAAACATTAAAACTAAAACCACGGAGCACCCCAAATAAGATACAGAGGGCGCTACAGTACTAACTAGTTCTAAAATTATTATAATAAATATCTAAAGTTCTAAAAAATATTGTTTTCGAAAATTTTAGGCCACGTATGTAAAGTTGCGATAGCTCAGTAAAGTCTCATGCTGATTATTTTAAGTTACGTTCTGATGTCTCTGCTGGAAATCTAAGAACACAGTACAAAAAACTCCTCTACAAATCTCCTTGTCGTGCTGATATATACAGACAAAATCCTTATAAATCCTGTATAATTGTATATAATAATCTACTTGACACATTGAAGTTGCTGAAAAATCCTGAATTTAAGACAAAATTGACAAAATGGCTACATGAACATTGTTTTTATTCTGTAAAGGATTATTTAGACATAAATAATAGATATTAGAATTTAATTTATCAACATGCTCAAATTATTATTATTATTGTATATTTATCTTGCTTGTATTGTTAATTTCATTTGAATTATTCGTAACCTGACAAATACATAATTTGCATGCCAAAACGGCTGAATACTGATACCTATACCTGATGAAAACACCACTGTATTTACGTATTCTAGCAAATAAACATTTCTTTCTTTCTTTCTTTCTTTCTTTCTTTCAGTTGGTCAGAGCAGTTCTGCGTTAAAGAAGAGGTCGCAGGTTCAAATACTGCTTGCAATTTAGTAGGTCGCATTGATTTTTTCCTTTACAATCTAAATCTGTGTTAAAATTGATCTTAGTATAATTGATTTGATTACCTAGTATAAATACCAAGTATACCGGCTCCCGTTCCTACCAGCACCTACCGGTCGCGGCAGGAAAACTTGCGACAGACGGACAAATTTGCCGAGACCACTCTCACTTCGCTTTTAACTAGTTCTCGTTTGCGGTTTCACCTGTACTGGAAGTGAATTCTACCGCTTTTTCCTTTTACAGGAAATAATCAATGTGAGTACATATATTCTACAAAATGGACACATTTAATTGTGGATAGGTATTTTATAGTGACATCTATAGTACATAAAGCGTTAATTAAATAATAATGATTAGTACCTGACGAAAAAGGAGGAATTTCACAAATTTAACGTAAAATAAAAGGACTGGTTATCGTTATTGTATTAAAACTAGATGGCAATTTCAAACACATAAACAATGTTATAATTATAATGGAACAAAGAAACGTTTTACCGTAACATTTATTTGTAAAAATAGGGTCTATATTGAAAATCTATGGAATAAATCAGACGATGATGATTAAAAAATATTGGACACGTGTGTTTTTCTTTTTTTATGTAAATAAAAAAGTAAGGCGATACATTGGAGTCAAAATGTCGTAAGACGTCACAAGCCCCCGCTCCTAAACTGAAATGCGATATATCTGAGTATTTTTTATGTGTCTAATATTTTATCACTGTCGGACTAAGTATAATTTCGATTTTCATACCCCGTCATCATGGCTATTTCCCTTAATTATTTTATCCTCATATCTTAATCCTAACAATATTATATAAGTGAAAGTTTATGCTGATGTAGGTATATGTTCCTGTTAATTTTAAAAACTAGTGAACGGATTTCAACGAAACTTTCCAGTAATATTTTTTAGACATCTGCAGAACAACACAGGCAAACTACATCTCTATGCGGACGAGACGCGAGTAAACAGCTAGTAGAAAATAAAAGAGTATCTCGGACCATGCTCAGTGTAGGGTTCCGCAGCGGTTCATACAAAAAAATGCAATACAGATGAAGCAAAAAACGATATGAAAAAGTGCACTAGCAAAAGAGCGTATCTCCACGCCACTTACACCGTTTTGCTTAGAAGAGCAGTTTTTCGGAAATAACTCAGAAACGGTATATGCCTGAGTAAAATGGCTGTGACATACGGACGGACGGACATCACGAAACTATAAGGGTTCAGTTTTTGCCATTTTGGCTACGGAACCCTAAAAATGAATTTTCTACACTTACCACACTACCTATTGTAACTAATAACCCTTCGCAAGCCACAAAACCTAAAAAAACAATACCAAATTAAAGAAAACAGCGAAAGTGACATGGGATAATTGGGATACAAGATAATGGGATATTTTCGTAAACAAGGCATTGTATGTCTAAGACAAAATACACTCATTATAGTCTTATAACAGTCACAATAAAGCATCTTATAGATATTCGCACGGAATTTTATGGTTTTGTGCACACGTAACTTGGCTAGAGCTTTCTATTGGCCGAAAACAATGGTGTGCGTAATTTGGACGTCATTTAAGCTGTTAAATGATAGTTATAGAACTGTTGTGGGAACTTTTTAAAAACCCTTGGAAGCACGAGTATAAATTGTTTTTGATGATCAAAGAAAAGTACAGTCGGCAATAAAAGCTTGTCACAAAAATGTGTTTTTCTTCTATTATTCTGCTTAAAAACAAATAAATATTCTACATTTCAAAAGCAGCATAAAATAAATTCATAGTTCGAAAACACTTGAAAAGCACGCTATTCAAGACTTTTCTAACAAATCCAAACACAGCTATGATACTGTTGAGCGGTTGCTACGCTACCTATCTGTTATTATCGAGCGTCAACCATCTAAAATAAAATTTTACTAAATATTACTGCGTCTCTGATTAAAACTATCACGTTATGGCCCAGAGTACCAAATTTTCTATCGCCAGATTGACTGGGCTTGAGGATTACTCATCATGGAAATTCGCAATAGAAATGTTATTAGTTCGAGAAAAATGTTTCAAATTTACGTCAACGCTACCTAAACTAGATGATTCTGATGAGGCATTTACCCTTATATGTCTACACTTGGAGCCCCATCTCTACCCGTACGTACAGAATTTTACATACGCTAAGGAAGTGTGGGACGCGCTAGCAGGAATTTTCGATGATAAAGGGATAAATAGACGAATATCTCTCATGAATTCGCTATTAGATGAGCACTTGGATAAGCATAGCTCTATGCACGAGTATGTAGCGGCTGTTATGAGTCACGCTCAGAAACTTAAGGAGATTAACTAGAGTTTCGACGATGATTTGATCGCTGTAGTACTGTTACGAGGTTTGCCTGATGTTTATAGACCGTTGCGTATGGCTTTAGAGCACTCAGGAATGAAACTTACCTCGGAAACCGTTCGACAAAAGCTTCTACAAGAGGACTCAAGTCAGGGCTCTTCCAGTAATTCCCCGAATGTTAATTCCGCGTTAGTAGCAAGGAAACAATCTCAGCAGTCAGTAACGAAGTTTAAATGTTTTAAATGTGGTAAAAAAGGTCACAAAAAATCAGACTGCCCGAAGCTGATAAAGGAGCTCGACGGAGATGGCAAATCAACGGTTTCTACGAAGTCGAAGAAAGTTGCGTTATGCAGTTCACTGTCGGTGCACGAATCCTTCAACCCTTCAGCGTGATATTTGGATAGTGGAGCCTCGAACCACATGAGTTTTCAGAAACATTGGTTTAGAGACTTTAAGGTTACTGATAATAATGTTGTAACATGTGCGAATGATGACAAGATGACAAGCATAGGTAAGGGCGATATTCTGGTAAGTCTGAAATGAGTTTTGTTGCTGATACAAGATTGTTCCTTTGTACCGGATTTGAAAGTTAACCTGTTGTCCATACTAAATTGGTACAGAATGGATGGAAGGTGATATTTGAATGTGATGGTTTTAAGATGTTTCACCAGTCGGTAGGCCAAATTGTGAGTAAACTTGTGGTTAATGCTAGTAAAGTCTCAGGTATCTATAAGTTGGATGACTGTTTTCCTGTTATAGATGGAGCTTTGGCTACAGTTCAAGCTGAGAACTCATTGTCGCTTTGGCATCGGCGGCTTGGGCATGTGAATCTGAGTGATTTGCGCAAGCTTCCGAATATCGAAGTTGGAGGTAAGAGTGTAATGGATCCTTGTGTCGCTTGTTTAAAAGGTAAGGCTCATAAATTACCTTTTCCAAAGGGTGAAGCAGGACGTGGTGAAGAGAAACTCGCCTTGGTACATGCTGATTTTTGTGGCCCAATGTCCATACGTTCATATGGGGGTGCTCAGTACATGTTTGTGATAATAAGATGACTTCACAAGGAAATTGTTTGTCTATTTTTTGAAAGAGAAGTCGCAAACATTTAATTGTTTTCAAGATTTTGTTACGCATGTGGAAACTGAGACAGGTCTAAAGGTTAAGTGCATTCGTACGGATAACGGCACAGAATTCGTGAACAAAAATTTCAATAAATTTCTTTCTAGCAAAGGAATAAGGCACCAGTTGACTGTCCCCTACACACCACGACAAAACGGCGTGGCGGAGAGATCGAATAGATCAATAGTTGAGATGGCTCGAACAATGCTGTTAGGCAAGGACCTCAACATGAAGTTTTGGGCGGAAGCTTGTAATACAGCGGCGTACATCAAAAACAGGCTGCCTCATAGCGCCAACAATGGGAAGATTCCGGAAGAAATGTGGACAGGGAGAGTACAAAATTTGAATCATTTAAGAGTATTCGGTTCAACGGCATATTCCAAAAGAAAAAAGAAAGAAATTTGATTCGAAAGCGAAGGCATTTTTTTTCTTTGGATATTGTGAATATACCAAAGGATATCGCTTCGCAGATCTGAACAATCCTCGGGAGGTTACAACAGGACGAGACGTTGTCTTTACTGAAGATTCTGAAATAAAAGGCGCGGAATCTGGCTCAGTGGCAAAAGGCACATCCTCTCAAGAGAATGCAATTTTATGGGAAATAGATTATTCTTCCAAGACAGCTCCATCCAAGTCAGTGATCGAAGATTCTTATAAAGATGCGATAGAGAATGCGGAGAACTCGGATGGTCAACTCGATCAAGCTTCTAGGATAGGTTAGGCTGAAGTACAGGTTGACAAAGCAGGTACTACAAGTATGGTGCAAAACGAGGAAGAACCAAGATATCCTTTAGGGAATAGGTTACGTGACGCACAGAGTGAATTGTGTTGCAATATCTGCAATATAGAGGAAGAACCACAATCATACAAGGAAGTTTTACAGAGACCTGACAGTCATGAGTGGCAAGCAGCAATGAAACGGGAGTTAGATTCCATGAAAGAACATGACGTTGGAAGATAGTTGAGAAACCACCAGGAGCCAAAATAGTTGGGAACAAATGGATCTACAAGTTTAAGTATGATGCTGACGGAAACAATACCTACAAGGCAAAACTTGTTGCGAAGGGTTTTACACAATCATACGGCATAGACTTTTTTGAGCCGTTTTCACCGGTCGTAAGAAGATCGACACTGAGAATATTACTGTCATTGGCCGCTGAACAGGACTTGAAGGTACACCACTTTGATTTAAGCCAGAAGGTTTCATCGAAAACGGTCAAAAGCACAAAGTTTGTTTATTGCAGAAGGCGATATACGGCCTTAAACAGTCGAGTCGATCATGGAACGAAAAGGTAAATGATGTTTTGTTGACAATGTCATTTAAGTTCGGAGATTGATAGTTGTTTATATTTCAAAGAATATATTTTTATATGTCTTTATGTAGATGACTTTATTATATTTTTTAAAGATATTCATGCGAAAATGGAGTTGCTGGACGGCTTAAGGAAATATTTTAAAGTCAAGGATTTAGACGAAGCTCGGCAATGTCTTGGCATGAATTTAGAACGTAGTACGGAAGGTATGTTTTTCTTGCATCAGAGGAAGTTTATTGATGCCTTGCTAACCGATCATGGCATGGATCAGTGTAAACCAGTGAAAACCCCGCTGGAACTGGATCTGCATAAAGTTTTGGCAGAGGGGGGTAGTGATGGTGATCAGCTGAACCGCCAAGAACAATTGCGAGACCAGTCCTTGGTAGGTGCATTGAACTTTCTAGCCTGCAACACGAGGCCAGATATTTCAGCAGCTGTAAGCTTCTTAGCTCAATATAATTCATGTTGCCAGTCAATACACATGAAGGTGGCTAAGCGTGTTCTACGCTATATAAAAGGAACCCGTGAATTAGGTCTGACATTTCGAAAGTGGAATAGGGATTCTAATAATTCATTAATTACAGGTTTCGTAGACAGTGACTGGGGAGGCGATATTAAAGACAGAAAATTGTATTCAGGATACATGTTTAAACTCGGATCAAATTTGATATCCTGGGAGTGCAGAAAGCAAAGTTGCGTAGCTTTATCATCTACTGAAGCGGAATACGTTGCGCTATCTGAAGCATCCAAGGAAGCTGTCTATCTACAAAGGTTAGTCAGCTATGTTGTCAAAGATTTGGGCTCTACGAGCGTCAAGTTGTTTGTTGACAACCAGAGTGCTATCACGTTGGCAAACAATCCTGTTTCTCACCGACGGACGAAACACATTGATATTCGGTACAACTTCGTTCGTCAATGCATCATTGATAATTTAATTCAGCTAGAGTATGTCTCAACTGAAGATAATTGGGCTCATATCTTGACTAAACCATTGCCCCGTATTAAGTTTGAAAGGTGTGTGTCTGGTTTAGGTTTCGTCGTGAACGCTTGATGCTGTGTGTTTTAAGGATGTTGAATGGTTGCTTGAGAGGAAGTGTTGAGCAGTTGCTACGCTACCTATCTGTTATTGTAAGTTTATACAATCGACCGTCAACCATCTAAAATAAAATCTTACTAAAAATTACTGCGACTCTGATTAAAACTATCAGATACGATGTTCCATCATGAAGCTCCAGTTCATATCTTCCGGCTCCATTGTCAGATCATTTCGACAGTACCATATTATTGTATTGTCATCAGAACTACATACAGCTGCCAATTTTCATGACGCTACGATCCTTGGAAGATGGTTAAATTAGTTACCTTAGATTCCATTACATAGTTAGTTACAAACAAGTCGACCTAATAAAAACTTGTTAATAAGCTATTTTGGGCTAACAATAAAAAAAAAACATAATGTTTACTAGTTTAATTAAAACATACATAAGCTAAAAAATAATAACGGCTCTGTGAGATGTAAACTACGTGAGTCATTTAATCCCCATGCCCTCTGCCCAAGCTGAATGAATGAAATCGTTTATTTCAAGCAACAAAACCCATAAACGATAGATACCAGAGGCGTGGCGTCAGGAAAATTACAAGGGAAGCCGAAGCTTCATTTACTCATATTTAAAGAAGAATGTGGTTATAAGCCTGTCCTTGGGCAACCCGGTGGGAATTATATGGACGCCATGCCACTGATTTTTTATATAATTCTAATTTTAGGCGAATGCTATACCTTACGTTAGTCTTTTCTGTTACTGCCTGTACTAAAACTAGTTTATTATGGTTTATTTACCACCTTTTGTTGTTGGAAGAGCGGTGTCTCCTGACACAAGCAAAATTACTTGCTTAATAGGAGGCTCCTACCTTTGCTATTGTTAATATGTTCAAAAACCGAAATAAACCTTTTCATTTTTCATTTTTTCATTTTCACTGATAGATACTTTATAGACTAACATACCTATGCAATATAGCAATAAAAATAAACTTGACACCTAGGTCCCATTTTTAACAGAGATGTGTTACAAGTTCAAGGTTACATGTAGTCGAACGCGGAAACGCCGGAACACTTGAAGGATTTACTAAATACTCGAAAGTCGGAACATGACACCTTTCGGCCAGAATTTTTCCTTTGTAGGGAAGACCAAGGTGAGTTGTGACAAAGGAGAGTTCGGACATCGTCGTTTTTTTGGAACCTATTAATTGTTAGCAAGCTCGCAACAGTGCACATTTGTTAGCTCTAATCTTGAACTGACAAACGCGCGCTATTGTGAACTCTTTATCGGTTCATAGATTCCAAAAAATTGACGATGTCACAACTCTCCTCTGTCACACCTCACCTCGGTATCCCCTATAGGCCGTGAGTTTGTCTGAAGGAACTCTCACCACGGAGGAATTAAAATTCACGTTGTGGCGAGACTCCAAATCCACTACCCTCAGGATGACTCCCGTCTTCACACGTACATACTCGACGATCTCTTCAGGCTTCGTAGACGGGACATACAACAGCGTCGTTGGCACAGCAGGACGCAGCAAGTGTTTGGGTCCAGTTCGGTCAGTGAACTGATTACGGCCGGCAGGCTGGCTTCTTCCTCTCAACCATAATGAAGTCATCCTTATGGCCTCGGGCGAAAAAAAAGTTGTTAACCCTCGGCAGGTCCCGGGTTCCTGCTCCTGCACCTCTTTGAACAACCGCTGCTTAGATTTAGATTCCTGAAGACGCTTTGCTCACTGCGCTTACGCAGTCAAAAAGCGCTATATCGGACGGTAAACTGCTAGTCAATGGAGCTCAGAAACGTGGACAGATTACCGTAGTGCAATCACGGTGGTATTAGGTCAGAGAATACATTAGCACGAGTGACAGAATTCGCATGCCATGCTGCGTGCAGATAACTGCCTCCGAGAACGAGATTTATTTGCAGTACTTGGGTAACACTAAAATAGGTACTTGCTTAATACTTAAGAGTCCCCGGCAAGCTCGGTTCTCCATACAAACGTAGTGACGCTCTTATTTTAAAACGACTAGCTAGTTTGCTCTGAAACTTTGTACTTAGAATAAGTTAAGGTATATCCAGGCCTGTAAATTAGTTTATGTAGCTTCAGATACCACAGTAAAAAAAATACTGCGAATTTGAAATTTTTCGTACAAAGGCTGTAACTTATTTGGTTATTCATGATTATTTTAAGATTTGTTTTAAACTCATACCCATAATCATAATCATTTATTTGGAAGTCGTCCCCTTAGTTGATAAAATGCTGGATATTTTTTTTCAAATAAAAATCAGAACCGACTTCAAAATAAACTAAAAAGCCATAAATAATCTTTTATGTACGGTACGGATCACATTTGAATCAGTCGGTGCCAAACCATTCATTTATTACTATTAAGAACCGCGGCGTCGAGCCTTTAGTTCTTATCTACCCACATATTTGTATTAAGTCATAGTAATTCGTATTTTTGTTGAATAAAGAACTTTATTTACTTCAGGTTTGGCACTGACTTCAAAAGGTGATTAAAATGTGATCCGTATCGTACATAAAAGATTATTTATGGCTTTTTAGTTGATTTTGAAGTCGGTTCTTTTTTTATTTTTTATTTTTTGCTTTTTGGTGTTGGATTTTAGTAGTGATATAAAGTATTTTTTAGAGCTCAGAATGGGAAGATTGATGAGGCACTTTGCACGCATCTCGAGTCTTTGGAAGTAAGAAATATAAAAGTTGGTTAGTTCATTGTACCTTCCATCATCAGCTCAGCATGAAATTATGACAACCAGAGGAAAAGAACTGATAACTTTAGAAAAATATATACAAAACATTGTTACTGCCTATAGTATTTGAGGTTTTCTCTCGATTTCCCTGGTATTCCATCATCTGATCCTGACTTGCTGATAAGGAGACTAGTTCAGGGACAAACTAAAAAGAATATGACTAACAGTCTTAACGTATCTACCTATAATAGATAATTTTTTTAAGAATTATCCTCTAACTCTTAACTATTAAGGAGTTGTACCTTCCGTCATCAGCTCAGCATGATGAGATGATGACTACCATAATGTAAATACTTAAATAGCTTAAGAAAATATATGAAGAACGTTATAAGTGCCTATAAAATTTGAAGATTGCCCTCAATTTCCCCATCATCAGATCCCAATTTGGTGGCAATAGTACCATCTCGGGAGGATATCCTTTCAAATAAAAAAATATTTTTTAAAATCGGTCCACAATTGGTGGAGTAATCGGTGAACATAAAAAAAATAAAAAAATAAAAAATACAAACTATCGAACATATAACCTCCTCCTTTTTTGGAAGTCGGTCAAAAATCGTATGCGTTGGTATGGACACGTGACGAGGCGGGACGACGAATACGTTTTGGGGAAGGCCTTGGCTATACCAGATAAAAAAAGGGGTAGAGGGTGACCACAGACCAGGTAAGGTGGTGGACAACCGTTGCCAAGGACATGGGACGGGCTAGGTGATGAACAGACAACTCGAATTTGACTATCGTAATAAAAGGGATAGGCACGAAAGAAGATTTTTAGAAATATGAATGTAACTTGAACATGTTTTCAATACACTTTACGTTTTCGGTAGTTAAGCTGGCAAAATGCAAAATTTTATGATATTGGCACAACTAAAGCGTACTCCCACCTGAAAGGCCGGCAACGCACTTGTGACTCCTCTAGTGATGCAAGTGTCTATGGGCGACGGTGATCGCTTACCATCAGGTGACCCATCTGCTCGTTGGCCCCTATGCCATAAAAAAAACTAAAGTTGAATTCATGTCTACAATTTTACATATCTTATTCATGTACAACAATACATCCATGCAATATATTTTTTGTCAGAAAAAAAAAGGCAAACGCTATGAATAATGAAATGAAATAATAAATAAAAATGGATTACGTCGTCCCAATTAAATGCTTTTTTTATTGAATATTTCACAGAGTATTTACTAGTGTTACTATAATAACAAATTTTAAAAAAAAATTAACAGGGGTCCCCATACAAACTAGTGTCTCCGTGAGCTGTATACTTTGCGACCTATGTATTATAAAAAAAGTCCAGAATTTTTGTACATTTTCCAAAAACTGAATCGACAAAAATATTCGGTATAATTATCGAACGTGCTCCCAAAATTTTACGGGAATAGGTTGAGATTTGCGATCTGTAGAGGAGAACATCCGGACGGACGGACATACGAAAGCATTTTTGTCCAATCTGAAACGGAGACCTTCGCTCCGCTCTGTCAAAAAGTAAATTTCGGTTTATTTGTATATGGTGTTAAGGAACCCTTTGTGCGCTAGTCCGACTCGCACTTGACCGGTGTTTTTAATTGATCCATGTCTATCAATAATATTACATTGAAAATGATATCGATCACAAAATCATTACGGCACAATACCATTGATCATTGAACCCGTTCCGAGTCCATTCAATTTGTGACCTTAATCTGTGGACCGTTAGGCTGCAGTTTCATTGTACTGCGACATGCATGTGATGGATAGATGAATTTTGAGATTGGAAATTATAGATACGGCAATGAATATCATACATTTTAAACATATATGCATACATACACAGGCACCCTTCTTCTAATATTGGAAAATATAAAATGTATTTTTTTTCTCATAGTGTACTTATTGTACTCGCTTTTATGTAACTTGTGCCACTGAATTGTACTTTTGTGGAATGGATTTATGATATATGAATGGATTGTGATAAATAAGACACGTCACCGCGTATACGCAGCGTTACGCTTCGGTGTGGGAGGCATTCAAATCGTGGCGCGTAAATCACGCTACTGTGATTACGCACCATCATCGTCAGCGTATTTTAAGCATTGGTGAACCTTAACATTATAAAACTTACGAATTATATTTCTGATGGAAAAGAGAAATCTCATATACGCCTTCCCTTCCTTAGTCAGCAAACAGTGCCATCTGTCCAACGAGTTACGAACAAAGTTGCAGCTCGTGTTATAAGAAAGTTATTCGTCCATATCTACCATACAAGTCATCGCGCTGAGTGACAGTCATGCGTTTTTTATTGTTTTGACGTTTGAATGGACGTGCGCGATTAGCGGCCTCGGCGCGTTTCCACACGCGTGCGCACAAGCATTGCTCACAATATATCACGCCGCAAACGACTGAGGCTCGAGATATTTAGGAAACAGCCTAAAATATCATATTTCTAAGTGAAAAAAGACACAGATGGCGCTAGTAGTGCGAACTAGATATTGTTCAAAAATTTCAAACCCAATACGTAAAGTTGCGATAGCTCAGTTGGTCGGAGCACTTCCGCGTTAAAAAGAGGTCGCAAGTTAAAATCCTGCTTTAAACTTAGTAGGTCGTATTGATTTTTCCTTTACAATCAAACTCTGTGTTATAATATTTTTAGGGGTCTGTACCACAAAGGTAAAAAAGGAACGAAAGGAATTAAAGTCTGCACCTTATTTGTATGCAACGCTACAGATATATGTAAAGTGCAAACTTAACCGGAACCGAGTAATAATGTTAGGGTAAGTAAAAGTTTGCGATCTTCAAACCTTCAAGAAAAGAGCGTACTCCCACCTGAAAGGCCGGCAACGCACTTGTGACTCCTCTGGTGATGCAAGTGTCTATGGGCGACGTTGATCGCTTACCATCAGGCGATCCCGTCTGCTCGTTTGCCTCGTATGTCATAAAAAAAAAATGTACGAAATCCTCGGTGCGCGAGTCAGTGTCTCATCAGTTTTTTTAGTATGGCATATTCCTTTAGAGACGTGAAGGTGTACTAAGAAAGGATTTTTTGAAATTCGGTACCTGCGCGGGCGAAGTTGTTGGTAAAGGTGGCATTCCAAGATGGGCCGCAGACCACAACCGCACGTCCCGCTGAACTCCAAATTAAACCTTAACGGTAAGGTAAAAATTTCAATTTTCAGCGTGCAGTAGAAGTGCAGCGGCTGCACGGTGACAGACGGAAAATTAAACCTTTCTATTAAAGTTAGCGAGTTTTCCATAACATTAGAAAATGGATTCAATAAAGTAGTAAGTCTACAAAATTGCTGCGGAATAGCTGAGTCCTCGTAAAATCGTTCGCAGATGCAAAGCTGAGTGTACCAGTGCACAAAATTTACAGAAGGACCGATTGGATTGCTAGAAAGATCCAATATAAGAGGTTGTCTGGAAGAGAATATTTGACAATCGGTCAGTTCACGAAATCATCAAATTGCTTACTGAGTTCAATAACGGCGCAATCCAAAAATTTACATTTGAGAACTCGTCTTCCAGAGAATTGAGACATGATGCTTAAGGCCATAAATTGATTTTGAACACGACTCTCCACGATCAACCTCAAAGAACTGAGATACACATTCAAGTCATCCCGCATCTCCTCTTCAGCCGTTGTTGTACGGTCAAGGAATTCAATTAGTGCACCCTTTCGTACCTTATCATAGTGATATTGATATGGAATCTCTATCGGCTTTCATATTGATTTTGACTGTGACAAGGTACAAAATGGTATATAAATTAAATTCCTTGACTGTACAAATCGTAGATCCGACCCCATATGGACTGCAGTCACCTCTGGGCTGGGGCACCTGGATATCAGCTTGGTGCTCTTGACTCGATTCTCACGTTGTACAAATAGTTGACAATTACAATACAAGTTCACAAGCTGTATTGAATCTGTAAGTCTAAGGAGAGACTTCGCCTCCTTACGAGTATGTGTGCTTTACCGCTGTATAATGGGCTGTGTTCCGAGGAATTGTTCGACTTGATGCTTACAACCACCTTCTACCACCGCACCGCTCGCCATGGGCAGGGTATTCATTCACACACCTTGATCAAAATGGTAAACCGTGCGGTATCAAAGGAATTTTCTACCGCGCACACTCTGAATGTGGAATGGGCTCTCTACTGCGGTTTTTCTGGAGATTACTGTATAAGGTTCTTCAAGAGGGGAGTCAATAGGTTTTGGTAGACCCGGCAACACGCACGTAATGCCCCTGGCGTAGCAAGCGTTCATAGGCTGCGGTGACTGCTTAAAACATTGAGGTAAATATGAGGAGCAAACGTCATAACAACGCAACACAAAAAGCGTGCCTCGCGTCAAAAACCAGGACGTAATTGACAAAAATTACAAAATGAATTATCAAAATATATTTATCCCTTTTCCACCTCGACCCCAGGCCCGTTGCGCGAGGTAATAATAGTGCCATCTTTGTCTGTCATGAAATTAGTTAAGGAACGGTTTCGAACAGATCAGTGTTGCCTACGACATAAAATGATTTCCCTTAAACAGTCAAAAATGTTTTCAAATATGTACGTAAATAACTATGTTCAAATATGTAGTTATGAAATTAAATTGAATAAACTGTAGTCATTTACAACTTTTTCGTTAATTGCTTTTAAATTTTTTATCTGGTGCTCCTTAAACATGACACAATTGTGAAAATTAAAAAAAATGCCAAACATCTTTTGGAAGGAAATGAAATATCTCAGGTTCTGTGTATTCGCCGAAAATGAAATCATCATTGAAATTAAAGAAGATTAGATATTACAGACACATACACCACGTACATTTTGAAAAATATCAGCATTATTTTATACTTTTTCTAACGAAGTTATCACATCATACGAGTTTAGAATAAAACTTTTGACAATATTTTCATGTTGGATACCTACACAGACCCTCATATATCAATTATGAAAGTAACAGTACCTATATTACTTTTAATAAGAAGGTCAAACGTATGGATCAAATAAGCTAGAATTTCCCATAAATATGGGGAATTGAAATAATGTTTTACTAGCAACACTAAAAGTAAAAAATTCCGCCAGTTGATTTAAGAATTTTTTCGTGTTATTTACATGAATTTGAGTGTAGAAACAGTAAACTCTCATGTGAAAAGTAATTCCCTGTGATTTTCGCTTCGCGATGTGCATGATTTTACGCGATGTGCATTTTCCCATTTTCACGGACTAGTTTCACGGTCAGTGTCAAATTGTCAACTGGCCAAAGACTACTATATACATACAAGCAATAACTGACTTGAGGTAAGCCTGACAGAAGCCTTCTCGGCTTCTATCAAGTTACACGCGTGTGGCACCTTACTGCGGATCTAGTGTAACGTATATGTAACGTATATCTATGGCTTAAAATCAGGCAGGCCGTAAGCTTGTCACTTTCATAGTACAAAAAAAAAACCATTTAAGCCTGGTGGTCTTTACACCAACATCGAAAATGCGTGTTATTGAGCGGAGCGTTGTGTTCTGGACCCGTTTGATCCTTTTCACGTGGAGCTCTCCTTGGCTCTCTGGTAAACTTTAAACTAATAAATATTTCATTTCATTTCAATTTGGCCTTCTGCAATCGGTAAGCGCCAGGGTCTGGGCACTATAGGTAAGGGTTATAAAGAATGAAATATTTTACAGCCCCATAAATATTATGCCGTAACATATTAGTACTTCAGATTTTGTCATCATCATCATATCAGCCCAAGGTCAACTGCTGCACAAAGGCCTTCCCCAAGGATCTCCATAACGACCGGTCGTGCGCCATCCACATACAAAGGTTTCCCGCGATTTTCACCAGATCATCGGTCCATCTTGTCAATGTCATCTTGCAAATGTGTAATACAAAATGTCTGTGACATACAGACAGACGGGCGGACCGACAGATATATGACGAAATGATAAGGGTTCCGTTTTTGCCATTTTGGCTACGGAACGCTAAAAATAACTTAGTGCAAATTAAAAGCTTGCAAAGCAAGTAATTATTTATAATTTCTATCTTCAAACCTGACCTTCTGTCCGTTTGTTTATAATGCCAATATATCGAAATGGGTCGCCAATACGAGCCTTGATGATCCCATTGTATGTAAAGTTGGCCACCCACGCCTTCGACTCGAGCATTGTATGATTATGATTGAAGATTCATACAGTATGCCTTGAATGCGTGAATCACCTATAGAGAACAGAAATTTTCGTGGTATAATCTATCCAAAGACACAGTGTAAAGAGCAATAAAAAGTCGAGTAAAAAGTATCCTATAACCATTTGTACCCTTGTACCAAAAATAGTTGAAATCTGTATAGCCGGTGTGGCGTGATGAAGCCGTAACGACACATACAAAAAAAAACCAGCCAAGAACATGTCGGACCATGCTCAGTTCCGCAGCCGTTCATACAAAAAATGTACTACAAATGAACAAATTACGATATGAAAAACTGCACTAGCAAAAGAGCGTATCTCCACGGCACTTACGTCCGTTAGCTGAGAAGCGCAGTTTTTTGGCATTTTAACTCAAAAACGGCTCGACCGATTTTATTCAATATAGTTTTTATTGAAAGTTCTTACAAAGCCTCATTTTCATGAATTTTTCCATAATTTTTTGATACGTAGTTGAAAAGTTAGAGGGGGCGCTATTTTTGGATTTCCGGAGCGAATATTTACAAAACTGCTGACTTTATCAAAAAATTATGTTACTTTATAAAAAGTATCCTATAACTAATGGTTATAGGATACTTTTTACCCGACTACGTTGAAAAAAGAGGGGTTATGACTTTTCTCCACCGTGAACGAAGTTACTGACACCTGCTAGTTAGAAATAAAACATTGAATTACCTACTTACGAGTATTAGAAGTAGTTGCGAATGACCTCAGTTGCGTAATAATAAGTCATGTCCCCATTAGAGCCAGTGCGGCAGACGCTGCATACCAGCCAAATGTCACTCGCTTCCCGCGACCACGGAGGTCGTCTATACTCAACGCAAAACGAACTGGCAACCGAGTTCTACCGATACTATCCTGTTCACACTTGCGTGGTCTTAACGGGTGTGAAAGAGATATCAGCATGATCTCGATCGCCAGTTTGTATTGCGTTCAGTATAGGCTTCACCGCCATACCAACATAACAGGGGTGTCATCCTTAAGTTTAGCACTCGACCGCCTTCATCCCATCACCAATATAACTAGGCACGTGGAGTAGTGGTACATGCTCCAGATCACAGGTCAAAATATATTGGTCTCTCACGCAGTTTGTCACCTATGAAAACGAATATATATCTATTCCTATTATAAAGTTGTAAAAATGTTTGTATGTTAGTATGTATCGTTGTGGCTTCATTACGCTAAATCAGCTAAACGGAATTCAACCATTTTTGCAGCACACGGATAGCTGGGTATCTCCAGGTGGTTATAGGATACTTTTTACCCGACTATAAAAAATCATAATCCCGGGTAATGTTTTTTTCTCCTACGCGAACGAAGTTGCGGGCGCCTTCTAGTATTATTATAAAATTGTAAAAATTAAATGCACATTGAAGATATTTTCAAAAAAAAAACTTACGTACAGACACTATTTAGGGGATACTAAAACGACAATATATTTGTCTGTACATAAGTAGCATTAGTAGAAGGGTAGCAAGGGTATCTCCAGGTGGTTAAAGGATCCTTGTTAGCCGACTACGCTGACGAAACAGAGGGATTATGACTTTTTCTCCTCCGTGAACGAAGTTGCGGGCACGTTCTAGTATTTTTAGGGTTCCGTACCAAAAATGGTAAAAAGGAACCCTTATGGTGCGACTCTATCTGTTTGTCTGTCTGTTTGTCCGACTATTAAAGCGCCATATCTCAAAAACTACTTAATTATTTAAAAAAAACTTCTGCCCGCGACTTCATCCGCCTTAAATTCGTTTATCGCGGCTAAGGGTATTTTTCCGGGATAAAAAGTAGCCTATGTCCTTTCCCTGGACTCAAACTATCTCCAAACCAAATTTCCTTCCAATCGGTTCAGCGGTTTAACCGTGAAGAGGTAACAGACAGACAGACAGACAGACACACTTTCACATTTATAATATTACTAGCTTTTGCCCGTGACTTCGTCCGCCTTAAATTCGTTTATCGCGGATAAGGGAATTTTCGATTCCGAGATAAAAAGTAGCCTATGTCCTTCCTCGGGACTTAAACTATCTCCATACCAAATTTCATCCAAACCGGTTCAGCAATTTAAGCTTGAAGAGGTAACAGACAGACAGACAGACAGACAGACACACTTTCGCATTTATAATATTAAGTATGGACAAGTATATTAGTATGAATATTATGGATAGTTACTACGTTGCTACGTCAGCCAAGACGAAGCCAAATTTTTGCAACAAATGGGCGGCCACACTTAAAGACACAAAATTCGCGGACCATACATACAGCATAGCAGGGATGTTGCGGATGTAGATCTTTTGACATCCGCAGATGCGGATGCGGATGCGGATGTAAGATTAGGTATAGGTAAGGTACATAAAAAAACATGAAATGCTAGTTTTAGTAGGATTTGTATTTGTACCCAAAACACGAAGGTATTTAGAAATCTTTTACTAAAATTGTGATTAACTAAAGTAACACATTAGCACTTAGCACTTTAAACACAAATAACATACTTTATAACAACTAGCACATTGAACTCGAAAGAAAGGAATAGGTAGGCACTTAGGTTAGGTACTACGCAAAAATAAAAATAAATTAGAAAAATAAAATATCAAATTTTAAACTTGCCTGATTCGTCTTTTTTTCTTGTATTTTTTTATCAATTTCAACCTGAATGAGTTGTGTTGGTCCGCGTGCATAGATTTAAGGTGATTTTTAATCAAGTCGTTGTACGTCCCTCCCGAGAATATTTTTTGTGACATATTGTACATTGAGCCTCACGATCATGTTTGTCAGTTTTAAAATACGTTCAAATCGCACTTTGCCTCGGCAGTGCCATTGTTTTATGTTTTATTCACTTTGTACAAATTACGAAACGAAACAATCATAACAAACACATTCACTACGTCACTCACACTGCACGACTGAAATCAAAACAAAACGTCCTTTCTTGTCACCGAATGACCGAATGATGCGCTCGATTGGCGAATTGTACAAACCTAACGAGATTTGTATTGGCCAAGGGAGAAAATCCGCATAAAGCTCCGCATCAATTTAAGCGGATGCGGATGCTGATGCGAATATCTGCAACACCCCTGCAGCATAGGTACGTAAATAATAGCCAGCTCAATTAGGATCACAATCCAGATTGGGAACAGTGCGTGTACGCTTTAAGCCCTAAAATACCTAAAGCCAGCCTAAAACTTGCAATAACCAAATACCTTATCCATGCACAAATCATGTCTCTCCTACATTCCAATGATCTCTAACCCAATAGAACAGGGTTCTATGTTTCAACTGTAACAAATTGAAATTTGAACTTTATCATATGCCACAAAATCTTATTTTCACTATCTTGATAATGTTACATAGAACCAATAATCTTGAGGCAGCGACTTGCGACATCGATGTTGCAAAACGGCTGAACAAGTGCACAGAACTGTCACAGAAAAGGTCTTATAACTTGGGGAAATACATGGTACTTAAGTTATTTTATCTGCGTGTCGTCGGTTATAAAACATCGCATAATTGTTGGAAATACGCGGCGCTTAAGCTTTTTTATCTACAGAGTTATAGTTTACGTTAGGTTGTAAAATGACGAATAATTGCGGGAAATACGCGGTGCTCAAGCTCTTTTATATACGGAGGATGAAATGTTAGCTTAGCATTGATTCTAAAACGTCGAAAGTTGGTTAGATATAGCTGTTACTTACTTCTTTTACGACAGGCATAGGGATTGGTTTATGTGACTTAGGCTGTTTTGTGGCTGGGAGAGTAGTGGCTCGGGCGCGTGCCATAGAAACATGATAACCTGATGAGGGGCTACTTTGAAACTCGAAATTCGAAGTTCGTATAACGCCATCTTGCTTACTCAAATACAATTTAACATGAGAGCTAGAGGATGGCGCGATACGAACTTCGAATTTCGAGATTCGGAGTAACCCCTGTATATATTGGAGACAAATTGTAAAATTAAACTAGGTCTTCCTGTATTAAAGGTATACGTGGGGTTTCTATCGCTGTATCTACACGGCAAGCCGTCGTGATGCGTTTTAAGGTGCGTCCACATTTGTATCATTTGCCTGATCAGATCTTCGTCCCGTAGCATGATCGCGTGTCACGATCACGCGTTTGGACGTTGCGCCGATCCGATCGCTCGAAATCCATGTTGATAAGCGTATCACACACTTAGATCGGACAAGCGCGGCGTAGTCGCCGCGCCGACGGTAAGTATCCAAGCAGCGCGATACGCAGTCATGCCACGCCACGGTGATCGGATACGAGCAAATGATACAAGTGTGGACCCACCTTTAGGAGCGCGCGTCGATAGAGCGTTTCTAGGGTTCCGTAGCCAAAATTGCAAAAACGAAACCCTTATAGTTTCGTCATGTCCGTCTGGCCGTTCATATGTCACAACTGTTACAAGCATTTTACTCATTGTCATGGTATCATATTTTTGAAATTTTGAGGATAGGTGTCTTGTATAGTTTGATACCTAGTTAAATAATAAAAAAAAAATCTAGCGGGGGACACGCCATACTATGTACTTATGGAAACCAAACGAAGCTGAAAAATATTTTTATTCAGCAATATCAATGTGTGGCACATATTTCAACAGTTTTAAAAATAAAAAGACTGAGGTCTAAACGGTATGTCCAAAAAATATGAAAAGAATTAAAAAGATGAAAGTTAATTGTGAAGAAAAATTGTGATTTTAATGATAATTGTAATTAAATTAATCTTGAATGCCAATATATGTACATTAGTACATATTATTATTAATGTATGCTCGCAAAGGGCAGCTGTTGATACAAATCATATGTTACCATCCTCTGTATACACAGCCAGCATTTTTTTTCTATTCTATTCTATTATATTCTAATAAATACTTTCAACGAAAATTGTTTTGAACATGATCTGATATACCGTTTTTGAGTATAAAACTGTGTCATAAAACTGCGCTTCTCAGCAAAAGGACGTAAGTGCCGTGTAGATACGCTTTTTTGTTACTGCACTTTTACGTTAAAAAAGTTTCTGCCAAAAAAAATATTTTTGTGACAAGCTTTTATTGTCGACTGCACTTTTTTTAAACATCCATCAACTCCTCACCGAGACGATTCTAGAGAGCCTTAACTCGGTAGGATTGCATTATTTTATTAGAGAGTTCCTATGTATGACCACCTTCCTGCTCCATCATCAGATCAGCTCGATGGTATCATACTATTGCATTGTCACCAAACTTAAATAAGTATGCCTAATTTTATCACAATTGGAAACCGGAAAGTAGGTCAAATTTAACTTATTTAAATAAAAAAATAACTTCAAAGATTCCACCCGTACAAACAAACATATATACATTGCAAGTTAAATATATTTCTAATAAAAGCTTGTCAAAATGCGGTGTGGATATGCCCTTAACTGCAATGAGGGTGAGGGCAGGTTATTAGCGTTGCGCAATGCTCCTTAACAAGTGCATACCTTATACCTTCCTACGTAAAGGTACAGTTATGCGCAGGAGTTGGTTATAAGTAGGGTTGCCAAATATAAAACTAATTATTTTGTTCGAAAAGCGTACTCGCTGAAAGCCAAAAATGGTTAAAATCCGTTTAGCTGTTTTGGCGTGATGAAGGCACACAAACACATACGAACATTCAAAAAAAAATCAGTGGCCTCCGAATAGTCCAATACAATTATTTTTTTGTAAATGTCTTTCAATGTGCAGTAATTTCATTTTTACAACTTTATAATTGTATAGAAAACTTTCACTGTTAGTAGTAAATATGTATGTTGTATGTATGTAGGTAATCACTTTATTGCACATAAACGACTACAAAAAAATAAGTATTACAAAACACGGATATGCACAAAGGCGAACGTATCCCTGTGAGGGATCTCTTCCAGTTAACCTTTAAGCAAACGAGAGAAAAAAGTACACGTTATAGAAGATTGATAATACAACTAATTAGGTAAAATGCACAAAAAACGAAAAAAAAATATACAAAAAAGAAGGTGCCCACTTTGTTTTCAGAGAAGAAAACCCCTATTATTTTTTTCAGCGTAGTCTAGTAAAAAGTAGGTATCCTATCACCATCTGTGAATACCCAGCTACCCATGTACAAAAAATGGTTGATATTTTTGTTTTAGCCTATTTGACGTGATGAAGCCACAAAGACACAAAAGAACATACAAACATACAAAAAATGAAAAAATAAATGTTTTATCCATTTAGTGATCTCCAACCAAATAGACCATTACAATATATATTTTTTAAATACCTTCAATTTACAGACACTTTATTGTCACAACTTGATAATAGTATAGATTAAAGAAACACGGTAAAGGTTTCGGTTCATTAGAAAATTGAGAGTTATGAAATGAAATCCTTGACGAGCCAGTTAAAAAAAATATGTAGAGAAAAGAAATCTAAAAAAGTACATATGATTTATTCAGTTGGCAACCCTAGTTATAGTGCGAGAGCCTTGACTGCTTTGACCGAGTGACGGGTGTCGATGACGGATCGCTCGTTCGCTCACGAAGGTCGTTCATGGCCGAAAATATGTTCTTGTAGTATTGGCATTATTAAAAGAAATGAAGAAGTCACATGTGCGTCAAACATACTGTAGGTAATATTTTCTTTTGTTTCTGCGATTATTACTCACTTAAATAAAACAATTTATCGGATTATATCGCGTATATCATCATTTGAGTTTCCGACGTTTCGGAAGCTTTTCAGCTTTCCATAGTGACCATGATCGTGGCCATGGATGAAAAGCTTCCGAAACGTCGGAAACTCAACTGAAAATACGCGATACGGTACCTTGATTAAATTGGGATGTCGACTGTACTCAAATAAAAATCAAATTTGATGCAAAATGGCAGCTTCTATGATAAAAAAAAATTGAGGTCGATATCTTGCGTGAGGTTTGTTTTATAAGTTGCTAAGCCTTTAAGTTGGGTGGGAAAATTCATTTTTAAAGTATGAAAATATGAATAACTAATAATACCATTGGATAACCCATGAAATTCATGGTAGCTTCTGTATGAAACCGTTTCGATAAGCGCAAGTTTAAACATAGCTGCATTAGAACAAAGTTGTTATTTTCCACATACAAGGTGTGACGTCACACGTTCCGTCAGGCGTTAGTATGAAGCGTTTTTTGGGAAAGTCCAAAAATGTGTTAACATTGTTGTATTTCAGTTAGTTTTTATGAGAATAAAGTAGTTTTTTCACCAATGTTTCAATTATTGCGAAGTCGTTCTGTAATATCCACTGAAAAAAGATGATAAAAATTGTCATCATCCCAATAGGGTACATGCATGAAATTTTTTTATCGCTTTTTTTAACTAAATATCAAAATAACGTAAAAACGATTTCAAAATGTGAAATTAAAACTAAAATCGACCAAGTAATACGCATAATATAGGCATTTTAAGTTGGCAATCAGACAAAGAGGTCCGATGTGCACTGTTACGTCACAGTGCACTCCGGCCATATAAACTCCATATTAAATTCTTTTTTGCAAGAAAGAGACAGAATGAAATGTTTGATGGCTTATATCTTGGTTATTTTTATAGCTTTACGAAAAATTATTTTTGTCTACTGTTGTTCGTTACATGAGCTTTTAATACAGCAAAAATTAAAATTCATGAATATTCCCTATTAGATTAGATTTCCTTGTTTCCTAATAAAAATATTAACTTCTAAAATTTATGTTTCTGAATTCGAGCATTTTTCAGGAAAAAACTGATTATTGAGAATTTTTGGCCCATATCTAGAGAAAGGATGGTTTAAGGGAGGCAGACTGACAAAGTACGGAATAATCATATAAAAATAAGCATTCAATTAGTACAAATTGATATACGTGATCCAAAATCGTCCTGGCTCTTGCTTAAGGTTATTCCGTCCATTTTGTTGGATAGAAATCCTGATCCGTGTTGTAGGAACGATCCGGATAATCCGGTCCTGTATTCCGTATCTTTTATTCAAAATGAGTAGATCCATATTTATCAGTAAAACCATAAATGACTATGTTAGAACATGCCTAATCTTAAATAAGTACTTTATAAAACTTTCGTCTCCCGGCTCTAACCCCTGTTAATAAAAAATAGCAAAGTTTTTTTAATGATCTTATTGCTAATAAATACTTGTAGGCGTCACTAGTGATTTCTAAATTCAACTTGTAAAAATGAAATGTCAGTACTTACCTTACCTTACAGTGAAGATATTTCCAAAAAAAGGGGTACGAACTCTATCAAGGTCACTGAATAGTTTATTATTTTATTTCATCTTCATCAGGCTAAAACAGATTTCAACTACGTTTGGTACACGGGTAACTGAGCATAAACAGATGGTTATAGGATATTTCTAGTATATAATATGAATATTGATGATTAGTATTGACTATTTCATAATGTATTTTAATTTAATCAAATGGGCAATTGATACTGATTTTACTTCTTACGAGACGTTGTAATTTAACTCATAAGTAAACTTTTTACGATGTCATCTGCATTTACGGGTCTCCATTTGTATTCCTGGAAAAGTAATTAACTTGTACTCATCTTTCCAACGAGCAAGTAACTACATATTGCTACGTGGAACTCTCCGCCCCCGGTCTACTTACAGAACCCACATTAGTAATAATAGACAAAAAATAATATGTATATATATATACATTATGTAGCGGTTGTATCTAACATCTCGGTCAATATGTATATATATAATACCCCTGTACCCTATATGACAGGTTTACCTAGTTTAGAGTACAGGATACTATTTCTAGGCCTATTTATGTAATCTCTTAATACCGTGTCACGCCACATCACAACTTTGTCAGTAGGCTAATGTTTTGAAGTACCAAATAAATGTTTTTTTTTTTTTGTAGTTTAATAGAATACTAGAAGGCGCCCGCAACTTCGTTCGCGGAGGAGAGAAAGTCATAACCCCTCTTTCTTTCTTTAGCGTAGTCGGATAAAAAGTATCCTATAACCATCTGGAGACATCCAGCTACCCGTGTACCAAAAATAGTTGAAATCCGTTTAGCCGATTTAGCGTGATGAAGCCACAACGACACATACAAACATTTCATTTTTACAATTTTATAATAGTATAGATATAATGGTACTGTCTACAAAAAAGGTAATTATAAGTTTGTCGTTAATGATTAACTAAGGTATGTAAAATAGTGTTTTTTCTTATATTTTATGTTATTTACGTAAGCTTATAGTAACCTGTATGAAAGTTTTCATTTTTATAAAAAATTGTGAAATCTGTTTTTGTTTTTTAACCGACTTCCAAAAAAAGGAGGAGGTTCTCAATTCGACGGAATGTTTTTTTTTTTATGGATGTTCACCGATTACTCAAAGACTATTTGACTGATTTCAAAAATTTTTTTTTGGTTTTATAGAAGGTACTTTCTAGTTGGTCCCTTTTGAATTTTGGTGAAGATCTGATGATAGAATCCATGAGGAATTTAAGGAACTCCTCAAATATTGTAGGCATACATATAGCGATTTTGGTATTATAAGAAACATAATAAGCATTTGCATTCAGAAAGTGTAAATTGGTGAAGTGAAACTGATGCAGAAGACCACAGAATGCCATCGGAACTCCTCAATGATAAATGATTTACGGGTGGCGACAAAATATCTTGATTAATTTAGCTAAGCAACTTCATAGTCACCAATTTAAATGTTCCTGATGAGAATGGTACCATCGAATTGATTTGATGATGGAGCCGGAAGGTAGGCACCAGATCTATGTAATAAAATAATGTATCCTAGCCGTGTTTGGGCTTGTTCGAATCGTCACGAGATACACTTTTAAGTAACGATTAACTAAAAAGTGTAAAATAAATAAACTTTTAAACAAAAAAATAAAACCGACTCCAAAAAAACTAAAAAGTAAAAAATAACGCCATAATTCAGTTTCTTCAAATTACTTACAAGTAACCGTTTGTATACTCAATCTATACAGTATATACAATTAATGTTATTTTGGAGTCGGTGCCATCGTGTCACATCTTACTAAAATCGTCAATTTTCAATATTTTACACATTCTTTATATGGCACCGACGCAAAAATAAGATTATTTGTATATACTGTATAGATTGAGTATACAAACGGTTACTTGTAAGTAATTTGAAGAAACTGAATTATGGCGTTATTTTTTACTTTTTAGTTTTTTTGAAGTCGGTTTTATTTTTTTGTTTAAAAGTTTATTTTTCTTAAATCAGAACCATGTTCCTCAGACCAAATGTTGAAATAATAAAATAACGGTTCCCCATACTCATTATTATGTTGGATTGCTCACCCTTTATGTAAACAACTGAGGTCAGTCTGTTTGTTGATTTTTCAATATTATGCAACGACGGATCGACTTTCATAGAGATAGAACGAATACGAGCCGGAAAATATATGGTATCCTTCCATTTCTTCGACAAACGTTACCAAAAATGCTTATTTCACAGATTTTTAATTTCATCGATAATTTTTTCCCCAGAAGCCGTACATTTTTCATGATTTTTGAAAAAATCATCATGTAGAAGGCCTTAGGTTAGGTTTTTTTTTAACAATCCCAACTTATTAACGGTTTCAGTGAAAAATGTTTTCGATGAAATTATAATGTCGACGAAATGAAGTATTTGATAAAACGTTTTTCGATAAAACATTGTACAACCAAAATACTGGGTGACCTGAGCAGGAGTGACAGGGGTGATGAGGAGGGTCACACTGAGCGACTTTTACTATGCGGCCGACCACGAAAAAAAACAGCTAGTTAAAAATTAATTGATAGCTAGAGGTCTAACACTTAAACTGACCCTGTTCCTGAGGTATGGGAGCGGTACGGGAGGGGTGACAAGGACGTGTCATGACGTCTCCTAACTGTCTCGCTATACAAGCCTGACGCCCGACTGACACTAGCGTCGTTTGACGTTCCGTGAACCCCTCCCCCCGTACCGCTCCCATACCTAGGAACAGACTAAGTTATGCGTTAGGCCTATAATTGTCCGAAATGTATTAATCAGCTGGTTTTTTTTTTCACGATTAGTGGTTGCCTACATAGTAAAAGGTAAAAGTTGCTCAGTGCAGCCCTCCCTATACTCCCCATCATTCCTGTCACTCCTTGCTCAAACTTTTTTAAATATAACCAGAAGAATATGCATTACCTTCTCACAAAATTACGGGAAAAACCAGTGCCAAATAATTTATGACAACAGGAAAGAAATGCCGAGAAAGTACATCATTACAGTACCTTTAGTACCAATCCCGATCATAAACTTCGGGTCGCCATCTTGGACCGTTATACCAGTTTAAGCTTGCAGGTGGTCAACTCGCAAACTAGCGGCGTTGTATGGAAAGTGTAGGTGGGTGTGGGCGAGTGGCGCCACGGTGGGCTGCAAAAGTAAGTTGGGTGGGGCCGCGGTCAGCGCTTGCTTCCGCGTATAGGTGCATCCTCTTAAGGCGAAGCTTCGCTTTGAAGTTTAAAGTTTGGCTTAAGTTGTGACAGAATAAATATTGGTATAAGTACAGAGAGCTCTTTTGACGTTGACAAAAGCTGCTTTACGCGCATTAATATTTATTAATAGTACATAAACAAACCGCACGCAGTGGAGATGTGGCTCAACGAGTGAGTGCTTCAAATGAACTACACTCGGCGTCAAAAAAATCGCACCTTTCCTAAAATTCGTGTCAAGCTATTATAACTCCTAAGATCTTTACTTTACTGTATCGATATTAGTAAGCTTTCAAAAAAATAATAATTTGTTTAAGGAAATCAAAAACCACCAATCGCCAGCACTTTGATTAATAAAAAATAATAATAAAAAATAAAAAAAACCCGACTGCGTAAAAAAACTAAAAAGAAAAAAACAAGTCCCGTACCCTAGAAATTTGTTATTATAATGGAAATGAAAGATCCCCATAAGAAATCTAGATCGACGCAAATCTTCCCAACAATGGGTCCCGACTGTTTAAAATCGCTATGTTCCATATTAGAATTTATTATTTGTTTTATGTGAGTATCGATCATGAATCATGAAACATTTCCATTATAACTTAACAAATTTCTAGGGTACGGGACTTGTTTTTTTCTTTTTAGTTTTTTTACGCAGTCGGGGTTTTTGTATTTTTAATTATTATTTTTTATTTCATACTTTTTAGTTGAAATTATAAAAGTCTGTAAATTTCGCAATCTTTATCGTCGGGGTTATTGAGAAGCTTGCACAGATTTATTACAATTAAATGAAACATTAGTGAGAACGGCTTGCTAACCAACTTTAAATCATTATAGTTCCTAACTGGTAATTCAAAATTAAAAATGATAAAGGAAACCTAATAATGATTTTCAGAACCCTATTCAATGATACCCCACTCAATATAGTACGTTGATTTTTTTTTATATTTCACAATATGGCGTCTCATTATCGCCATTTTGAGTTTTCATTATTTTCATGTCTTCAGTGACATTCGGACAGTTAAGACAAATCGATTGATATAATAATCACCAAAACCGGTCCACGCGTTTGGTCCCTAGAGTGCCAGATAGGAACAAACATACATACATACATACATAGACTGATAAACACATTACCCTCCTTTGCGTCGCGTAGTCGGGTAAAAAGTGGTGATGTACGCGTTTGGAGGCTCAATAATTGTACCACCCTGGACGCGTATAAAAGGGGGGGGGGTAAAAGTCAATTATGGGTCATTTGCTATCCAGACCTCACAGAGGTCACACCTGAAGAGCTCCGACAAAAAAAAAAACCAGTGAAAATGGATACCACGGCAGAAGAAGCAGTTCAAGTGGTGGCCCTACTGCAAACCGGACTACGGCAGCTTCAAGTTGCTCGGCAACTGAACATCAGCCGATTTCGAGTGCAAACGGGTATACCGACGGTTCCAAGAGACTGGAGACATGGATCCGAGAGACGTCGCTGCACTACCGTCAGAGATGATCGCTACATTGTGTCGACGTCTTTGCGGAACCGCTTCTCCAACGCTGTGGAGCTGCAGCAGCAGCTTCGAGCTACTCGAAGAACAGCAGTCAGCGTCTCCACTATCAGAAGAAGGCTGCGAGAGAAGAATTTGCTGCCCCGGAGAGCTGCTACAGCCCCCCAGTTGACTGCCATCCACCGGACGACCAGGAAGCGATTTTCCAAAACGCACGTGCCGTGAATATTCGACCAGTGGAGGAATGTCCTGTTCTCCGACGAAACCCGACTGTGCATGTACACCAACGACAGGCTTAGAAGAGTCTACAGGCGACCAGGGGAGCGTTTCACACCACCCTGCACCGTGGAAACCGTCGGCTATGGAGGAGGATCCTGCATGTTCTGGGGCGGCATCTCTATCGATGATAAGACAGACCTCGTGTGCGTCTCCAGAGCTGGAAGTGGTCACAGCCAGGGGTCTCTGACTGCTCATCCGTACATCACCGAGATTTTGGAGGAGCATGTGGTCCCATATGCTGGTTTTGTCGGCGACAACTTCGAGTTCATGCACGACAACGCCCGGTGCCACACAGCCTTGATTGTCAAGGACTACCTGCGTCGAGTTGGCATCAAGGTTATGGACTGGCCAGCAAGAAGCCCCTACCTCAATCCTATCGAGCACCTCTGGGACGAGCTGAAACGGCGAGTTCGGGCCCGTGATCCGGTTCCTGCCACTCTCGATGAGCTTCGAGATGCCGTCATCGAGGAGTGGGACAACATTCTCCAGGAACACGTCGTGACGCTCATCAGGTCCATGACTGACCGCGTGGAAGCTGCTCGGAGGGCTAGAGGAGGAAACACTAGGTTTTAAAACTAATTTTTAAGGATACTGTTGATTTTTAATTTTAGTATTGTTCCTTGTCTTTGTAATTTTGATCAGAATACACTTTGTTTCGCATTTTCTCAGAATTTTCTTTTTTATGGGGGTGGTGGCCAATTTCTTACCGTTTTCAAATAGGGGATTTCATTAGCTTTCAAATGATACTAATAGTGATAGGGTACAGAAAGGATCTTAGGAGTTATAATCGCTTGACACGAATTTTAGGAAAGGTGCGATGTTTTTGACGCCGAGTGTAAATCATTTAGTTCATTTCAATCGCTCAGATCAATCAGTATTTATTTATAATCTTTATTGCACAAAAGAAAACTTATCGTACAAAAGGCGAACTTAATGCCGTGCACTCTCTGCCAGTCAACCTCAGGCCAAAGGAAAAAAATGTGAGCGGTGCTGAGACTTTTATAACTACAAAAACACACACGTAGACATACTTAAATACGCGAATAACATAAATATAAATAATATTTATACCAATATATCCATCCATATCCTACTATCCTACTATATTCCTACTATCCATACTTAATATTATAAATGCGAAAGTGTGTCTGTCTGTCTGTCTGTCTGTTACCTCTTCACGCTTAAACCGCTGAACCGATTTATATGAAATTTGGTATGGAGATAGTTTGGGTCCCGGGGAAGGACATAGGCTACTTTTTATCCCGGAAAAATACCCTTATCCTCGATAAACAAATTTAACGCGGACGAAGTCGCGGGCAGAAGCTAGTGTGTAAATGAGCAACAAATTTCATAAAAGAATTCAACGATTGAATTGAAGTGACAGGCTTTTTCTTCTATAAACTTCGTCAGCGAAGGCGAAAAAAATCATAATCATAGTATAGACTATGTCTGTGGTCCCTTGAAGCTGTAAAATCAAGCTTCTAAGTCAACGCAATCTAAAGATACAGGCATTAAAAAAGGTGTTTACGTACAAGTTCCCGTCCATGGAAAACCTATAGGGTTCTTCCAGTTGTCCTAGAAACTTGAAATTTAGTATGAAGATAGCTCTTATCTGTCCATGTCTGTAACCAATATAAAATTATCCCTCACTGTGTACATTTTGCGTAGGAGTTGAGGTCTGCTAAGCTGGATTTTCATACATACGGCCGTTTTAGTGTATATTTTGTACACAACCCTCGGTGCGCGAGTCCGACTGGCACTTCACCAGTTTTTTTTAATTGTGTGCGTATGTAGAAATAGCAATACTTCCGTAGTGTGTTGTTCGTGTTTACCTCTAAAAATGTATTCTGCAATAAAACGGCATCTCATCTAGTGGTTGCTCTAGATACAAGAGTGTAAAAGAAAGAAAATATGAAGTAAATTGAGTACAGTTGTGAATTGGGATAATCTGTGAAAATTGTGTAACTTTAAATCAACACAATAATAATAAACATTTCGCCCATCCTAACTGCACCTCCCCCTTAACACACAGCTCACCACAGCGCATTCTCCCGCGAACGCCGCACGCGCCGCACGTGTACCGCGCAGCGTACCGTGTCTACCGTGTGACCGTGTCTACCGTGTCCCTACCGTGTGCAGTGTGATGTGAAACAGTGCTGTTGAATCGAGTTGTGTTGTGTTTTGTTGGAGATTCGGTAATTTTTGGTATCTAATTATGATTAGGTAGTAGAGTAACCTAATGTACTTTCTATTGTATTGACTCTTTCGCAGTTTTTTTTTAATATTAGACAAGCGCTTGACCACGATTTAACGATTGTCTTAATAAAGCCTGCTTCAGAAGAAAATGCTTAGACATCCAAGTTATGATCTTTGGGAACTAATCTAACAAATCACTGGACGGCTATAGCATTTTACTAATGTAATAGTATTATATTTTAATGTTTGCTTCCGAGTCTTGAATGTTTTTCTAGGCTTAAAGTATAATGCATTTTATCGCCTAGTCTCCATAGTACAGGCCTTCTGGCACATGTGTAAACTGTCTTTACAGATTATACCCATCTGGCATGTAATATGTACACCTTTATTTGTTTTCTCAAAGTGGGTAGTTTGCACAAATTGTAACTTTGACAGAGAAAAATATATCTTTTCTCAGTCAACCCATGACCATGGAAAGCTGAAAAGCTTCCGAAACGTCGGACCTCAAATGACATAATACGCGATATAATCCGTTAAATTGATTTATTTTAATGAGTAATCATCGCGAAAACATAAGAAAATATTCGGTACATGTAAAGTGTTTTAACAATGATATTGTATTAACCTACGACCTAATTATTTTGTTCAATTGTCAACATAGATTTATAGTTTTTATAATCATCATCATTAACTTTTACACGTTCCACTGCTGGGCACAGGCCTCCTCGTGGATGAGAGGGAAAGGGCTGTAGACGGTGTAGTCTTCACGCTGGCCATCGGGATTGGAAACTTCACATACCTACACTACACCCTTGAATTTCTTCGCAGATGTAGACAGGTTTCCTCACCGATGTTTTCATTCACTGAGCTAGCGGTAAATATCAAATAACATTTCGTACATCAATTCCAAGAAATTCAGTGTTTTGTGTTTGTATGAAAAATCAAATTACCGGTTTTGTGACGTCCATACGAAATGTACTAAAAATATTTAACACAAAACTGTTTAATATTTTCTTCTGTTTACGCGATTTTTACTCATTGAAATAAAACAATTTTGTGAGTCCACCCGTGACCATGGAAAGCTGAAAAGCTTCCGAAACGTCGGGAACTAAAATGAGATAATATACGCGATATAATCCGTTAAATTGTTTTATTTCAACAAAACTGACTTTTTTTTTTAATTATCATAATCGATAGTACCTACTTATATCTCTTGATTCTGAGAAAAAGAGACCGTTTATACTTTTTCGTTAAAATGGCCATAATAATTAACGTAAACTAATTACAGTTAAAAATGTTATAATTAATTATTAAGGGTCTCGTTGCCATAGAAACAAAAATATTTTTTCTAGCCAATATAGGTCCATTTTTCAAGGGACCATCTCTTCAGCTGGTATGTTAATAGCGTAGAATACTAGCATTATTAGGGTTCCGTAGCCAAAATGGCAAAAACGGAACCCTTATAATTTCGTCATGTCCGCCCGTCCGTCCGTCCGTCCATCCGTATGTCACAGGTATTTTAATCAAAAACTATAAGATATATATTGATGAAATTTGGAACATAGGTATCTTGTGTAAGCCGCTACTTAGTTTGATAGTTAAATAATATATATATATATATATATATTTCTAAAGGGGGCATTCCATACATGTAACCGAAACGGAAAAAAAAATCAGCATATATCAATGTGTGGCACATCATTCGACAGTTCTTCTAAAAACAGTATGAGGATTCCAAAAAAAAGTTTGATTCAGTGAATATTTTCCGAAATATTCGCTCCGAAAGTAGGAAAAATTGTGTTCCTCTATTTTCTAAACGATATCTTCAAAAAAAAAAATTAAAGAAATTACAAATATAAAGCTTAATAAATACTTCCAACGAAACTTATTTTCAACATGATCGGACATACCGTTTTTAAGTTATTGCCAAAAAACTGCGCTTCTCAGCAAAAGAACGTAAGTGCCGGGGAGATACGCTCTTTTGTTAGTGTTTATTTTTTTATGAATCGTATTTTTTTTTTCATCTAAAGTGCATTTTTTGTATAAACAACTGCGGAACCCTACATTGAGCATGGTGCGACATGCTCTTGGCCGGTTTTATTCTAAGTAATTCTGTCACTATTTTCTGCTGAGCTTCAGCCCCTTTTATTTTCTTTGATTAACATTATCTTTTTGTTTTACAAATATCATGATAATAATCACAATTTTTGCAATTTATTAGTGGATCACTCCACTAGCGTTATTATTATAAACAAAGATCAGAAACAAATGAAAAAATTTTTCGACGATACTGGACTCGAACCAGTGCCTTGAGCCTGACCGGGGCAGCACGCTCTACCATCTGAGCTAATCGTCCACACCAGCAGTCGACGAATTTTTGTCATCTGTTCTTGCTTATGGATCTCTGTATGGTGCATCCGACTCTTTTATAATAACATTATCTTGTTATTCTTAACAAGATAATGTTAATCGACCAACAAAGCTTAATATTCTGGATCCCTAGGTATTTCAAAATAAGATTCAGTTGCAATTTTTTTTTAAAGCTGTCACTTTCTGATCCGCAAGGATAAAAAGAGACATCAGTAGTCACTTATTGTGCTGTGCTTCATGTAATGAATGTTTGGATAACTGGACAAATGTGAGTCAAGTTTCAACGACTTCCAGTGGTCAGTTGCAGTCAGTTGGCTTTTTTGACATGTCTAGATCCGATGACAATGCACTAAAATATTATTAACTAACCGGTAAATCTATTAAAACTACGACACAACTAGAAAAAAGATAATTATATTCAAAAGATTGAATTTCTAAGTCACTTTATTTTTCTAATTTAAATAAAAAAATAACATGTTCACATTTTTGTGCTTCTTTATTTTGATTTACCTCAAAATAACTTTGTATATAATTACATAAATAAATTAAAAAAGTTAAGTAATAAATAAATATTAGAGCACAATTCTACACAAATCGAACTATTTAGTACCATGGTTCAATAAGGGTTGTCTTATGAGTAAACTGGATGACAATATATATACTCGTACTATTATAAAGTTGTAACAATGAAATGTCTGCACATTGAAGATATTTACAAAAAAAAATGTTCGTAACGGACTACTTGGAGGTCACTAAATGGTTTTTTTTTTTGTTTTTATGTATGTTTGTATGTGGCGTTGTGGCTTCATCACGCCAAATCGGCTTAACGGATTTCAATTATTTTTAGTATATAGGGTAGCTTGGTATCTCCAAATCCAAGAGGATACCCAGCTGCCTGTGAACCAAAAATAGTAGAAATCCGTTTAGTGATGAAACCACAAAGTTTATGTATCTTTGTGGTTTCATACCAAACATCCAAAAAAATATTCTCGATTTAGTGAGCTCCAAATAGTCCGTTACGAACATTTTTTTGAAATTATCTTCAATGTACAGACATTTCATTTTTACAAGTTTATAATAGTGTAGATATAGATATACTTACATAAAAAAACACTCAAGACTCGGGAACAAATATTTATGCGCATCGCTCAAATATTTTCCCTTACTGGGATTTGAACCCAGAACCGTCAGCATCACAAGCAGCGTTACTCCTGCTGAGTTAAGCCGGTCTTCAAACACAAGAAATAAAAAAAAACACAAATACATCCCGTTACAAACACACATTCATGTTACGCAGTTTTTAATTTGATATACCTACTTTTATGTCGTATAATGTATCGTTTTATACGAATGTTTTACACAATGAAATAACAATCTCGCCGAGCTGTTGACGATTCAATTATGTAAACAGTGTAAACAAAACATAACATAGTTGTTTATTAAAATTCTGCAATGGATGTTTGCACAAATCGACACTCTACCCATCCTAGTCTCGTTTCCAGTGGCTAAATTTTTTAGTGGCTACATCCTTGTGTCACGTATTTAGAAGCACATAATAAATATTAGGAACAATCTTACATAAGTCGAGCTGTCCCAAACTAAGCAAAGTTTGTACTATGGGTTCCAGGCGACGATATCTGTCTATACTATGAGGTATAAAGTTGTAAAAATTAAATGTCTGTACTATAAAGATATTTTCAAAAACCGGCCAAGTGTGAGTCGGACTCGCGCACCGAGGGTTTCGTACAAAATATACGTTACAAACGGCCATATCTATGAAAATCCAGTGTTAGCAAAGCCCTACTCCTAAGCAAAATGTTCGCGGTGTTCGATCATTTTATATTGGTTACTGACATAGACAGAAAGACATAAAATTATACTGTTTTTAGTATTTCTTGTTATAGCGGCAACAGAAATACGTCATTTGTGAAAATTTCAACTGTCTAAGTATAACGGTTCATGGGATACAGCCTGGTGACGGACGGGTCTTAGTAATAGGGTCCCGTTTTACCCTTTGGGTACGGAACCCTAAAAATAAGCGTTACGGACTATTTGCAGGTCACTGAATCATTTTTTATTGTATGTTTGTAAGTGTCGACAAATTTCAACAGTTTATGATACACGGGTAGCTGGGTATCCACAGATGGTTAAAGGATACTTTTTACCCGACAACGCTGAAGAAAAAGAGGGTTCATGACTTTTCTCCTCCTCAAACGAAGTTGCGGACCCTTCTAGTTATTATTAACAAAGCACAGACTAAACCATTGAAGAAGTGCACAAAGGGAGGTTTTTAGGGTTCCGTAGCCAAATTGGCAAAAACGAAACCCTTATAGATTCGTCATGTCTGTCTGTCTGTCTGTCTGTCCGTCCGTATGCCACAGGCATTTTACTCAAAAAGTATAAGATGTACATTGATGAAATTTAAAGCATAGGTGTCGTGTGTAAACCGCTACTTAGTTTGACAGTCAAATAAAAAAAATATATATTTTGAGGGGGGCACTCCATACATGTAACAGATATCGAAAAAAATTTTTTTCAGCAAATATCAACTTGTGGCACATCATTCGACAGTTCTTCTATAAATTTAGTGAATATTTTCCGTTGTGTCCCCCCCCCCCTCTATTTTCTAAACGGTATGTTCAAAAAATATGAAAAAAATTACAAATATAAAGCTCAATAAATACTTCCAACGAAAATTGTTTTCAACATGATCGAACATACCGTTTTTAAGTTATTGCCAAAAAACTGCGCTTCTCAGCAAAAGGACTTAAGTGCCGGGGAGATACGCTCTTTTGTTTGTGTTTTTTTTTCATATCGTATAAACGGCTGCGGAACCCTTCATGGGCGAGTCTGACTCGCACTTGGCCGCTTTTTTTAATGCGAATTTTATGCAAACGCATTCGATAGCACAAGTTAGTAATAATAAACTCGTAGATTTAGGCCCTCCAGCTGTCTGACAATAATAAGTATACTATATCACTGCCTAAACCCGACTTTCGTTCGTCTGCTGTTTATTTTTACTGCGCACTTTCTCGCGCTGCTCTGCTTACTTCTTAACCGCATTTCTGCGCCGGCGCATCGCCGGATACGCATCCTCTCTTAGTATGGTGTGATAGCTTCAAGGAGACTTACTTATATTTATGTGTGTCTGGTATTGATACCGTTTTTCAAAGTATTGTTGGGTAAAAAAGGATTTTCGGCTTCGTTAGCGGAGGAGAAAGAAGTCATAACCCTATTTTTTTTTAGCGTAGTCGAGTAAAAAGTATCCTATAACCATGTGTGGAAGTGGTTTTGGCGTGACGAAGCCACAAAGACACATACAAACATACAAAAAAATTAAATAAAATATTTTTCGATTTAGTGACCATGTCAGTGACATACATACAACCGGAACACTTTTTTTATATCTTCAATGTACACACATTTTTATAACTTAATAACAGTATCGATAAGTATCACCCCAGTTTAAAGATACATATTTTTTTAACCTTTCGAACGCCAAGCAGCGAAGTAATGCGACGTGACCCAGACGTCACAGCAATAAAATAAAATTAACCTTCTTAAATGAAAAAGTGATTGCAGAACGAGGTATTATCATAAATCATAAATGATTAATTTTGCTTAAAACATGGTATAAAAGATGGTCGTGTAGGCAGTAAGACGGTGTAAGCGTAACACACATTTCACCAGTAGCTGGCATGCAAAAGACATAAAAGTCAAATCTTAGAATTAACAATTATCATATTTTAAAAAGGTTTAATAAAATGCCCACAAGAATGAAATAATAATAATAAAATAATCACAACACAATCAAAATTTTACTTCTATAATTAAAAGAGAGATTCGCAAAGTGTCAAGAAAATTAAGTAAAATACCAGACTAAAATTAATAATAATCAAAATAATCATGAACACTGTAGAAACATTCATCTATTAGGCATTTCTTTATTGAAATTATATTCGGAACCCTTGATCGTTTACCTAATTTGGTCGGTAAATGCCGACGCTGACGTCACTGGCACGAATTTTGCGACGACGTGATTTCACGGCAGTGGCGATCAAAAAGCTTATTTTTAGGGTTGCCAAATGGCAAAAAACTGTCTGTCTGTCCGTGCGTGTGTCACAGGCAATTTACTCAAAAACTACTGCATGTATATTGATGAAATTTAGAGTATAGGTGTCGTGTATAAGCCGCTACTCAGTTTGATAGTTAAATAATAATAAAATATATTTGTAAGGGGGAGCACTCCATACCTGTAACCAAAACTGAAAAAAATACATTTTTCAGTAAATATCAAAGTGTGACACATATTTCGACAGTTTTTTTAAAAACATTTTGAGGTCTTTAAAAGAAAATTTTAGTTTAGTGAATATTTTCGGAAATAATCGCTCCGAAAGTAGCATAAATTGTGTCCCCCCCCCCCCCCCCCCTATATTTTCTGAAAAAAATCACAAGATAACATTTAAGAAATACTTTCAACGAAAATTGTTTTCAACATGATCGGATATACCGTTTTTGACTTATTGCTGAAAAACTGTGCTTCTCAGCAAAAGGACGTAAGTGCCGTGGAGATACGCTCTTTTGCTACAATGCACTTTTTCATAACGTATTTTTAAGTCAGTAGTGCATTTTTTTGTATAAACGGCTGCGGAACCCTATACTGACCATAGTTCGACATGCTCTTGGCCGGTTCTTTTTATTATGTACGTTTGAAAAAACAGGAATATTTCAGTAATGCGCTGTACATTTTAACCTCACCCCCCGCTAAGTCCATGAAAACATATTTCGGTAATGATGCGGCTTGTGGCTTCTATATCCAGTAGTATAATGTTCTATGATTCGCATCTATAGCCACATGCTATACCACACATTCTCTGACACATTCAACGGAAATTACGCGTGGTCACCGTTTGCATAACACCTCAGGAAATTATGACACCAGTGTCAATCTAAAATACAGCATAATGCCTTTCTCTAGTGGAGAAAGTTTTAGGGTGTCGATTCCGGTGAAGTTACTGCCATTGTCGGTGTAGAAATTCACCTCTTAAGACTATACCAATATATAAATAAAATAAATAAATAATAAAATATCAGGAACAATCTTACACAAATCGACCTAGTCCCACAGAAATTAAATAATTTACTTATACCGGGACACAGTTCTTATAAGATGGCACATCAAAACGTATACGTTAGTTGTTTTAAAAAAAGGCGTTGACTGAGAAGCTATTACCATCTATGTATTGTTGTACACATATGCCCAGCAGGTACCTACATACATATATACATACATTCTTTCGCAAAACATAACCTAACGAAACGTCATACGATGCGTTATAGCCATGTTTACTCTTCAGATCGTGCCAAAGAAATGGGCAATATTCGTATCAAAGCTGTTAAGACGTATGATCGAGAGAGATCACTTGCCCTGGCCGGAATTCGAACCAGGGACCGCCAGCTTCGTAGGCCGTTGTGCAACCCACTGAGCCAAACGTGTCGTCAAAAACATATTATAATAAATTACCAGATGATGCTTTAAAATTACCTTTGCCAGCTTTCAAAAAGTACTTAAATAAGTCTCCAATGGCAAAGGCTTATTTAACAGACAAAAGTGCAGACCGAAAAAAATCAAAATAATTACTGAAACCTGGACACGGGTCTTATAAGATGGCATATCAAACGTATGTAAGTTGTTTAAAAAAGAAAAAAAAAAGGCTTATTTTCTTCTATAACATTTTCACTTTTATAAGTTTCCATATGTTTTCTTGGAGAACTACGAATTAAGTTTATACTTGAAAACATATAATTAGGATAGGCTAAGTAAAAATATTGTAATAGATAAGAGTTATTTAAAACAATACTGACTGTTGAGTTTGTTTCGGGTTTCTTCTCAACAGTGGTCTACTCTTGGGAAATGCCGTAGAGTCAAACTTGTAAATGTGCCCTTGCGCCCTACTTAGAGAATAAAGTCTATGTCACTCTCACAACCAAAATTAATTTTACCATACGTCATACGTCAAAATCTGCCAAGTCGTATAGGCTACAGTTCGTGCCAAAGAAATGGACAATAAGGCGCGTATCAAAGCTGACAAAAGATGTTGACTGAGAAGCTATCATTGGTTAAATCCGTAAGCCTTATCATCTATGTTGTGTATACATATACCCAGTACCTACATACATATATACATTCTTTTGCAAAACATAACCTAACGATACGTCATACGATGCGCTTTACGTCAAAATCCGCAAAGCCGTTTACACCACAGATCGTGCCAAAGAAATAGGCAATACGCGTATCAAAGCTGTTAAGACGTATGACCGAGAGAGATCACTTGCCCTGGCCGGAATTCGAACCCGGGACCGCCAGCTTCGTAGGCCGTTGTGCAACCTGTACCTACATACATGTTATTTACCCTTACTTGTCCTAAACAGTAAAGAACATTGTAACCTAAAAGTACACCTATTTGTCTTTAACTCCTATTTTTTCGTAAATAAAGTAACATTAATTAATATTTTTAATGCGACGTTGCCAATTTCATACATTAAATTGATTTCCTTGCGAGATAACAGCTGGTATTAGCAATATTCTTAGGTTAGAATGTTGTTTACTATTTGGGATAAGTTAAAGATAAATAGTCTATACATTTCGGACACCTACTAGTAATTATATTAAACCTCAACAAAGACAAATTGAATCGTATAACATTCGCACATATAGTAGCGGTTTTCAAAGCTAATTTAATACCCACCAATAAAAAGTATTATGCACGAATTAAACAACAATTTCTCTGAATTTCCCGAGCAATTTTCTAGTCACTTGCTATTACCCAACCTAAAGCGGTTGAGCGCGCATAGTTACTCAAGACATAGGCTATGTAACGATTTGTCAACAATTTAAATCATATAACATTGCACAACTTGACGACATTAATGATATCCTCTTCTTACTAAGGAACTGAGAACTTTGGATCTTGTGCCGTGGTCTCAAGAATATTATAATTGTTGGGTGACGTAAAGATGGATGTAATTATATTTATTATGTAGTTGTCGTGTATAAACATACTTATATACCTGTTACATACACAGATTACGCCGTAGTTAACGTTTTTACAACCTAGAAGTATATTTACTATGCCATACAAATTCTACTATTTTTCAGTTTCGATTACATGTGCCGTTCGAGACGGTCCGTTGGACTTATTTATGGTATTCTATGAAACGGCCAAGCCATACTTTTGAAACCAAGGTGTAGTTAGGGGCTTGGCTTTTCCTGGATCTGATAACTTTTTTGCAGCGAAAGCGTTACGAGCATGCGAGTCTTGGCTGTCAATTTTACAAGAAATGTTTTTGGTGGGATCTCATTTCTTTTTGTAAGGTGCCCTCATTTTTTTTTAATTTTTTGGGCTGTAGCATTTCTTGAGCGTCAGCTACTCCTTTTTTCATCGTCCATTATATTATTTGCGATATTTGATAAATCAGGTCGATATTTCATTACTAAGCGATTATATTCTAACGTATCTTTATCGCCTATTATGGGAATCCTATACAAACTTCCATCCCCTTATTTAAAGGGTGGAGGGTGATTTACCAAAAATCTTAAAATACGTATTTTATTCTTTAAAACAAGAAATCCTTATATACATTATCGGACCTGTAGCATCTAAATTTGTGGAAGTCTCATACATCCCCTAGTTTAAGGGGTTAGGGGGTAATAGTTCCAAGTTTCAGAATTATTTCGTTGTTTGTGTACTAAAACTAGCTTACATACCAAGTTTTAGCCTTGTAGGTCATCGGGAAGTACCCGAGAGGTTATGATACGTGAGTGTGTTAGTGAGTGATTGGCAAAATCGACGTATTTTAGGTACCAATAAAACCTAAAATATAAAAGCTAGATCTATAAAAATTTAGTGCATTCCATATATTACCTAACAGCAACTTAACCTGCAAATTTGGCGCTCTGGTTTTAACTGGGACGAAGCTATAGGGGTTTGAAAATGAGATGAAACGGTTCGAGAAAAGGTAGGCGTGCCCAGCTTCTATTTTGTTCGTCTTGGCGTGGTTTATTATTCAAAACCTTAAAAAGATAAAAAGTATTTAAAATAGCCTCAACACAATTGATGCAGGTCAATCTCAGTGGAGAAATGGTATGAATGCAGTGACCGACTTATCCAATTCAAGCATTTTTTACTTCAAACCAAATTTGCTGTATTTTTTTGTCGAAATGCATTTTTTACGACTATACTTACAGTTAAAGATATTCGTGAGTCATGACGCACCTTGTTGGTTGAAATAATGAAATAATGATCTTTATTCTGTAAGTAGGCCACAAGGGTACTTTTACAAGTCTGACTCTACGGCGTTTCCCAAGAGGAGACCACTGAAGAGAAGAAAGCCGAACCAAACTCAACAGTCAGTCATTTTTTCGAAATAACTCTTATATCTATTCCAATATTTGTACTTAGCCTATCCTAAATATATGTTTTGAGTATATAAACTCAATACGTAGTTCTTCAAGAAAGCATATGAAAACTTATAAAAGAAAAAAAAATAGAATATAAAAAAGCAAAATGGTGATTTTTTATTTCAAACAACTTACATACGTTTGATATGGCACCTTATAAGAACCGTGTCCCGGTAAAAGTAAATTATTTGGTTTATGTTTTGGGCCATGCATTTTTGTCTGTTAAATAGTCCTCTACCCTATAATAAGCCTTTGCCATTAGGGACTCTTTTAAGTACTTTTTGAGAGCTGGAAACGATAATTTTAAAGCATCATCTGGAAGCTTATTATAAAAATGTATACATTGGCCTACGAATGATTTGGCTACTTTACGAACGCAGAACTTTCTAATAGAGATTTTGTTTTTATTTCTAGTATTAAAAATGTGGATATCAGAATTCTTAGTAAAAGACTCTAGATTCTTAATAACATAAAAATATTCTCATAAATATATTGGGACGCTACGGTTAATATGTTGATGTTTTTAAAAAGATCTCTTAAGGAGTCATCGGAGTTCAGGTTATATATAGAACGAATCGCTCTTTTTTGTAACACAAATATAGTCTGTATGTCAGCTGCTTTGCCCCAAACCAGAATACCGTATGACATGATACTATGAAAATAACTACGATATACTAAGCGAGCAGTATCAACATTGGTCAATTGTCTAATTTTTCTAATAGCGTAAGCTGCTGAACTTAATTTACCTGCAAGTACTGCTAAATGGGGACTCCATTGCAAGTTCTTGTCCAGTGTTATACCTAAGAATAATGCCCTATCCGCCATTTCTAAACATTCACCATTAAGCGATATAGTAGAATCCACTGCTCTAACATTCGGTAAAGCAAATCTAACACATTTCGTTTTCTTAGCATTCAATAGCAGATTATTAATATTAAACCAGTCAAGTACTTTAACTAGTACACTATTAATTTCGGCATAGTCTGTTGCTTTCCGGTCAACTTTGAAAATTAATGATGTATCATCAGCAAATAGTAGAATATCACAAAGATTTTCTACTATAGATGGTAAGTCATTTATATAAACCAAAAATAGAAATGGCCCTAAGATAGAGCCCTGTGGCACTCCTAGCTTAACTGCAGCTCCACTGGATTGGGTTCCATTTACAACAACTGTTTGTGTTCTATTGCTGAGATATGAAGACATAACGCTTAAGGCATTTATAGACAGGCCATAATGTTCTAATTTCAAAATGAGTGTTCCATGATCAACGCAATCAAATGCCTTAGAAAGGTCACAAAAAACTCCAATTGCATCACAAGATTTCTCCCAGATGTTGTAAATATGTTTAATGAGTACAGATGCTGCATCAGCCGTGGAACGTCCCCTTGTGAAACCGAACTGTTTAATACTAAGCAGTTTATTTCTATTGAATTGTCCCAGCAGATCCATCAACATTAACTTTTCGAAAACTTTACTTAATACAGGTTAGATATCGGACGGAAATTAGTCAAGTCACTCAAGTCACCTGATTTAAATAGAGGTATGACTTTAATAAGTTTCATAAGATCTGGAAACACGCCCTCAGATATGCAATTATAATAAATGAAGGCTAGATAGGGTGCAATTGAATCTATGATATGATGAACAATTTTTACTGAAGTTCCCCATAAATCCTCTGTTTTCTTTAAATGCAGCGACTTAAATGTTTTAATAACTTCTATTGAATTTACTTGACTAAATTCAAAGCTTACATTGCTCGCCCTGCCTGCAACCCTGAATATTCTGCTGAATAATGTTAATATTCAAAGGTGTTTCCGCTGTCTTACAATTTAGTTTAAATGTGGCATGGATCTATTGCCACTATGGGCATACTGGGGACTAGCTAATGTGGTATTATATTTATTCGGTTCTATGTTAAATGCTAAAAGATCTATGGTCAAAATATATTTCTTTACCAAGATATTTCTTTCTGACATTAGCGTGAAGCGCTTGACAAATTTATTTAAGTCAAAGGGGTTTAAATTGAGATACCTTTATGTAAGGTGCTAAGTATTGTGTTATCAATACTTTTATCATGTGGAAGTCTATTGATAGCAGACAGCGAGTATGAAAAAGAAACGACATAAACCCACCCAAAGGTTACTATAAAGAGATCGCTGCTTAGTGATAAGATCGCTCTTATCTACCTCTTCTTACGTGTATTTACTACGTGTATGTCTCTACGAGATCAAATCAGAAATGAGGAGAGTCGTAGACGAACCAAGGTCACCGACATAGCAAACAGGGTAAGCAAACTGAAGTGGCATTGGGCAGGGCACATAGTTCGAAGAACCGATGGCTATTGGGGCAAAAAGTTCTCAAGTGGAGACTGCTTACCGGCAAACGCAGCGTGGTAGGGCCGCCCACAAGGTGGTCGGACGATCTGGTTAGGGTTGCGGGGACTCACTGGATGCGGGTCACCCCTATCCGGCCCATGTGGAGTGATGATGATGATAATAACTTTTAGAGATGTTACATTACATTAAAACTATTAACTTTAAGTGGAAATCAGGAAAACTTTTTATACGATGAAATAAAACAATTTAACGGATTATATCGCGTATATTATCTCATTTTAGTTCCCGTGACCATGGAGAGCTGGAGAGCTTCCGAAACGTCGGGAACTAAAATGAGATAATATACGCGATATAGTTAAATTGTTTTATTTAAATGAGTAATAATCGCGGAAAGAGAAGAAAATATTTTTATACGATGTTTTTGTTTTATTTTCCTGAACAAAATAAATAAATTAAAATTCTGCTGAAACATAATCAGACTGTGCATTTAACTGACGAGATGTTTAACACTTTCTCTCATGACATTGACGGTTACTTATTCACTACCTAGAAGGTGCCAACTTCGTACGAAGAGGATACAATGTCATTAACCCCCTTTTTTCTTCAGTGTAGTCGTATAAAAAGTATCCTATATCCATCTGTTCATACCCAGCTACCAGTGTACCATAATAATGCCGCCATAACAACAAATACTAAAAACAATATCATTTTATGTCTGTCTGTCTATGTCAGTAACCAATATAAAATGACCGAACACCGCGGACAGTTTGTTTAGGAGCAGGGCTTTGCTAACACTGATTTTCATAGTTGCGGCCGTTTGTAGCGTATATTTTATACGGAACCCTCGGTGCGCGTCCGATTCGCACTTGGCCGGTTTTTGTTTTTGATGTGTCTAAGTATCAGTTTGGTCAGAGCGACCACTTTCGAGGTGTGACTTGGTGATGAACAATTACTTTAGAAATTACTTATAAAATAAATATACCTGAGTAATACTTTTTTAATTATCAAATCTCTACCAAAATACTTAACTTATATCATTATTTCTCCAGCTATACTAGAACAGCAAAGTTACTACAAGTGTATCTGAGTGATATGTGATGAGAGTGCTAATTTGTGTCGGTGATAAGTGATGTGAACAGCGATAACTGGACAAAATGATGAAAATGGCAGCCGTCTTGATGGTAAGCATGAATGAAATATTGTTACATGTTTCATTTTATCCACAACTAGAGGGCGCGTTCGTTCGTGGAAGAGGAAAAAATCATGATCCTTACTTCAGCGTGAGTAAAAAGTATCCTTTAACAATCAGTGGCTGTCCAGCTACATGGGAAAATACGTTTGACGTAATGAAACGGCAACGACACATTCAACCATATAAAATAGTAGATTGTTGGACAAGGGGCTAAAATAAGCCTTTATGACACGAGGTGATTATTTCTTTTCTATTATATTCTATACTATTAAAATTGTATATTTCATAAAAAACTAAAAGTATAGTTTGGACAATTCTATCAGAAAGTTTGGCCAATCTGATCAGGTTGGCTTTTTTTTTAATTATTCGTAAGGAGTATGTAGCTGGCCACAAGTTTTTTATTTTTCAGTGTTATAGAAACTTGTTTGGGATTATATGGCTTTTTTTTAAGCCCTAGGGACGAAATGTACTATTTTAGTCTCGCTCGCTTCGAGAAGCTAATATTATATGACGTACTTTTTGAGCAGGAGAAGTGACAAAATCTTTTTTCCTTACTTTAAAAGGAAAACACAGACGTCTTATAGAATAATCACTTTGTTGTTTGTTTGTCTGTCGGTCAAGACCCTTTTTCTCAAGAACACGTGGAGGTATCAAGTTGAAATTAACATGAAATGCTTATATCTGCCGTCCCTTGAAGCTATAAAAAAATCAAGCTTCTAAGTCAACGCACTGAAGTTTGTAAAAACATAATGTGCCAGTTTTTTTTCGTGATATTCTTTTGAGTAATAAATCAAACTTTGCATGATAACTCTAAAAAAAACATACAAAAAATAAACTCGCACGTGTTTTTAAAAACTTAAGTGGCTTGTTATGGTTCAAATGATGTGTAAGATACTGTTGAAAATAAAAATAAATTTCACTTAAACTTTACTACCTATCTGTAACACGGTTATTAAGAAAAAAAAACCAAAATTGCTACTAAAATTGACAATATCTCGGAAACTACTAAAAATCGCAGAACATACATGGGGATCAAATCAATAGCTTTTGAGCTGTTCTATCACCACTTTTCATGGTATACCAACACGTCTTTATTAATAAAGGTATAAAGTTGTGTGACATTTCGCGCTTTGGATGCTACAGATTACAGACTATTTGACGCTGACTGTACACTTTTCTTAGGATTCTGCTAACACTGGTCTTTCATAACACGGTCATAGATACAGTCGTTTTTAGCGTATATTTTGTACGGGACTATCTGTGCGCTAGACCGTCTCGCATTTGGTCGGTTTTTATATCTTCAATGTACATTTCATTTTTACAAGGATGGCTGTAAAAACAAGCCACTCTTGAGTACCAAGAAAAACATAATGAAGTTATAAGATGTACGCACATCGCTACATACTTCATATATCAATGATACCAACACAGCTTAACAACTCTGCGTATCAATGATACCAGTACAAGCGAGATGAATATCCTGCAGGTATGGACGACTTTGTCAAGCAGTCGCGTGGCCAGTTTCCTGGGACCATCGAATAAAAGTGCCGTGGAGCTGCCTCGTCTTCAATTTTTACAAGTTTTTTTATTTCTCACCTAGAAGGTACACTTCATCCACGGACGAGAAAAAGATCATAACCCACTTTTTTCTTCAGTCGGATGAAAAGTATCAAATAACCATCTGAAGATACCTAGCTATAGATGAAAAACTTAAATAAGTCACCTGCATACAGCAGCTAGCGTATAGCGTATTACTAGTGCATCCGTATAAGCAATTAGACGTTCCATATTAGAAAAAATATACAAGTTCCATATCAATTTTGTTCAACATACAAGAGGGGCTTTACTTACGTTTTTTACGTATACCCGTGTACCAAAAATAGTTGAAATTCGTTAGTTCGATTTTGTGTAAAAATTGTTAATAACAAAGGGAAAGAAAAAAAGGTACACTTTTTATGTACCTGTTGCTTCTCCATAGACTTCGCTGTGCAGGGTCGACGCAAAGGTTGCATAACAGCCTATATGTGCATACGATTTATAATACAGGCCATAAGCCAGTGACACTAGTAGGGATCGCCTGCGATTTTGCTGCTGCATTTTGAGAATGGCAAACATTTGATTGAAGAAGGTATTTTTCAATTCTAGTCGAAAATAATTTGAGAATTGAAAATATAAGATTTACATGTTCCTAAAAAAAGTATATACCGGGTGTAATCGTTAAGTGTGACCAGGCGATTATTCCGTAACTATTATAAATATCAAAAGACTTTAAACTGACATCGAAAGTACGTTACCTAATGAGTATCATCAATAACTTTTTAAAATATCAAAAGAGAAGTATCCAAAATTTAGTTAATAATATTGAAATAAAACAATTTAACGGATTATATCGCGTATATTATCTCATTTTAGTTCCCGACGTTTCGGAAGCTTTCCAGCTTTCCACGGTCACGGGAGGACTGAGAAAAGATGTATTTTCCTCTGTCAAAGTTACAATTTGTGCAAACTACCCATTTTTTGATAAACACAAATAAAGGTGTACATACATGCCAGATAGGCCTAAGCTGTAAAGACAGTTACACATGTGCCAGAAGGGCTTAATTATTTTATTCTAATAATTTACCAAGCAGCATTTCACAAATGAGGCGTACTGAGGAGAAAAGAAACGCTGCAAAGAAAAACTCCCAGGCTATTCATTACTAATTATAATATTTAAAAAACAGAGACTATTAAACTATTTTTAAACAGATAAGATATTTTACACCGTTCGGAAATTAAGGTTTTGCATATACGCGATATAATCCGTTAAATTGTTTCATTTCAATGAGTAATAATCGCGGAAACAGAAGAAAATATTAGTTAATAATAGTTAATAATCACCTGGTCACACTTCACGATTACACCCTGTATACTCGAAATATACCTACATATTTAAGTGACCGAGCGATGGTAGCCAGCGTTAGTATGGGCAAAAATGCTTTCGTATGTCTGTTCGTCTGGCGGGTGTCTAGCTGTTCTCCTTTACAGGTCGCATTTCTCGACTAATTCTCGTGAAACTTTATCAGCGAGTTCGAGAATTATACGGAACTTTATTTTCGAATCACTTTTTAGATATTTTTCAAAATGGCGGAGATATAGGGGTTGAAAAACGCGCGAGGTCTACAGCTCAGAGAGTCACTAGTTTTAATTTTCTTTGACTCGCTTATTTGTACCTCTTCTGAGGTTCAACTTTACCACGTTCTGTTAATTTTAACAGCTGATTAAGCCTGAAATTGATTTTAAAATTATTTATATACATTATACATGTCTTTAGGATTAATTTACCAGACGGTATGCTCTACCACAATTTGGCATGGAAAATCTTATGCTAACCTAAAAATAATGGTAATCTTTTTTTCTATATTACAGGACATTTTTTTACACAAATCGAACTAGTCCCACTCTAACTCTTATTTATTTATTTATTCAAACAGTTTGTCAAAATATTATTTGAGGCTGTAAAATGGTCTTCCAATGTCCACTGGAACTCTCAGTGTGCGGTGCCGACTCGCCCTTGGCCAATTACATCCACATACACGTTCTCAATCATACCACTCATTAATAGCTACGAGAGTTATTTAAGGAAATCCGGCTCTACGACTTTACAACCACGAATATGACTGGCGGTTATTACCGGTAATATCCCGGGATTAAACAAACAGCATTTGCGGTCTTAGAAAATACTCGTATTACATTATATAACGACTAGTGATGTACCAAAAGATGTTCAAAGAGTTTTATATTTTTACTAAGAGATGCCCGCAACTTCGTTCGCGGGGAAGAAAAAGTCATAAACTCTCTTTTTTGACAGCTTAGTTGGGTAAAAAGTATCTTATAACCATCTGTGGATATCCAGCTACCCGTGTACCAAACATAGTTCGAATCTGTTTAGCCGATTTGGCGTGATGAAACTAGAACGACCCATACAAACATACAAAAATAAAATATATTTCACGTCAGTGACCTCTGGACACAGAAAAGAAAAAAATTTTTTTGGGTTTTTGGTAAATGAAATGAAATGATTATTTTTTGTGTGACAGATTTAGGCTAACATCTTTACAACATTTTGCAGTTACTGATGCAAGCGTTGGATCAGCCAAATCTTACCTTTTCAGGTGTACACACATTACATGATTAGAATTTTGATTTATAAAAAACATTCCGTCGAATTGAGAACCTCCTTCTTTTTTTGGAAGTCGGTTAATAACTAGCTTCTGCCCGCGACTTCGTCCGCCTTAAATTCGTTTATCGCGAATAAGGATATTATTCCGGGATAAAAAGTAGATTATGTCCTTCCCCGCGACTCAAACTATCTCCATACCAAATTTCATTCAAATCGGATCAGCGGTTTAAGCGTGAAGAGGTAACAGACAGACAGACAGACAGACAGACAGACAGACACACTTTCGCATTTATAATATTAGTATGGATATGTCAACTAGATACGCAACATTTACATTACAAAATAATACACTACGAGATATCTACAAAATATTATTTCAAATTGTATGTGTCGTTGTGACTTGATCACGCCAAATCGGCTAAATGGATTTCAACTATTTTTAGTACACCAGTAGCTGGGTATCCACAGATGGTTATAGGATACTTTTTACCCGACTACACTGACCAAAAAATGAGGGGTTATGACTTTTTTCCCTCCGCGAATGAAGTTGCGGGTTACCTTCTCGTAAAAAAATTAAATATACTTAAAGTTCGAATTAGTAAAATAGTCCGTTTTGACAATATCTTCAATGTAAGTAGGTACAGACATTTCATGTTTTCTCAAAAATCAACTATTATCAAAAATGCTAAGTAAATACAGACATAGAATTTTTCCGAGATTAATTGTTAAAATCAGGTCACTTGCGGCTTAAAAACTATAACCCTTAATATTGTTTTAGACCTAAGTACCTACCATACAAATGTGTTCGGAAATTTACTAGGGGCCTCCACTCATTCGTTGCCCCAGGGCCAACTGAACCCTAAATCCGACCGTACCGTAATTTATATTAAATCGGTACAGTACATCCCTATTACTTGCACGTCCCTAGTTATCAGTGCTTAGTGAAGCGTTACCTTAATACACGCGGCCATAAGTACTGCAAATTATACCTTATAATAACTTCGTAATTACAAAAACAGCTTTTGCTCGAAATCTCAACCACAGTTTATGATTATGTGTTTATAAAGGAAACAAACATATTGGTTACGCATTTATAAACGTTATCTTTACTATTCTAAAGTTGTAAATATTAAATGTCTGTACATTGAAGATATTTTCAAAACCAGGGTTCCGTACAAAATGTACATATATTTTAGGCACTCGAAAATAGGTCACTAAGTTTAGATGCGCTGCTATTTAAAGAAAACTGGTTTTAGAAGACAGGCCAGGTCTTAAAACTACAAACCTCACAATGCCGTTCACCGAACTTTCGTAAAACCGCAAATCATAAGCATAACCGTACATGCCGTTGGCAATCAGAGCTTACAGATATACTACATTCGTAAAGAAACGGAACAGAACCTAAAGGTGCGTCAACATTTGTATCATTTGCCCGTAACAGATCATCGTCGCGTGGCATGATCGCGTGTCACGATCATGCGTTTGGACATTGCGCCGATCAGATCGCTCGAAATCCATGTTACTACGCGTATCAAACACTCGGATCGGACGAGCGCGGCATGATCGCGACGGTGCGGCGTCCACATTAGCGATCATGACACGCGATCATGCTACGCAGTTATGATACGCCGCGATCCATCTCGAGTCGGTTTTTGCCCGATCATCTTCTGTCTGTGAGGCGTGGCTTGAGTCGCTGGCGCAGGTGTGTTACGGCGAATTTCCAAAGTACTGTCATTTTTAGTCGCATGGGCGCTGCTGTCCACGCTGGTGCTCGGCGCTCGCGGTTTATCATCTGTCGTGATAATGATCTTCAAGTTTCTGCACGGGTGTTAACCAATTTGATGTGCCATCGCAGAGTGCAACAGTTTTAAACGGAACATAACGCTACTACAGAAGAACGATCACGCGAAAAATGATGATCGGCGAAATGCCAAAATGATCGGAGCGGTGAAACGATACGGCTAGCGTCCAAAATGCAGCATACAAAATGATCGGCGCGGTGATCGGATACGGTGATACGCTACGGCTTAGTGTGGACGCGTTTCTTCACGCGGCGGCGCAAATGATACGGAATGCCGACAGTGAGCGTCCAAGCAGCGAGATACGCAGTCATGCCACGGGACGATGATCGGATACGAGCAAATGATACAAGTGTGGGCGCACCTTAAGATTCTAAAGAGCGTTCAAAATGTATACCTAATCTGGTAGGGTTGGCACAGATTGACTAAACGAAATAAACACGATAATGGTATTTTAAGGGTTCTAGCCAAAATGGCAAAAACGGAACCCTTATAGTTTCGTCATGTCCGTCCGTCCGTATGTCACTGGCATTTTACTCAAGAACTACATGATGGAAATTGATGAAATTTGTAGTGTGTTTTCTATTAGCCGCTACTTAGTTTCATCATCAAATAATAAAATAAAATCTAGGGGAAAATCACTCCATGCATGTAAACAAAACTGAAAAAATGTTGTTGTTTACAAAATAAATGTATCTTCTTCTTCTTCTTCAAAAATATTTTTTCAGCAAATTTCAATGTGTGACACACACTTCAACATATGTTTTAAACTCATTTAGATGTTTATTCATTCATTTTTTCATTTAGTGGATATTTTCGAAAATAATCGTTCCGAAAGTAGCATTAATTATAAAGTTTAATACATACCTACTTTCAACGAAAATTATTTTCAATATGATCAGATGTACTATTTAGGAGTTATGCCAAAAAACGGCGCTTCTCAACAAAAGGACGTAAGTGCCATGGAGATACGGTCTTTTGCTAGTGCACTTTTTCATGTTGCACTTTTCTCACCTGCATTGTGCATTTTTTCGTATGAACGGCTGTGGAACCCCACTGAGCATGGTCCGACATGCGCTTGGCCGGTTTTTTTTTATTTACATTAAAATCGACATAACCATTGTATAAAAAAGGTTCCAAGACTGATATAAACAATTACAGACCTGTTTTGTCAAAGATTTTCGAAAAGGTCATGTATGATAAATTATTGAGTTTTATTACAAAAAACAATATCTTCGTCAATAACCAATTCGGTTTTAGAAAAAACAGTTCAACATCTATAGCCTGTTTTCATTTAATAAAAGAAGTGACAGAAAGTTTAGATAAACAGGTACCATTAGTAGCTATATTTCTCGACATGAGCAAAGCGTTTGACTTTGTGAACCATGACATTCTATTACGTAAATTGTACAGATATGATGTGAGAGGCCCAGTATGGGATTGGATTGCTAGTTATCTCAGAAACAGACAGTAATGTGTAGAAATTACGAGAGTCCTAGAGAAAAATAAAATAGTGTACAAATCTGACTACAAATATAACGTGGCTGGTGTACCACAGGGTAGTATTCTGGGCCCATTATTGTTTTTGCTCTACATCTATGATTTGCCAAATAAAATGGAACATAACTGCATACTCTTTGCCGATGACACAAGGCTTTTAATAAAATATGACGATGAAGTAAAATTCCAAGATAAAATTAGTAAGGCTTTAGTAGACACCATTACATGGTTAGAGAACAATATTTTATGCATTAATCTTACTAAAACAAAATTGTTACGATTCCAGACAAACAATAGTAAAAATATTCCTCTAGAAATTGAATATCAAGACGATAGAATAGAAGAAGTAAAATCCACATAATTTTTAGGCATAACCATTGATTGTTACTGCAACTGGAAAAACCATATTGATAAGTTACGATGTAAGTTGGATCGCTTTGTATACGTTCTATATAGGGTTCGGAGTGTTGTATCAGAGACTGCCGTGCTTTCAGCCTACCACGGATATGTATCATCTCTGATGAGATACGGACTAATATTATGGGGAAATTCGGTGGATGCAATATTTAAAACACAAAAAAAATGCATTAGGGCTTTAACAGGTGCAGGTTTCTCAGATCACTGTAGGCCTCTATTCCAGTGTAAAAAAATATTAACATTGCCATCAATGTATATCTATGAAATGTGTATGTTCGTCAAAAAACATCCCCACTGTTTCAAAACAACGACTTTAAAGTCAAAAAGAGGTACGCATAGGAATAAACTTTTTATGCCAAAGACAAACCTATCCCTTACTAGGAATAATGTATACTGTATGGCGATAAAAATATTTAATCAATTTACAGACAAATTCAAAGAGCTGCCTTTTAAATCATTTCAGGCTGCAGTATTTGACCACCTGTTAGAATCTTGTTATTATTCAGTGGAAGAGTTTATGAAAAATTGTAAATTATAATAAAATAATGATGAATTTTTATTGCTAATTTTAAAAATTAATTTCTATTGTATATATATTTTTTGGATGTAATGACATTAAGTAATTTTAAAAGTACTCATTTTTGCGATTGATATTTATGATTAAGGAGGTTGGTTTATTGATGTTTATTATTGTATTAATATTCTCAATTAATAATGTATAATTTTATTGAACTAATGTATAATTTAAAAAATAATTTTAATTATTTATAATGTATAATTTTATTGAAATATTAAAAGAATGACATAAAGTATTTTTGAATTATTAATATTTGTACACCATATTATGGTCAAACAAGAAATGGACTATATATTTATTATAAATAAATAAAATGAAAAAAAATATCAGGGACAATCTTACACAAATCGACCTAGTCCCAAACTAAGCAAAGCGCTTAAGATATATAAGATCTTATTGTACATTTGTTTATACAAATAAAGATTTGAAATTAATTGAATTGAATTGACATGACACTGGCTAAATCTGTGATAGATAGCCATTAAAAAAAAATCGACTTTATCGCTAAAGAGCGATCTCTTCCAGACAGCGTTTGGGACAACATACATATTATAGTAATTTTAACACGTGTGTATATAATACATATAGGGACATAGTTTTTTTTAATTTTGTTTCGTTTCATTACTTCTTTTTAATTTTCGTCTTTAAAGATCCTGCACCTACTGATATTTTTTGCTTTATGGTTGACTGGTAGGGTATGCATTAAAGCATTAAGTCATAAATAAACCTTCAAACACAAAAGTTAGTCCGTTAGATACGTTGTATATGTATTGAATAGAAGATATAACAAAATATTCAAGTACAAAACATTACGTAGATACTTGTTCTTACCGAGAATCGAACTTAGACCCGCTAGTTTCTTCGACGAGGTCACTACCAACTAACGTGTCAAATCAAATAACACATTCTTATTCGACGCACGCGCATCTAGCAATATCATGGTTATGTTGACCCATGCCTTGTATTAAGCTTATGACCTTAAGTAACCTTTAAGCTTAAAGTCAATGAAATCATCAAGCTTACCGAATATGTAATGTAGAAGTGTTTTTCACAGAGTTCTATAATTTGACTTTTTATTAACTTCAAAAATAAAAAAATAATATATTTGCTTGCATGTTTTTTCAAGATTTTATTTAACTTGCGTTACTACTTGTGTTAGTTTGCGTCATAACTTGATTGAGCTAAAATTTTGTATTTGTAATTTCGGTGCCATCCAGTCAGTCATCCAGCTGATCTGATGATGGACCCGGATGATGGTGGCCATAGGAATTATGTAACAAAATACTTAACGCATATTTTTTTAATTCTGTGCCCTCCAAATAGTCCGTTGCAATTTTTTTTTGAAAAAATCTTCAATGTACAGACATTTAAATTTTAGGGTTCTCTAGGGACCCTATTACTAAGACTTCGCTGTCTGTCTGTCTGTCACGAGGCTGTATCTCATGAACCGTGATAGTTAGACGGTTGAAATTTTCACAGATGATGTATTTCTGTTGCCGCTATAACAACAAATACTAAAAACAGTATAATTTTATGTCTGTCTGTCTATGTCAGTAACCAATATAAAGTCATTGAACACCGCGTACAGTATGCTTAGGAGTAGGGATCTGCTAACACTGCTGATACGGCCGTTTGGCGTATATTTTGTACGGAATCCTCAGTGCGCAAGTCCGACTCGCACTTGGCCGGTTTTTTAACAACTTTATATTAAGACTAGAAGATGCCCGCAACTTCGTTCGCGAAGGAGAAAAAGTTATAACCTTCAGCGTAGTCGGGTAACAAGTATCCTAATACCATCTGGAGATACCCAGCTACCCGTGTACCAAAAGTAGTTGAAATCCTTCTGTTTCCGCGATTATTACTCATTGAAATAAAACAATTTAACGAATTATATCGCGTATATTATCTCATTTTAGTTTCCGACGTTTCGGAAGCTTTCCAGCTTTCCATGGTCACGGGTGGACAAAAAAAATAGTAAAATGAGATAATATACGCGATATAATCTGTTAAATTGTTTTATTTCAATAGTTGAAATCCGTTTAGCCGATTTTGCGTGATGAAGCCACAACGTCATATACAAACATACATAAAATCCAAAAAATAAATTTTTCGTTTTAGTGACCTCCAAATAGTCCGTAACAATCATTTTTTTGAAAATATCTTCAATGTACAGACATTTCATGTGTACAACTTTATAATAGTGTAGATATTTGCGAGACTCGAGCCGAGGATGTGACGTCACAGCACCGCTACGCCGACCCAAATTCCGGAGACCGTTGGCCGGAACACCGTCCGGTGTGTGTGTGAATTTGTCTTAATCTTAATTACCTGGTTAGAGTGGTGTTTGGGGTAGGGCGGGTACTGTTATTAATTAATTAGATTTAATGACTGTCGTTAAACACGGAAACACAGAACCGAACTATGAAGTTACAGTTCTACCGCGGTTCTCCCTGGAGGTTACAGTATGGGGTTCTTCAAGAAGGGAGTGAATAGGTGCATAATGGCCCTGGCTTTGCTAGCGTTCATAGGCTGCGGTGACTGCTTAACATCAGGCCGGCCGTACGCTTGTTTGCCACCTTAATAGTATACAAGAAAAACATAGGTGCTATGGCCGAAAAAAATATTTTTGATGTTGGGACTGGCGACTTCGCATATTTTTGCGTTTTGTTTCATTATTTTGTGGTATCTGAATGAAACTTAAAGGCATGTTCGACACAAGCCCTACATTTTTAGGGTTTCGTAGCCAAAATGGCAAAAGCAATCATCCGCGCTTTTCACACAAACACTTGTCCTAACAGGGATGCGAACCCGGGACCGCCAGCTTCGTAGGCCGTTATGCAACCAAACGTGTCGTCAATACTTTTCACCCGACTACGCTGAAAGAAGAAAATAGGGTTATATTTTTTCTTCTCCTCTGACGAAGTTCACCTTCCGCCTCCAGCACCTTCTAGTTTTAATTAAGCATAAGAAGAAAAACACACAGGAAAATGTCAAACCAATGACCACACATTTTAGATATACAAAAAACACCAAAAACCAGTCTGTTACGCTTAGCCGATTATCGAACGAACCGGTCCAAGAACTGTAGCACTGGGGCACAAGAATCGCATTAATCTACTGACAAAATTGTGGGAAAACGTTTTAAGTATTTACTAAATGTATACAACGTTCCGACGTTTTCATTTTGGAGTGATTGTAAATTGGAAGCGATTGACTAGGAAAACTGTTGGTTTAGTATAAAAACAACGTTGCTATATATATACAGTTTACAACGGTATCCTAATTAATTGTATACTTGTTCCGTCTTATAAGCAAGGACCATTAAAACAGGAAGACTGACAGTTGCCATACGATTGGATCGTGTTCCGATCGCAAGGAGATATTCTGGATGGCGCTTTAAAACTAAACATTTACAGATGTTATCATTGAATAAAGAAACACTACTACTAAAACCCATAAACAAACATTCGTGCTCATCACACAAACACTTGTAATGGCCGGAATTCGAACCCGGGACCGCCAGTTTCGTAGGCCGTTGTGCAACCCATTGAGCTAAACGTGTCGTCTAAATACTTCGAAAATTAATATTTCTATTCACGATTTAGGATTCACACTGTATAGACTGATAAAAAAATTGAATATTGGTGATTTAAAAAAGCCGTAAGACTAGTTAATTTGATACAATGTAGCCGCGTTTGGAAACAAGGTCAGTTTGTTTCCCAAGACTAGTTAATTCGGTTCAATTATTTTTAATTAATTACGGTATTTTGTTTTGGGACAAGTAGTAGGACAGAAAGTTTGGAAAATTGGAAAGGCTAGCGTAGATAAGAAAATTAGTTGACTTGACAATTTTCACCTAATTCTTGTTGAACGGCCGTTTCTAACATATATTTAAGTCATTTTCTCATGACACGTTTGGCTCAGTGGGTTGTACAGCGGCCTAGGAAGCTGGCGGTCCCGGGTTCGAATCCCGGCCAGTGTAAGTGTTTGTGGGATGAGCACGAATGTTTATTTCCGGGTCTTGGATGTATTCTATGTATTTAAGTATTATAATTTATCTATATATTACGTAAATCGTCGCCCAGTACCCATAGTATAAGCTTTGCTTATGGCCTTTGGTTGTCGGGCCGGGAATGTTTTACTATTGTGTAAACTATTATGTATTACTAGAAGGTGCTCCAAACTTCGTCAGTGGAGGAGAAAAAATCATAACCCTCTTTCTTCTTCGGTGTAGTCGAGTAAAATATATCCCTAGGTATTTTCTAGTCTTAATATTTAAGCATGCTTGCTTAACTCCTGGATTCTGCGGGACAGTCCCGGTTTTCATACTTCACCACGTTGACTGATAGAGAATGTCCTGTAGCAGTAAATCCTTCTTTTATACGATTTTACACAGAGTATCAGAAGCCGCATGACCATTTTTGCAAACTACATTTGCCTTGCGTTCGTAAAATACTAGACACTAATAACTTTATCAATAAACCTCTACATTGACAGCTTAAATTGCCTTATACACCTTGACACACACAAACAAACCAATGGAGCCCGAATTTAAACCAGCCATCAACCAATACAATTCGTTCCGAACTGAATTCGAACTGCGTATCATTAAAAAATCGGCCAAGTCCGAGTCTTACTGGCGCACTAATGGTTCTGTACTCACCGTACGCACAGAACGCCGAGATTTTTTTTTACCTTTTTTATTAATTATTGTTATAGCAACTATATTTAGTAACTAGACGGCGCATTGTTCACGGAGGAGAAAAAGTCATAACCTCTCTTTTTTTTCAGCGTAATCAGGTAAAAAGTATCCTATAACCATCTGGAGATACCCAGCTACCCGTGTACCAAAAATAGTTGAAATCCGTTTAGCCGTTTTTGAGTGATGAAGCCGCAACAACACATCCAAAAATTAAAAAAAAAAATTCGATGCAGTGACCTCCAAATAGTCCCTTACAATAGTTTTTTTTTTTAAATATCTTCAATGTAAGGACATTTCACTTTTACAAATTTATAACAGTATAGATATCGGAAAATGCTGCTAGTGTGGTCATTACCTGAACATTTTTAACAAGTCTGAACAAAAAAATGAATGCCCACGTTAATAGGGACCTCAGTTTCTCATAAGGAGAATGTGTATATATATAGGGCCAACAGTGATTTAAACATTAGGAACGTCAAAAATTACAGTCAAAGTCAGGCAATATCTGAAGAGCCATTTATTTATTGAAATAAAACAATTTAACGGATTATATCGCGTATATTATCTCATTTTAGTTCCCGACCATCCTCCCGTGACCATGGACAGCTGGAAAGCTTCCGAAACGTGGGGAACTAAAATGAGATAATATACGCGATATAATCCGTTAAATTGTTTTATTTCAATGAGTAATAATCGCGGAAACAGAAGAAAATATTATAGCCATTTATTTGTTGTATTTTGCAGCCTTTGGCGGTAAGTAGGTACACATTTTGTGAAAAATTCATTACTCTTACTGTTCCAAAGATATCAGGAATCAAAATGTTACTCGAAAACATCTAGGGTCCTGTATAATTATTCTTTTTAAATGTATTTTTTTATATTTTTTGTTATTATATCCACAGTATGAAATGTGTGAAAATATCTAGTGTCTACTTATTTTGGTTTAAGATTTAGAGCCCTGTGACAAACAGTGGAGGCTTAATAATAAAGCTCTGTTGGTACCTTCTTCGTACGGAACCCTGAAATGACGCAATTCCTTACGTTTTCTATTCGAACTTCGCGTGATTTCGACCAATCATCTCAAAAAACCGCTATAAAAACTCACCCAACAAATCCACCTGAAATCCTTCTTACATCGCCTTAAGAGATACAATCGAATGTTATTTCATTCATTAACCGATTTCTTTAACTTTGTCTGTCAAAGGCATTTCAAAATCAATCGTAGTCTGTAGTACAAAGTATGATTTTCGCAGTTTAAGTTACAAATTGTTATTGTAGAACGTAAGGTTATGAAATGATCGAATTTTGCGTGGATAGAGGAATGTTATAAACTGAGGCGATTATTCCAATTAGCACGGCAGTTGGTGCGTGAATGAAACTTGGCTTACGTGTGAAAGATGTGAATGTAAGAATAGGCAAGTACAATGCATGTTGAATTGACTTCGAGGCATGTATCTGTCAAAATACAATGCTTTGTTTTAGGCGAACTGTAGCAAAAGCTTTTTTAAATATTATATGATAAGGGGTGAAATTATTAGTTAAATAATAAATAAATAAATATTCCCAAAAACAGTTATTTATTACATAATAATAGACACTAACAATATATAACCAAGGATTCTGATTAACTTAGTATACATACTAATCCTAATAATATTATAAACGTGAAAGTTTGAATGTATAATCTCAAAAACTTTCCAGTTATGTACCTTACACATGAGAATAGGACATAGGCTATAATTTATGTCGAATTTCATCCCTTTTCGGGATGTAAAAAGGGATGAAATTTTCTATCGAGAGCAAACATTTTCAGCTATGAACTTGAAACCTTGGTTATATGCTTAAAATTTATAACGTAACAAGAAAGCATTTTTCGAAATTCATCCCCTTAGAGGGTAAAACGAGGGATAAAAGTTAGTAAGGGAAACTTTTTTTTTAATGTAAGAGATCTGAGACTTCGCAAATAAAGTCGTAATTTAAAATTAGGAAAAGTAATTTCACCAATTTTTGAAATTCACCACCCAAGGAGGTTAAATTGGGGTTAAAAATTAGCAGGCTATAAATTGCAACTACGTGGACGGAGTCGTGGGCAACAGCTAGTATTTATATAAAAAAGTCACTAAGCAGTAATTGTGCTAGGCCTAACGATAGACTCCAAACTGCCAGTGATTGATGAGCCTTGTCTGTAAATAAAAATAGTTCAGATAATCCGGCTCGAAGGACCAAAACTGTATGGGATTATGTTTTTATATTATGTAAATCACTGTTGTGGAGCTATATTTAATTAATTAAACAAGGAAATATGTAAATTGTTATCTTTTATTCAGCTATTCCTGATTGACAACATGACAAAGTGAAATTGGAGAAGAAATATATATATATATATATATATGTATATATAAACTAAAGACTTTGCAAATGAGTTCTCATCCGGAACAAGCCTGGACTCTGAGCTAGAAAATATATCCAGATCAGTGTCACTGAGTAAGATATCGTTGAGTAACGTTAGCGTGATAGTGTGGAGAGTAAGAGTGGCTTCGCGTACGCGTACTATAGCTTGACAAGTTATTTCGTGACACACCTTGGTCTGCGGGCGACAGGGGGAGGGGGGGAGACAGCAGGGGTGGGTATGAGGTGTGCGCGCGGTGGGGCACGGTGACCCTGCCAAGCTATATTATGTGTAGGTATTTCATTTTAATCCTCCAGCTAGGCACTAGATAAAATTGAATCATTCGATTGCCAATATCTATATAGGCCTCATAGCCCACTTACCATTTGGTGGCTTGCGAGTTCTGTACTCTATGCCATATTACAAGAGGTCGGAATAGGCAGTGACTAATTACTCAATTTTGTGGGAGGATGTAATTAAGAGTGGTAAAAACCGCCAAAAGTAATGAATTATTTTTATTGATTGCGGAATTTCCCGAATACTTATTACATATAAGTTCACTCTTGCTGAAGCAGTATACAGGATTTATAGATCCAGGCGTTACTTTGCGAAATTCCATATAAGATTAATGGATTATAGTTCCTTCCTATTCCGCGAAATAGTGTCTTGGTTAGATATGACGACACAATTGTGCTCACATGCGCATACTTTCACGCTGTTTTTACAAAGAAATACGTATGCTGATACAACAAACCACCATCAAACAGTATAATCCTCAACACGTGCTTCGCCTCTCTACGAGACGTAAATCTAAGGCGACCTTTCCTGGCCTTTTTGTGTGGAGACCCGGCCGTCAACAACTCCTGCATCTCCTGAATGATACCTCGTAGAGAGTTGAAACACGTATCAAAGATTATAATGTTTTTGGTGCTAGTTTTTTTGTATTTACATGCGTATATTTTTGTGGAAACTGTATAAAAGTATGCGCATCGAGCACGATTTTATTGTCACATCTAACCAAGACACTATTTCGCATAATAGCAAAGGAACGATAATCCATTAAGCAAAATAAAGGGTTATGACTTATTTCTCCTACGCGAAGTTGCAGCCACCTTCTAGGAGCGACGTGCATAGAGTTTGTGGCCAAGGTAGGCAGTTTGTGCCCCATATAGAGCCCTAGTCTTCCAGGGTAGGCGGTTTCTCTGTGCCTATATGGAGCCCTGGTCTTCCAGGGTAGGCAGTTTCTATGTGCCTATATGGAGCCGTTGTCTTCCAGGGTAGGCGTTTTCTCTGTCCCTATATGGAGCCGTGGTTTTCCAGGGTAGGCAGTTTCTTTGCGCCTATATGGAGCCATGATTGTTCTGGGTAGGCAGTGCCTTTGTACCTAGATGGACCGCACACCGTCTAGTCTTCAATAACATCGCGATGTAAGTATTTGCTCTTCCACAAAGCTTAAACTGACCACAAACTCCTAGTGAAAGTGCGGTGGAATGACCACCGTTCAAACAATTAGCGAGAAACTACCTTTCTAAAGGGCCGCGGAAGCTGCTTAGGGACGGTTGCGAAATTATAGTTATGTCAACATTATGAGTAGTTTCAAGTGTCAGACTAAAACTGTTTTTCGAGCCACAATTGTTTATTAAGGTTTCGTTTCCGTTTAAAAAATAAAGACTCCTAAAATAATATAATTATTAACGAGGTTTTCTGGGAGTTTTCATTCCAGCGTTTCTTTCTCTTCAGTAATTTTATGAAACGCTGCTTGTAGTTTGTTTTTAAAATAAAAGAAATAAGCCCTTCTGGCACACATGTAACTGTCTTTACACATTAGGCCCATCTGGCATATATATACACTTTTATTTGTTTCCTCAAAGTGGCTAGTTAGCACAAATTGTAACTTTCACAGAGAAAAATATATCTTTTCTGAGTCTACCCCGTGAAAAAGAAAGCTGAAAAGCTTCCAAAACGTCGGGAACTCAAATGAGATAATATACGCGATATAAGCCGTTTAAATTATTTTATTTCAATCAGTGTACTATTTATTACAAGTCAGTTAAAAAGTACAAAATATCCGGAAGCGAAATTATTCCGAAGCGTATTCGACTGTACTCATACTATCCTCCGTTACGTTCGATTTACGTATAGAAATGCCGTACTGCTCAATTTAAAATCAACCGCTACTAACACCAACAAAAACGGTGATTTGGTGTACAGCAGTCAGAACTTGTTTGGTACCACACGGTGGGCCGGAACATATTGATATTGTCCATGGCCAGCCCATTCACTTACAAAAAATCCATCTCTATTGTCACACTGTTTTTATTCTTAGCCGTATGTTAATAATTAAGTTTACTTTTGATGATGATTTTATAATAAACTTCCTAGCAGCATAACTGAGTTGTCTATTGGTAAATTCAAAAATATTGTGAAACGAAAATTATTTATAATATAGCTTATTATTAGCACACAAGACTACATGAATGATGAAGCCACGTGGGATTAATGTAAATTATAGCGGCATGTAGGTATATGAATAATTATTTTAACAAATACCTTAGGTATTATTATTATTTTAATCTTAATTGTTTTATATACTCTGACATTTAGAATTTTATTCTAGACACATTCTAGATTATTTATTTTTTATTGACAATCCTTTTGGGATTTATCTTATTGATTATTTTAATTTTAAAAATGATGATTTTTAAAATTAAAATGATGAGTTTCCCTAATCCTTGCAGCAAATGTTGGATCATATTGTATTTCTCCCAGCAAACATTCACTCTCATGTAACTGAAATTTCGAAAGTGCTTGTAACTAGGCCTACTTGAATAAAGAATATTTTGATTTGATTTGATTTGATATTTACTTGAATTTTATTTTAATATGTTTTTTGGAGAACTAAGCAATGAACTTACCAAGTTCTTCATTGTACTTAGAAAGATCTATTAAGAATTATTTAGAAAAAAATACTGATTGTTGAGTTGAGTTTGTTTCGGCTTTTGAATGAAGAATCTCTTAAAGCATAATCAGAAAATACGAAAAACAAATGGATCAATATCGGAATATTCAAAAGTATGTACATAGAAGAGGATATGCTCCAAAGAAGTGTCAAGTATTTTTTAATAAAATGAATGAGTGCATTACAATGCATAATTTTAATTGAATTGTTCTTATAACTTACAACATAAGAGAAACGAATAAGCAACTGCGAATCTTTGCGTTGTGGTTAAAAACGATCGTTTATAGCTGACCGATCAAGCTCTCCTCACACGGTCACCGCACATAAAATGAGTTGCCAATAAAATTGCGCCGACTCTAACTGTTTCACAGCGGTGCGCGGGAGCACTACCAACTTAATTACATCCGACTTGACCTTTGTGACCCCATAGCTGATTATTTCAACACTCCAATGTTAGAAACAACCTGACCGGTCAATATTTGGTCACTTTGTTATTTTTTTTTTACACAGAATTAGTTAACAACTTTGAACACAACCGATTAAAATTGGTGATCTTGACAACATTCTAGTATGCTACTAATCTTTACGTTGAAAAAATTAAATGTCTACATTAAAGATATTTAAAAAATGTCAAACGAACAATTTAAAGGTCACCAAATCGAAAGACAGATTTTTTTTGTATATTTGTGTGTCGTTGTGATGAAACCATCACATCAAAATGGCTGCACGGATTTCAATTATTTCTGGTACACGGGTAGCTGCGCATTTACAGATGGTAATATGGTAATGTTTACTCAACTGCGATGAAGAAAAAAAGAGGGTTATGTTTTTTTCTCTTCCGCTGACGAAGTTGCAAGCACCTTCTAGTATTATATATTTGAAGTAAGTTACCTATATACGCTACTAATATATATGAATTGAGATACTTTTTTGAAGTCGATTAAAATGACGCGGCTGCTGTTTCGCAGCGGTACGCAAGCACTACCAATTTAATTACACCCGACTTGACCTTCATGACCCCGACGCCTTATGTGTTAATATTGCGTGTAGCATCTCCATACTCAGATTTAACTAATGGAGATGCCATACGGAATCTCCGGTTAGTAGGTGATTTCTTTTAATTGTGTGCGTTTGTTGTAACAGGAATATTTCCGAAGTGTGCGGTACGTATTTACCTCACCCTCCGCTAAAAATGCATGAACAATTTGTTTTGTAATGACACGGGTTGTCATCTTCATTAGTTCAATGGTCGTAAGTCTCCATACGAACGTTTGTTTTCCATATAAACAAACGGAGTATACTGAGTGTACTGAGTGACTGGGTATGTTAAATAACTAATTGGATACAATATTTTTAAACTGGGATTTTCTTGTGGCGTCCCCAGTCTATTTTTTATCCCTGTTTTGAACGTTATAACGTCTTATAAATGGATGTACGCCGGCTGCATGCACGAAAAAGCATCACTCATTGTCTCGTTCCGCCTGAGCCGAGCGTGCAAGCGAGAGCGTGGAACAAGTGATAGAGAGGCACCGTCGGCCGTTCGGCTTGTGAATTCATAAAAGTGTGCAATTTTTCATCATTATTTTTTCTTATGACGTTATCACGTAAAATTATCGTCCGTAAACCGACATACAGATAACCAATTTTTTTTGGCATAAAAATTGCATATGTAGTGATGTGACACGGAATAACGTGATTTCCATCTACATACAAGAACCCGATTCTTTTTAACCCGAGTTAGAGTTTAGAGAGACCCTTTTGAATCCGAGACCACCCGAGAACTTTTAACTTTTTCAAAATACATGATTTTATAATGGTTTTTTTTTATTTCACAGGTAAGTGGGCGTTCCGGATGATAATATTTATAGAAGGTAACAATCGATCTCTATTGAATATAGGTTTTATAGTCATTTTTTCCAAAAAACAATATACGTTGTGTTTGAAAATACATTGCGCTGCGGTTGGTTACAAATTAAATTAAAATTATGATTACAATAATAAATTATCAATTTTATATAATATATAGGTAAATAATAAATTAGCTTGTTTAAATTCTATACTCAATGTCATGTAATAATATAAAATTAAATTAAATTGCAAACCTTATTATCAATAAATTATTCATACTTACTTAAAATTTTCCATAAATGTAAACTAACATATTGCTAATAATTTAATTCAATGTCGTAAGCTTGATCTACATATCATAATAATTACACTAACCCAGTATTTACATCATTACAAAATTCCTCAATAGAGTAAAAACACCTCTTTAGCAAGAAAGCTTTATGCTTATTGTTAAACATGTTACAACTTGAGAGCATCTTCATTTCAACAGGCAATTTGTTAAAAAGAACTATTCCCTGATAACTAGCTGAGTGTTTCACTACTTTAAGCCTTGTAATGATGGATAGTGGCAGGTCCTTTCTCCCTGATTCCAAGCGCCGTTTTCTCTCTTCAATTGTTTCCAAGTCTGATATGTGCTTCATTAAATCCGTAAGAAGGACAAGAATGTATAAGCTGGGAACAGTGAGTATTTGGAAATCTAAGAAAAAGCTCTTGCAGGATATATGTTGAGGTATTCTGGCCATAATCCTAATGGTCCTCTTCTGAGCAGTAAAAGCCGCCTTAATATTGTATTTATAACTATTTCCCCAGAATTTTATACTGTATCTAATCCGGGATTCCACCAAAGCAAAATATACTGTTTTTAGTTGGGATAGTTTTGCCTCATCGCTAAGGCTTCTAAGTGCATAGCTAGCAGAAGTGACAGACTTGACGATAGCTGACAGTTCATTTTTCCAGCTCAAGCTGAAGTCGATAAATACTCCAAGAAATTTTAATGATTCCACCTGATGGATCGGTTCATCCCTTGTATATATCTGCAGAACATCTTTGTTATTGGCAGTGGTTTTAAAGAGTACAACCTTGGTTTTGTTGCAGTTCAGTTTCCATTCATTTGAATCAAACCAGGTATTGAAAGCCGCCATAGCATCGTTAACTCTTTAATTTAATTGAGTGATGTTTCCTGCAGATATGATGGCGTTCGTGTCATCCGCGAAGAGTACTAGTCGAGTGTCAAGAAGAGAGTTGTATATGTAATCAATTAAGTCATTGGTAAAGATGATGAAAAAGATTGGACCCAACGTGGACCCCTGTGGAACACCTCTAGTTGTTTTATCAAATATTCTTCTATCCCGAAAACTACAGGTCTAACGCTGAACTGACTCTGTTCCTGTGGTATTGGAGCGGTACGGGGGGGTCCTAACTATCTCGCTATACACATATACCCTATACCCTCCCGTACCGTACCGTATTATTGTTATGACAAATTTAATAAGTTTACTATCAAAAGTTTTAGTTATTTTAGAGAACTCCAATAACCGTATTAAATAAATAAGTTCAGATACTGAATCGGTCGATAGATATCAAACAATAGATTTCACAATGGAGTAAGGAATCGAGGGCCATTATCAAAGATTAGGCGCATCCCATCGGAAGGTTGCACATATCCGCTATTAGATGTTTAACCGACTTGAGAAAAACATTATTCTTTGTTTAATTTACCTATACAGGGTGTTTTGTTTTCTATCAAATAGAATGTATTTAAGAATTATAATTTATCTATATACTGCGTAGTTATATCGGTACCCATAGAACAGTCAGGTGTGTTGTTTTGTGTGCGTTCTTTTTGTGGAAACAGCATGAAAATATGCTCATCTGAGGACAACTTGTCATCATATTTAACCAAGACACTATTTCACGGTATATCAAAGGAACTATGAACCATTAATTTAAGTCTAGGTTATTCTTTGTTTGCAGAAATAATGTATCTTCTCTCTTCTAAATAAAAACCATGGATCTACATTTCAATCGTTTTTTCCCTGTATGATACGCCAGTAAGCCTTTGAGGCTCCAACTGTTAGTCGTGATTTGCGTGGGGGACAGGGCTAACCTTTACAATATCTCGCTACGTTAACGTTTTTACTTTTCATGGGTTTTTACGAGTCCGATTTAGAACTGAACGCGATACTTTTAAACTGTTATTTTTATAGTTAGTAAAATTAAATAAAGATGACAGAACTAAAAATCTTTGCAAGTGCGGGGGCACTATTGTAAGAAGTATAACGGTACTTTACAGACCCGTAATTTTTGCTCTTGAGTATATAATTTTGTCGTATTTATATACGCACTAGCTTTTGCCCGCGATTTCGTCCGCCTTAAATTCGTTTATCGCGGATAAGGGTATTTTTTCGGGATAAAAAGTAGCCTGTGTCCTTACCCGGGACTCAAACTATCGCCATACCAAATTTCATCCAAATCGGTTCAGCGATTTAAACGTGAAGAGGTAACAGACAGACAGACAGACAAACAGACAGAAACACTTTCGCATTTATAATATTATAGTATGGATTATAAGACACTAGCGCATCCCGCCGCCGAGTGGGTTCCGCCATATCCGGTTGCGTATATCCGCCAATAGACGTTTTTTTGTTAAACGCCTTTGACCCTAATCTTATAGTAAACGTTTAAATAGAAGGTCAAACGTACCAATAGCCCTTTTTCGTGGTCTTGACACACTTATCATTTGTCATTGTTGTTAATATTTTTGAGAATTTTTCCCCAAAATATCCTTTTTATTTTATCACAGCAAAACAGGTCGTAATCGAGTATAAATATGTTTTACTAGGATTTAAAAGAATATTTAATATGTAGGCTACCCAGTACCCTACATAATTCTGTTGTAGTAGAATAAACTATAATGGTTCTAAAAACATACAGAGGAACATAAAACTTCCTTCTTTTACGAAATCGGTTAAAAAATAGTCTGCCATGTTACTCGTTTGCAAATGTCTCAGTCTTAGAGAGTTTATTTAGTACATATTAACTCATCATGTACGTGCGCATCCACTGCATCACAAATCATAGCGATATAAAGACGTAGTGTTCAATTAAGTTCAAAGAGATTTATACCGTCCGCTATGAAGTATAACGACTGCATCAGTGGAAAAGCCGAGGTTATAATTATAAAAAACAAAATCAAACAGCTCAATCACATCATAGACAATCAAATGACTTAATCGCGTGACTTTTAAAACCGTCAATATAAATTAGTTACTAATCTTGCTATAGACTGACAACTCCGTTCGTGACACGTCCCGTGGTATGCGGGCGACGGGGGGAAAGACAGCGGGGGCTGGTATGAAGAGTGCGCTCGGCGAAGCACGATAACCCTGCCGCGCGCACACCTCATACCCGCCCCCGCTGTCTTTCCCCCCCGTCTCCCACAGAACATGGGACGTGTCACGACCGAAGAAGCCGAGCGAAACGAGCGAGATGAAACGAAACGAAAAGTCACATCCCTCTTATTGCTGAGCGTTGTAGGGTAAAGTCTAATATAACCATCCTTGGAGGTTTTTTTATTGTCTTTTCACCTTTTGTTTTACTTCGTCTCGAGTTTCGCATTCGACCGCATTTTATTGCATGTCGTGACGCCTAAAGACCTTATACATCTCTAATGAGAAAATTATTAGTTTATATTTTATATTAACATTGATCTGGAGAATCTCTATATCTCCTCTGCGTGTACCAATTATAAATTTGTTAATACACTTGTAATAGTTAAGAATTATTTTTAAAAAGTGACGGACTGTTGTGTTTGTTTCGGCTTTCTTCTTAACAGTGGTCTCCTCTTGGGAAATGCCGTAGAGTCAGACTTGTAAAAGTGCCCTTGTGGCCTACTTACAGAATAAACAATTTGAATTTGAACCGCCTTCAGTTCGTCCCTATTATATCTAGACACGTGAAGTTGTGGTACATGTTCCAGATCACAGGTCAAAATATAGTGGACCGTCAAGCAGGTTATCAAAACTGACTTAGGAAAATGAAGCTAAGGGCACCTATGAAGACGAATATCTTATACGTGTGTAGGGTTCATATTATATGACTGGTTTCTCGCTGAGGATGCACCAGCTGCAGTCCCGCCACTACGTGCACTTCAGCTCGTTTGTGATTCGCGTGCCGCGGCCGCTGCAGGACACCATCGCAAGTGCAGACTTCTGGCCGAAGGGTGTAGTGGTTAGGCAGTACCAGGGCTATCTCCCGAATCCTACACCAGTGCGCCTACTGACTACCATGAGTTCCGCACGAGCGAGTATCAAGCGCTCGATGACGGTCTATCTCTTTCGCACTATTAGCGCGTGCGAGAGAGGTGCACTGACTTGACTCTCGATACGAGATACTCGCTAGCGCGGATCATAAACTCAGCTCATGGCAAGCACACTGATCAGACGACGCAACGGAGCCACTAAGATACATTCGCCTAATTCGAACTATTTTTAAGTTTTTTTATATGTTTTAATTATTGTAGTTCACAGTGCTTTGGTTGTCACTGTATTGCTGTGTAACTTTTTTAATAAGAAATAAATAAATAAATAATAAATAAGTTACAGTAGGACAAGTCCGTCACCACGCATTCGAAGCTGACGCACGTTTTGTAAATATATATATCTGGGCTACATGATTTGTCACTTTTAGCAACACCAGATCATGACCCACTCACTAACTATTAGAGATTTACAGATAAAAATGATCTAGGAAGTCATAGCAAATCATGATCGAAGTTACACAACAGTTGCGCAAGCGCCGATGGCCCGTGACCGATGGATCCGGAGCGATTGTTGCGTGACCTCGCATCTCTGTTGCCGGTGCTTTCGTTACAAATATGTTGTTGGATTTGTAACAAATAAATAATAATGAATAATTAACTTTATATGTAATGTAAGTAGGCCACAAAGGGCACTCTTACAAGTTTGAGTCTACCGGCATTTCCCAATAGGAGACCACTGTGAAGAAGAAATCCGAAAAAAACTCAATGGTCAGTATTTTGTTGTAAATAATTCTTAAATATGACTACTCTCCATCAGGTGGCTCGTCTGCCCTTTTGTCACTCGTTACATAAGAAAAAATATATTATAATATTAGTGCTTTGCCTATCTTAGATATATCTTTTTAAGTATACATTCTATGCGTAGGTGTACATACATGGAAACATGTAAATGAATAAAAAATACACACTGTTAAAAATTATGCAATTTTGTAATTATACATGCAAAAAGAACACATAAACCTATGTAATTCCTGAAAACGCATGGAAATTTACGAAAAATTATGAATTTTCGCATAATTTTCATTAGTTTTAATTAAAGGAAAGGTTTGAATGTAGGAAATTAAAAATTTCAAACATTATTTCTTTAGAAACGTATAGGTGAACATGGTTTTTTTGGAATTATAATTTTATTATACGGGCAGAAGTCGTGGGCTGAAATGAATCATCATCATCATCATCATCATGCTGGGCACAGCAGGCCTCCTCAATATATTTCCACGTGGACCGGATAGAGGCGATCCGCATCCAGCGAGTCCCTGTAACCCTAACCAGGTCGTCCGACCACCCCTAATCAGGTCGTCCGACCACCTTGCGGAAGGCCTTCCACGTTGCACTAGCCGGTACGCGGTCTCCACTCGAGAACCTTTCTGCCCCAACGGCCAACGGTCCTTCGAACTATGTGCGCGGCCCATTGCCACTTCAGTTTGCTTACCCTGTTTGCTATGTCGGTGACCTTGGTGCTTTTACAAATCTCCTCATTTCTGATCTCGACGAGAGATCCCGAGCATAGTCCTTTCCATAGCTGGCTGTGTCATAGCTCTTTCGAGTACTTCTTCATTTGTGACTTCTCCGTCCAACTAATCTTTTTCAATAATAGGGTACTTGACTGACAGATCAAATCAGTTCCTCTTTTTGCACTGTCAAAACGGTCAGAAAGTATGAAGTTTGAAAGGCAAAAGGTTTATGACGTTCCATACGGTCAAATTGCCTCCTTATTATTGTTTTTGATCATTTTAAAATCGTCAAAAGCTTAAAAATAAGTATTCATGAATATTTTCTTCGTATTTTCAGAAATAACATTTAACTGCAAGCGTGACATCATTTATAGGTGCGTCCACATTTGTATCATTTGCCCGTATCAGATCATCGTCGCGTAGCATGATTGCGTGTCACGATCACGCGTTTGGACGTTGCGCCGATCCGATAACTCGAAATCCATTTGCTACGCGTATCACACACTTGTATCGGAAGAGTGCGGCATTATCGGCGCGCCGACCGTAAGCGTCCAAGCAGCGCGATACGCAATCATGCTACGGCACGGTGATCGGATACGAGCAAATGATACAAGTGTGGACGCACCTTATGTTGACTACAGGAAAGTACCCAATTGATATATCCAGGCGTTACTTTGCTTTCCATATTAGATTAATGGATTATACTTAGTTCCTTTATGTTTCGCGATTATATTCCGCGGAAAAGTAAAGCAACTAAATGCAATCCTTTAATCTAATCTGTTTCATCCCCTATCCTGCAGTATTATGAAGTTGCAAAAATGGAATGTCTGTAAATTGAAGATAGTATATTGCATCCTCTCACAATAAACTTCAAGTCGAGTTGGCTATTGAAAGTAGGTTGAACACTAAAACGATGAATTTATAGTTATGAAGTTGAATAAAAACTCATAAAGCAATGATGTTACCACACGGAACATAAAAGCAATATAAAAGTAAGACCAAGTAATATTACGATAGCTAACAGTCACATTACAAAACTAGGAATTAGAAGATTCTCACAGTCGGTGGGCAATAAACTAATTTGTAGCTGAAAGAATTGCCATTATCACAGTACAAGTGGATCGAGACGTATATTGACTGAAAGACTTGATTCGCACCAAGGCCCATTAAAACAAGAGGACTGACACTTGCCATACTTTGAATCGTGTTCCGATCGCAAGGAGATATTCTGGCAAAAACTTATGGCGCTTTAAAACTAACCATTTAACGATGCTATAATTGATTAAAGAAACATACTAACATTTGATTCGCACACAACATTTCAATAATAACATAACATTTCAATACTGTGTTGCGAGTGCAAAGTTGAATAATTATAAAAAATAATTCGTATACATAGATGGCGTTGTACATATCGGGGAACGGTGTTTTGTATGGAGATGGTCAGTCCTCTTATTTTAAGGGTCCTTGATTCGCACGAAGCGATTTGATTCATAAGTTCTAATGCAAACCGCCAAGGATTGGAACTCGCTCCCGTCGTGTGTAATTGCTGATAATTATAATTTAGGTCACTTCAAGCCATGAATAAATACGCGGACTAGGGACATCTTTGACCACGTACGAGCAGTCTCTTACCATCAGGTGATACTAGAGTCAATCGATTCACTAGTCATACCACAATCCTCACTAGTTATACCGCAATCCCGATAGAATCAAGAATACGATGACATACCACATACCAACTGACATATTCGAATCAAAATAGTGTCATAAACTAGGTACACTATCGCTGCTCCGTGCGCTCGTGCTTGGCAGCCCCCACACACGAGTCATCAACTGAATGTTAGACTCACAGACATTAAGTTGGTCTTCTCGCTCGCGCTTTAGAAGAAACAGCAAGTGCGAATGAGTGGTCCGACTCTAGTCATAAACATTAATTAAGACAACGTTCAGTTTATTTTGGCTCTACAATAGGTGCCGAGGACGCCGTGGCGCCCTACCGCCTAGTAGAAAGATAACGATAACAGCAGACATGCTGCCACCCAAGACCAAATCCTTACAGTCAATCGCTGGTCAGTTTATGAATTTAAAAAAAGACATACGACGCAATAAGGATATTTTAGTGGCGCTACGATGTCATGGTGAAATTATGGACTCCTGTTTTGGAAAAAACTAATGTGTTTCATCAAAATTGAACCAATTTAGAAATAATTGTTTTTAAACGTATTAAAAGTAAAGACAGCATATCATTTTTAACGATTGATAACGATCTCTTCAGAGTAAAATCTCTTTTACAGCATATCAAATTACTGTTAGACCATATAAACATTTGCATGTAGGTATACATGCTTGGCATATATGCCAGGGAATCAAAATAGAAATTAACACAATGTAACCAAAAAAACCTAGAGCAGACCACAGTGATACTGAATCGATTGGTTGTCTTAATATACTGCCAGTAATATTTACATCGTGGGATTTGCAAGTCATTGTCTTAGCATTTTGAAATGGTATTGTCCGTTGGTCCGACACGCCCAATTTGGTTAATTTGTTGTGAAACCCTTAACTTGGTGATGTAGATATTCTGTAAATATTAATACTAAAGTGGTCATCCGTCTGTTTCCTGGATTTAGTTGTTTAGGACTAGACTTGTCTCTAGGTCCAAAACGTGTTCTATGATTTACAGGATCTCACTTAAGTACTAAAACCTAATTAACTTAACCTATGTACTACTTAGATACTACTTCTTGTGTACTGTGGGAGTGTAGTCATATATAATAGTAACTAGTCTATGTATTTATTCTTCGAGATCCAAATCAGTAATTAATATTTTAACATTATGTTATGACATTACCAAAAACAGAGACAGAAGATATTCCTTATTCGAATTGGTCATTCGAATCTATTATTTAAAATAACGGCCATTCTATGAAAAAGTACGTATAATGCAACACATCTACATTCTTATGGGCATAAAGATATGTAAATAAATAACACAGGGACAATCTTACACAAATCGACCTAGTCCCAAACTAAGTTAAGCTTGTACTATGAGTACTAGGCGACGATATACATGATATATAGATAAATGATAATACTTAAACACATAGAAAAGATCCAAGAACCAGGAACAAACATTCGTGCTCGTCACACACACACTTTTCCTGGCTGGGATTCGAACCCGGGACCGCCAGCTTCGTAGGCCGTTGTACAACCCACTGATACAAACGTGTCGTCTCAAATGTGACGATTTATTGGACACTTTGGATGCTACACTCTATTTGATGTTGTAAAATACAACATACCCGTAAAAAAAGTGAGTATTTTAGAAAACTACAGTGAGAGTCACACTTTTTTAGATTACAATCACGGCTACCCACTATTCAGTCCAATAATTTGGAATCATTACATATTTTCTACAGTAAACAAAAAAATATAAATCTGATCACACTTAAGGAAAAATTATTTTAACCGAAGTACAAAACGTCGTAAAAATATGCATGTATGAAAATCTAAATTCAAATAATCCGTAAGTTAGATGTTAAAAAAATATAAGACACTTATTTTTGGCTTATCCAAATAATAAAAAAAATACTCGTATAAATTGCATTAAAGTTTAGGAGTGGGGGCTCGTGACGTCACTCCTAGGTAAAATTTGTACCTAGGAGTGACGTCACGCGACATTTTGATTCAATGTATGTGCCTTTCATTTTTGATTAAGTAAAAAAAGAAAAAATCGTGTCCTATATTTTTTAATAATTTACATGACGGACTAATTATAAAATTTATTCATTATCCCTATTACGTAAAACTGACTTGGTAACGCCTTTTTGAAGTCGGTTAAAAAAAGGTTATTTTATTTCATACTTGTGACACGGATTTGACAGGCCGTCAAGCATTGTGACTGGTTATTGGAGCCACGCAAATAAAGCGGGCCGCAAACTTGAGTGACTCCAAATTGACAGTTTCACAGCTCGTGAGCATGACTCGACTGTAACAAGACTTATCTTAAGGCGAAGGTTTTTAACCAGTGTGTGTTGCCAGGGATGAAAAGACACGAGACGTGGTAACTCACAATGAGCACCCTGAACTTCTCCTGTGTCATGTACCACTTTATTTATTTAGTCGTATGGCATTATATACAAAGCAATCAAAGTATAAGTTTAAGTTATCCCGGAACCGATTGCAATTAACGGAAATCCTCTCAAAGTTGTCAGGATCTGTCCAAGGTAAACATCTTGGACACACCCTAACAGGTGGGTAAAAACAACGTTGAGAAGGAGGTTAATAGAATTCAGCTGGGTTGGGCAGCATTCGGAAAGCTTCGTCGAATCTCCACGTCACCCATACCACAAAGCCTGAAGATTAAAATCTTCAACCAGTGATTCCTACCAGTCATGACGTATGGTGCCGAGACGTGGACACTGGCGGTACAACTAGTCCACAAGCTCAAAGTTGCTCAACTATGGAGAGGGCTATGCTCGGCGTCTCTTTGAAGGATCGTTTCAGAAATGAGATGTTCCGTCACTAGAACCAAAGTGACAGACATAGAGGCTAAAGCGAACTGAAATGGCTGTGGGCTGGTCATATTTGCCGAAGAACCGATAACCGTTGGAGTAGACGTGTTCTCGAGTGGAGACCTCGTTTGGGCAAAAGAAGCGTCGGATGTCCTCAGGCAAGGTGGACCGATGATATTAGCAGTGTGGCCGGCGTCGGCTAGAGGAGAGTGGCTAAAGATCGTGCTCAATGGCGCACCCTTGGAGAGACCTATGTCTAGCAGTGGACTGCAACAGGTTGATGGTGGTGAATCAAAGTATGACTCTAAGGCCTTTAAGATTTTTAAGCCAAGTGGCTGCGTCAGATCATCCAGATCTTTAGCATGTCCAGGGTAGGCGACGTTCTTTGTAAGAGGACTCCGAAAAGGAGATCCTTCCGTATACCACTTACGTTACGTCACAACCCTAGCGCATTATTTATAGCTGTGCTCTATCCAAGCTGCTATGAAATGGGAATTAAGGTAAGGTCAGGTCGGGTAAGACAAACGTAATTTATTTCTTGGGGAAAGAGAAGCCATGCAATTGGCCCAACTCTATTTCCACTGACACATATGTCAGTTTTCAGTATCACATTTACAACGTTTCTCTTAACCCAGTGTTTCTCTGACCTTAAATGCCCTAATGTACAATAATTGGCACCTTCAATAATTAGCATTGCAAGACATATATGTCAACTATTGAAATTACGGCTCAATTATTATGCTTAACAAAGCATTCGAACATTTGCACATTGGGCCTCGTAAGAATAATCAAAGTCACTCAAAGGGCAGTGAAGCGAGCTCTGCTCGGAGTCTCCTTGCGTGAGCCAATCAGAAATGAGGAGATCCGCAGAAGAACCAGGGTTCTCGACTTACATAGCTCAGAGTTGCTAAACTTAAGTGGCAGTAGGCTGGGCAGGCTCTTAGAACCAATGGCTGCTGAGGCAGAAAGGTTCTCGAGTGGCGACCGCGTACAGGACGACGCAACGTGGCAAGGTCCCTAACAGTATGGGCCGATGATCTGGTGAAGATCACTGGAAACCTTTAGATGAGGGCGGCGCTAGTTGTGGAGATCCTTCTGGGGATCCCTGATATGATGATGATGATGCGCAAGATCGGGGTAGGTGGCGAGCTCTCGTTTCAGAGGTCAAGACCCTGTTTGGATCGCAGTGCCAAAATAGTTGGTTAGTTTGGTATTTCATTAGTTTTCTGAATTATTTCGTGTAATTTGTACTTCCGGTTAGTTCAGTTCAGTTAGTAAAGTAATCGTATCGTATCTTGTTTGGAATAACATTATGTCTTATTTTGCTTTAACAGTCCCGTAGGGTTGGTGGTAACATTCTCCAACGGGTTATTATCTTAAACTTAACAATTAAGTCAAAAGGTCATATTTTCATAAGATACCTATAAAACATGTGTCGTTTTTCCCAGACACAAACAATGCGTCCCACGACAGGCTAATTTGCAATTTAATACCGAATTATTAAATCTTCCGCGTGCGATAACATCTTTACGCTTTTTAGATCTGCTGTTTCCTATCAGATTGTAAAATTCATCTTATACCTTCTAAAATTGCATACTGACTAACAGACAGACAATATTTTTCTTTTTAACCTGACTTTAAACTGGGTCAGTAAATAGATTTAGCGGGAGCAGCGTAAACCCACAACCGAGAATGCCATCCGTAGCCACTTAGGGGGGTGACCCACTGGTATGAGTTTAAAAAAACATATTTATATACAATTAATAATTTAATGAATTCATTATAAAAAGATAAAAAAAAATCGGTCACATTCTAGTATTATATCCATAAAAACACTCGCATACAAAGAAATTGTCGCGAATAAAAACATTAGCTAGTAAAAAAGATGTTAACTAGCATGTCTCTCAATACATAGTTAATACCAATCAATCCATCTTGGCAGTACCATTATCATAAAAACAAGAAACGCTTAAAATTAACATAACATAAATAAATTTCATAGAGAACCAACACAAGAAACGGCTGAGCACAAATCAAAATAACGGGCATGATACTAGCTATAAAAAGACCAATAAACATTCATTGGGGTATTATGTTAACTATAGAAAACTCTCCATAAACATTTCACATTAAAATACAGTAGCATACCCTTATAATTTATATTAATATAGAAGGTGCCCGCGTCGTCGGCGGAGGAGAAATAAATTTAAACCCTCTTTATTTCTTCACTGTAGTCGAGTAAAAAGTATTCTGTCTCCGTCTGTGGATGCATAGCTACCCGTGTACCAAAAATAGTTGAAATCCGATTAGCCGTTTTGGCGTGACGAAGCCACAACGACACAAACAACTTTTTTTTTTTTTTCTTTTTATTATAAATAGATGGGCATTTGACCGCAATCTCACCTGTTGTTAAGTGACGATGCGGTCAAGGATGTATCATGCCCGTCTAGAAACAGCCTATTCACTCTTGTCTTGAACACGCCCAAATCATACAAAAAAAAACGGTTCAGACCTGGATGGATCGCTTATTTTGTTTGAAAATATCATTAATATACAGACATGTAATTTTTTACAGTCTTATAATAAAGATAAGTTTCTTCCAAACAAAAACATTTTATCACAAACTTCATTCTAATAATCGACAATTTTCAAAATACAACATTCTTTAGATGGAACTGACGCCAAAATAAGTTTTTTTTTTTAATGTCTCTTTATCTCTTTTGGTCAATATACGACCATTTTAGAGGTGATGAAATTGCGCCTCGCTCCTAAATAACATTAATTGTATATACTATATAGATTGAGTAGAAAAACGGTCACTTTTAAGTAAATTGAAGAAACTAAATTATATATATTTTTTTTTACTTTAAAGCATTTATTTTTTTGGAATCGGTTTTTTCTCGAGCATTCCCTTACGAGTGCTTATTTCCTTCTTAAGTGAGGTGGAGCGATGATATAATATACGCGATATGATCCGTCTAAATTGTTTTATTTAAATGAGTAATAATCGCGGAAATAGAAGAGAATATTAAACATACAAACGTGAAATTAAAAAAGTTTGTAAAAGTATACTAACCTTTATCAGAACTAGCCAAGCCAAACACAACGTGAGCGGATCCGAGAGCAAAAAGCAAAACACGTTCATTGAAATTGCATATTTGCAGTTACAGCATAACTCGGAGCTTCGCAATAAATAAGTCCAATTAACTTCCAGGGTATCGAACCCGGGGCAGCTAACGGCACCCGCTTCCTGGTGCTGTGTGCTATAAATAGCTCTTGTGCAGAACTACAAGTGTTGCCAGCTAAGGAATTCAGTTAAAGCTAATATAATACTAAAGTGCTTTAGCGGTTATATGTTATGTCTTTAGCCCTGAGGTCAAGAGTTAACAACTAGGGAAACGGACGGTTTTCTAGGGACTTTTCCCATATGTTACCACCAACTTGTTAGCAGTGGTAACAACTGGGATTTCTTTCCCATCTATTACCAGGTGGTAACTACTAGAAAAAAAAATGGATATAATTCCTTTGCTATTCCACGAAATAGTGTCTTGGTTAGATGTGACAATAAATTGTGCTCACATGCGCATGTTTTCATGCAGTTTCCACAACAAAAAATACGCATGCAAATACAACAAACCACCACCAGACAGTATAATCCTCGACACGTGTGTTTTTGTGGAAACTGCATGAAACTATGCGCATGTGAGTACAATTTATTGTCACATTTAACCAAGACACAATTTCACGGAACAGCAAAAGAACTATAATCCATTGATCTTGTATGGAATTTCGCAAAGTAACGCCTGAATCTATCAATTATTTACTGACAGAGTTACTTAGAAAAATGATAATAACTTAGGTTATTAACATACTAAGAAAAGAGTGTCTATGGGCGACGGTGATCGCTTACCATCAGGTGACCCGTGCCTCCTATGTCATAAAAAAAAATACTGAAGACATAGGTCCTTGCACTAAGAGGCTAAAATGGTACAAAATGTGCTAAATCTAACCCTAAGTGCTATACTGACAATAAGAATTACTTGTACTAAAAGGCAGTCATGCACGGGAATGGTAGGCAACGGTCGATCGCTCTCCTAATTAAACTTGGATTATTAGTAAGCCTTAGCGGGAAAGCGTAGTGACTGGAACGTAGTTCAACGGTCTAGTCAAGAACAAGGGTTTAATAACACCGCCGGCAACGCACTTGTGACTCCTCCGGTGATGCAAGTGTCTATGGGCCACGGTGATCGCTTACCATCAGGCGACTCGTTTGCTCGTTTGCCTCCTGTAATAATAAAAAAAAACATATATTAAAAAGTAGAAAGCGCCCGCAACTTTCTTCGCGAAGGACAACAAGCCATAATCCCTCTTTTTTTCACTGTATAGTTGGGTAAAAAGTATCCTATAACTATCTGTAGATACCCAGCTACCTGTATACCAAAAAAAGTTGAATAATTAGTATCTTTGATGTGATGCACATACAAACAAAATAATATTCATTGAGCTTCAAATAATTCGTAACACTTTTTTATTTGCAAATATCTTCAATGTACAGACATTTCATTTATAGGGTTCCCTATCCAAAGGGTAAAACGGGGCCCTATTACTAAGACTCCGCTGTCCGTGTGTCCGTTGTATCTCATGAACCATGATAGCTAAACAGTTGAAAACTTCACAGATGATGTATTTCTGTTGCCGCTATAACAACAAATACTAGAAGTAGTATTATTTTATGTCTGTCAGTCTACGTCAGTAACCAATATAAAATGATCGAACACCGCGTGCATTTTGCTTAGGAGTAGAGCTCTGCTAACACTGGCTTTTCATAGATACGGCCGTTTGTGGCGTATATTTTGTACGGAACCCTCGGTGGGCGAGTCAGACTCGCACTTGACCGGTTTTTTACAACTTTACAATAGTATCTAGGTGTTTTACTCTGTTTCCAGTTCAAGCATAATGTGTACTTTCTCATAATTTCCACTTAAAGCCACTTCAGGCTTAGAGGTTATTTCTAAGACAGGTTACGACCGAACAGACAGAACTTTTACTAACCCAGCCCAATGTCTTTCCCTGTTATCAAACAATTAGTTAGAATGCGGCCAGGCGTGCAGGTTTCTCCACGATTAGTATGTCCGACCCTACCGTAGAAATGCATGCTAATGGGCACATCTGATAGAAAGTTTCTAGTCTTTTCTTGTGGCTTTCTTAGGCTTTTGAACCTCGGAAAAGTACTTGGTTACCGATAAAAATTGGCCAAGTGCGAGACTGACTCGGGCACCGAGGGTTCCGTAACCCCTTCTCTAATCCTCCCCCTCTCAGGCGCTGGTGCTCACCAGCATCAATATCTGCCATAAGAAAGCGGGCGAAATTAACTGACACGTCCTAACAGCCTTAGAAATAGAGTCGTCATCGTCAGATGTTTATACGCGCTTTGTTGTGGGAGATATTAATGCTGGTGATTGTACCCGTGTACCTAGCCGGAACCGTCGGGGAGCGTCATGGTGAAATGTTCGTAATCCCATGGCGCCCCCATCATCGACAGGTGCGGGAAACAACAGAGTGTTTTGGTGGGTTTCTTCCCTCCCTCTTGCTAGGTGCTAGAAGAAGGACCGGGAGAAAAAAGTCCCACATATCCCCTGCCCCAATGGCTGCCCTACGCCGAGGGTATATGCGTAACAAACATTCACTTAACCTAATTGGCCGGTTAAGTTAAGTTTTGCATCCGGTATCATTGGAGCTGGAAGGAAGGAAGATACGCTCTGTTGGTGCACTTTTTCACATCATATTTTTCATCTGTAGTGCATTTTTTTGGAGTAACGGCTATGAAACTCTTCACTGAGCATGCTCCGACATAATCTTGGCTTTTTTCTAGATGTGTCTGGGATTTTTGTTGAAAGACTTTTTACCCGACTACATTGAAGTAAAAAGAGGGTTACGACTTTTTTCCTCCGCTAACGAAGTTGGGGACGCATCGGGTAGGTACGGTAGGCCAAAAAAATTGGTCTGCCACTATTTGAATCTTAGTTCAAAAGTGGGAGACCAATTGCTTTGCCGATCGTACTAACATATAATCTTCGCTTTGTGATATAATATAGAAAAGACCGACTTGAAGACATACATCATTTAACAGTTCTGTTATCACGTCAGTAACAATAAAATCCGGACATGTTCACATTAAATTTAAACAGCCATTCAATACATAATATTTACTTCTGTTTCCGCGATTATTACTCATTGAAATAATAGTATGTTACTGCTGAGGCCGGGAAAAGTCATTTCGTGGATGAGAACGGTTTTGAAGGACGAGGCGTAGCCGAGTTCTTCAATAGATACGAATCCACGAAATGACATTCCTGCCGAGGCATGTATACTGCTTTTCTCCAAATATGCGAGGAAATATGACACATGTTTATGTAACTTATTTTCGTAAAAATAACACGACAGACACTCTTTGAAAAAATGAAATTCACGTTCCCGCCTTAATTTTTTTTAAGGATATTAAAGTTAAAAGTCTTGGGTCAGAATTGTATAGTTGGTTCCACATGATATAGTAATGAAAATAAATAAAAAGAAAACCCATACCAATAGTTAAAATGAATATATACATTATTACTTTTAGTTGAATAGGCAATTCCTAAACGCACAACATTAAAAAAACATACCTTTGCTACAAAATATTTATCATAAACTGTATTATGATTTGGACACAATAATTATTGTTTTTTTTTTCTATTATTATTGGCATTAACCATGCAGTAACTAAACTCAGAAAACAATCCAAGTTTTTTTTTTAATCTCGGTGTTTGTACGTTACTATTGGCTGTATGGTGAATTTTCAAAGTCTTGGATGAAATTAAAAGTAAAAACCTGCACAATAATGTACACTTCCCGGGCCAGTCCGGGAAGTAATGCCACTTTTTTTTTAATTGATTATCGTACCAAAGTATATAACGATGGACTTCGCGGTGTGTTTTTACTACATTAATGGGAACATTTCCGAGCAAGTTGGAGAAAAAGAATTTAACGGATTATATCGCGTATATTATCTCATTTGAGTTCCCGACGTTTCGGAAGCTTTTCAGTTTTCCATGGTCATGGGAGGAAACGATTTTATTTAAATGAGTTATTCAATACGTTGATTTTGAGCGGCAGTCGAACCTGTTCTTAATGGGTCTCGTGTCTTAGACAAACACATTAAAGTGCGTCCACACTTGTATCATTTGCTCGTCCGATCACCGTGCCGTGGCATGACTGCGTATCGTGCTGCTTGGACGCTTGCTGTCGGCGCGCCGATCATGCAGTACTCGTCCGATATAACTGTGTGATACGCGTAGCAAAATGGATTTCGAGCGATCCGATCGGCGCAACGTCCAAACGCGTGATCGTGACACGCGATCATGCCACGCGACGATGATCTGATACGGGCAAATGATACAAATGTGGACGCACCTTTAGGTTATACCTTGTTTTATCGAAAAACGTTTCATCGGTCATTTATAATGTGGGATATCAAACGTATATCTACTTAAGCTGTTTTAAATAAAAAGTCATATTTTGATTTTTTATCTTCTATAATTATTGTTATTTTACTTTTATAAGTTTTGATATGTTCTTTTGGAGAACTACGCATTGAATTTATACTTAAAACATATATTTAGAAGCGGCTGAGTACAGATATTGTAATATATATGAGTTATTTCGAAAAAATTACTGACTGTTGAGTTTGTTTCGGCTTTCTTCTCCTCAGTGGTCTCCTCTTGGGAAACGCCGTAGAGTCAGACTTGTAAAAGTGCCCTTGCGGCCTACTTACAGAATAAAGATCATTATTTCATTATCGAATACTTTATTTTGTCGACATATCATTTCAAAAGAAGCTGATAGACCCGGTTTATATAGAAAGTATCCAAGATTACACACATATTTGCCCTTACCTTAGAAAGCATGTGGTTGTGCAAAGTAGAATATTCGCTGGCATTTGCCGCGCCGTTATCAGCTGTTATTATCAATACCCAATCATTAGACATCTGGAGCTAAATATAGCCATAACATCTGTTGCAGCTGCTGATCTGATTATAGGTTTATATAGGTCAGTCACAAAGAGGATAATGATGGCACGTGCCGACATTGTGATGAGAAAATTAAGTTTCCCGGAGGCGTGCATATTATATTTTTTTGATATTCATTGACCAACAATGTACCTATTAAGAAAAATAAATTAGTCGACGTATTACCGCCAACCAACTGGTTCGATAATGGGCTTGTGTCCAAAAAAATATAATAAGTCCACCAGTTAGATTATCAGAAAATATTGGACACGTATTTTTTCTTTTGTCAATTAAACAAAAAATGATGAATATACAGCCTGTTAAAGTTCCTCGTGACGTCACGCCAAGCGACCGTTTTACGCACGGCGTGACGTCATGCGCCCCCACTCCCAAACTCTAAAGTGCTTTATCTTTGTCTGTTTTTGTTTGATTTACAAAAGAAAAAATACGTGTCCAATATTTTTTGAAAATCTAACTGACGGATTAATTACATTTTTTTTTACCCAGGAAACTACTCTATTATGTGGATATTATTGTCGATTAAGCTTTTCGATTTTTTTCAAAACGGCGGCGATAAGGGTTTACCCTACATTGTTAATAATTTTTTTTAAAAATATGTGTAATTACTTTCTTTCCTTTTTTTGATATACACTTTTTTTTTATAATTTATATTACCTAGCTATAAGTCCTAATTCAGATGTATGAGTAGAGATTATTTTAACCCCTGACGAAAGAGTGGGCGTGCCGCGTGTATCTGTGTATCAGTCTGTGGCATGTATCTCTTGAATGGGTGGACTGATATGGATTTGGTTTCTTTTGTTAAAATTCTTAGCTCATTGTAACTTAATCGGGATTGTTCTTAACTATGGTTTCAAGCAAATCTGCTGTTTTAGGGTTCCGTTCCCAAAGGGTAGAACCCTATTACTAAAATTCCGCTATCCGTCCGTCTGTCTGTCCATCTGTCCACAGCTGTCACCATAATAGCTAGACAGTTGAAAATTTCACAGATGATGTATTTCTGTTATCGCTATAACAACAAATCCAAAAAACACAGAATAAAATAAGTATATATTTTTTAATTTTCTAAAATCACTTTTAATAATCTTGTAGCGTTAAGTTTGCACCTCATTTGTATGCAACGCTATAGATGCAAACTTAACTTAACCGGCCAGTTACCTAGGTTAGGTTAAGAGAAAGTTTGTACGGAACCCTCGGTGCGTGAGGCTGACTCACACTTGGCCGGTTTTTTCTAGATGTGTCGAGGTTTTTGTATTGGTTCACCAGTTACTTGTTACCCTTGCGTAACATTAACTTGTCATCTATACTATTATAAAGTTGAAAAATGTCTAATGTCTGAAGATATTTTGAAAAAAATAAATAAAAAAAATTATTTTTTGTATGTTTGTACGTTACCAAGTACGTAAAAAAATGTTTTGTTGTATGGCTAAACCACATAAAACGGCTAAACGGATTTCAATTATTTTTGGTACACGGGTAGCTGGGAATCTAAAGCTTCAGCGTATCTGTAATTTAGAAGGGTAAATAATTAAATAAAAGGCATTATTTTGTAAAATAGTAAACCGTGTATAAAATATGACATATTACTTTACATGCCCGTAATAGGATACATGCATGAAATTTTTATCGCTCTTCTTAAGAAAATATCAAATGACCGTAAAAAAGATTTCAGAAAGCGAAATTAAATTAGAATCGGCCAAGAAATACGCATGATATAGGCATTTTAAACTACAACAACATGTACTGTTACGTCATAGTGCACCCCGGCCTAATATATAAACTCCATATTAAGTTCTGTTTTGCTAGAAAGAGATAGAATGAAACTTTCGATGGCTTAATCTTAGTTATTTTTGTACTTATTCGAAAAATATGTTTATCTACTGTGTATTACATGAAAAAGCTTTTACTAAAGCAAAAATAAAAATTCATGCATATTACGGTGATGTCATTGATTCAATAAATTTGCTTCACTGATAACGGGTCTGATAATTACGTAGCCATGATCGATCATGGAAGCTGTCACTGCAACTTTTTTAACGATCATTACGCAATGGAACCGCCCATTCAGCCAGTTTAGTTAATTGAATAATTCGTTTTAAAAACAGCACAAGTGCAATAAATTAATGATGGCTTTAGTTTTAAAAATGATTGATCGAATTAAATCTAGAAATTCGGCTTTCTTTTTTAGTAGAATTAATTACCTAGTTGATCAATTAGTGATGTTTTTATTTAATCTGTGTAGTAAAAAGGCAATTAATTGTGGTCATAATTCACACTTAGTAAGCACTTATTAATAATGTACTAAATGGAACTACTAATTAATGTCTTGTCCATGAGTTGATGTATAAAGTAAGTATTTATATCAATACAGACTGAGTTTATATTTAAAAATAAATACCGGTCAAGTGCGAGTCGGACTCGCTCGCAAGGGGCTCCGGTGTCCTATAAACGTGAAATTTGGTACGAAGGTAGCCCACGAAATAACTCTGAAAATCTTAATTTCTATGTCTGTCTATGTTAGTAACCAGTTTAAAATGACCCCACACTGAGTACATTTTGCTTAGGAGTAGGGCTGCTAACACTGTATTATCATAGATACGAGTACTGCCGTTTTTAGCGTATATTTTTTACGTAATCCTCGGTGCGCGAGATCCCTCGCACTTGGCCGGTTTCTTTTCAATGCTACACAAAAAGACAAAAGTCTAAATTACCATTTATGTTGATGACCAAAGCTTTTCACCCTCGTTACCAGACATTTTGTGGCTTCATCTTAAGAGTCCCCGGTAAGCTCGCTTTTCCACACAAACGTAGTTACGCTCTCATTTTAAAACGACTTGCTTGAAACTTTGTACTTAGAATAAGTTAAGGTATATGCAGGCCTGTAATTAGTTTATGTAGCTTCAGATACCATAGTAAAAAAAAAAACAGCGAATTTAAGTTTTTCATACAAAACTTGTTTTTGCTATTTTTGCTTTGTTTCGTTTGTTTCATAAACTGGAGCCATATAAACTAATTACAGGCTTAGATATACCTCATGTTATTGTATATGCAAAGTTTCGTTACAATCCAACACGTAATTTTAAAATGTGAACGAAACTCCGTTTTTATGGGAAGGTGAAATTCGGCCGAGCTTGCCGGGGACTCTTAAAGCGTTTAACTGTTTTCGGTTTATTACCATACAAACTTTACAAACTTTTACACTTATAATACCTAACTATTTGTTCGTACACGAGTATGGCATGTAGATTGTACAACAGAACTATTAAAGGCCCCATATCACTCTTATAACACAATGGCAGCAATCATTCCGTACACAAATACCTACCTTTTGACACCAACTCATTTCTAAGAAGCATCAAAATACCTGGCTTTATCATACAAACAAAAATACGATATATTGAGATATAGCCAGCGTTACAAGTTGTCGGTCCGAAGTAAATTGTTTTACTATTAATTGTATTGTTGAACAATACAATTTATAATATTGATGAATATATGACATCCAATACTGAATACAAATAAGAAAATCTTAAATACCAAAATATAATACGAAATAAAAAAATGGACTAAATAGTAGAAGCTAATCATGATTTAATTTAATGTAATTATCCATAAGAACATAAAATTGCAATCCATACTAATCCATACTATATTACTATTACTATATTTACTATTATCCATACTAATATTATAAATGCGAAAGTGTGTCTGTCTGTCTGTCTGTCTGTTACCTCTTCACGCTTAAACCGCTGAACCGATTTGGATGAAATTTGGTATGGAGATAGTTTGAGTCCCGGGGAAGGACATAGGCTACTTTTTATCCCGGAAAAATACCCTTATCCGCGATAAACGTATTAAAGGCGGACGAAGTCGCGGGCAGGAGCTAGTATGTTATAAACGCCCAATTCTGATTTGACGTATCATTCTGTTGCAGTTTATATTTAACTCCGTGTAAGGAAATATGACTTTGTAACCAATATTTTTAATCCTGTCAATTTTGAAAAATATATTTTTTTTTCTACATATTCATAAAATATGTAACCAATTGATGAAAATAATATTTATGTACCTATTCTATACATACAGTGTTGTTACATAATTATGGAGGTAACTTTTTAGTTACCTTCATAATTATAAGACCATAATATTGTTGCCATGATTGGTAATTAAATTGACTTGTTAATATACTTAAATGTACGTTAAAAAGGATATCAATATTCATAACCTGAGCTAACGTGCAGTTTCACCATACAATACAATAATTCTTTATTGCTCACCTCACAAAATAGTACAAAAACATTCATGAAAAAGTAAACAACAGGTGGCCTTATCGCTAAACAGCGATCTCTTCCAGACAACCTAAGGGTAGTGGGAGACGTTGAGAAAATAAAATATACGTATAAGTAGGTAACGCAAAGCAGTCCGGAATACACCACACTTTGTTCGTTATTAAAAAAACGGCCAAGTGCGAGTCGGACTCGCGCACCGAGGGTTCCGTACAAACTTTCTGTTAACCTAACCTAACTGGGCGGTTAAGTTAAGTTTGCCCCTGTTATCTATAGCGTTGCATACAAATGAGGTGCAAACTTGACGCAACTGGATTGTACAAAATAGATTTTTGAAAATTTAAAAAACATATATTTATTTTATCCTGTTTTTAGTATTTATTGTTATAGCGGCAGCAGAAATACATCATCTGTGAAAATTTCAACTGTCTAACTATCCCGGTTCATGAGATACAGCCTGGTGACAGACAGACAGACCGACAGACAGCGGAGTCTTAGTAATAGGGTCCCGTTTTACCCTTTGGGTGTGGAACCCTAAAAACGTGTGCAAATTGTACATGCATCTTTTAATCGGATTATTTAAAGCGTAATACGCTACTTAATAACCACAAAGATCAAATATTAAAAGATGAAATTTTGAACAAAATATAAACTCGATTCCCATTTTCAACTCGATACATTTTTATACACCTAGTGTCTATCTATAGTCAAAATATTTATGGATATAGATGTCCAATAAACGGAACAATACTAGCTGAGAATAGCAAATTGGTCGTAAATTCTGACAAAAAATCGTATTTTAATTAAAAACTTGACATTTACAGAGAGTGGTCTGGACACATGCCATAGAGAGATCAATAAAAATGTAAATCAGAATGATTTAACGTCCATTTCACATTGTGATTACTTTTATTTGAAATATCCTTTGATGGGTGGTTCATTGTCGTTATTACTAGGGCTGTCACAAAACACAGATTAGATAATCCTATTAGAAAATACTAGAAGGCGGCCGCAACTTCATTAGCGGAGGAGAAAAAAGCCAAAACCCCTCTTATTTACTCAGCGTAGTTGGGTAAAAAGTATTCTATAACCATCTGTGACTACCCAGCTATCCGTCTACCGAAAATAGTTGAAATCCGATTAACCGATTTGGTGTGATGAAGCCACAACGACACATGCTTCAGTGACCTCCAAATAGTCCGTTAGAATAGTTTCTTTTTAATATCATCAATGTACACACATTTTATTTTTGCAACTTTATAATAGTATAAATATCCTTTGATGGGTGGTTTATTGTCATTACCAATAGGGCTGTCATAAAACACAGATTCGATAAGTATTAGTAAATATTATAAATGTGAAATTTTGTTAAACAAACATTTGATGTGATGTGTTTAAATGTTTGTTCACAATAAAATGGTAAGTTTTGTATTGAAGGGATTTAAATTAAAATTTTACTCAAATCAAACTATTCCCAGAGTAGTTTACTATTGGTATTGAATGTCGTTTCTGTTTTTGTACGTTTATATATGTCGTTGCGACTTCATCACAAGTCGGCTAAATAGATTTCAACTATTTTCGGTACGTGGGTCCTGGACATCCACAGATGGTTATTATAGGATACTTTTTACTCGACTACACTGAAGAAAAAAAGGGTTATGATTTCTTTCTCCTTCGCGAACCAAGTTGCCACTTCTAGTCTATACTATTATAAAGTTGTAAAAATTAAATGCCTGCCGAAGATATTTAAAAAATATATATTTTAATGGATTACTTGACTGAAGCGACATATTATTTTTGGATTTTTTATATGTTCGTATGTAAACGGCTAAACGGATTTTAACTATTTTTGGTACACGGGTCGCTGACTTGTGTGTTTTCTTCTCCTACGCGAACGAAGTTGCGGACGCCTTCTAGTATCATAATAAATTGCAAAAGCAAGAAACGTATTAATTTAACGACTCATTCATGAATTATTTAACACTGTAAGTATTGTTTTTGCAAGATCACTGTAGCGTAGAAAATTGTGCTAGTGGATACGTAAATATGAAATCAGCTATTAAAACCTCTTTTTCTGATGTTCGCGGAAACTTGTCGTCTTTGCCACAATTGAAGTGGTAATAAATCGCAAATATTGACTTCTATAATAATACAAAGTTGTAAAACATTGAAGATATAAAAAAGAAGTTAAACGGATTATTACTGAGTCGAAAAATACATTTTTTGCATGTTTGTAGATAAATATATTTTTTTCATACGCGCGTAGCCGGGCATTTTATTTATTTATTTAATCTTTATTGCACAATAGAAAACTTATCGTACAAAAGGCGAACTTTATGCCATAAGGCATTCTCAACCAGTCAACCTTAGGGTAAAGTAGAAAAATTGTGGGCGGTGCTAAGACTTGTGTAACTAAAAAAACACATATGTAGACATATACTTAAATACATGAATAACATAAATATATATAATACATAAATATATATATAATAAATAAAGTTTACCGAATACCATGAAGCTAGGAGGGTTACCTTCTAGTATATTATAAAGTTGGAATAATAATATATTGAATAAATAATGAATAATTATTGAAGATATTCTACTTATAAATGGGAAATAGGCTATCTCGAGTGCCGAGTGCTATTTACAAAAACATACTACATTTTTTTCTACAAAATTAAATTGAAAATTTTCAAGTGAGGTGTTTAGAGGCGAGAATATGAATTACTTGAATGTGAAATGTCAACAGGACCAGACTACAGACTAAAACGTGTCAGTTCAAAGTCAAGGTTAAGATGTGACCTTTCGTTTTATACTTGAGAACCTCGTTCATTTCACAGTGTGCCTACCATGAGCTGAGTTTACGATCGGCGCTAGCGAGTATCTCGTATCGAGAGTCAGTGCACCTCTCTCCCACACGTTAATAGTGCGAAAGAGATAGACCGTCATCGAGCGCTCGATACTCGCTCGTGCAGAACTCATGGTAGGTGGTGACAGGTATATGTTTGAAATCGAATAATATCTTTTCGATTTCATTGTACGTAGTTTGACCTGTTACTTTGTATATTATAAAATAGTAACATGATTTAACTATTGACAAACACCGCACAGCCTAAACCGCTGAAATAATTGAAAGAAAGAAAGAAAAAGTAAGAAAAAATATTGATGCCGCAATACAAAAATAAATTACTAAACTAAGTATGCCCCGAAATGGTCCCACCTCAGCATAATGCTGACTTGAAAGCCAGCGCTGATCTTCCGGTGAGACAATTGAGATGAAATTTGGTATGGATATAGTTTAAGACTCTAGATAGGACATAGGATAGTTTTTATCCCGGAAAAATACACGGTTCTCATGGGATAAATAAAATAATAGGACACAAAATTGTGAACATTAAATATCTGTACCTGTCAGATATAAATTACGGAAGCTCAGAGAAAATGATCTGCAATGCTTGCGCCCGCGCATCGTTGCGCACATCTGTATGCAATAGCTGTACTTTATGCTTATGCATATGCGGAAGTGCATATGCAGGCGCTGGGCCGTGCAGCACGTTCTCTAACCCTTGTAGTTAGTGCATACATCATTACATAAGTATTCTATAATATTATAAAGTGGTAATAATTAAGTGTTTAAAAGAATGCAAGAAAAATGTTTATACTAAAACAGAATAATAATAAAATTTTCATCAACCCTGATTTCATATTCGATTAAGTTTTTGTTTTATTTATAAAGGCATTTTATTTATAAATAATCAGCGCTGGAAATACTAAATAGATCACACGCTTATCGGTAATCTGAAATATTTATATTTTCTCCGCTCGTCACGAACGTGCGACGACGGCTAACATTTATAGGATAGTTAAGGTTAAGTACAAGCTTTTATCTGGGTGCATCCTTTTTTTGTACAGTCAAGAGCACCAATATACGCACAAAGTTTCCAAAATATGTATACAGTTTTTATTATTATACCAGTAAGGATTATTTATACATATTTTGGAACTTGGTGTGGATATTTATCTTTGCCCTTGACTGTACCTCGTTGCTATAGTTACGTGTCCTGAGTCACTCCTTAAAACTACGATTTTTAAATTTGAAATGATATATGTACAGAAATTCTTTTTGATAGCTAATGCAAGTGTCTATTGGCGACGGTGATCGCTTACCATCAGGCGACCCGTCTGCTCGTTTACCTCCTATGTCATAAAAAAAAATTATATATATAGGTCTATTTTTTTAAGGCCCATCTTGTCAGTAGCCTTGACAGTACAATAGCCTAGATTATCTATCAGTTAATCGTAAGGTGCGATTATGCATTGTGGAACACTTGTATCCCATAAATATTTGCGCTATATCATTAAATTATATCGTTTTATAACACCCATAAAACCATGTCATATTAACACCCGTATAGAATTTATACAATACCCGGATTTTACCCGGGTACCCGGCTCTTATAAATGAAATTCCTGGGTTTCAAATTTGAAAGGGTATTGCATTTTCTACAAGGCAGGACTGCGGAGACTCAGTGTATCACCATTCTTTTTTGATTACGCAAAAAGACAAAAATACGCTTCTAAAACGACAAATATTTATTATGGATTTATTTGTACCCGGGTAGCTGGGTATCCACAGATGGTTATAGGATACTTTCACCCGATTATATCGAAAAAGAGGGGTTACGACTTTTTCTCCTCCGCGAACGAAGTTGCGGGCTACTTCTAGTCCATATTAAAAATATTCTAAAGAGGTAGTTTCTTTAATTCCTTGTATTTTTGCCCTAGAGCATTTAATCACTGGAGCTGCCATACAAATACATATCCCTCTGCCAAAGTAATTGCGAAATCTCCGGTTAGGTTATACGGTAAATTGCCAATGTGTGGGGTTTTGTTTGTTTGCACGCGTGATTTCTTGTACTTGTGTGCGTTTGTAGAAATATAAATATTTCCGTAGTATGCTGTACGTGTTTACCTCACCCCCCGCTAAAAATACATGAAAAATTTGTTCGGTATTGACACGGCTTGTCATTTCCATAGGTCTGATTTAATGGTTAGTGCGAATATTTTATTTTGACTACACTACATTTGCGAGTATCTATGTCCCTCTCCGATTGAGCTCGTCTCCTAGACCTCGACCCATCAATCCGATCATGGCTATAAAAAGCCCTTGAAACATCACATTCACATAACTCAATATAATGCTATTTAGATCCAAAAAATCACAAGAACCAAGGACATTTAAGTAGTTATATCACCTTTTATATAATCAAAAGGTCCCTTTAGGTCGACTCTGTATGCAGTAGATGTATTCGTATGCACGTGAGAAGGGTAGTAAGTGCTGATAGAATGATTTATGTTGAGAATTGGCGCCAAATCGAGTATGATAGCTATGAGCATACTATTGTTGGTTTGAAGACCCTACCTTTTGGTAGACATTTGGAATGTTGACTGTACTTAAATAAATATAAAATTTTGATGCGAAATGGTACTTTTTATGATAGAAACCCTAAACAAAAATTTGTATTCGATACCTTACGGGTAGCTTATTTTATGAGCCTTTAAAGCAAAATGAAGTGGAGTCTGAAGAGCACATAGTTCGAAGAACTGATGGCAGTTGGGGCAGAAAGGTTCTCGAGTGGAGACCGTGTACCGGCAAGCGCGGCGTGGCAAGGCCGCCCGCAAGGTGGTCCGACTCGTTGGATGCGGGTCACCTCTATCCGGCCCATGTGTAAATCTATTGAGGAGGCCTGTGTCCAGCAGTGGACGTCCTATGGCTGAAATGATGATGAAGATAATGATAAAAGTTCAGTGGGAAAGACAATTTTTAAAGTGTGAAAATATTAATAACTAGTAATACCGTTGAATGACTAAGTATAGTAACTTTTGTTATGAAACCGTTTCTACAAACGCAAGTTTTAACATAGCTGCAGAACAAAGTTCTTAATTTCCCCATACGAAGTAGGAACGTGTGATGTCACTCGTTCCTAGGCTATTAGTATGGAGCTTTTTTTGGGAAAACCCAAAAATGTGATTTTAACATTATTTATCGGATTGAAGTAGTTTTTTCACTAATTAACATACCACAGAAAATTGTCAACATCGCAATTGACGACATATTTAGACGGGGTTTTTTTGCGAGGGAGGAGAAAATCTTCATTGGATTACCAGCGGATGTTTTTCTCGTTTGTAGGTGAATTTCCTTTCCTGCGTGCGCTTGCAGAAATATAAACATTTTTCTATTAATTTGCTAACCCTAAGCTCTCGCTTGTTTTAGGCAATCCATTCAAGTTACTCAAAAATCTGTTTTTCCGTCTTTGTCAACTTTGTCTGACCTTCTTTTAACTTTGACAAAGCCTTATACTAATACATAACAGAATAAGGCACCTTTTTTGCAGTCGCCTAAAAGCAGGCTTAAGCTACGTTATACCAAAACTTCGTCTTGTGTTCCTATAAATTACTCGACCAAAAAATACTACGAAATTCTAATATATCGACCTCAATATCGCCTCCTTTTACAGAAATAGTGGAGGCATTAAATTAGCATATTCTAGCATTCATTAAGTTTATGTAATATAAGTATTAGATAACTATTATATATATTATTATTGGATCGACCGCAACAGGTTGCATTCTGCATAATGATGACTGTAACGAAATGTGAATGTTAATTTTGGACGTGGCTTTTTTATCAATTAGTTTGCGGCTTGTCTTTTTGTATTAGACTAGCTCTTGCCTGTGAAATCTTCCGCGTTCAATTCCAATCCATACTATCCATACTAATATTATAAATGAGAAAGTGTGTCTGTCTGTCTGTTACCTCTTCACCCTTAAACCGCCGAACCGATTTGGATGAAATTAGGTATGGAGATAGATTGAGTCCCTGGGAAGGAAGGCAAAAAATACCCTTATCCGCGATAAACTAATTTAAGGCGGACGAAGTCGCGGGCAGAACCTAGTTTAAAATAAAAGTAATTACTATAAAATAAAAAAAACATTTTTGTGACAAGCTTTTATTGCCGACTGCACATTTCTTTTAGCATTCATGAACTATTCATCGAGTCGATTCTAAAGAGCCCGAACTCGGTAGGATTGTATTATTTCATTACAAAATAACGACCTGGTTAGGGTTACGGGGACTCGCTGGATGCGGGTCGCCTCTATCCTGCTCATGTGGAAATCAATTTAGAAGGCCTGTGTCCAGGAATGGACGTCCTATGGCTGAAATGATGATTACAGAGTTCCTGACCACCTTCCTGCTCCATCATCAGATCAGATCGATGGTGTCATATTATTGCATTGTCACTGAACTTACATAATTATGCCGAATTTTAGCTCAATCGGAAACCGGAGAGTAGGTGAAATTTATCTTGTAAGATTCCACCCGAACAAACATACATATTGCAAGTTAAATAAAAGCTTGTGAAAATTCTTACTTAGTGCGTCTTTCCATCTCTAAAAGAATATTGTCTTTCATATTCCATGTTCCTTAGCGGTTTAGGTTTGTGCATTGTCTGTAAATAGTTAATTACTTTACTTAAATAGTTATTTTAGTACTTTAAGAGGGCTTGCACCAAAATTTTAACCTAAAGTTAAGACTTAACATAGAGTTAATCTGACAGTTCTGGTATGAATCTGACAGGAGTTAACATTTAACTCGGAGTTAAATTCTATCTATACGATACTAGAAGATGCCCACAACTTCGTTCGCGGAGGAGAAAAAGTCATAACCCCTTGTTTTTTAGTAGCGTAGTCGGGTAAAAAGTATCCTATAACCATCAGTAGATACCCAGCTATTGTGTACCATAAGTAGTTGAAATCTGTTTATACGATTCGGCGTGATGAAGCCACATCGTCACATTCAAACATAACTAACATGTTTTCTTGAACTGTCAATTTTGGTCAGATTTGTTTTCCTACCACTTAAGTTTAAGCGACTGGTACACACAGATAGTCTGACAAGATTTCCCACAGATTTTCACGTCGGCTTATAAAATGTTCAATTAAGGCCTTTCGCCCTACTATGTTAGATTTAACGGCCGATTAGGTTTGTGAATGCAGACCATTTAACAGGCTTAATCAGCTAAAAGCGACCGTTAAAAACTAAAGGATTGTCGTGAAATTTGACATTAATATCACATTCATGTGTACAATATTCACTAACATTAATATCATTCCATCGGATTAATGATCCATTCCGATACGCTTGCAAAAACGATGTAAGCGCCAAAGAACTGTTAAGCCGGTACGCCCTTTTATAACGCTACGCAGTGACAGATCTGCTTTCACTACAGATGACCATATTCGTGACATTAAACATTACATACATGTATGCATGAGAAAACGATTTGTTACAAAATTGATGGATGTTGCGTTTTTTGCTGTGATGTTACTATCGTGATGATAAGTATGATAGATAGATGATGAAGTATGAGATTAGAGATACGATTAGCTTATAAGTCTACCACTAACTCAGATGTCATCCATACAGATAAAGACATCTAGATTTTTTAAGCACTTCAGTGTACATATACAGTATGTCCCAGGATAAAGTGCACAAACGAATAGGGATGAAAGTAGATGTATACTGTATAATTCATTAATTAATTGTTTGTGTGCCCTGACAGGGTGTCATGGAAGCTTTTAATAATGTAACACCAACCTCATATAATGTACATGACTATACAACAAATAAATGAATAAAAGAATAGATGCATTTTATCGGCAAAAAATCTATATCTTGAAACACAAAATTCATATGAAAACCAGTTTTTTTTTGTTTTTGGATTATTTTTCGCATTTTTACCCGACTGCGCGACGCAAAGGAGGGTAATGTGTTTATCAGTCTATGTATGTATGTATGTTTGTTCCTATCTGGCACTCTAGAGACCAAACGCGTGGACCGATTTTGATGATTCTTACGTCAATCGATTTGTCTTAATTGGGCGAATGTCACTAAAGATATGAAAATGATGAAAACTCAAAATGGCGATAATGAGACGCCATATTAAGAAAAAGACAAAAATGAAAATCGACGTACTGTGTTGAGTGGGGTATCATTGAATAGGGATTTGAAAATCATTATTAGGTTTATCATTTTTAATTTTGAATGACCAGTTAGGAACTATAACGATTTAAAGTTGGTTCGTAACCCGTTCTCAGTAAATTTTTATTTAATTGTAAATTATTCTGTGCAAACTTCTCAATAACCCCCACGATAAAGATTGCGAAACTTACTGACTTATAATTTTAACTAAAAAGTATAAAATAAAAATAATGATTAAAAAAACAGAAAACCCGACTGCTTAAAAAAACTAAAAAGAGAAAAACAAGTCCAGTACCTACCCTTGTCAAGTTATAATGGAAATGTTTCATGACTCATGATCGGTACTCACATAAAACAAATAATAAATTCTAATGTGGAACATAGCTATTTTAAACAGTCGGGACCCATTGTTGGGAAGATTTGCGTCGATCTAGTTTTCTTAAGGTGCGTCCACATTTATATCATTTGCCCGTATCAGATCATCGTCGCGTGGCATGATCGCGTGTCACGATCACGCGTTTGGACTTTGCGCCGATCAGATCACTCGAAATCCATGTTGCTACGCGTATCAAAGACTCGGATCGGACGAGCGCGGCATGAACGCGACGGTGCGACGTCCACACTGGCGATCATGACACGCGATCATGCTACGCGGTTATGACACGCCGCGATCCATCTCGAGTCGGTTTTTGCCCGATCATCTTCTGTCTCGTCCATTGCAACTACGCGTGAAAGAGATGGCCGAGAGGCGTGGCTTGTGTCGCTGGCGCAGGTGTGTTACGGCGAATTTCCTAAGTACTGTCATTTTTAGTTACTACGCGCGCGGTGCCGCCGACGCATGGGCGCTGCTGTCCACGCTGGTGCTCGGCGCTCGCGGCTTTTCAGCTGTTGTGTTAATGATCTTCAAGTTTCTGCACTGGTGTTAACCAATTTGATGTGCGATCGCAGAGTACGCAACAGTTTTACACATAACACAACGCTACTACAGAAGAACGATCACGAGAAAAATGATGATCGGTGAAATGCCAAAATGATCGGAGCGGTGAAACGATACGGCTACCGTCCAAACTGCAGCATGCAAAAAGATCGGCGCGGTGCTCGGATACGGTGATACGCTACAGCTTAGTGTGGACGCGTTTTTTCACGCGGCGGCGCAAATGATACGGAATGCCGACATTGAGCGTCCAAGCAGCGCGATACGCAGTCACGCCACGGAACGATGATCGGATACGAGCAAATGATACAAGTGTGGACGCACCTTTATGGGTCCCGACTGTTTAAAATCGCTATGTTCCATATTAAAATTTATTATTTGTTTTATGTGAGTATCGATCATGAGTCATGAAACATTTTCATTATAACTTGACAAGGGTAGGTACTGGACTTGTTTTTTTATTTAAAATTGTTATAACATAATTAGTCCTTTGTGATTATAATTACGTTTATTTCAAATCAATAGAGCTGATAGGTGTCAAGATATCTTGCTTTGTTTTGATAAGGTCCACTACATAAGATTTTTTTTAATTCATAAAACAGTTAATAATGGTAATATTTTCTTCTGTTTCCGCGATGAAATGAGATAATATACGCGATATAATCCGTTAAATTGTTTTATTTCAAGTTAATAATGGTTTTAATTTTTTTTCATTTTTTTTGTCGATAGAATTGCATCTACTTTCATCCCTATTCGTTTGTGCACCTGTCCTGAGACATACTGTATAGAAAGCACAACTATCTATCTATCTATCAGTCACGGATGTCCACTGCTGAACAAAGGCCTTCCCTATAGCTCGCCACAGGGTGTGATCCTGCGCAGATCGCATCCACCGATTGCCCGCGACCCTTACGAGGTCATCCGTCCACCTAGTCGGGGTTCGACCTACGCTGCGCTTTCCTATGCAGGGTCACCACTCCAGGACTTCCACAACGGCCATCCGTTCTCCGAAACGTAAAGCACGACTACAAAATCGACACGTTTGGCTCAGTGGGTTGCACAACGGCTTACGAATCTGGCGGCCCCGGGTTCGAATCCCAGCCAAGGCAAGTGTTTGTGTGGTGAGCACGAATGTTTGTTCCTGGGTCTTGCATGTTTTCTATGTATTTAAGTATTATCATTTATCTATTATGTATGTCGTCGCCTAGTACCCATAGTACAAGCTTTGCTTAGTTTGGGAATAGGTCGATCCGTCCCGACTGGGGTTCCTGTGCCTTGCGCAGTGCGTCCCCCGCCCCGTCCCCCCCAACTCTAAGTGGCCGCGGATGGCATTCCCGTTTGTGGGTTTGCGCTCCCCTCACTAAATTCGATTACTGGTCAGTATATCCAGTTCAAAGTCAGGTTCTGAAAAAATATATATTTTTTTTGTTTAAGTGTAAGATTGTACCTGTTAAAAAAAATTAAACATGTATTTCTTATTCCAGGGCTCGGACCCTCGCGTGGCGACGTGCCGCGGACGCCTGCAGACGCGCCGCTGCCAGCTCAACCAGGAGATCAACAAGGAACTCCGTCTGAGAGCTGGTGCCGAGAACCTGTTCAAGGTATGCCTCTTTAATACTGATTGCTGTAATGCTCTGGCAGATAACCTTATTACAGATTCAATCCTTCAAGACATGCTGCCTTCAGAGTTCTTCTTTAACACCTGAAGACTTGAAGCTGGTGCCGAGAACCTCCTCAAGGTATGCTTCTTTAATACTGATTGCTGTAATGCAGACAGATGGCCTAGAACCACTTAGCTTCCCAAGAGATGTTGGCTCTCTGTGTTTGTTTTACCGTTTGTATAATGGGGAATGTTCTGAAGAACTTTTTGAGTTTGTGCCACCGTCACGTTTCTATTATCGCACCTCCCGCCTCTGAAAAGTACATCCCCACTATCTGGATGCTTGGCATCCCAAAAATAAACGGGCATCACGCTCATTTTTCCCAAGCACTTGCAAGTTGTGGAATAACCTTCCCCTAAGGTATTCTTCAAGAAGCGAGTTAACGGGGCTCTCGAGGGTTGGCAATATATGGGCGATTCCTCCAGTGTTGCACATATCCATTGGCGACAATGACTACTTTCTATCAGGTGGCTCGTCTGCCCATTTGCCACTCGTTACATAAATACTTAAATAAAAAATAAAAAATGATCTGACAAATAACCTTATTACAAATCCTTCAAAGCATGCTGCCTTTGTAGAGTTCTTCTTTAGCACCTGAAGACTTGAAGCTGGTGCTGAGAACATTTTCAAGGACTCTTCTTCTTCTTAGTCGTACACTCTTGTCAGAGTGGTCGTGGTTATGGGTTGTCCTCTTCTTTATGCATTTGCGATACTTCTCCATCTCTCTCGGTTTGTGGCACTCCGAACACACTCCGCTAGGGAATATTTCGTCGTGGACTTTAGGAGATCTGTCCACCTTGTAGGAGATCGGCCTGGAGAACATTGACCTACTCTCCCCTGCATTACTAAACGCTCCATCGCATTTTTGTTGCAGATGACATGTCCAAACATTTTCAAAATTCGCACCTGCACAATTGACGAAAGTCTTTGTTTATTTAAGGTACTCCTCTATTAATTGTTCCCTCATGACTAAGCTTGGTGTGATTCTTATTCTTGGTTTGATTCTTAATCATCAGAACGGTACGGTAGAGATTGCACTTACCAGCCTCCTTGATCACGTCACACTAAGGCACTGTAACCTCTCTGATCCGTCTGCTCTGACAGATCCGAGAGTATACAGGGCACAACACGTATCACTAAGAAGAAAATATTGAAATGTATATTTTGATCACTGGGATATGTATCTTTATATTCCTATGTTATCACCAGCTCACAGTCACTGCGCCACGCTGAGCAAATGAGCACTGTGCTCACTTGCTCAGCGTGGCTCCGTGGCACGCTTCGATTTCACTCAACTCAATCAGTGACAGATCAAAAGATTCAAAAGATGGATAATATTTTTAGATACTATAGCTACTTATCCATAGCTGTTTGTTTGTTTGCACTTTGCTTGGGCGTTAGATTAATATTAGGTGTTTTTGTGATTTGATTTATTTATTGGGCGACTATTTCTTTCTTGGTGTCTACTTTTTTGTAAGTTTTGTTATGATTGATAAACATGAAATACTCGAAATAAATTGAATCAGAAGCGACACAGATACAGATAGAAAACGAAACGATGACGCCGCGCCGTGGTCGTCTCGCATCGCAGCGAGTGAATGAGTTGTAAAGAATGATAAAGATACACTGATACATTCGGATGTGAACGGATACAAAGAGTGATTGATGGAAACTGATTGATACACATCTTTTTATCTGTCTCTCATGAGTTACCCATGTCTATCCGAGAATAATCTGTTTGCTTCTCTATCATCTGCATCTATTGGCGATCCTATAATGTCCTTAAACAGTAGAATCTCACTCAGCACATTTTTGATGTAATGCAAGTATATAGTCTTAGATACAGTTGTTTTAACGCGACTCTGTCTGTCGATCTGTCTTTCGGTCTGTTTTAGCACGTGTCAGCACAACTAGGAGATGAACAAGAAAAGAAAGCATTTTTGATTGATTCCTCTCGTTCTGCCATCTCGGCTTTAGTTTTTTGTTAGATCACTTCATTGCGGATGGACTTTAATGTGTGCTGTTTGGTAGGATTCTTCTTTGATGCCTACAAACTCGACTATCAGGTAAATCAGAAGATCCACGAGAATAATACAATTTTCATCATTAACTAATTTTAATGTAAAAGTGTGCTGAATACATCTCCAATTTTACATCAATATTCACGAGAAATCGTTAAGTTTAAGGAGCCTTTCGCTGCATCTGTAGTATTAAGTAGTAAAGCAATTTCGATGCAAATTTCTCCTTCGGATTGACAATAGAAAGTTCTTTGCTCAATGCCTGGCTTGTGCCATTGTGAGTGTGATGACTATGAAGAATACTGTATAACAAGCACTCTTGAAATTTTGTTGTTTTCTATTAAAATTTCGAACTTTGAGCATACGAGCATGTTTGCTAGGGTTACTGATAAAATAAGAATAGAAGATTACTGCAGAGGCTGGGAAAATAGGGATTGCCAGCCAAGTAGGATAGGGAGACGAGGCTGGCAATCCTTTTTCACTCCGAGGTATGTATAGTGTTTTTCTCGAACATGCAGTGAAATAAAAAATAATAAAACCAACAATAACAATGAAATCATTGATTTTTTTTTTATATAGCTACATAATTATTAGACCTTTTCGCTGCCGACAGCGGCGTGAGGTAGGGCGGACGCGGCGGCGGTATTGAAACAAAAGAAAGCCGCTTTGCCGGCCTAGGCCTTAAATTTTGTATGAAATATCATTATGCACTCTCATAGCGCCGCACCCGAAAAGTTAGATTTCGGGGCCTGTTATAAGGAACACGACGTCAATATTTAATTGCATGTTTGAGAAAATTATGTTTCCTAACCGGGTTTTTCAAACTGCTTCATTTCTCAGCTACCTGTGTCATTTCCTAACCGTAGATTTTACGGGTGTCTTAAATTCTTCAGAATTTACGACTCCCGCAAATTCTGATGATTATCGTTAGGTTAGGTTAGGTTTGTTTTATAACTATCCGAAATTATAAACAGTTTAAAAAAAAAATGCTTTCGATTAAATAATATGTCAACGAAATGAAGTTTTCGATTAAACATTTTTCGATAAAGCAGCAAGTTGTACCTACTAATATCATTTATCTATATAATATGGAACATAAATTTGTCTATACATCGAACTCGTTACTACTACATAGGTACAAAAAAGGCATTCCTTAAGTTACTTACCTATAGCACTACTGTGTATTTGAATATACCAAAAGTCTAATATAAATAAATGGCTACCGTTTTTACACGGTCGTCGAGACAAAGGAACAGAATCAACATAAAAATCACCTCAAAACTGCCCGAATCCGGCAATTACCTTGCTAGCTAGATTATTATCAATACCCCCATTTGTAAATGAGTTTGTGATCTGTAGCTGTCATTAGAATATGCTATTTTTTATTACATTCAAGAAGGTGCAAGTTCGTTCGTGGAGGAGAAAAGTCAAAAGTTTAAAAATTATCCTACCACTATCTGAGGATACCCAGCTACCCGTATACCAAAAATAGTTGAAATCCGTTCAGCCAATTTTGCGTGATGAGACCACAACGACACATTAACGACTCATTTTACTTTATATCTTCAATGTACAGACATTTCATTTTTACAACTGTTATATTATAGATGTTTTAAGAATTAAATTAAATAATCGTTTTAATCAAACACAGTTTCTAAGTGTTTTTAATGAATATCATTTGTTGATTGGGAATTGTTATTCTAGATGGGAAATTGAAGATGTGCAGTGCTCTTGTCGAATGGTTGAGACGTTGGACCAGTTAAATAATTTATTAGTAACAAAAGCCTTCAAAATACTATGTAAGTTACATAATTACAGATAACATTTAAATTAGCGTAATTGTTTCAAAACGTGTATAATAGTAACATCTGTACTTTTATAAAGTTGTTATAATTAAATGACTATACATTGAAGGTAATTTCAAAAATAAGTGACACGGATTATTCGAATGGCACTGAGTCAAAAATAACAGATTTTTATTTTTTGTATGTTTATATGTGCCGTGGTCTTCACCACGCCAAAACGGCTAAACGGATTTCAACTACTTTTGGTTCACGGATAGCTGGGCACAGATGGTTATATGATACTTTTAACTCGATTACGCTGATGGAAATAAGAAGGTTATGACTTTTTCTCCTCCGCTGACGAAGTTTAGCAAACCTTCTAGTATTTATTTACGTTAAAATCTGATAACTTAATAAGTGTAGCTCTTAAGCCTTTTTTATCTTTAAGTTAAGTGACAAATTAACACCATTTTGATTCCGGGCGTACCAGAATATTGTGTATTTAATAGTTACGTTATTTATTTATTTCCATAAACGCCTTTTATCTTTAATTTAACAATCCATATCAATTTTATTTTGAAAACCGGTTCCTAATCTAACTCTTTACTCGTATGTACAAAAATGAAGTCATTAAGTGTTTCAATGATCTGTTGAAATTGTTAGAAATCATAGCTAAGGCAAACATTACTTAATGTAGTAATAGGGTACATGCATAACTTTTTTTGTCGCTTTTCTTAACTAAATATCAAAATACCGTAAAAACTATTTCAAAATATGAAATTTAAATTGACCAAGAAATATGCAAGATATAGGCATTTTAAACTACTAATTAGACGGAGAGGTCCGATATGCACTGTTACGTCATCGTGCACTCTGACCATATAAACTCCATATTAAATTCTGTTTTGCTAGAAAGAGATAGAATTAAATGTTTGGTGGCTTATATCTTGGTTTTTTGTATAGTTATTTGAAAATATATTTTTGTCTACTGCATGTTACATGAATGAGCTTTTAATAAAGTTAAAATTCATGCATATTCCCTATTTTCGGCTATCTTCAGAATGGGACACAGACACAAGCCGCTAAACTCCTTGGTGGGCCATCATTAACATCGCCAAAGATCACTAGTATGGTGTGGAATATGTGCCCGTAGTTAACGTCTATGTAGATTCCCACCAAGGTCAGAGTTCAGGGACCTTAAGAAAGGGTGTCACGCTCAATGCGCACGAGTCGATTATTATTCCATGTACGAAACGATGTAAGTGATATAGGTTTCCTATTAAGATGTGCTTTTGTATGTAGTAAGACTTGCTTTGAAAGAAGATGACGAGTGCTATAGTATGTAAATATATTATATAGGTATAATACCCACAGCAATCATAGTTGATTTGTATTTTTTATAGTCTAAATTGACATGATTTTACTAGAAAATTTGGCAACTGGGTGGTTTGCAGAAAAAAAACACCTTTAGTTTTTTTCAGAATCTTGTTTTAGGGTTCCAAAGCCGAAAAAGGCGAAAACGGAACGCGTATAGTTTCGTCATGTCCTTTCGTCCGTCCGTATGTCACAGGTAAGGATTGCAATCCAGTCCGGCGGATCCGGTATCCGGCCGGATCCGGTACTTTTTAGCGGCCACCGGATCCGAAGAGACGCCACAACAGACATATATACGGACTAACCAATCCAACAAAGCTGATTCTAATTTGGTGAAAATTTGAGTTAGGAAAAAAATGACAAGAGTCAATATGATCTAGATCTAGTTAAGCTTTGAAGAACGATGTCTTTCTTATTCTTTGTGACGTTAATTTTATTTAATTGTTAATTATGTTTCCTTGGCCAAATTATTTTATTTTATTTTTTATTAACGTTATTACAATTAAGTACTGTATAGATAGGATAGAAGGTTTATCAAACTTAATTGAGTGCTTAAGTTTGATAAACCTTCTATCCTTGCCAAAGAAAAAAGATATTTTCCCAGGATGCTACGCGAGGCTATTGAGATTAAAAAGCATCCTAATTTCAATAGAGAAGATGGATTGTCACTACCACCAGCTTGGGATCCTGTAATACATCTCATCAAGGAACAAGCGAGACACAGGACTGCAAAACCTTAATTTCCGAACGGTGCAAAATATCTTATCTGTTTAAAAGTAGTTTAATAGTCTCTGTTTTTTAAATATTATAATTAGTAATGAGGTAGCCTGGGAGTTTTTCTTTGCAGCGTTTCTTTTCTCCTCAGTACGCCTCATTTGTGAAATGCTGCTTGGTAAATTATTAGAATAAAATAATTAAGCCCTTCTGGCACATGTGTAACTGTCTTTACAGCTTAGGCCCATCTGGCATGTATGTACACCTTTATTTGTGTTTTTTCAAAAAATGGGTAGTTTGCACAAATTGTAACTTTGACAGAGGAAAATACATCTTTTCTCAGTCCTCCCGTGACCATGGAAAGCTGGAAAGCTTCCGAAACGTCGGGAACTAAAATGAGATAATATACGCGATATAATCCGTTAAATTGTTTTATTTCAATGAGTAATAATCGCGGAAACAGAAGAAAATATTATTAAAAGTTTCTTTAATTAATGTATTATTTTTATATTTTATAAAGAAGATTTAATTTTGTTATATTTACTACGAGACAATGTTACTATGTCTTCATGAGTGGCTGTAAATAGGTCAATAATGTTATTCAGTTAAGGCAAAATATTATTGAAGCAGATGCTTAAATTTCCATATTACTGTGAAATAAGTGGCTTGTGAGACAGATTTTTCACTTAATAAGAGTGATTTTTAGCGCTAAACCATTGTTTCATTAGGTAATTTGCAAAAACAGCTCCGCATGTCTCGGCCAATAAATTGGACTAAAAGCATAATGTTGGATAGACGCAATGGGAAAACTTCAATCCGGCCGGATAGATATAAATATTTCTATGGAGGGCATTTTATTTGTAAATATTTTCGGAAATAATTGCTCTGAAAGTAGCATAAATTGCGCCCTCTGTTTTCTACACGATTCGTCCAATAAATATATTAAAAAATGCACACATAAAGCATAATAAATGCTTTGAACGAAAATTGTTTTGTACATGTGGCACATATTTCGGCAGTTCTTCTAAAAACACTATGGTTTCTAGCAAATAGTCCTTCAGCTTAGTTTTTTTAGTGCTATTGCTATGCCCAACAGGGCTCATGTTTGAACTGTACCTAATCATTAAGACCATACTGTACAACATGAAATGCAAATAAACTATATCAATTGAATTGAATTGAATTGAAAAAAAATCTTGTGAGATGGAATCATCAATCATGTTTAAATAAAATCTTATGAGGCCCTATACATATAATAAACGTGTTGTTTTCTCAGCGTTTATACGTTTACTAGTACGGAACCCTTCGTGGGTGAATCCGACTCGCACTTGACCGGTTTTTACACGCCATCCGGTGTTCATCACTCAGTCTTGGAGACCTTTCTTTCACTCGAGTCTGCGACAACAATGGCAGCCGCAGGCAGGAAGCGGTTTTACGAACATGACTCACTCCTTTCATTCACATAAACTATAAACTATACCCACCCAAGCCGCTCCCGAGACACACAGGTCCTAAGAAATACCTACCAGGTTCTAATCCGACACGATATCGTCTAGGCTACACAAGCTCATTGCCAGTTTTGAATGTTTCAACACGTCAACTCATTTGGGTTCCATACCTCGAAAGGAAATAATCAGCCGAGAGCTGGGTATGTTGGTCTGCCGGACCATGCCCAGTGTAGGATTCCGTTACTACAATGAAATGCACTAAAGATTTTACTTTCATTAATTTTACATAGGAGTGAAACGAGCAGACGTGGTGATGGTAAGCGATCACCGTCGCCCATAGACACTTGCATCACTAGAGGAGTCACAAGTGCGTTGCCGGCCTTTCAGGTGGGAGTACGCTCTTTCCTTGAAGGCTTGAAGGTCGCATCGGTCCGGAAATAAAATTTCTAGAAAATCGCAGAATGGTGGACTGCCAACCATCTAAGTGGTGAGGTTGAACATATTGTCGGGTAGGACGATGGCGGAAAGATGCAGCTGGGATTAACAGCTAATGCCAAAACAACACAAATTTTAAATTGAGGGCGTTCGCGGCGGCAGCCGAGTCGGAGAGTTGAGTCGAGTTCGGTGTATTCATATTCTTTATTTGAGTCAACTTGACTTGCCTAGTCTCTGCTAGGCCGATCCGTATCAACACTAAAGTTATGAGAGTCAAACCGGCAAGTGGAGTCGACCAGCTGATGCAAGAGTTGAATCAACTCGTTTAGACTCTAATTCGAGTTATAAGAATCAGACAAGTCGGCTCGCCCATGATCCGCCTCGTTGCTAATATACCGCATTACCAGATTTTGCAAAATATCGGATTATCAATATATAACACTCTTAGCTCTTTGACCAGGTTGTCGAATGCTTAAAGCGATTCCGGGGCGCTCCACGTAAATGCGAAGATGGCAATCGTTGATGGTTTTAGACGGTAGTCCAACGCATCGGCCTTGATTAGTCCGTCATACCCGCTTTATCCCCCGTCTTATGCGAGATGCATAAACGCATTTCCCCAACGTTAAAAAGGTTATAAAATTGAAAGGTACTCATGGAACTAAATCGAATGTCCTATACTGAAAATTTGGTATATTGGTAATGTGATAAATCAAGAATGCGGTATATTGCGACATCTGGTATTTCGGGAACACGGTATATTAGCAACGAGCTGCTTGATCACTACCCCTATGAAACAAGACCAACTGAGGTTGGACGTATCTGTGTTTGTGTATCCGTGTGTCTGTTTGTGGCATCTTACCGCTTGAACGGATTTGCTTTTTTTGTATTTGAGTCTACGACAATAATGGCCACCGCAGACAGGAAGCGGTTCTACGAACATGACTCACTCCTTTCATGTCGTTCATTCACATAAAGCACTCTCTCACACACACACTCACATTCCCTCCAGATTCGAAGCAACACAGGTTCTAAGAAGCAATATCTATACTATCTTAATGTTGTACAAATGAAATGTCTGTATAACTTTTTTTTATTTATCTTCAATGTACATCATTTTTACAATTATTTATAATAGTATAGATGTTTTAAGATAAAATAAGATAATTAGGTAATAGTGTCAAGTAATTAAGGCGAGGCACAAGAATCCATGTCGGATGTAGCAAATAACTTTTAGATTATTTTATTTTATTAGGAACTGAATTTACTTAAATCTACAAGGCTACATTTATCATTTGACGACCGGTTCAGCTCAGTGGGTAACGTTGCCTGCGAAGCTGAAGGTTTTGGATTCAAATCCAGGTAAGGGCAAATAGTTGTGCGACGAGCATAATTATTTGTTCCTGAATCTTGGACGTTTTCTATGTATATCAGCAAATTTATCTATTAAATATATCGTCGTCTAGTACCCATAACACAAGCCTTATTGAGCTTACCATGGAACTAGTTGGATTTGTGTTTTTACACAACGTTTTTACGTACGGTAAAATTTGCATTATGGCTATGTGAAGATGTAAAATTGTGTACTCACCACGGGCAGTAATGTGCTATTATTTATTTATCAAGTCTTTATCTCCCGGTATGTCTGTTACAGGCGACGACTAACAGGAAGCTGCGGGAGACGGTGGCTCTGGAGCTGAGTTTCGTCAACTCCAACCTGCAGCTGCTGAAGGAACAGCTAGCGGAGCTCAACTCCTCGGTGGAACTCTACCAGAACGACAGGTACCACATCTCGGTTTATAGTAGATTGTTTGATAAGGGGCTAAAATAAGCCATTATGACACGAAGCGATTAGTAGTCTGAGTGTCATAATGGCTTTTAGCCACGTGTTAAACACTCTGCTTTTCACTACTACTGCGAGAAAATAAAAATGACTTAACATTAAAATTGTATATTTCATGAAAAACTAAATGTACAGTTTGAGCAATTCTATCAGAAAGTTTGGCCAATCTGTCAGGTTGGTTTGTTTGTTTTTAATTATTCGTAACGAGTATGTAGCTGGCCGCAAGTTTTTTTTCAGTGTTATAGAAATTTGTTTAGGATTATATGGCTTTCTTTTAAACCCTAGGGGCTAAATGTACTATTTTAGTCTCGCTTCGCGAAGCTAATATGACATACTTTTTCTTGAGCAGGAGAAATGAAAAAGATCTTTATTTTCTCAAAAGAATAGCAATAATTCAGTTACTTGAGAAATAAATATTACATGTATAAACTTTAATGATCTAAACTAGTGAGCGTAAACATTAAAACAATTGCAGTACTGTAAGTTACAATTGGTCGGTAGTATTATAAATGTATACACAAAAAAAAACAAGTTAACAAAATATTACTACGATTATCTGGCTGCTATATTAAACCAACAGTGGTGCCACAACGGCGAGACCAGGGCGCAGACTTGACCCTCGGGTATCCTATCATTGAATAGGAGATATGCATTATTAGAATTCCGTACCAAAAAGGTAAAAAAGGAACCCTTATGGTGTGACTCTGTCTGTCTGTTCGACTGTTAAACTGCCACATCTCAGGAACTATATACTTATGATATCTAAAATATTTGAAATTTAGAATAGTAATAAAGATGTATAAAAAAAAACAATTCGCTGGGTGCGTAATACTAGGTGGGGGTAATATAATCGATCGCAGCGCTCATAGTGGTGAAAAGTAAAACTAATGTTGGCCCTGTTATCTTTCATATCTCAAAGTAATCTGTTTAGACTTGGTAACCCAATGTGAATAAAGCCAGTCCTTTAAATAATACTCATTTCGCTTTAAATAATACTAGCGATACAGGAACAATTATATATGTTTATTATTATTGAATGAAACCATTAAAGTAATTTTAGCTTCTTGTTTTACAGAAAAACTACAACTAAAAATTAAGTAAACAAACCCTGACATATTCAAAATAAAACACACTTTTTGAATCAATTTTACTTACCCCATTTGATTTGAATGACGAAAATTTATTTCTCAACCCTTTCTCCGCCCAAATTAAGGTATCACAGTAATTTTGGAAATAAATTAATAGCTAATTTTGGATTGTAATCATATTTTGTCACAACGTCGCGATTAAATGTCAAAACGTCAGAGCCAACAAAGTTGTGGCCGCTAGGTGGAGCTGAACTCGTGCACGGAGCCATGTGCCCATATTGGGCTTAATTTGTACATTCGTAATTTTTTTTTTATTGTGGATAAGTTGTGATTTACAAAGGAAAAAAAATATTTTATGTGCCACGCATTGATATTTGCAGATTTTTTTATAGTTTCGTCATATCCGCCCGTATGTCACAGGTGTTTTATTCAAAAACTACGACATGTATACTAATGAAATTTGAAGTACAGGTGTCTAGTATGACCCGTTACTTAGTTTGATATTTAAATAACAAAAAAATATATTTCTAGGGGGGACTCCCCATACATGTAACCGAAACTGAAAAATAAAAAAAACACTTTTATGAGTTAGTTAAGTTACTTTCATCAAATACCTATTACTTAGTGCACCAATAAATCTTGTTATCTCCACGATCAAGTTTCTCCTATATGTGGTCCACCGTTTAGCGATAAAATTAAATAAATGGTTTGAATTTTTGATATATCGGCTGAAACAAGTCTTATAATTATATAACGGATTACAGTGATGGCCGGTGCATAATGTGACATTTGCTGAGAAGTAAAATTGCGGACGGGTTTATGCAGGAGACAACCAAAGGAAAACGTATTTTATTAATTTAAACTTTATTGCACGATACAAGAAAGTAGTACCTAATGGCAGAGTTAAGGCCGTAAAGGCATTTTCTACCAGTCAAACATCAGGCTAAACAGATACATTATTGGTGCGATATCAAAAATGTAGATGCTTTACTTTGTAATAGCCGCCTGGCTCGTGCTTATTACGTAGCTCTATCTATTTCAAACACAGTGTACATTGTTTATGAATGAATAAATTAAATGAAAAATTAAATAAGTTAAGAATCAAACTATACTGAGTAAAACAGCAATAAAATCGGTCTAGTGGTTTTTGAGTTTATCCTGCACAGACTACCCAGGTTGTCTGGAAGAAGGCGCTGTTGAGCGATAAGGCCGCCTAATGTTTACTTCGCCGTACATTTTACGGCCAGCATCTTTACATGTTGTACTCTGTTTATGTGGAATTCAATAAAATATTGCATCTTGCATAAACTGATCCTTTCAACTTTCGATCGGCGTACGGAGCGCAAACCGCATACGCGCCACTTACACACACATACATACATGCTCGCACACACAAGAATGTGAAAGTGTTTGACGGATTGGAGCTGATTAAATATGTAACCTAAAGTCGGGCAACATATTTCTTTTGTGTTTTGTGTTATTAAGTTTAACGGTGTTATCTGTACTATTATAAAGTTGTTTGAATGTGAGATAACTTGATATTTGTTCGCGATGATATGAAATAAGGGTGGAGTAATGAAACATAATTTATTTCGTGGGGAAAGAGAATCCATGCAATTGGGTACTTTCCTGTAGTCAACATAAATGATGTCACGCTTGCAGTTAAATGTTATTTCTGAAATTACGTAGAAAACATGCGTGAATACTTATTTTAAGCTTTTGGCGATTTTAAAATGATCAAAAACTAAAAATAACGAGGCAATTTGACCGTATAGACTTATGACGTCATAAACCTTTTATCATTTCAAACTTCATACTTTCTGACTGTTTTGACAGTGCATAGAAAGGAACTGATTTGATCTGTCAGTCAAGTGCCCCTATTGGCCCAACTCTATTTCCATTGACACATATGTCAGTTTTCAGTATCACATTTAAAACGATTCTCTTACCCCGGTGTTTCTCTTACCCTACCTGACCTTAAATAAAATCATTATTGATTTCCAATCGTTTATTGGTTACAAAAATAGTATTTTATATTCTGTACGTACTACTGACGTACTTTGTGACTGTCTTATTCTAATTCCCTAAACATGTATGTATACAGGATGTCCCTAAACGCAACGCCAAAATGAAGAAGGGTGATATAACAGCTCATAAGCTACCATATTAAGTACATTTGACCTTAATAAAAAGTTCGTGGTTTACGAGATAAGGGCAGTTTAAAAAAAATCTCGTGACTTTAGATTTTTACTTTAATTCGTTTTTATTTAATTTTATTTTACCAACACAGTATCATCACATGTAATAAATTTAAATTACATTCGATAGGATATGTTAATGGTAACATACTGCAAAAATATATTTACAAAATACTTAAATTTGCAGTGGTGGCAATCGACGTACTGACGCATGGTATCAAAAGACACGAGTATTTTAAGTGCCAATATCTCGAAAACTATGAACTTCTTACTAAGGTCAAATTTACTTAAAATGGAAGCTTAATGAGCTGTTCTATCACCCCTCTTCATTTTGGCGTTGGATGGTTTTTACAGCTATGAAACTTGCGTATATCGAAACGCGTTTTCATACCAAACGTTTCCATACATTTAATGGGTTATTCAATGGTGTTATTAGTTATTAATATTTTTATACTTTAAAATGAACTTTTCCACCCATCTTTAAAGGCTCATAAAACACGCAAGGTACCGAACTCATTTTTTATTTGAGTACAGTCAAAATCCCTATTAAGCTCTAAAGGCACTAAGAATTTTAGGTTTAAACTTTATTCTAAATGTGAGAGATTTTTTCGTTAGCCCTTAAATCGATCAAGAAAATGAACCTTATTTTACCCAAGGAAACACAAAAAAGAACTACTCTTAGTGTTTGGCTGACAATCCTAAAATAAAAAAACTGTTACATTTAGAAAGAAATTGTCATATAACATTATTTCCAAAACACTTTAAATGACCCATTAAACGAGAGAAAGTGTTTTATTATATAAATTAAACGATCATTTTGGTAATAAACTTTCTTTACAAGTAATTGTCCTCGGGCAACTTTTCGCCAAATCTGGTCAGACTGCTCTGCCCACCCACCGACCCGCCATTACTTATCTGTCCAATTTGTCTATGGCACCTTTTTTTAATTACAGATACAGATCAATCAACAGACAAGCGAGAACAGACTTAAATCCAACGTGCCAAGAGCCGTGGATGAGTTTTAAATTTGTAAAACCCACATTTTTCTCAATTTAAGTAAATAAAAGATAATGATAGCTGTCTCCGCCTTCGGAAGATTTATGTCCAAAAAAAGTCAGATCCCTTTACGAGATGCTATTTGTTATATTTTGGTAATGATTGATTCTAATGCTCTTGCGATGATTAAAAATATAGTTTAAGTGCCATTTTATCTGAGATATTTCGATCGGCATTTACACATTTGGAAAAAAGCTTTCGATTCAGTTAATTTTAATGCCGATCAAATGGCACTATCAAAGATCAAAACCCAGGTATATTCCGAAACCTAGGTAGCATCAAATCCATACTAATAGTATAAATGTGAAAGTGTCTGTCTGTCTGTATGTCTGTCTGCTACCTCTTCACGCTTAAAACGCTGAACCAATTGGAATTAAATTTGGTATGGAGATAGTTTGAGTCCAGGGGAAGGACATTAGGCTACGTTTATCCTGGAAAAATACCCTTATACGCGATAAACGAATTTAAGGCGGACGAAGTTGTGGGCAGAAGTTAGTTATTAATAAATTTAGGCGTTACTTTGCGGAATTCCATATAACGTTAATGGATTCTTTCCTTTGCTTTTCCGCTAAATTGTGTCTTGGTTAGATGTGACAGTCAACTGTGCTCAAATGCGCATATTTTCATGCAGATTTCACAAAAAAATACGCATGCAAATACAACAAACCATCACCATACAGTAGAATTCTCGACACGTGTTTCGCGTCTCTACGAGGCATCATCAGGAGAGATGCAGGAGATGTTGAGGGCGTCCAGTCAACCTGAGAAGTTGGACTCAGGACTGCATAAAAATATGCGCATGTGAACACAATTTATTGTGCTCGCTGGTTGGTCAGTCGGTCGGTGTGGTGGTCTGCGGACGTATCCATACATTGGCTTGGATAAATAAAAATAAAAAATCTTTTATGAAAATGAAAATGAGAAAATGAAAATTATTTATTTTGATAACAATTGCTACAGGACAGTTCTTTCAGACTCCCAAAAAAGGAGGTGGTTATTGATATTGTAATACATTAATTAATGCTAATTGTATATAATATCCAATGTCATATCATTTTAATAGTAAAATTAAATATAATACACGCACTCATTATAATATTTGTGGCAGGTTTAAGAATTCATCATGCGCATAGAAATTGTTTTTTAGAAGCCGCTTTTCTAGTTGTATCGTGAAACTGACGGTGGTACTTGCATTTACTATATTTTCTGGTAGCCGATTATACACCAATGGTCCCAGGCTATACGTGCATTTTTTGTTTTGGCTAATTGGTGCGGGGCTGCTACAAGCCTATTCGGTATAATGCTCTTGCGTTTAAACAGGTCTAGGTTATTGTGCGTGAACACAGCTACTTGATAGATGAGTAGGCACGGTAGAGGTAGGATGTGGAACTCCTGGAACAGTTGTCGGGCTGGAGCGTCCTTCGGCTTGCCTGCCATATCTCGAATGGCTCTTCTTTGCATCGAGAAGACGCGGTACCAGTCTGCCGCCAGAGCCTTTTATTTCAGACAGAATCCATACACAATTAAATTAAATTAAATAACAGGCAAGTTCAGTATTACGTATAAATTATAAATTAAATCAAATTAAATTAAAAACAGATTTCAAATTAAATTATAAAATTAAATAATAGTCAGACATGTCAGCTTTAAACAACATATTAAGTAGTATTTTATAATTAATAATAAGAATGGACATCGTATTTAACATTTTTATTATGTAGTATCATGCAACAGTGGTTCATAAATACGCAGTCGAACCTGCTCGCGATCATTGTCAGAATGCTGTTGGAGCTGCCCCTCACCCGCCGCACCAAGGAGGCGCAGCGCTTGCGCATGGTGGCGTAGAAACAGTCCACCCGGGCTGTCGCGAACATCCCTGATGCGCTGCAGTAATAATATACGGATAAGGGCATCAAGAAAACTATAAATCGATAACACTTCCAACACTTATATTGAGTACTAGATGGTGCCCGCGACTTCGTTCGCGTCAAGGAAAAAAGTCGACCCTCTTTTTTACTTCAGCGTGGCCGGGTGAAAAGTATCCTATAACCATCTCTGGAAAAATAGTTGAAATCTGTTCAGCCGTTTTGACGTGACGTAACCACAACGACACATACAAATCGTACAAACCTTTAAATAGTCCGTGCCACTTTTCTTTTTTAATATCTGCAATGTATAGACATAATTTTTTTATAATATAATTGATAGATTCCGGCGTTACGTTACGGAACTCTTGCTTAGATATGACAATAAATTGTGCTCATACGCGCATATCAAATAACGGGAAAATTACATACGGGAAAATTTGACTCGTTGTTTCATTGAGGTTAAACTGCATGAAAATATGCGCATGTGCCAACCAAGACACAATTTCGCGAAAAAGCAAAGTAACTATAATCCATTAACTTTATAATATTATAGATTAACTAGAAGGCGCCCGCAACTTCATTCGCGGAGGAGAAAAAGTCATAACCCATCTTTTTTTCTTCAGCGTAGTCGGGTAAAAAGTATCCTATAACCATCAGGAGATACCCAGCTACCCGTGTACCAAAAATAGTTGAAATCCGTTTAGCCGTTTTGGCCTGATGAGGCCACAACGACACAACATACAAAAAAATAAAAATAATTTTTTTTTCGTTTTAGTGACCTCCAAATAGTCCGTTACAATCATTATTTTGAAAATATCTCCAATGTACAGACATTTTATTCTTACAACTTTATATTATAATAGTACCTAAAATATAGATGATAAGTCTAACTAAGTTTTATACCGAACCTTTGTTACATGACGTCTGCCCATATTGCTGGCCCCTAAAAATAAACGGCTCGTTGTGACCCACCACAAAAACTCCGAATGGCCGGTAATGACAAGTAATAGCCACCGCCTGGTTTTGCGTATTTATAGACGCTCGCCGTCAAAAACATCCTATCTGTATTTTATTTTGAAAGGGGTTTACGCCTTTTTTGTTCATGGGGGCATCATATTCGCCTCCGGCGCTCAAAATGTCAGGGAAATTATCGCTTAAAATATATAAGAAGTGATGGACAGTTTTAATGTAGGGACGAAATAAGTGTTTTATACTTTTTAGTGGCGTTCTTTTTTATATTTATTTTTGGGATGGCCAAAGAGGGTAATCTGCATGAGTGTACAAGTTGGAAATACAATGTCAATCCCTGTCTGAAGATTTGTTTTGCTGGAACTCGTTTTGAGTTTTTTTTTTCAAAACAAAAAGATTACACTTCTTGAATATTATAAAGTTGTAAAAATGAAATGTCTGTTCATTGAAGATATTTAAAAAAAATATAGCGGTCTATTTGGAGGTCACTAAAACAAAAATATAATCCATACTAATATTATAAATGCGAAAGTGTGACTGTCTGTCTGTATGTCTGTTACCTCTTCACGCTTAAACCGCTGAACCGATTTGGATGAAATTTGGTATGGAGATAGTTTGAGTCCCGGGAAAGGACATAGGTTGCTTTTTATCCCGGAAAAATACCCTCAGTCGCGATAAACGAATTTAAGGCGGACGAAGTTGCGGGCAGAAGCTAGTTTTTAATAAATATAAAATGCAGGAAATTTTATCTGTTAGTTATCCTGAATATACCTATAGTATTATAGTTATCCGTATCTATATCTTTACCTAGGCTAGTAAACCAGCCCACTAAATGCCAATTTGACCTTTGAGTAAAAAGTTGAGTGACTTAAATGAACTATTCAATCTTTGAAACTTCATTATGTCCTGACCGTTAAGACATTTCATAAAACTTAGCAGATTTTATCAGTTTGGAAAGTATCGTATTTTCCATGCGAAATCTCTATTTTCTTCGATTGTCTGTATTCCGATTTATATCTTATTCATAATGCGAAATACAATATGGCAAGCATCAAAACGATACCGCAATTAATTTTCCCAATTAATAAACCCTGAGAACTGGCAATTAATAATTTCTACACTAGTTTCAATTAATCCGTTCACAACGCGTTTACGAAATCAAGAGAGTTGGCAAAAAGTGCTTCCGCCATTGTTTTTGGTTCCCGCGCTTAGAGGCATAGAGCATGGCTGGAACGCGGGGCAGAGACAAGTTTTTCTTTTTTAATTAAGTTGACGTTTAAACGGTTTCCTGGCGTAAAAACGTGGCTATTTATAGATGCTGTTACACTGCTCTCACTAACTAGTTAGATATGTACTCTTATCTACTTAGATCATAGGGAAATCTGGAAAAACTGGAATAAATAGACTTTTCACCTTGCTCGCTCAGAAAAGCTCCATTTACAGCGCTAAACTGCAAGGGAAAGTTCGTTAAATTATCATTTGAAGTTCGAGTTTATATTTTTTATGTTTTTTTTAATTATGAGTGTGTTTCATAGTTTCATAGGTTAATCAAGAGAGAGTTTTAAATGAAAAAGTAATAGGCATGATGAATGGGTATGAATCAAAATTCTAATTAGCCCGTCAGCTAGATAATACAAAAATATTGGAGACGTATTTTTTGCTTTCTCAAAATAATAAAAAAATATTCAGATTTATCTGAGTCACGCTCGTGACGTCACGCCTAAGTAAAATTTGTACTTAGGAGTGACGTCACGCGATATTTTGACTCAATGTATCGCCTTTATTTTTTTTGATTAAGTAAAAAAAGAAAAAATACTTGTCTAATATTTTCTATTCATCTACAAGACGGATTAATTATTAAAATTTAGACATCATTCCTATTGGTTTGTTATAATTTCATAGGTTTTCATCTAAGATTTTCCTCGTGAGGTGAAAAGTTGTGTGTTTCGCACGGCTGCAAAATTATTTGGATTCTCGTGCCTTAAAAGTCCATTACGCTCAAGATTTTATATTTCAATTTCAATTTTGGATTCCTTCGCTTACACCGCTTTCAGTTCAAGCACTCGCGCCAATTAACAACTTTGCAGCTATACCAACATATTTCATATACCGTGATATAAATGGTTTCGCAGCATTTTTCGAGTACATCAGTAGTAAATTGTAAGTTAAAGTCAATTATACAAAGCGTTTTTGCTAGAAAGACAATTTCAAACACTAGTTTTAGAACGTCCCCCACAAAACAGACCATAGACAATGCTCTAACACAAAAAAGACTACAAGCTGATTTAATTTTTACCTAATTTAATACCTTATGTTTACTAGACGAAGGTTCTACGTTGTCTTTTCTTCTTTATGCTGTTTCATCATTTTTCTTTTAAGCCCTTGAAATATAAAGGATGACAACATAATAGCGCGGCAAGTCTTTGAGAATTCTAAGGAAGTTTTTGCTAAATTGTTTTGAGTTTTATTCTCAGATAGTATAGTTTAGTCTAGACTAAGATTGGTGGATAGTACTTAGTGCTTAGCTAGTAGGGAATTGCACCTATGCAAGCGAAACTATTGGAAATGTTGTAAATGTGAAAGTTTGCGTGAAAATTGTTTCTCGTCATATTTTATTTGAGCAGTTGGATTTTAAATTCCAGTTTTCTGACAGCTGTTATCAGATCGTGTTGCCAGTCGTATATTTTTTTATCTTATGAAATAAATAGCACACGTTGCAGTCATTGCCGACATTTTAGCGGTCTTACTATTTATTGTCTCTTATTAAATGTCTTACGATAAAACAACGGTTTTCACATTTTAAGTTAAGTTAAATTGTGTTGTACCTTGTTTTATCGAAACGTTCATCGAATAATTCATTTCGTCGACATGTTCTTGTATCAAAAGCATTTTTCTCTGAAACCGTTAATAATTTGGGTTGCTTATAAAACAAACCAAACGTAACGGCTACATGATGTTTTTTTTAATCATGAAAATTTGTTATGGTTCCAGAGGAAATCTTTGTCGATGAAATGGAATGACACTGCGAAATTGAATAAAATGATCTATCACGGGATATTAAAAGATTTTATCTAGGTTAATAAACTAATGACTACACATTTGGCTCAGTTGGTAGTATAAGGGCCTTCGAAGCTGGCGGTCCCAGGTTCGAATCCCGGCCAGGGCGAGTGTTTGTGTCATGCGAATGTCTGTACCTGAATCTTAGATGTTTTCTTCGTTGTCAAGTATTAAATTTATCTATATATTATATATAGCCGCCTGGTAACTACAGTGGCGTGGCACGTATTTAAGTCGATTCCCACCGGGTTGCCCAAGGAAAAGCTTATAACCACCTTTTTCTTTAAGTATTAGTATATGAATACGCTTTGATTTAGGGTGTAATTTTCCTGACGGCGCGCCTCTGGTACCTCTAATACAGGTTTTGCTTAGTTTGGGACTAGGCTGATTTGTGTAAGATTGTCCCTGTTGTTTACTATTTACAATAGGTTACTGCGCACCTGGTGGATTAAAACACATGTTATAACATTCTTGGCCCAGGAACAAATACTCCAGCTCATCACACAATTATTTTCAGATTCATCATAATTACAGCCGTAGGACGTCCACCGCTGGACACAGGCCTCCTCAATACATTTCCACATGGGCCGTATAGAGGCGACCCGCATCCAGCGAGCCCCCACAACCCTAACTAGGTCGTCGGCCCACCTTGCGGGTGGTCTCTTACTGAGATGCAAACCATGGACTGCTAGATTCGTAGGCAGGCTCATTACCAAGCTTCTTAATTCTTCCCAGCTATCATTGCCGGGTCTATACTCTTCTGATGTATAGGCTACCGAGTGTCAAGTGTGCAGTCACGACACTGCCACAGCACACTTAAATTTGAACCTTTAATCCTTGCTGACGGCCGTTTGAGCTCTCAGCGGGAATAACATTGGGTTCAAATCCAGGTATGGGCAAATATTTGTGTGATGAGCATAAATTTCCTGTGTCTTTGTGTCTTGGATGTTTCCTATGAATATAATAAATATATCTATTAAATATATCGTCGTCTAGTAATCATAATACAAGCCTTATTCTCCCACCTTCTGATCTCCCCCCCCCCCCCCCCCCCATTCCATTACTGATAATTTCATTTTTATTTTTTTTATTTATTATTATTAAAAAAAAAAACTTATATTGTGTGTGAATGTCACAGGTTAAGGTAAGAATGCTTAGCTAAACCTATTCAGGTCCGAATCAGATTCGAAAAATAGAGACATCCTGTCCGCCATGTTTTCTCAGTGACCACTGGAACACAGGTCCGAGGTACAGTCGTAATCGGAACTAATCTCGCTGCGGCCGCTTAGAACACTATGCGCTGGATAATGCACTTCTTACGTATAACTAGTGATGTGCTGTTATCATTTCTAGGTAAAAGTTGTGTCCAGTATTGTATACAAGTTACAACTATCGACAAACGGGCGTGGGTAGGTCAGAAAGACGCCACGACACGAGCGTTTTTTGACTTCTTTATACAATGTACAATATTTTTTTCTATGACTAAGCACTTTTCAATGAAACACAAAACTTAACGAAAATGCGATTTCGGATGTGACGTTTACGTCAAAAGAAGGCAGTGAGAAGAAAGAAAATAGAAATAAATCCGTCACTATCTATCGTTTACTTTGTTTTTAAAGACGAGCCACTTTCTAGAGTGATGAGTTTTTTTTTTTCAAAAACATATAGGAATTATGTATGATCCAAGTCAAATTCAGCAAAAAATATCTAATCCATACCACATTTCTTCGGTGTCAATGACGGTGCAGCCCTACCCAACCTGACTAACTCTACCCTGCACTAGCTTTCACCTTAGTGTTGTTGCTCAATTTTGTTTAAAATACTAATTTTCTTTTTACTGTTAATAATATCTACTTTTGTCGATTTTTGTACTAACTTGAATAACTCTTCTCTATGAAAATTAACCCTTTTAATACAATGGTGAAGATTATTCTTCCAAAAAATGACTTTAGTGGGATTAGCTGTCATTTCGATGTATGTCAGCAGCGACGCGAAACTTGTAAACATATGTGGCAATGTCGCAATGAAAAGAGCTTAATGCATATAGTATTCACAATAAATAGTTAACATGACTATTGATAATAATGAAAGAATGATCTTTAATCTGTAAGAAGGCCGCAATGGCACCTTTACAAGTCTGACTCTACGTAAATTCCACCACCACTGACCACTGACCACTGTTGAGAAAAAATTATTTCACTGACCACTGTTGAGAAAAAAGCCGAAACAATAAAACTCAACAAACACATTTTTTTTTTCCAAAGAACTCTTATTTATTACAATATTAGTACTTAGCCTATCTAAAATATATATTTTTAAGTAAGTATAAACTTAATACGTAGATCTCCAAGAAAACATATAAACACAAAACGATTATAGTAGAACAAAGCAAAATATGATACTTTTAGAACAACTTACGTACGTTTGGTGCCTTCTTATAAGAACCGTGTCCCGGTATAAGTAAATTATTTGGTTTCTGTTTTCGGCCATGAATTTTTGTCTGTTAAATAGTCCTCTACCCTATAATATGCCAAATGCCATTACAGACTATTTAAATACTTTTTGAGAGCTGGAAAAGGTAATTAAAGCATCATGTGATAGAAATATCTTCAAGACTAAGCCGGATTTGACTGGGATCCATATAACGTTTTTTGCTCCTAACTAATGACCTGAAGAATGCGTGGTTTTTAATCCTCGCGGGCACTTTATATAAAAGACATTTCTTTTATTTAAGGTACACCCGGGTAAGACCTACCGTTTCGCTGGAAATTGCTTTCATCCGATCTTAACATTGATCCGGTCTTACCCGGGTATACCTTATAATATAACCGGTAACGTTAGCAATTTTTCCCATACCGTGCAATTTTCCCACAAACGGCACACCGCTTCGTGTTACTTTGTATTACGCACCGACAATGCAATGCTAATTGTATCTAAGAACGTCCATTTCTGCTAAATCGGCCACAAATAACTATATAGAGATTTTTTTTAGGGTTCTGTACCTCAAAAGGAAAAACAAACGGAACCCTTATAGGATCAATATCGCAGAGTTCGATTGTAAAGGAAAAAATCAATGCGACCTACTAAAATGCAAGCATGAACCTTTGCAAAAAAGGAATTTGAAATTTTCGAACACAATCTAGTTAGCACTAGGAACACTTTGTTGTGCAGTCACTTTAGCTCTTAAACCCTAGGGGCTAGAAACAGTCACTTTAGCTCCTTTAAACCCTAGGAGCAAAATTAGTCACTTCAGCTCTTTTAAACCCTAGGGGATGGAGCAGTTAGCTTTTTCAAATCTTAGGCGGGATAAAAACAGTCACTTAAGCTCTTTTAAACCCTGAGGACTAAAAATAGTCACTTTAACTTTACCCCCGTTCGCAAAGCTATTATAAGAAACTTTTCGAACATGAAAAATGAAAACAATGCTTGGATTTCGTTGTTCAGTCACTTGTGTCCTTCTAGCCCGTGACATATCTAATTGTAGGTGTGAAGCTGTGTTGTTATCTCCTCGGTTTGTTGCGCGCACGCGCAAAACGCGTAATTTTACGCTCGGAATTTAATTCATACGTTAGTGCTTGCTATCACGAAAGTATACCCTTAAGGCGAGTTAAAATTTAGATTTTAGAGATATGAAGCATACCACCGGAATAACAACTTTGTCGCTTTCGCGACGGCTATGTACCTTATTAACAAAGAGAATATTATCACTACCTTATTAAAATATCCCAACAGTAGAAGGTGCCCGAAACTTCGTTCGCGGAGTAAAAAGTCATGACTCTCTTTTGTAGGTTTCCATGGCCAAAATGGCAGAAACAGAACCCTTATAGTTTCGTCATGTCTATCCGTCTGTCCGTTTGTCCGTCCGTATGTCACAGGCATTTTACTCAAACACCGCGACCGTACTACCTAGCTAGATGTATATTGATGAAGTTTGGAGTTTAAGTGTCTTGTAAAAGGCGCTACTAAGTTTGATAGTTAAATAATAAAAAAAATATTTCTAGGGGAGGGCACTCCATACGTGTAATCGAAACTGAAAACATTTTTTTCACCGAATATCACTGTGTGGCACATAATATTTCCCTTTAAGCGTACGTCTACAGATTTTCAATTCTACAGATTTTCGACAGCAGACCACACCCATACCACAGAAAAAACTGTCTAAGATTGTCTACATCCCAATTGTCACTGATGCTGGAGTGTCTCGTAGATTTAATGAGGTCTGTTCACCGTGTTGGAGAGCGCCCACAAGACAAATGCTACCATACATTGTGTATGGAGTTATGGTAAAGACGCAGACCCAAATCTGGAGAATGGCCGACCCAAAACACTGTTTCTCGTTGCTTAGATTGCAAATTTATTGCCTTTACCAAACTAGAGTCGGGGCTGCAGTCAACTACACTTATTTTCCTGGCACACCTGTAACGTAGTTTATATTTAAATCAATGCTTTTTTTTTATTGTTACAGCAAAGAATGCGTAATGCCGATGATCCCACTGGGCCTCAAGGAGACCAAAGAGGTGGACTTCCGGGAGCCATTCAAGGACTTCATTCTGGAGCACTACAGCGAGGACGCTTCCACGCACGAAGAGGCCATCTCCGACTTCATGGATATGAGACAGGTGAGGTTGGGTTAGGAACCAACACCTGGGCTGAAAGACCAAGGATGGGCTTTTGCGGGAATCGATCAAGGACTTCATTCTGGAGCACTACAGCGAGGACGCTTCCACGCACGAAGAGGCCATCTCCGACTTCATGGATATGAGACAGGTGAGGTTGGGTTAGGAACCAACACCTGGGCTGAAAGACCAAGGATGGGCTTTTGCGGGAATCGATCAAGGACTTCATTCTGGAGCACTACAGCGAGGACGCTTCCACGCACGAAGAGGCCATCTCCGACTTCATGGATATGAGACAGGTGAGGTTGGATTAGGAACCAACACCTGAGCTGAAGGAGACCAGGGATTTACTTGCGGGAATCGATCAAGGACTTCATTCTCGAGCACTACCAGTGAGGACGCTTCAGCGCACAAAGAGGCCTTATTCGACTTCATGGACATGAGACAGGTGAGGTTTGATTACGAACCAATACTTGGGCTGAAACACAAAGCAGGATGGGCTTCCGGGAGCCATTCAAGGACTTCATTCTGGAGCACTACAGCGAGGACGCTTCCACGCACGAAGAGGCTATCTCCGACTTCATGGACATGAGACAGGTGAGGTTGGATTAGGAACCAATACCTGAGCTGAAGGAGACCAGGGATTTACTTGCGGGAATCGATCAAGGACTTCATTCTCGAGCACTACCAGTGAGGACGCTTCAGCGCACAAAGAGGCCTTATTCGACTTCATGGACATGAGACAGGTGAGGTTTGATTACGAACCAATACTTGGGCTGAAACACAAAGCAGGATGGGCTTCCGGGAGCCATTCAAGGACTTCATTCTGGAGCACTACAGCGAGGACGCTTCCACGCACGAAGAGGCTATCTCCGACTTCATGGACATGAGACAGGTGAGGTTGGATTAGGAACCAACACCTGAGCTGAAGGAGACCAGGGATGAACTTGCGGGAATCGATCAAGGACTTTATTCTCGAGCACTACAGTGAGGACGCTTCTGCGCACCAAGAGGCCTTATTCGACTTTCGACATGAGACAGGTGAGGCTAGATTAGGAACCAACACCTGGGCTGAAGGAGACCAAGGATCGGCTTGCGAGAGTCGATCAAGGACTTCATCCTCCAGCACTAGAGCGAAGACGCTTCTGCGCACCAAGAGGCCTTATTCGACTTTCGACATGAGACAGGTGAGGCTAGATTAGGAACCAACACCTGGGCTGAAGGAGACCAAGGATCGGCTTGCGAGAGTCGATCAAGGACTTCATCCTCCAGCACTAGAGCGAAGACGCTTCTGCGCACCAAGAGGCCTTATTCGACTTCAGGGACATGAGACAGGTGAGGCTGGGTAAGGAACCAACGCCTGGGCTGAAGGAGACCAAGGATCGGCTTGCGAGAGTCGATCAAGGACTTCATCCTCCAGCACTAGAGCGAAGACGCTTCTGCACACCAAGAGGTCTTATTCGACTTCAGGGACATGAGACAGGTGAAGCTGGGTAAGGAACCAACACCTGGGCTGAAGGAGAACAAGGATGGGCTTGCGGGAGTCGATCAAGGACTTCATCCTCCAGCACTAGAGCGAAGACGCTTCTGCACACCAAGAGGTCTTATTCGACTTCAGGGACATGAGACAGGTGAAGCTGGGTAAGGAACCAACACCTGGGCTGAAGGAGAACAAGGATGGGCTTGCGGGAGTCGATCAAGAACTTCATCCTCGAGCACTACAGTGATGACGCTTCCGCGTACGAGGAGGCCATCTCAAACTTCTTGGATATGAGACGGGATAGTTAGGGTTAGGACATAATACAGGTTAAGACCAACATCATCACTTTTGACAAACTTTTATTTACCTTGGAATATAACTATGTATGTTCGGATGGAATCTTGCAAGTTAAATTTGACCTACTTCCCGGTTTCCGATTGAGCTAAAACTTGGCATACTTATGTAAGTTCGGTGACAATGCAATAGTATGATTACCATCGAGCTGATCTGATGAAGGAAGGTGGTCATAGGAACTCTGTAATAAAGTAATGCAATCCTATCGAGTTTGGACTCTTTAGAATTGTCTCGGCGAGTAACTGATTGATGTTCAAGGAAAAGTACAGTCGGCAATAAAAGCTTGTCGCAAATTTTTTACGGAAACTTATTACTACTTACCACATTGGCCAAGTTATGACAGATAATGTAATCTTTTGGATTGCTCGTAGGCGATAGATTTTTATGGATATCTGGTTTGATTTCAACCGCTTCGTTCCAAGCATCACTTATGAACATAATACTTTTCTTTTAAACGTAGATCTCTATAAAGAAAGACCTACTTGAAAATAGTAAGGAAAACCTACTAAATCACTGTATTGGTATACTAGAACAGGCCAGATTTTTTTATCGATTGTCAGTAAACAAAAATTTGGTGGAACTCACGATTTCTATTTCTAAATCGATCGAAATAACTTGAAATTATTATTTTTTGGAGCGGAAAGTTCTAGTAGCTGGCTTTAGCGGCCTATTTATTTGCCATATTGATTTTGAAACGTAAAGTTTTTTTTTTCTTTCCTTCAGGCGATCCGCACCCCCGTCCGCTCTACCGCCGGCGTTGCCCTGCTCTTCAAGTACTACAACCAGCTGTACTTCATAGAGCGTCGCTTCTTCCCACCGGATCGCTCGCTCGGAGTTTACTTCGAGTGGTTCGACTCTTTGACAGGTGACTACTAGCGACATCTAGTGTACATCGTACCTAGCAACTAAGTCGTCTGACTTGGCAACAGATGGCGTTATAGTTAACGCCGTCGCTTAAAGCGATGTGGACTGATCAAATAGCAAACAGCAGAGTTCTTAATATAAATTTGTAGAAAGCACAGTGTCACTTGTTATCGCCCGACCGCTCACTCGGAGTTTACGGGGTGCGCGAGACCGTCTAGCCTTTCGGTAGCTATAGCTACGCTACTGGTCAGGGTCCGAGGGCCCACTGAGCTTGGGGCCCCCGAGACACGGCCCCGTCTAGTCCTCCGGTAGCTACCACCAGTTACGTAGTAATTTACTGTAATCGTGCGTTCGACTCTTTGAATAGTAAGTACGCCATCTAGCGGCAGGTTTCTGATTGGCTGCTACGAACGATAGATGGCGCTAGCGCTTTATTTAAGGCAAATATGCCGTCAAAATCAAAATAATATGTTGATTTTATTTTTTTACAGTATTAGAAAGTTGTTGATATATTTAATTTTATTCTTCAGGAGTGCCATCTTGTCAACGAACGGTGGCGTTTGAAAAAGCCTGTGTGCTGTTTAACATAGCTGGTATCTACACCCAAATAGGTGCAAAACAGGTAAGTTGTGTGCAAATTCTTATTTAATTAACGAAATCGTATATCCCTAACACTAGCTCAAGAGTAAATTACGAATAGTTGTATTTACCTGGGCTTGATCCCGTTGAAAACATCTTCTGCTCATTTTTCGGGAATCTTTCTTAAAGGAAAAGTATCGCTTATTTCAATATCTAAAAATCACATCCGACGTTCCGTAAACGAAAAATAAACTATAAAATACTTATCACTTTTACACATTGAGTAAGGTAACAATAAAAAAACCTGTGCAAATCCGAGATCTATGACGCGCCATCTATGAAGCGTGCTCTGTCAACAGGAGCGACACACGTCGCTGGGGCTAGATGGCGCGGTGGACGCACTGCTCCGAGCCGCCGGCACGCTCCGCTACATCCACGAGAACTTCACAAACGCGCCGTCTGTCGACTTGGCCGCTGACACTCTGCTCGTACTCGCTGCTACTATGACGGTAATTAATAAATCAGATAACGCCAAGTAATTATGTTTAATTTTGAAGGTTCACACTAGGCATGTCAAACTTATTTAATCTGTCGCATGCCTGATTTTAATGTGCTGCGCACTAAATCACTTTATAATAATTATAATTTATCCGTTAAAGTTTTTTGAAGGTAAAGTATTAATTATATGTCGTCGTAAAGTTTTTGTTTCATTGCGACATTTATACTTTTTGGCGGTATGTGAAACAGATAAGCTACTCCGAAATTCGTAGTTCGTATGGTATCGTATGGTATCGTATATCGTCCCGCTAACTCAACGGGAACGGCACGATACAAACTTCTTATTTCAAGATTAACCCTTCTGAAACGCCAGCTTCTCGCTGAGCCTTTAAAAGAAGTTTAGTCGGCCCAATAAAAAACACTAATCTCTTAAGCGGTATCCAACACCATGAAACCAATTAGACCAGATTCAGAAATGAGTCAGACCAGATTTTTTCAAGATTAAAGCGCAATTATTTTTTCACTCCACGGCACTTATATTCTAACTTCATTTTAGGCACAAGCGCGTGAATGCCTGTTCGAGAAGCTGCAGCTCCAAGCGCGCGAGTGCGGGCGCGGTGATCTGCGCGATGACCTCGACATGTGCCTCGACTTCGCGCAGGAAGCGGCGCAATGCGCACACACATACACACAGCTCTACCAGAAGGTACGTCTGAGACAGGGGTGTGTGTGACACAGTACGCGATCTCGAAAAATGACTCGATTGTACACATTGCAGTTTCTTGCCAATCATTGGTAGAAGAGGCTTGAAGATGTTGCAGTTACCTACAAGAAGAGCTTTACATATAAACACTTCGCTCTTAACTAAATTAGGTGTAAAGACCTTTGAATTCCGAACAAAATGAAGGTGACAATTATACTGCAAATACTGCAGTCCCATTGCTATCCCTCGATGAAGACATGGATTGCCTGATGACCGAGTTGTAAGATGTCCGTTAACACCCAACAAGTAACACCTTACATACGTCGGTTATTCCTGGCTTCTGTACAAGTAATATACCATCTATATCACACCCGTTCTTCTTCCCGGTGTTTTCAGCAATGTAATATTAAACGTATTTCAGATGCAAACTGAAGGAGTCTTCAACTACGTGCCATACTCGTGGGTCTCCCTAGTCCACGTCAAGACTGAATTTTATAAAGGTAACGAAAAATCGGCGGAGCATGCTATTTTGTTCTATACCTCTATCACTCGTCATTTCATCACTTACATCCTTCTTGTTCATGTCGTCTCTCACGCGATTCATTCACCTTTTTCTTAACCTACACCTTCCCTTACATCCCTCCACATGCATACCTACTACCCTTCTTGTCACGACTTTCATCCCTCCCCATAGCATGTCCATACCACCGTAGGCGATTTGCTCTCAGCTTATCGACTACGAGTGCTACTTTCAGGCTTCCTCTTATATACTCATTCCTTATCTGATCCATTCTCGTCACGCCGCTTATCCATCTTAACATTCTCATCGCCGTAACATGCAATCTCCTGTCATACGTCACCTTTGCGGCTCAACATTCCGAATCCATACATGACTTTCCGATTCTACAAATATTTTAAGAGCCTCTACTTAAAGTTTCAATGTAAAGGGTCTATTAGAAATGTAATATTAGGCTTGGTAATTTATATTGAACAGCACTGTTTGTTTATTTTAAGATAACGCTATTTATCTGTCCCATTTCAAAGGCGTCATGTTGTAAAGATGACGTGTAAGGCAAAAAACTTATTATCGGAATACGAGCTGAAGACAAGGTAATTTACCTTTGCGATTACGGATGAAAACAAAGCGAAACTCGCACGATATGCAAAAAAATCGCTCCAAAAGTAGAATGGGTCGTGTAGGTGTGATACTGGTGTGGTAGTGACATGAACGGCAGTGACAGTCGGCTTGTTTGCGTCCCGCAGCGCTGGCGCACCAGCTGTGCGCGCTGGGGCTGCTGCACGGCGCCGCCACGCCGCGCGCGCGCACGCGCGCCGCCGCGCTCTACCGCGCCGCCGACCGCAGCGTCGACAACGGTACTGGGTTTTATATATTTACTTGCATTTCTGCTATGTATGTGTTTTGTTTTTATTCGAGGGATTTTGCCGTAACCACTAAGCTTAGCTGGCGAGTCGGGCAGTCGCAGTTAGATGGTATAATGCGATGGTTGCCGTTGGACATAGGCCACCAACAAGGAGCGCTACCAGTATCGGTCTGCATCCAGCGGACTCCAGCGCCCTTCATCAGGTCATTAGTTCATCTTGTGAGAACCTACTGTCACTCTGAATTTTACACGCACACACGGTGACAATTTATCGTTTAAACTGGCCTGATCTTTCTTACTTAGACAGAGGGGAATGCGTCCGTATGCCGTATGTTTAAATGCTCTTAGTTAGGGGTCGGCAACGTTTTGAGTCGAAAGTCAAACATTACAATTTTCAAAAATTCAAAGGTTTTAAGGTCGGTAAATATTTTTTTCTTGCTAACAATAAAAAGTCATTTTTATAAAAAAGTATATTCTATAGAGCTGCAGCTTCACGTCAAAGAGCCGCGTGTGGCTCGCGAGCCGCAGGTTGCCGACTGCTCTAAGTTATACATGAATGAGTACCTAATTCGTAAATCCGCTACCCGCTAATAAATGGCGCCACTCACAATAGGCAATTAATGAAATTTTTTGACGCTTTTCTTAACTAAATATCAAAATACCGTAAAAACTATTACAAAATGTGAAATTAAAATTAAAATCGGCCAAGAAATACGCATAATGTAGGCATTTTAAACAAGTAATTAGACAGAGGTCCGATATGCACTGTTACGTCACAGTGCACTCCGGCCATATAAACTCCATATTAAATTCTGTTTTGCAAGAAAGAGATAGAATGAAATGTTTGATGGCTTATATCTTGGTTATTTTATAGCCTATTCCAAAAATTATTTTAGTCTACTTTTTATTACATGAATGAGCTTATAATAAAGTAAAAATTAAAACTCATGCATATTCCCTATTCTCCCCAACAGGTTCAGTGTCGAACGCTAAAATCGAAGAGGAGATGGACTTCGCAGTGCTCGGGCGCGCGCACCTCGTGGAGGCGCAGGCGCTATACGAGGAGGCGCTGCGGCTGCAGAGGATGTGTCGGTACGTGAGAGTAACTTGAGCTGCCTGCGACAGATGGTGTTAGTTTGTACACTGGACAGCATAATTGCATGGACATTTGTCAGAAAGTTTGCTTTGCAGCGAAACGAGACGCCATCTATCCAGTAACTACATTGGTTTCATAAGATCTTACTAGATGGCGTTGACAACATCAAAATATTAAAGAAAATCTCGGCTGAACTTACGATTGCCAAACACACACGGCAAGTCACTCAAATATTCAATTTACATTATGGAACGTATTTTCAGAATCCAGTATTTTTGAATGCCACCTTCAATTAAATATTACTTAGATTCACCGTCATAACCAAAGCCATTGATGATTTCGCTAATTCAAACACAAAAGACAAAAACGCTTTTTTCCTATACCGCGTTCGAGAGGATTTGAACCCGGAACATTACATTTGACATATAGATCAACTCATTAAACCCCTTAGCCATCAAGCCATATTTAACGTGGATGAAATTTGTAACCGTCTTTATAATCACTAATCACCTACGTTTGCAAGGCATGCGTTTAGTGTTAATAGTTTTTTTTTTACTGAGATTACAGCTGCTTAAACAAAACATTATTATTTAAACAAATAAATATTTATAATTAAGTCACATGTTGAATAGTTGTTGAATAGTGCAACAATTGTATAAAAGCACATACTTAGAGGGTAGACTTAAGATTATGAATATACCGTAATAGTTTTTATACAAAGAAACTGTTCGTTCGTTCTCTTGCGGCTGCCGTCCGTTCGATTGTATTTTTGATTGAGTTTTAGTATTTATTTTGTAATAATGGGTTCTCGTTGCAATATTGACTTAGCCACAATGATGCAAATAATTACTTTGCATAGTCAAGGCAAAAATTTGACGGAAATTGCCATAGAAACCGGTGTAAGCGTAAGTATTATTGTTTACATTTCTTTCTAGATTTTTTATATTAGTGATATCTGTATGCTAATTTAATAATGATTATACATTTCTGAAAATTGTTACAGAGGAAAACAGTTGTGTTATGGGTGCGACAATTCACAGAGGAAGGATCATATAGGATCTGCACCGCCAAAGGCCCGGTGGACCTCGACTTATAAGCGCACAGCGGCGTCAAAGCATGGTCCAGGAATATGAAGAAAATGGTTTTCCAACAACCCATTACACCCGTTTATTTAACACAGGCGTGAACACTGTTCGCCGTGTTCTCCACACAGTGAGGGTTTACATCCTCGCAAGCATGCAGTCAAACCCTCGCTGACTCCACAGCACAAAGAAGCGAGATTAAAGTTTGCTCGAGAATACTAAAATGCCGATTGAAGTAATGTCATTTTCACTGACGGAAAAACGTTTCACTAGTCAACACGGACGTTTAAGCTTGTGGCGTTGAAATAATACGCGTTATAATAACGATCACGTAGTGCCTAATGCGCAATCTGGTCGCATTACAGTGAATATGTGGGGTTGGATGAGCGGGGCTGACCCGGGAGAACTCGTCAGAGTGCCCAGTCGGGCTAATTGCTGATTACGTCAATGTGCTGGAGGAGGCCATGATTCGAAATGTGTATCCGGAGGAATAATTACCCATAATTTCATTTGTGCAGGATAATTGTCTTATACATCGTTCCAAAAGTGTGTGTGAGTGTTTTCGCCGGCGTTATAACATAAATATCATTTCGTGGCCTGCTAGATCACCAGATTTAAATCCCATTGAAAACCTGTGGCTATACCAATTAAGGACAGAAGTAAGTGGAGATAGGGTTACACTGATGTTTATTAGTAGTTAAACAGGGCGTCATTGCGTTAAGTATATTTTATTTTTATACTTTACTATACTATGATAGTAAATAACTACATTTTTATACTACAAAACGGAAATCAGTCACGTATTGTTTTTTTTGCATATACGAAATTTTGTGACAGTATTTTACGATATTTTTTTCATCATTCAGTCTTTGAATTGTTAAGAAATGATAAGTTAGTCAAACAGTAAAAGGTAATTGAAATAAAACAATTTAACGGATTATATCGCGTATATTATCTCATTTTAGTTCCCGACGTTTTGGAAGCTTTCCAGCTTTCCATGGTCACGGGTGGAAAATAATAAGTAAAAGGTAATGTTAGAGTGCGTTCGCCTACAATCATAACCAGTCTCAAATTTCTAATTAATTGTATTCGCTTATAATACTGTTTTGTTGAAGGGAAGCTTCAATCCTCTTTCCAATTTTGGAAATGAATACTTAAGCTATACCCTCAACAAAATCTTAAGAAGAGATTTTACTTAAATTATATATTAATAAATTGTGTTATCTTAAATAAAAATTGTGTAAGAAATAAAGTTTTTTTTTTTTTTCATTTCAAAGTTGTATTATTTCTAGTTGTAAGTATAGATAGTCATTAATTGGTTGTAATAAAAAAATAAAAAACCCTACTTTTGAGGAGTGTCATTATAAGAGAACTTGTGACTATTTTTCTTTTACCTTACCTTTTATGAATACACACAGTCAATTGTAAATTTTCTTGTAGTAACTATATAATTTAATAATACTAATATTGAATCAGTATTTCGATTGCTATAAGTGTAAACATAGTCTATGTCTATGTGTGTGGATAGTCAATATTCAGGCAAGGTCCAGGCACAAACAATGATTATTTTGTTTCAGCCTAGTCTATGTATCAATTGGCTATCTCTTCATATTATATGATATTATAATAGATTTTCATCCTTGATGACTTTCAAACAACTAGCAACGCAAGTTTTTACGGAAATTTGCATCCAAAGTAGAGTACTTTCCAAAGGAGGGTATTATAAAGTTCCACCTTACTTATTATATTATTTTTAACCGACTTCCAAAAAAAGGAGGAGGTTCTCAATTCGACGGAATGTTTTTTTTTTTTTTAATGGATGTTCACCGATTACTCAGAGACTATTTGACCGATTTAAAAAGTTTTTTTTTGGTTTTATAGAAGGTACTTTCTAGTTGGTCCCATTTAATTTTGGTGAAGATCTGATGATGGAATCCATGAGGAATTGAAGGAACTCCTCAAATATTGTAGGCATACATATAGCGATTTTGGTATTATAAGAAACATAATTATCATTTGCATTCAGAAAGTGTAAATTGGTGAAGTGGAACTGATGCAGAAGACCACAGAATGCCATCGGAACTCCTCAATGATAAACCAATTTACGGTTGGCGACAAAAATATCTTGATTAATTTAGCTAAGCAACTTCATAGTCACAAATTTCAATGTTCCTGATGAGAATGGTACCATCGAATTGATTTGATGATGGAGCCGGAAGGTAGGCACCAGATCTATGTAATAAAATAATGTATCCTAGCCCCCAAACACGGCTGTTCGAATCGTCACGAGATACACTTTTAAGTAACGATTAACTAAAAAGTGTAAAATAAATAAACTTTTTAACAAAAAAGTAAAACCGACTCCAAAAAAACTAAAAAGTAAAAAAATAATGCCATAATTCAGTTTCTTCAAATTACTTACAACTAACCGTTTGAATACTCAATCTATACAGTATATACAATTAATGTTATTTTGGAGTCGGTGCCATCGTGTCACAACTTACTAAAACCGTCAATTTTCAATATTTTACACATTCTTTATATGGCACCGACGCAAAAATAAGATTAAATGTATATACTGTATAGATTGAGTATACAAACGGTTACTTGTAAGTAATTTGAAGAAACTGAATCATGGCGTTATTTTTTTACTTTTTAGTTTTTTTGGAGTCGGTTTTACTTTTTTGTTATTATTAAAGTATAGTGCCGTAATATTCACGTCATCACGTATGTTATGCAAGTGTGGATGAAGTTAAGTATGTTTAAAAACCTCGTAGTTTCATGAAGAAACAAAGTGTGACTCTGTTCTGTTACGATAGTAACAATACGTTTGAAAGATAATTTTTAAAGCAACCTTACTTAAAAAAAAACATTCCGACGAATTGAGAACCTCCTCCTTTTTCTGGAAGTCGGTTAAAAAGAAGCGTGTTCCAAAAGTTAAATACAGGTGCCGTTTTAATTTCAGTGGAAGCTTTTTTTTTAATAGTAATTATATTTCATCCATGTAGTAGATTATTCTATTACAGAAGAATTTTAGTGACTTAGATATCAACAAACAAAGCATTAAAGTCTTTGTTCGTTTTGATAACAACGCCATCTAGTTTATTTTCTTGTAACCATCATGCAATGCTGAGAGCTACGGGCTCTCAGCATCTTATGACAGCCACACGGTTATCGTCTTTGCCATGTCCATGCAATTATGCTGTTGATAGTATCTATGCAATAGTAGTGTCGTAATCGTCTTATAATCGATTGACGATGTGTTTCTAACATTGGTTTTCTTATTCATATCATTATTGTCAATACTGTTAAAGATATATGACTGAATTCATTCACCTTGTAGCTGCTTTATGCATTAGGTTACTTAATATATGTAGGCACATCATTAAATCTGTTCTGTATATAAACTGGTGTGCTTACATAAATACTAATAACCTTGCCATAGTTGCGAGACGGTTTATACAATCCCGGAATTTCCATTATTAAAATGTATTTTTTAAGAACTCAGATTCCATATTTGCTTAACTGAATATCAAAAGAATAGCCCGACATAGACTTTATATTGTAATGAGTTGGTCTTCTGCAGTGAGTTACGAGACAAGGAGCCGCTGGCGCTTGTGATCCGAGCGCACGCGGAACGCGCGGCGCGCGAGCGGGCGACGCTACGCGACGCCACGGACCTCAGCGAGATGGAGCTACTCGACGCACCTACTATACTACGTGAGCTATTTTTTGACGTGATAACGTCTTATAAATCGATGAACGCCGGCTGCACGCACGAAAAGCACCGCAAGAGAAAAAAGGGACATTAAAAAAAAGTTACGCGTGCCAGCGAGAGCGCGGAACATGCGATAGAGAGGTACGAACGGCCTAACCGATCGGCTTCTCTTCCACGTTATCACGTAAAATGATCGTCCATAAACCAACTTTACAGACAACCAATTTTTTGTCTATATCTACACCTTCCACCATCATAACTAGAAATTGCCTGCAAGTTTGGTCGTAAAGAAAAGGTTGACCCTCTTAATTTCCTTTAGTCGAAACTAGAGCTTCGGACTTTATATTTAGCTAGCAGCAGTGATACTTCTGGAGCAGACAGCGAATAAACGTTTTATGTCATTTTCAATCGAGTAGGTGCACGTACTTCTTAACCCTTACATCTTAAACAAGAAAGAAAGCAAATGTCCTAAAGAGTGTCTCATCTTTTCAGATGTACATTTTTCTCCAACTTTTTTGTTTCCCAAATCACGCTTTTCTAGGAAACCGAAAACTTTACTATTTTTTTTATCATTGTGTTTAACCCAGTAGATTAACAGATTCACCAGAAACCCGCCTAGCGAGCGCTTTGCTCGTAGACGCGTAGTCGATGCCATGAGTTTCTCACCATGTAGAGGAAACTGTGTAGCGATACGAAAAGCTTGGCAGTGGAAGTGTTAAGTTAGTCAACGTCGAAAACATTCCTTTTTAAGCGTTTTTCACGTGACTTGCACGTTTAGTAATTATCACCCTTTTTGTTACAGCTTCATCGAAATTCCAACTGTCTCTCACCCCGCCGGACTTCGCCCAGCACCGGGTCGATGACCTCTTCAAATCCCTCGGCCCCATCGCCGTGTTCTCCGCCAAACGGCACTGGAGCGCCCCCCGCCTCATCACTCTCCAGAAACACACCGACCAACGCCGAGAAGCCAGAAGGGTCAGCCAAAGACGAGAATACACTGAACTCGAAAACGGCAAACGCTCTGAGAAAAGAGACAGATCTGAAGACAACAGCGCGTACTACAACTCTATCATTAGAAACGACGAAAGCTACGACGATTACGAGAAACTCCAGCGAGTAATGAAGCAGAACGGTGTTTACATCAATAGCTACAACAACATGGAGTACCATCCAAAAGTCTTAGACTATGACAAATATGATTATAGAAACAATGAGTGTTTTGTAAAGACTAATACAGAGAGTGTCAATGGGAAAATGAAGAATGGAAGGGAGAGGAGAAAGGAGCCGCTGAGAAGAGTGGCGAGCGAGTACAATGTGTCTAATTCGAAGAACGATGATGATGGATTCGGGTTTTCTGTGAGGGGAGACGCGCCGGTTATGATAGCGGCGGTTGAACCCAATTCTTTAGCTGATGTGAGTATTGAATCATTTGGTGGTTACTTCATTTATGTTTCCTGGGTAAATTTTGACCGAAACTTTCATACACATATAACGCTGCCGGACAGCTACATTGCATACTGTGGGACGATGTCGAAAATAAAGATGGTAGAGACTTTACGTGTTTATTCGTTCAGATCAAAATCAGTAATCCATCCAAATACATCATGACATTACAAAACAGAGACAGGAGATATTCCTTATTCGAATCGGTCATTGAAATAAAGACTATCTTTTATTTAAATATCGGCCACTCTCTAAATATGTAAGGGCCTTTACAATACCCTGTAAAATATTTGTCCAAGGTAGGCATTTTTTCTGTGCCTGATGGAGCCATGATCGTTCAGAGTAGGCAGTGCCTTGGTGCCTATATGCGCACGCCACTGCACTGGATGGTTTTCTGCAACTCGTCTTATAGTCCGTTTATTTTGCGTGATGGGTTGGTGGCACTACTCTTACCAACCCAATTCTACCAGGAAGCCTAGCAGACCCCTCATGTTGTCGACGGCAATGACAATATGTTCAGATTGTATATTAACCTTTCAGATCGGCGGTATGCGGGAGGGAGACTTCATCATCTCAGTAGGCGACAAAGACGTCAAGTGGAGCTCTCACGAAGAAGTGGTCCGACTAATTCAGCTAACCGGAGACACGCTGGCTCTCCGGCTGGCCACACCCATGGACAAGAGCTTACTCAAGGTATTACACCAATATCTATCATGAAAAGTTTCCGTAGAGAATAATTATTCGTAATAAACATTTCTGTTAAAAGATATTAGGATTTTCCTAACAATATATTACCTACTAAGGATCAAAATATTTCAGACATGCGTGAAATTGTTGCTCTCACATTCATGGCCACGTGACTATAGTTAGACGGAACAATATTCGGTGGCCTAAGCTCGTATAGTATTCAAAGCAAACACCACTTACTCACCGTCTATATCCTCAACTTACCAGTTAAGGTGCTTAGTACAGAAATGTACTATTCTTTTTTTGACGTGATAACGTCTTATAAATCGATGCGGCGTTCAGGCGTCTCATAAATCGATGATGGCTGCACGCACGAAAAAGCAAGATTCATTGTCACGTTCCGCCTGAGCCGAGCGTGCAAGCGAGAGCGCGGAACTAGCGATAGAGAGGCACAATCTGCCTACGCGTTCGGCTTGTGAATTCATAAAAGTATGCATTTTTTCATCAATGTTTGCTTATGACGTTATCACGTAATATTATTGTCCGTAAACCGACTTTACAGACAACCATTTTTCATTTACAGTCTTCCCCTGACATCCCCCGGCAGTCCAACTCCAACCAGGGCTCGGTGTCGGCGGCGTCCACCGCCTCCAGCGGCTCCACCAGCGCCACCGCGCGCTCGTCCGCGCGCCGCGCGCCGTCCTGGAACCCGTTCCGCAGGAACACCGCGCGGGACAACAGCTCGCATCGCGGCTCGCACACTAGTAACGTTATATTCCGGTAAAGCGACATCTGCGGGCGACGACGCCATCTAGTGGAGGATATAGCTGTTGAGTTGAAACAATCATCTATTGGAGCTATAGAAGCGTCATCGTCACTCAATTTCAATCAATTTCACTCAAAATCAATTTTCAGCGATAAAGCGACATCTGCAGGCGAAGGCGCTGACCGCCATCTAGAGGAGGGAACCGCTGCGCTGTTGAGTTGAAACGTAACGCCATCTATTCGAGGATTTGGAGGTGCAACAGCGTCATCATCACACGCCAGCAGCGTTGTGTTCCAGTAAATCGACTACTATGAGCGATAACGCCGTCTAGTGGCGGATACCACTTTTAAATTGAGGCGCCATCTGTTGACGCTGCATCGTTTTAGTGATAACGATAACTAGCTCGCATCGTAGCTCAGATACTAGTAATGTTGTATTGCGGTAAAGCGACATCTATGGACGAGTAGTCACCTAATGGAAGATGCCGCTGTTGAGTCAAACGACATTTGTTATAAATATAAGTGTCGTTTTGGGGATAATTACAACATACAGACAACATTTTGCAACGGGGCTTGCACGCCTGCACCGTTAGTGGAGCACTATTGAAATATCTGATGTCATCTATTGCGTCGTTTTATAACAACTAGATGGAACATGAGACCACGATGGCGCCATCTATTGTCAATTTAACTAATGACATCGCTTTAGGAGTAGCAACTAAGAGAAAGGTGCACGGTTTTATGTAAATTCAGGGTTTTAGGTGCTTGTTCCTTATATCACCATGCCTCTATAGATATTCTTAAAGATCGCAGTAAATGCTGTAACTAAAATGTCGTCTACGGTATATGAGCGGCAGAGGCGACATGCTGATTACTATTATTATGAATCATAAAAGAACATAGTTGTTTCACCTTTCTCCGTTCAAGTATCGCGAACGATGTCTGAGTTTAAACTTATAGTATCAAAGGACCTACGATGAATTTCAAAATTTGAAGTTCGCATAGCACCGTCCCACTCACACAAATACAATAAATTATGAAAGCAAGAGTGACAGCACGATACGAACTTCGAACACCAGAGTAACCCCTCAGGGTAAAGATAAACATTAAAGATGTTTATAGAACGGCAAATATAATACCGTTATGTTTTATATCAATTAAGCAGTCAATAAAGTTAAGGATATATTCCACTGAAGAACCTAGATTTAGACTAAATGTATACGGGATATGATTATATACTTAATTCGTCCGTCTATAAATCCGTCCATTCTAGACAGATAAATACTTAAAACGAAAGAAAACATTCCATTTTAATAGTCAGCGCCATCTGTTGTCAAATAGCTATACATATTATTTTTATACTTCTTATTATAGGGTTTGATGGCAAGCGATGCTGGCATATGCAACTATTATATATTTAGCTTCCTAAATATATAGTTAGACTATCGGTTTCTTGACTAAGGCTATGAAATTCCAAAGTCCTTCTACTTAAACTAAACCCGATAAACAATATTGTCGGTATTACTTTAAATATTAAATTAATACCGACAGTATCCATACGAAAAGCGATAGCTAAAAGGAATGTACGTTCATGGCCTCGCGGATGTATAAAATTCGGTGTACTTCTTCTTCCATTGATAATGTGTGATTATTAATTATGTAAATAGGTATTTTATTCTATGTATTTTACTTGGTTTAATATATAATATGAAAATCGTGATTCTGGCTGGAGCAATTGCATACACTCAATAGATGGCGTTATAAATTTTGTACAATGTATGTTTATAATCAATGCTAGCGTCATCTAGTATGTTCAAATGGAACCTAACAATTATTATTATCCTATCACTATTTTATAATCCTCTCTCTATGTAAGGACAGTCAGCATGAACATATAATATGTAAGTAATATGTTCTTCAATTGGGAACATTAAGAATCCTAGAGGTATTCATGTTATATTTTAAGGTATACTAACATTGCATGGACACTACGAATAATTTATTTTTATATTGTACCGTTTTTGTTTTTTTTAAACCTCGATTTTTAATTTGTTCACTACAATCGACTGTATATTTTTTAACTCTGGTCTATATGGTTAGTAAGGAAGTTAAAAAAAATCATGACATAGACAACTAACTTATTAATTTTTCTTGCTACCTGTACAGACCAAAGTAAAAATGTACACAGTCGTTTGTCGTGAATAAATGTCACTTCTGGAATAAAAAAAATATATCTAAATAACAATGTGACATAGAAGTAAACCTTCCGTGGATTCTGAGTACTATCGAGGACAAAAATTAAATATGAACACCTCTCTGGGATACTTAATTTTTCCAATTAAAAAATTGTGTATCACTGGTAAGTCATTTAGATTCACCTATTTTTTTTTGTTGATAGGCGGGCATTTGACGGCAATCTCACCTGTTGTTAAGTGACGATGCGGCCGAGGTTGTGTCATGCCCGTCTAGAAACAGCCTATTCACTCTTTTTGTCTTTAACACGCCCAAATTATAATGAGTTCACACGTTCATAACCGTTTCTGACTGTACTTTTCTCGCTTTTTATGTATTCGGTACGAACAAACTGCCACGTCTTTGAATAATTAAGACGAATGCAGTTGGTGGATTCGAATGGTATCTATTTCTTTATTCTCTATGATTTTTCTAGTTCATTGTTTTAATAGATTTTTTTATTAGCCCATTAGTGTCCCATGATAGATATACTTTAAAAAATCTTGTTTTTGTAACATGATTCTTAGAATATTATTTGACATGATGACTTAGAACATCATACCCATAAATAACTAGAAAAGAGTAAAATTATTGTTCTAACGGTCTTTATTTTTTATCAAAAATTAAAACAGGAGGACTGACAGTTGCCATACTTTTTGGATCGTGTTCCGATCGCAAGGAGATATTCTAGCAAAAACTGGATGGCGCTTTAAAACTAAACATTTAACTATGTTATAATTGAATACAAAAAACATAGTATAGTAACAATTAGTTCGCATATAACCAATAATAAATAAATCGTAATATTTAATAACTGTGTCACGCTTGCAAAGTTGAATAATTATAAAACATAATTCTTAACAAAGATGGCGTTGTGCATATCGGGGAACGGCTTTTTGTATGAAGATTGTCAGTCCTCTTGTTTTAATGGTCCTTGTTTATTATATATATTATCCACGGAATTCATCAGTGCAAATAATATTTATGTATCGTTTTATGTACTTATATAATTATTTATTTTTACTATTTAATTGTGCAATGTTTTTTTTCCATACACTTATATCGTATTTTCTGCTGTTAACCGTATCATTATGATTATTTTAAGTGATAGTAAAGATGTATGTCACAAAATTCAGTATTTATGAAATAGATTATTTTTAATTTTGGTTGTGATCGATCTTCATGTATATTGATCGCACCCAAAAATATAAAAACATATTATTATAATTTTGTAGAGTTTATTTCTGTGTATAAAGGTAATGTAGGGAAATGTATATCATTGTAAAAACAAAAAGATGTATAAATTGTTATGGTTAAAGTGAACAATAAAGTTTGTTTAAAGGCAATTTCTTTTTTTTTTAAACAAACGCAGTTGTAAACGAGTGTCCTTCTTATACACAATCCCAAATCGTCCAGTTTCTTTCGAGTCAACACATGGCCCATATAAATAATGAAAAAACATCATAACGCACTTGTTTACTTCAGCGCAGTCGGGTAAAAATAATTCTTATAATAACCTTGTAAGGTGATAACGGGATGAAAATTTATAAAAACTTTAGATTTTTTTTTTCTTTTAGTACTTACGGTCAATAGAGTTCGTGATTCTGAGTTGGCACCAATTAGGTACAGTCAGCTGAAGCACGGAGTCAGTTCAAAAATATTTTCCAGTCCAGCGTAAATATTTTTGAACGGACTAATTGTGTAGGTGTACCTCTTTTGTGCAGCTAACTGTACATACATAAGCAAAAACAAAAAAAATAGGACTTTTTTTCAAAACGGGCATATAACTCCAATAAATAGTAAAATATTTCCGTAAACCTTTTAATCACTAAATACTAAATAACAATTGTACTTAGCATAATAAATAAATATGCATCATATTCTAGATATTTGGTGCCTTGAAGAATAATTCGTTTTATAACAAAATAAGTAAAAATCAACTTTAACAACCGTTTTCGGTAACTTTAATACAGACACTACATAACATAATATATAATGGCGCGAGGCCGTGATAGGGTAAACAGCCGGATACTTTCTGTCAGCAAACTATTCTTCCCAAACTGCCTCAATTCCCAAATGTTTCATTTCCCAAACTCGCGCTTTTCTCCAAAGCCGAAGAAAATCCAGATATTTTTTTCAGCCATTGTGTAGCGCCCAATAGGTTAGGTTAGGTTTGTTTTATAAAAAAATCTGAAAATTTTACTGTTTCCGAAAAAACCTAAGGTTGGGAAATGAAATATTTGGGAAGTGAAACAGTTGGGGAAACATAATTTAAAACCGGTAAACAGCCTATTGCGGGCCACTTGCCTCTTGGTTACTAGCTAAATCTGAAAATAGTATATTACTGCAGAGGGCGGGAAAAGTCACTTCTTGGACGAGTATGGTTTTGAAGGAAGAGGCGTAGTATTCGAAATACCCTGTCTTACTACGTAAATATTAATTCTTGTTTTATTGCACTTGTACTGTACAATGATATAATCATAAGATATTAGATCAGGGTCCGGATTCCCGCGGCACACCAGCACAAGAAATAATCAGATAAAGATAATATGCAAGATTTTGAAACTTCAATTCCAGTTGCAAGTTGTTCCAGCCCTTTTTGCAAACAAGTAATAGTAGATTGTTTGACAAGGGGCTAAAATAAGCCATTATGACACGAAGTGATTATTTGGACCAGCTCACGAAGTGAGCGAGGACAAATATGCCTGAGTGTCATAATGGCTTTTAGCCACGTGTTTAAACACTCTGCTTTTCACTTCGACTGCGAAAAAATAAAAAAGACAACATTAAAATTTTATATTTCATAATTAAACTAAAAGTACAGTTTGAGCAATTCTGTCAGAAAGTTTGGCCAATCTGTCAGGTTGGTTTGTTTTAATTATTCGTAAGGAGTATGTAGCTGGCCGCAAGTTTTTTTTTTTTCATAGTCATAGAAATTTGTATGGGATTATATGGCTTTCTTTTAAACCCTAGGGGCTAAATGTACCATTTTAGTCTCGCTCCGCGAGGCTACTATGACATACTTTTTGAGCAGGAGAAGTGAAAAAAATATTTAAATGCTATATTATAAAATCTACACAATATGGATTTATCATTCAGTTATTCATTTATGCAAATAAAAAACCTTACTACCGTTTGAAACCTGTAATTGGCTTTCTGATACTTAATTTATGTCACAAATGTGTAACACAATTTTAGTCGTTGGTTCTCCGAATAAATAAAATAAAAAAATATACAATGGCGACTCCACAACATTACCTGTGCCATAATGCCACCAGAAACATTACTCTAACATAACAAGTACTCCTAACGTTGATCTTATCGTCTCTTAAGGTGCGTCCACATTTGTATCATTTGCCCGATCTGATCTTCGTCCCGTGGCATGATCGCGTGTCACGATCACGCGTTTGGACGTTGCGCCGATCCGATCGCTTGAAATACATGTTGCTACGCGTATCACACACTTAGAGCGTCCAAGCACCGCGATACGCAGTCATGCCACGCCGGGTGCATGATCGGATACGAGCAAATGATACAAGTGTGAACGCACCTTTAGCCTATCTGTTAGCATATCGTTTTTTTTTTCGAACTTAATTTTGTCACAGCCGATTTCATGCTAACCTTACACAATTCGTTAACTGCCCATATACTGCTCCACTAACTCCTTACTATAATCATAGACTCCGAAAAACACGAACCCGCCAGCCATGAACGCCGTAAGCCGCGGTGTAACCCCGGCGAATAGGCCCCGGACGCCCGCCTCGAGGTATATGGTCCGCAGTACCGGCCGGATGCGCAACTTGCGCGTGTGGCTGTAGTCGGGGGCGAGCATGATGCGGGTCTTGGCGAGGTCGAGGGGGGTGGTGGCGGCGGCCGCCACTCCGCCGGCTATGGAACCACACACGGCGCTCTGAAAACGAAATAATCATTCGAATACAGATGGGGGATACTATTCAGAAATTAAGTCATTTGAAATTTGGGGGGGGGTCTAGACATCGGATGATGGTAGCATGACGAAGGAAGGGGGGGGGGGGGGGGGGGGGGTCAGTCCCTAGATGACATCATCTTCCACAACTATAAAAAGTATTGCTGAGTAAAACAGGGAATGAAATCATTCGAATTATGATGGTTGGATGATTCTAGGGGGGGGGGGGGGGGGGTCAAACATCGTCAAAAATAGATGACTTAATTTATGAACAGCCCCATGGTGATGCATGTAAAATTATACAGTCTATAGTTAGATAATTAAAAAATAAGTTTCTGTCAAAAAAGAACATTTTTGTGACTAGCTTTTATTGCCGACTGTACTTTTATTTGAACATCCATCAACTACTCACCGAGACGATTCTAAAGAGCCCAAACTCGGTAGGATTGAATTATCTTATTACAGAGTTCCTATGACCACCTCCCTGCTCCATCATCACATCAGCTCGGTGGTATATATTATTGCATTGTCACCAAACTTACAAAAGTATGCCAAATTTTAGCTCAATTGGAATCCGGGAAGTAGGTCAAATTTAACTTGCAAGATTCCACCCGAAAAAACATATTACATACATACTTAGGTACATACATTTCAAGTTAAATAAAAGCTTGTAAAAGTACTAATGTATCATGAAATAAAGACAAAAAAATTATAAACTAAATAGCTTTGAAATAAAAATCCTTTTTCTCGGGAACGCGTGGAGGTATCGAGCTGAAATTAATATCAAACTATAAAGTCTGTTCCTTGAAGGAATCAACGCAATAAAAAGATACGGTAATTAAAAACCCCCCCGACTTGTTCCAAGAAAAGCTGAATATCTTGGAGACGAGTGGTCCGATTTTCATCAAACAAAGCTAAGAACACCCGGGATAAAATTATCTATGACACAAAAAAACCGCACTCAAATCGGTCCATCCGTATGGGCGCTACGATGCCACAGACAGATACACAGATACAAAGAGTGACAGACACGTTAAATTTATGACACCCCTCTTTTTTGTCGGGGGTTAAAAAACCGGCCAAGTGCGAGTCGGACTCGCGCACCGAGGGTTACGTGCAATATAAGCTACAAATGGCCGTATCTACGAAAATCCAGTGTTAGCAGAGCCCTGTTCCTAAGCAAAATGTACGCGGTGCTCGATCATTTTATATGAGTGACTGATATCAGACAGACAGAATTATGCTGTTTTTAGTATTTGTTGTTATAGCGGCAACAGAAATACATCATCTGCGAAAATTTTAACTGACTAGCTATCACGGTTCATGAGATACAGCCTGGTGACAGACGAACAGCGAAGTAATAAGGACCAGTTTTACCCTTTCGGTACGGAACCCTAAAAAGGTGTTCCCATACAAATTACGGTCAATCGAAAAGCTAGGGTACTTCCAGTATTACATCTCTTTTATTTGTCAAACAGGTTAATTTATAATATTTTCTTCCGTTTCCGCGATTATTACTCATTTAAATAAAAGAATTTAACGGATTATATCGCGTATATTATCACATTTGAGTTCCCGACGTTTCGGCAACTTTTCAGCTTTCCATGGTCACGGGCTGAGTAAAGAGTATAGAGAAAAATATTATTTTCTCAGTCAACTTTGTGTACACGGAAGCTATGAACTATATACACAAACAATACGCGATATAATCCGTTAAATTGTTTTATTTAAATTAGGTTAATTTATTTTATTAGTTGATCAAGTCAATGGATGCTAGTGTATGAAGGGATGTGAATATAAATAGCATTTTATACCTGGAAGCTGGAGATGTCTCCAGCATTGTGGCTCCGGACTTGCGTCTTGAGGAACTCCCAGAGCGGCAGTTCCAGGAAGCTGAAGGGCAAGTCCCGGGCCACCGTCGATAGGAACCCACGATACACTCCCGCGCGGAGACCTTCGGCCTTGTAAGCCTACCGACGAAGAACAATGTTTTATATAATACTAGAAGGGGTTATTCCCACCTGTCACCAGTGGTAACAGCTGGGATTTTTTCCCATCTGTTACCACTAAAAAAAACTAATTGGTGGTAACAACTGGGGGAAAAAATCCCAGTAGTTACCGGCCATTAGTTTAGTGGTAATAGTTGGGAATTTTTATTCCCATTAGTTCCCACTGGTAAAAGATGTAAAAAAAATACCTAGCTCTTACCACTGGTGACAAGTTGGTGGAAATAACCCACTAGAAGGTACACGTAACTTCGTTAACAGAGGGAAAAAATCAGAACCCCTCTTTTTTTCTTCAGTGAGGGTAGAAAGTAACCTATAACCCTTCATCATGCAAAATCGGCAAAACGGATCTCAATTATTTTTGGTACACGGGTAGCTGGGTATCTCCAGATAGTATAGGATACTTTTTACCTGACTACTCAGAAGAAAAAAAGAGGGGTTTTGACTTTTTCTCCTCCGCGAACGTATCGGGCGCCTTCTAGTACAGTCAACAGCATTAATATCAACCACAACAAAGCGCGCATAAATATCTGACACGACTCTATTTCTAGAACCGTTAATAAGTGTCAGATATTTTTTTACACAGCGTTACAGACTTAAATCTAAGATGCTGTGAAAACTAAAAGCAACAAAAAAGAAATAATAAAATTAAAAATACAAACTTAAAGTAACAACTAATAACAATTATATAGGGACACTAGAAAGCCTGTCATCCATCAGCTCACAAAACTTCAGACACTCGTTACACACAGCCGTCCATTGCCACGCTAGCAGGTCACACTCAGGTGTTAACACCAGAAGCGCATTTAGCAGCGTCAGAGCACGGAGGAACGGCGAGTTCCTGTGAGAAACGGTGCAAGCCGGAGGTACTGCCAGCAAGGCGCGCGTACGGGGTCTAAGAGCAATTCGAGGGACTTCTGGAACATAAAATCTAACTAATTGCTCCACGAGCTGCAAGCAATCGGACTCTCCCCGTAGCACACGGCATACAAAAGTAAGCAGACTGAAATTACGCCTGACTTCCAAGCTAAGGAATCCCAGACTTCCGATAAGGAACTTGGTGGTATACCCATAGTTTTTTTTAAATAAAAACCTCAAAAAAGTTTTTTGTACCTCTTCAAGAAGTAAACTGTAACTTGACTGAAAAGGTTATGGTAGATATTGATGCTGGAGACTGCACATAATACAATTTAAATGTCATTTATTTGAAAATGGAATAGCAAGGCTGATGAATGAATGGAAGAGTGTTAGAAAGAGAGCAAGATGAACACCTTGTAGTTGTAAGTTAATTCGACTTTAGGTACGTTTGAATGAATTTGTATATCACATTATTTGTGGTTCATTTGATAAATTATAACGACCACTTATTGAGCGCCCAATGGTTGCAAAGAATATTCTCTCTCGCTCGCGCGCCGTGCGCTCTCTCACTCGTTACCTTGATCAGTATTCTGATGCTGCTCCTCTTTTCACTGCCCACGTATGTCTGTTTCCGTTGCTTGGCTATTTCGGTCGGTACTCTGATAACGCAAGCCAACTGACAACAAACAAATTGAAACACATGATTCCTAATATCTACATGGACATAAACTTAATAAGGCTATATTCACCCGAAGTCGAATAAGGCTTCGGAGATTAAGGGACAAAATAGGAAAGAATTTTGAAATATTATTCCATGATGCCGAATAGAACCGTTATCGAGTATGTATGTAAAACGTGTAGGCAAGTAAAATTCTCGAGAGAAAGTTCTTTTCTTAATTTTGTCGATAAGAAAGTAGTGAGGGATGGCGAAAAGGGAACTTTAAATTTCGAAACTAGGATGGATCCCAACCTAAAATATATAAAAACCAGCCAAGTGCTAGTCGGACTCGCGCACCGAGGGTTCCGTACGAAAATCCAGTGTTAGCAGAGCCCTACTCCTAAGCAAAATGTACGCGGTGCTTGATAATTTTACATTGATTACTGATTTAGAGAGACAGACATAAAATTATACTGTTTTTAGTATTTGTTGTTATAGCGGCAACAGAAATACATTATCTGTGAAAATTTCAACAGTCTAGCTAACAAGATTCGTGAGAAATAGCCTGGTGACAGACAGACAGACGGACAACGAAGTCTTAGTATTAGGGTCCCGTTTTACCCTTTGGGTACGGAACCCTAAAAAATAAAAAGCCTGCATGAATAGTTATCAGCACAACGGAAGGACAAGCTATGACAACTTCTATCAAACTAAACTCAGACGCGGGCCTCTCTTCCGATTTCATAAAAAGTATGGAGCATAGAAAACTAAGGAGAACAATCTCTATCAATCTCAAGTGCGAAAAATAAATTCCCATAATAATGCCAAAAAATCCACAGCGATGCAAGAAAAATCATTTAGAACTCAATTGAATATTTACATCAGAAAAGGAATGAATGATTGAGTAGCATTTCGATAAAGATGTGGTTGTTGACTTCATAATATCTTGCTACTCTAGCGTCATTGTGGACGGATTTGGAACTATTATTTACTGCTTTCTGCTGGACACTGTTTTCCTATATGAATATGAAAATGAAAAATAATTTATTTGTTTTCTTAGTAGGTACTAATTTTACAGTGCGCTGGTGACCCCTTTTTAAGTAAATGTAATACCAGTGTTAAGGGGTACCGCTCTTCCACATACAGGTATCCAGTAGTACAGCTCAGATTGAGCTCAATATGAGATTGGCCTCCTTACCTTTCTATTCTCCATGATATAAACGCCGAAAAAACGCTGAGTGTTTGATATTATTATCACGATTTTAACTGTAACTCAAACAACTTCGTGACTTTGACAGTCAGGTGTCAGATACGGAAACTAACCTAAAAAAATTATATTCTTTTGCGTTATTTATCAAATATTATTGAAATTTATAGCAGATATTATGAAATAAATAATTCATGCAGATTCAAAGGTTTTGTCGAATGGGCCTCCTACGTTGGGGGCCGCACCTCCGTAATTTTTCAGCGTTAAACAACGATGGTTTGCACAAACTATGTAAATATTTTACTATCAGCCAAAACAAAGCAGAATTAATATGTTTAAAACAACCTTATGTAAATAAAATAGATGATGAAACTTTAGAAAAACTTATTCAAACAGTGCGCAACCTAGGATTTGCGAAAGAAATTTTAATTGAAGATCCCTTGATGTTCAGTATTATGCCTGCCACTTTGATGTATCGCTATAAAGTTCTGGAAGAATGTGGATTTGCTAATATCACACCCAAACATTTGTCGTCATTTTTGACGTTGATGAAACAAAAAACGATTGGACAATTAAAAAATTGTGGTGAGATCCCAAGTATGTTAAATGTAGAACAAAGATTAACAACTTTTTTGACACAATGGCCTACTTGGAGTATTTCAACATATCCGAATAACTATGAAATAACTCTAGGCAATTTAAGACTGAAAATACTACAAAGGTATCTAGAGTTAGTGCTAGATTTGACTGAAGAAGAATTCAAACATGGCTTAAAAACTTATCCGACAATCAGGCATCGTCCATTACAAATAATAAATGAAACATTGAACATACTGCAATCAGTGATACCAAAACAGAAAATTAAATCAAACCTATACCTCATTCACGTAGATCCCGAGAATTTGAAGCAAATAATATATAAGTTTCGGTCCATAGGTGGCATTGATATTAAGGAAATTTTAAGACTTCATCCCAAACTGGCCACAAAGAGGTATGAAACTATGGTACAAATAAGAAGCATTTTAAATGGATATGGTATCAGCAAGGAAGCTCAAAGGAGATGTTTTGACATATATACCCTGAGTCCCGACACCATAAGAGCTAGATTTGAAGAAGTTAAGTCAATACCTGAATTTGAGACTTTCTTAAATCATCCCAGATTTCTCAAGATGATATACTACAAAAACACAGCACTGGACAGATTAAGGCATTTGCACAACAACAGTAAACAATGTGTGAGTTTGAATATACTTTCAGGAAGCTCCGCACATTACAAAACATTTGAAAATTCACCGGGCGACCGACTCGGTAAAGGAAAAGACCTTGTATTCTGTATCGCTCAATCCCTCGGACAATATAGTTCTAATAAAATATCGAATAAAGTCAAGAGACATCCATTTTGGTTCACAACGCCACTAGTACAAGTGAAATATATCTATCAAAAATTATCAGAGGACTTCAAAGTGGAAGATATTTATGAAAACTGTCCAATTCTATTATACCCTTGGCATAAAGTAAAGAAAATGCTTGATTTTCTTGAGGAACATGCAACAGAGTCATTCCATGATTTAGATGTTACGAAATTAAACAAATCCCAAAAATTAAGTTTAGTGCTATATTTTTTAGAGAAAAACCACTACTTTACTGGCAATGGTGTTTGGACTGAAGATAAAAAAAAAACATTTATAGAAGAAAAAGCAGTCTATCTAGATTTAAATCCGAAGTATGTAAATAAAATGTTACAATAAAGTTTTCTGGTAAATGATTTCTTTAATCTTCTCATTATGGTCTTCTGTCAGGATGACACAGGTCCTGTCAGCCAAAGAGGGACCTATACATCCTGCTGTGATAGCACCCTAGACATACTAACTAATATGGGCTAGGGGCTACTTTCTTCTAGTTGATTGTACATGTACCCTCTTGATTTGACAGCTGCAGTTTCTATTTTTCATCAGGAGGCAGGGAGCAAGAGAAGGAATGGTTGATTAGGGAATAAAAAAAAATTTAAACATACCACTTCTCCGACACAAGCTGCGAAGCTATGCACCAAGGGTGCATACTGTGGGGCTACCAGTGGCTCTGCCAGCTTCTTAGTAGCTTCGTATGACATAAAGAACAGGGCTGTTGTCGGCATTGATGTGGTTGCTACTGTTAGTAGACCTGAAATTAAACTATTATTAAATCTTCATCTTGTAGAACCAATGGCCGCTGGTGCATAAAGGTTCTTGCGTGAGCTCCCAACCAAATGGGCCGACGATCTGGTCAGGAACAGCAGTGACGGTTGACGGTAAAAAAGGTTTTTCCATCTCAAAAATCTCTATCTCAGTTTTGTTACATTACAGTATAAATTATTTTTTCACACCTCTAAAACGGTCTTCATAGACCGGAAGAGATTTAGAAACAATAAAATTTTTTTTTTTTTATTTTTTTTCTATAAACGTAAAGAAACTGAGAAATATTTTTACATACAAAATTTTGTTCTAATTTTTGAACGATTCTGAGTAAGATGAGTCCAAAAAATCAATATTGTAAAGAAAAAAAAATATGTACACTTTTTTGATTTTCACCCTTTACGCTGATATGATGGGGGTCCACACACAGGGGTCATGACCCCCAAAATCATTATTTTCTTTTGAAAACTCTCCTAAACATAGACAATTTATCAAAAATTTGCTCTCCCCATTCCCCCCTAAATCTATCTAAAACTGTGCATCATGGCCAATACCACTTTCCCATTTTTGTGACTTAGACATAACTATCTAACATTTATGGGTAGATGATCTTTTCATTGTTGATATGCTGTCCTAACTCAGCAGACAATAGTAACAGAATTATTTAGAAAAATGCTTATAATATATTATATTATATAATTATATTAATTAACATACTGACAGATGGGCCCTTGAAAAACGGGCCTATATTGTTTAAAAAAACATTTTTCTTGCCTTTATATTGTTTCAAATCGTTCCTGAGTCACTCTTTAAAACTAGAGTGACTCAGGAAAAGCAACCATGGCAAGGAGGTAGAAAAAAAAGTTGATACTATCTCTTACTACCAACCTCAGGAAAAAAACAGTGAGTGTTTATATTTATTACATAATCTTCAACAGCTATGCCCAATTTAACCATGCTCTTGGTAATAGCTAATTGTTAATTATGCCTATCAAATGGTCGACAATGACAGACATAATGAGCCGATAAAAAAACAGAACACAGTAAATTCTATCTTAAAATATGTTATTATTCACAGCTAAACAAAATACCTAGTTTTTTTCAGTTGTTACATGTGTTAGAAATTAAAAGAATCCTTTGTCGCAAATCCATTGTATTAAGTTAATGATTTCTACACAAATTGAACTTTTTGTGTCACTAATAGAAATATTATGCAACATAATAACAAGTATTGTTAGTACAGACAAAGAAAAACTAACAATCAACAGACAGACAACTGAAAACAGGTTTTGACTCATTGGTATATCTACCAAAAAAACTACTGAAGCTACTAAATTTTAGGAGAACTGTTGATTTCCACCTCATACATAAATAAGTAAATAATAAATAAATATTAGGAGATAATTTTACACAAATCCAATGGCTCTATAAGGCTTAGTGTTATGAGTACTACACAAGGATAACATGTTATTAAAAAATATGATAGGATGTTATGTTGTAACTCATAAATAATATGAACAAAAAGTTGTGGTGTGGAGGCTTTGTTAAAAGAGTAACAATAGATCCAACTAGTAAGTTTGGTGATAATGGACTAGTATGATACCATGGAGCTGATCTGATGATGGAGCGTGAAGGTGAACTTGGTATTAGAATAATACAAACTTATTTTACCTTTATACACCCCTCTGAAACCACCAGCCTTCTGGAAGCCCTGTTCACTTTGTAGCCGCGTTTTGAGGGTGTCCAGGGGGTACAGAGCCACATCTACCGATATACCAGCAAATGCTCCTGCCTAAAGCACATAATATCAAAACTTTAACAAAAATGTATAAGACTAATTAGAAAAAAAATAATAACAAGTCAACTTCATGAATGAAAGTGGATATATTTGATGTAGTACTATGCATTTTACTGTGAAAATTTATTAGAAAAATTAGGATAAAGCGAGTAAATACTCCAAAATATGAAGATTTAATATCTGTATTTTTATTTCGAAACAAACGTAATACATTAACAAAGTTACTCACAATTAAAGGTGCTAAATACGTTGTTTTTTCAAACTGAGGTTTTTCAAGGGACCCCATTGTGAAGATTTACGTTTCACAGCAGTGCACTTCACTGAATAAGTACGGAACTGAAATAAACTCGACGGCAATCATAACCTCTCTTCATGTGACGTTTTACAGGTGAAAATAAATATACATCTAATTATTAACAATAGTTCATTAGCATAACTTATTTTTCAAAATTTATATTTAATAGCATTCTGTAAAACTTTTGTTGCAGTTTAAGTAACTTAAAAAACTTGAAAGAATTATCAACTAAAACTAAGCGGATGTAAACATTCCGTTGTCTCTGGCTGCCTATGCCATGTTGCCAGAAGTATTTTTAAGATTAATACAATTTTTGATTAAATTTTATACAAAATCGAAATAATTTCCAAACAAAAACTTAATTTCCTAATATCAAATTATTTTTTTGTTTTGTTTAACTTTGGACTTAACTCAGCTACTGTTAAGTCCAAAGTTATTTTTATTAAATGAGAAATAAAATAACAATAGTATGCAACAGTTTAAATTTATTCCTAAAATTAAGGTAATTCCTTATACAGACAACACAGACCGGAAACGGTCTGCACAGACAATAGCGCCTTTCCTATGGAGGTAAAATATAAAAGTTCTTCGAGGTTGTCAAATAAATCAATATTCAAAATATTGCTAGGCAACCACTTTTCTATTATTTACCAGTTGTTGATACTTATTGATTCTTTGTCGATATTTAGTTAACTTATTAACTATGTCGCCTCCGACGGCAAATCCGCACGATAAAATCCCTTACCACGTAATTAGAAGAGCAACCAAAAGAAGCGAGCCAGGATGTTACCAACTACATAGGTACCTACGTCAGAATAACATTTAAATGCTTATTTTATTTCCCTGCGCAGATATTTGTTGGAGCATCGATATAGTGTATGTGTTATTAAACTTAAATTGTTTGTTGATTTACCCTTACAAACTTATTTGGAGCCGACTGAACCCTACTATCCTACTAAATAAAGTATATTTGAAGATGATGTTTGTAAACTGCTCATGGACCCTTCCCCCATCTATGGAAAGTTCTCGCGTATACTCGCAGCGTCCCTCCTTATTTTAGACGCACAATCGAGGTTATATAATACCTAAGAGACGCATTGCTATAAAATTTCCTTTAGGCGTTGCTATTTTTGACTTTTATGCACAATATTGCTGGAATAGCCCTTAAATTCTGTTGTGAGAAAATTGGATACAAAACGCTTTGTACTCGTATACGTTAGCAGAATATCGTCATCATAAAGGTGGAACTAAATTATATTCACGTTGAATCTCGTGAACCAGTTCATGCAATCCTCATTGTAGACTCAGCAAAATGCATAGGTGGATTTCCTTTAAGACCAACTAGGTCGGGGCCTTCTTCTCGAATCCTTTACTTCCTTGAGGAGCTTAGGGCCTCAACTACAGTTCTCAACTGCTTTCGATCCGCGGCGATGGCAACAATCTCCTGCCAGTTCATTCTGATAGAGGCTGCTTCCGTACCACGGTTCTCCTCCAAGTAGTTTTTGGAATAGTTGGGGTTGGCCTAGGTTAGCATTTGTTTTTTATTCAGCTGTAAGGGCCGGGTAAAATCACATGGTCTACGACGACCAAGACTGCAAATCCTCTTTTGCTTGTAGGATAACGATGAACACCTTGAACCATAGAACGTCCAGCCTATAGTTCTTTCTGTCTCTCCCTTTTGTTCGATTCTCTCTCGCTCTCTCCCTCACTACAAATCAGAATCTAACTTCCCTTTGCGCACCACACCATATCTCACCCTCCTCTAAGAGGTTGCGGATATCGAACTCGTTTGTGGATTTGCGCTCCCCATTACTAAATCCGAATAGACCGTAAGGTATAGCCAAGCATACCCAGATCAAAGTCAGGTAGATACTAAAATAACTTATACAGTTCACAACTTCAGTGTTTTCATTCCAGACCATCCCAATGCCGCCTCAAGTTCCCCATAACACAACGCCCTATCCACAAATGTGAGTTTCCTAGTCGCGAGGCGGTGATGGTGCCACAGCCGGGCGGTTGGCGGAAGCTGAACGTGCCCAGGCAAGGGAAGAACTACTACCCTGCCGTCTTGCACAAGGCGGAATTTGAGCGGCTGCAGAAACAGGCCAAGGTATCATCAGCACGTTCATTTGAACAAGGGTAACTGCTGAACTTATGACTTTCTGTATCCATCGGCAGGGCTGTATCATCCTTAACCACTCAAGTGCTCGTAATTTTGGTTTGAACTCTATTTATGTTTGAATTTAGAACAAGGCAATACAGGCCTATGCCCAAGGTCTGTCCCAAGTGGCTCGGTCCCACCTAGAGACGAACCTACCTAAGGATAAAAAGGGCCCCGAAACTGGCATTACCTAGAGGCTTCTGTATTAATCCGACCCGATCCATTGGCTTCCATGACTTACCAGCTGATCGTCAGTCCATTTCGTGGATTGCGGAAGGAAACGTATGTCTTCCTCTTTACTTTGGAAAATATTGCGTGTTCATCAATGGCTCTCAATTCTTCAAGATATATATGCCCAGCCCACCTCGATATTTCAAAGGATGTTCTTTGGAGCGTGGAGTGGTGATGGTGCCGCAGCGGAGCGGCTGGCGGAAGCTGTACGGGCCCAGAACAGGGAAGAACTACCTTGCCGTCTTGTACAAGACGGTATTTGAACGGCTGCAGAAACAAACCAAGTTAGGTTGGCCTCTGTCCCCTGCATACAAAATTTAGCTCTCAACAGAGCACCACCATAAACCGTGTGAGACTCAGTGAGGCCAGTATCACTAGTATCCAGGTGTCCTGTCATAGTATGAAATTGTAAGTCCAAGGATTGATATCAGCCAGGCGGCCGGTCGTAAAATAAACCATGCCAAATCCTTTACAACATGAGTTTGAGAATATTGAGATGAGTGGAGTGAACAGGAAAGAAAAGTAGCACACGTGACGGACAAAAGGAGGAGCAGTAGGTTAGCGTGGTATGGGCATGTAATGAAAATTGAAAAGAAAAGAACGTCACATTGGTAAAATAATGTTAGGGAAGAATGTCGAAGGACGAAGAGTTACCGGTAGGCAAAAAAAATAGCGATGGATTGATTGTGTGAGAGAGGACATGAGAAAGAAAGGAGTAAGCCCTGAAATGACGAATAATAGGGATGAATGGAAGAAGAAAACATGTTGTGCCGACCCTACATAAGTGGGATAAGGGCAGGGAGATGATGATGAGTATCAAATTGTAAGCACCGTCCAAAGGCGTATTGAGGGGAATCATGTCCCTACATGATCCCTCGGCTGACTCTAGAACAAATAGTACCACAAGCCAATTTTTTTCAATAACTAAAATTTGACTATGTGACGCTCCCTGACTTGAAAGCTGGACCCGCCCTTGGTGCCGTCTCTTGTTAGGTACTCGACGTTTCGGAAATGAACAAGTTGTAGAACGGGGCGACCTTTCACTGTAACATACCCGTCGAAATAAATACTTTCTGTAGTTATACGGTTTGAAGAGTTTTGAGTCTCCTGTCTTGACTTGCTGATTTTCCTACGAATCTTATTTTTATCAATCACTAAATGCCTATCTTCATTCTTGACTAGCCCAACATCTGCTGAAACAGCTGTGGTGAGAGCTGCCGCTGTTCGCGATGACAGACGATATATTGATCGCATAAAGTCGCAACAGTTTGAAGCGATACATGTTTGTAGTTCTGTGAAGGCAACGTAGTAATGGTATCATGAGGATTGGTACTGTCTCGGTAACTTATGGTAGAAACCCTGGCAAGTCAGCTCCTGAAAGTAATCACGCTACACTACCGTCAAAAAGTTTAAGACCAAACACAATGTTTATTTTCATTGTTATAAATTCTTCTAAAAAACATCAAATTAAATTTGCAATCAATAGAAAACAAAGTAAACTTTTTATTTTTGTCTTTTAACCTTGAGCAAATACGTACTCTTGTCAATACATTTGTAAGGAAAAAGTATTCAATTCAAAATGCACTTAAAGTAAATTTTCAAAATGTCTAAGTCTATCTAATTTCTAATCTAAGAAATTCAAAACTGAAAACAATATGACTACTCAGTTCTTCACATGTCATCCTAGTTCATATAAAAGGACCCAGGTGCTGGGATAATTTACATATCACAAAAAATCTAGAGTGACTCGGTTTCCTAGGGCACCAAGTGAAAAACTTCAAAATAATGGGTCGTAAGCCTCGAACATATGTGGCACAACGTCACACTTAAACAGGAAGGCAAGACAGAGCGATATATAGCTAATAAATTGAAGTCTTAAACTTTTTGACGGTATACCACCAGACAATATAATATGACAGGAACGAATGAACGGCATGCACTGAATGGGTACCATAAAAATGGATGTTATACACTTATGCGACATTTCCGTCGTCTTCTAACGTGTATATAACTGTTATGGGACTTCAGTGGTCCCATAACAGTCCGGATAAACCCATAATGCAACCGAAAAGTCCGTAGAACACTATTATGTAACATTTAAGCAACGTTGAATAGTTCTTGACGGACTTTTATGTAACTTCTAAATAACAATAATGTCGTTTAATTTGGGTCCTTTTCCCGTTATATAAACGTCTATACGACGTGGTGAAAAACGTTTACGCTGCTATTTTATAACGTGAATTTGTTACATGGGTAGAGTATACGTTCTCCGTGCGGAAATTGAAAGGAAGCCATATATGTTTACGCTCATGTCAACTTATGAGATAGCTGTATTTGTCCACGGACACCAACAGTATTTCAAAAAAACGGTGATGTCAAAACTTATAATAATCGTATGTCAAGGCAAAAAAAGCTATTGTGTGTACCTAAAGCTCGCCTAAGACAAACCACTCCTACTCCTTATTTTATGGGTGTTAAAATATTTAATAAAATTCCAACCGATATGAAGAATCTTCCCTGAACACAATTTTAGAAGAAATTATATTTATGGCTATGTGAATTGTGTGTGTATTCCGCAAATGAGTTTTTAATTGGGAAATATAGTAATAAGTAAACCATTATTTTTAGTCTAAGGTTGTATTTAGTTTAGGCATCTGGATTGTGTTTGACTGTTTCAGTAACAAAATTTAGATTATATATTTGCATGCTTATCTCAGAAGAGTATGGTGGTCCATGTAATTAAATCTGTACCAACTGAATGTTACCCATATTCCGTAAATAAATATTCATTCATTCAACTCACAAACCACACGATATTTTCCAGTTATTTGTAAGCAATATGACTTCAAATGTTATTTATCGTTATTCTTCAGGTGATGACACAGGAGGAGCAAATCGCAGCCATGCACGCTCAGGAAGCCGCCATCCAGAAAGCGGCCCATGATTCTGAGATGCGCAAACAGAAACTAAAGGTAACCATACCATAGATAAATGGGGAATAGATGAAAATTCCTACCTATAAACAAAATTTCAAGATTTTTGAAAATTTTCATCCATTGTGTAGGAATCTGTAGTATAGTGTGACCAATACCGCTGTACCGTGCCTTAGGTATGCGAGAGGCGAGACGGGGGGGGGGGGGGGGGGGGGGCAGAGCAGCCGCTGATTCGTCATTCCGTTGTCGTCTGCCCCCCCCCCCCCCGACTCGCCGCTCGCATACCTAAGGCACGGTACAGCGGTATTGGTCACACTGTACTATAGATTCCTACACAATTTATCTGCTTTGCTCCAACGCTGATAGATAATGCCCTATAGCATTAACTCCGCCTTTTGTACGATAGTTAAGTCCCGGGCAAGCTCGACCGAATTTCACCTTTCCTTACAAATGGAGTTTCGTTCTCATTTTAACACGTTGACTGCGAGACTGATTTACATGTTTCTTATTCTACTGCGTTAATACGTCCAAAGAGCCGCTACCGTACTTAAACTTCGGTGCGGCATTAGGTCCATTGTGCCCCACAACGCAAGAAAACGAAAACCATTTTTTTTCCACGGAGGTTTACCGTACTGCATATAGATTTATACCTAAGCAATCTACATCTGTTAAGCAACATGGTTCTGGCTTCGCTCCGATCTCGGACTTTTAGAAATATGAAAAACCGATATATATTTATGGGCTCATTCAGACCTTTGGCCGCACTGAATTGACCGACTTAAGCTATACTAGGGATGGGAAACGATAATTTTTTTGTCGGGTGAAAATAAGTTTGCCCAAAGAAGGTTGTATGGACATAGCACAAACGTATTTTCACTCGACCACATCAGAAAAAAAAAAGTCGCCGAATCAATCTGATTTTGATGTATTCTTTCATTATGTATGTTTTTCACCTTACGACATTTTAAGTTAAAAATGCTATCATCACTATCCGAATCAAAAAACGTATTCGCTTTGTCTTCGCTGGTCACATTCTTATTATTTTTATTTTGACGTACTTGGCACCCTTTTTCGTACTTTAATCCCTCAGTATAATTCTCTTCACCCGAGTCAAATAAAAAATCCAGCTTCTTTTTGGTCTTTCTTGATGGTGCACTCATTTGTCTTTAGAAATTCTTCGAAACAAACATAAACAATATCTAGATAATTAAAACAATCGTCTATCGTTTTTCATGTCAGGCAGATCACTGGCCGTTGACATTGGTGCACACTCAGTGCGGATGGGGCGTCTGAAGGGTCGAAGGTCTATTGGACCCCTTCCCGCATTAAAACGAAAAAAAAGTCATTCAGTGCGGGAGAGGTCCAATGTGCCTCTCACGTAAACTAAGTATGCCATATTATCAAAATTTAAGAGCTATACAGAACTCAATAGTTGTCTCTGTCCTACTCCAACGATTGGCTAAGATACGCTCCCCGCACCGTGCGAAAGTACACTACTTTTGCTGCCACACAGGGTTTCGGCCACGCATGGGGCTTTTTGTGCCTTCTTCCGCAGTGAACGTGTTAAAACTACGTGTTGAATTGTAACGAAACTTTGTATGTGTAATGATAATGACATGAGGTATATCTAGGCCTGAAATAAGTTTATGTAGCTCCAGTTTATAAAACAAATGAAATAAAGCAAAAACATGAAATGCGCTGTATTTTTTTTACTATGGTATCTGAAGCTACATAAACTAATTACAGGCCTGCATATACTTTAACTTATTCTAAGTACAAAGTTTCACAGCAAACTAGCTAGTCGTTTTAAAATGAGAGCGTAACTACGTTTGTATGGAGAACCGAGCTTACCGGGGGCTTTTAAATAAAAATTTGGCTGTTTTCAAGCTTTGTTCGGTCATAAGTTAAAGCGTATGCGATGTTTGTTTAAAGGAGAGCCTGAAACAGCAGCCAGGAGCCGAGGCGGCGACCGGTGAAGCAGACCCTGAGTTAGAGGGCCCCGACCAGGCGGCTCACACCCTCAGCCGAGCGGAGAGTGAGTGTTCTTCAAGCAGGTCTTAGGCAGGGGCGGTGTCTATAAATAAATATCAGGGATATTCATACACAAATCGACCTAGTCTCAAACTAAGCAAAGCTTGTACTAAGGGTAAAATTTTTCGCTACAGTGACCTACAAATAGTCCCTTAAATAGTTTTTTTTTTTTATCTGCAATGTAAAGACATTTCATTTTTACAACTTTATAATAGTATAGATTTCGCTATGCGTATTAACGGTTTCCTGGGTCACAAGTGTTCTTTAACACATTTGTTTCCCACGGGGGATAATAATATATGTTCATCATATTGAGTTCGCTTTCAACCTGTTCCAGTGTTAAAAGCGGACAACATGCAAGGCCCGCGACTCTGCAACCGTATCATCCTCGCCTCGAAGTGCCACGCAATCCGCGACGCACAGATAGTTGAGAAAGAGCTGATCAAGAAAGAAATGACAGAGGAGGAAAGACGGTGAGAAGAGTGAAAGAGAAGCAGACGCTCCAAGAGCCTTCTAGAGCGCTGTTTTGGTCCGTGAATCCATATCCATACTAATATTATAAATGCGAAAGTGTGTCTGTCTGTCTGTCTGTTACCTCTTCACGCTTAAACCGCTGAACCGATTTGGATGAAATTTGATATGGAGATAGTTTGAGTCCCGGGAAGGACATAGGCTACTTTTTATCCCGGAAAAATACCCTTATCCGCGATAAACGAATTTAAGGCTAACGAAGTCGCGGGCAGAAGAAACTTAATAACTTTCGCTTCTCTACGAAAATGTTCCCTTTTACTAAAATGGTGACGATTATTTTTCCAAAACAGGATGACTTTAGTCAGGCTATCCCCACTCGTTAAAAGCCGCGCGATAAATACTGATCTCTAAGTATCTCCCAGAGGCCACAAATGCTAGTCCATAGAGTATATTGAATGTGTGTTAAAAGAGTCGTCAGTCACCGATCTCGAATACAGCGCCATCTATTGATGTGTGGCGAAATTATTCAAAAGTAATACATAACCATACCTATACGTAATAGCATCATATAGCATGGCATGATTCAACTGCCCCGCCCATGAGAAGTCAATTCCCAAAACTGGCACCCCAATACATCCTATAACCTTAAATCATTTTAGATTATAAAATGTACTGAGACGACAGGCACAGAATTAACTTCTCACCAGGCAGCGAGGCACTATTTCATAACACCTTCTTTAGATCTCTGGTGGTATAAATCTTAAATAAGGCGTTACAAAATCTAGATAGATGCTAGGAGGGAAATAAAAATCCAAATTTCAGGAAGGTGTAGTTTTATTTCTTTTAGCAAAGTACTTGAAAGCATACAATTGCACAGAGGGGTTACTCCGAAACACAAAAATCGAAGTTCGTAAGGTGCTGTCCCTCTCGCTCTCATGTTATGATGTATTTGAGTGAGCGGGAAGGCGCCATACGAACTTCGTTTTTCGGATTTCAGAGTAGGCGCTCAGGTTCTTCCCGGTCGTAGTCGCTTCTTTTACCTTTTAATATTTTGTAGGCATTTTGTCCGCCGACATTTTCGTCGCAACGCAAATCCAAATCAGAGGCAGATCGGTGTCCAGAAACAAAACAGAGTTCAGATGTAACGAGCAGGGGTCGTAGAGTCCAGAAATAGCCACGTCCTCGTGTAGACATACGACAGACGTAGATAAGACTTTCACGGTCACGAAAATAAATTGAAGCGAGTTTGAAAACGAAATTTTACAAAATTTGATATTTACAATGCCAAAACAAAAGCGTTCCGTTTGCGAGAATAATTGACATTGTCGTCACTGTTTATTTTACAATTTAATACCTTAAATATATAATATTATTACAAATATCAATAAATTGTAGTTATAAGTGACGATTACTCACTTTGGTAAATATTTCAAATTGTTTACCAGGAATTTAAAGAATAAGTTCAGAAGTCACGCTGTACTAACAATAAATATATAGTAAATACTAACAATAAATGCGTAGCTTCATGGAAATTGATTAAAACAGAAACCGAAAACACTAAATCACCAGCCTACATCGAAAAAATTGAACTTAATGATAAAACCATTAGAAACCCTCGCGAAATAGCAACGCTCTTTAATAACTATTATATCGAATCGACTTATAAAAAGAAAATACACGTAACACTAGATAAAACACAAGGACATAATTCTGTACATAATCAAAAAATGATACAGAATAGCATATTCCTAAGGCCATTCTCTGAAATCGAAATTTGTAACATAATCATGCCACTAAACAACACAAATGCAGTTGGTTTCGATGAAATAAGTACCTATGTTATAAAAGGCTGCAAATCTCAACTGGTAACGATTATTACCTATCTAGTGAATAAGTCCTTTGAAAACGGTTGCTTCCCAGAAATACTAAAACATTCTAAAGTAATACCAGTGTATAAAAATAAAAATAAAATGGATATGGCAAATTACCAGCCTATAACTCTAATACCAATTTTGTCCAAGATATTTGAAAAGTGTATGCATAAGCGAATTATGGATTTCTTTAATAAATATGATGTCATAAAACAAGAACAAAATGGGTTTCAAAAAAATAAATCCACAACACTTGCTGGATTTACTCTTGTTCAGCATATTTCAAAAAGTCTTGTCGAAAAGAAACACTCAACTGCCGTATTTTTAGACATGTCTAAAGCGTTTGACTTTGTTGATCACTCCTTACTATTGCGAAAATTAGATAGATATGGTATAAGAGGGCCTGCATTAAACTGGTTTAAGACATATCTACTGGGGCGAAAACAATTTGTCAGTATTCCCGCGATGAATCACAGAAACGAGGAGATTCACCATAAGTCAGAAACTGAACATAATAACTTCGGTGTCCCCCAAGGTAGTGTCCTTGGCCCACTACTCTTTATTGTTTATATAAACGATATTAGTGATGCAATTAGAGATAAATCCATTCTTTTTGCTGACGATATATCAATAATCGTTACAACTGATAAAGCTGAAGGTATCAAAAACCATGAACTAAAAATAAACAAAATGTTAGAAACCGTGATTGAATGGCTAGATAAACAAAATTTTCATATTAATTTAAATAAAACGAATTATGTTCAATTTAATACAAAACTAGGCAAAAAACATATGTTGAACATAAACTATCAAAATGACTCCATAAACATAAACATTTATGAAATGGATTCTGTAAAATTCCTAGGATTGAAATTGGATAAATATTTGGACTGGAATAAAGAAGTTGAAAAGGTTTGTAGTAAGATCAACAGATTTGTTAATGTGTTACGTTGACTAAGGCGTACATCAGGTCTGCAAACCACTTTAGCTGCATACCACGGCTATATCAGCTCTAATTTAAGATATGGTGTAGTACTTTGGGGCAACTGTTCAAGCTCAAATAGTGTGTTTGTTGCTCAAAAAAAAAATATACGAGCCATCTGTGATGCACCCTATGGCAAATCATGTAAGCCAATGTTTAAAAAAATTAAGAATTCTACCCTTTCCATGTGTATATATTGTAGAGACCTGTCTTTTTGTAAAAAGGCATATGTACCTATTTAAGACAGCTAAGGATTTATTTCCATATTGCACAAGAAATACGGGACGTCTAGCACATGATTATATACCTAGGACTGCATTGTACATGAAGCAGTGTTATGCAATGTGCATGAAAATATTTAACATGGTGCCGAAATGGATACAAGAGCTTCCCATAAATAAGTTCAAAAGTAGCCTAACAAATTACTTATTGGAAAAAAACTATTATCATGTCAGAGACTTCCTAGCACAAACAACAAGTATAGTGTAAATATTAAAAAAAAAATGTTTGCATGCTAGTATTAGCAATACATATAGCAGAATAAGCCGCTCACTGTCTGTACCACCTGTGACATATCTCACTGTATTTACTTATTCTATGTAAATAAAATTATTTTTATTCTTATTCTTATTCTTAGAAAATATATTTTATTTATTTTGCATAGAACTAAACGTAAAAGACACATCCGCCTAGAGTTGCTATGACAAAAATCCTGTTAGTAATACCATATCAAACAAAAAATGTATTTCAGTTATAATTTTAGCTCCATCTGTTGTTAAGTGGTGAAGTAATATTATTTCCGCTGAACCTACTACTTTGTTCTAATTGAAAACAGTGTATTTTCTTCTGTTTCCGCGATTATTACTCATTGAAATAAAACAATTTAACGGATTATATCGCGTATATTATCTCATTTTAGTTCCCGACGTTATTGGAAAAAAACTATTATCATGTCAGAGACTTCCTAGCACAAACAACAAGTATAGTGTAAATAGACAGTCCTCCCGTAACCATGGAAAGCTGGAAAGCTTCCGAAACGTCGGGAACTAAAATGAGATAATATACGCGATATAATCCGTTAAATTGTTTTATTTCAATGAAAACAGTGTGTGCTAGTCGGCCGCCACGTCTAGCTGCGCACGGAAGGCTCTGCCTACGATTAATGTTTCCCGCGTAAACGATCTCCCGATTTGGCGTGATGAAGGCATAATGACAAACACAAACATACAAAAAATCGTTATCGATTAAGTGACCTCCAAATAGTCCGTAACAATTTAATTATTTATTTATTATAGTAGAAGTATGTATAAATGATTATAAAATACATACAAACCCAATACTTAGAAACAAATATTCGTGACCACAGACATCACGGCCTAGAACCGTAGGGTGAAACTGAAAAATTACGAGGAGACCGGATAATAAATTATAGAAAATTAAAAATTTTAAACCCCCAACTTGTTCCACTAAAAGCTGAATATCTTTTAGAAGAGTGCTCCGATTTTCATCAAACAAAGCTAAGAACACTCGGGATAAAATTATCTATGCCCAAAAAAAACACTCAAATCGGTCCATGCGTATGGGCACTACGATGCCACAGACAGATTCACAGATACACCGAGTCACGGATACGTTAAACTTTATAACACCAATATAATATTTTTTGTCGGGGGTTAATAAAGTGGAAATTGAAGGCTAACTAAGAGAGGCTTTTTGTTACCTATCTATGTCCACTCTGAGGTTGTGTTCTGCGCAGACTTGACGCTATTATGGAAGAGAATAGAGTGGCGGCGGTAGCTCGAGCTGAGGCAGACGAGGAACGACGCCACAGGCTCCGGCTCCAGAATCTGTACGCGTTGAAGGAGCAGATCAAATCTCATGAGACTGCCAAGGTGAGTCGATATAAGTCTACCGCTAAATCAGAGTGAGACTTTTTATGAGTACCTACAGCGAGGACACGAACAACCTATACAAGAACGACATGTATGCTGAAATAAATATTCCTACAGTTATCAGTTGGCACGAAGCTACAAGCGCCATCTGTCTGGCCATGACTTCACAACGCCTTAAGGTGCGTCACACTTGTATCATTTGCTCGTATCCGATCACTGTGGCGTGGCATGACTGCGTATCGCGCTGCTTGGACGCTCACTGTCGGCGATATCCGATCTAAGTGTGTGATACGCGTAGCAACATGGATTTCGAGCGATCGGATCGGCGCAACGTCCAAACGCGTGATCGTGACCCGCGATCATGCGACGGGACGAAGATTTGATCGGGAAAATGATACAAATGTGGACGCACCTTTAGTTTTCGAAGAGAATAGCCAAAGAGTTTAAAGATCTGCGGGCCTATGATAGACATATTCTTCGCGTGACAATTTTTTTAATAAGCAAGGTCCTTTCGCTGTCATATACTTTTAAGAAAGTCACGAATCCTGTGTTGTTTATGCCCGTAGAACTGTAGGCAGTTCCTTCTTATCTCATAGCCAAGGTAGAAGTAAAGATGCGCTCAGGCCGTAGGACCTGGGGTCAGTTTCTCAAAAGCTTGTAACTTGTATTACGAGCGGGAGTCACTTTTTAACACGCTTTTATTAGGTCGACCTGTATGTAACTAACTATGTAATGGAATCTAAGGTAACTAATTTAACCATCTTCCAAGGATCGTAGCGTCATGAAAATTGACAGCTGTATGTATTTCTGAGGACAATACAATAATATGGTATTTTTCTCGGGGGATCCTCACCCCTAGAGAACGCGTCCCCAGGTGGCGGATCGGGGAATGCTCGCTAGTGCTCCGCAAGGAGTACTAGAGGGTAGGAGGGAAATTAAATACCTCCCGCGGACCAACAGGTAGCCCTGTCGGGCCGCTCGGACATATTCTGACAACGGGCCGGCAGGGCACAGAGGCAGCGGGCAGGCTGTCGCGTAGAGGATGGCAGCGAAAGAACGCAAGTCAACGATGGCATCCTAAGCCCCAGTCAGCAGGAGGGGTTACTGCCTTGACGTCAGGTGGCAACCGGTCGTAAAATAAACTAAAGCCAAACCAAACCAATTCCTCATCATGATAAGTACAACTAAAATAGCGAGACGAAATACTAGGGCGTCCCGACAGAACCAGAGCGAAAATGTTAGGGCGTTCCCCTCAGGCGACGACAGAACCAGGAGCGAAAATGCTAGGGCGTACCCCCGAAGCGACGGCCAAGTCATGGATGCACACCGACATAAACCAAAAATGCGGATAGCAACCTGGAACGTGGGCTCCATGACTGGACGCAGCGCAGAACTGAGTGAAGTTCTACTCAGACGCAAGGTCAATGTGTGCTGTATCCAGGAAACTAAATGGAAGGGGTCAAAAGCTCGGAATATCGGTAATGGTTACAAGATGATATACCACGGGACAAACACAAAGCAGAATGGCGTAGGTATAGTAATCGATAGCGACCTTCAAGAACGTACAGTACAAATCAATCGTGTCAGCGACCGTATCATAACCATCAAATTTGCAATGGATAATCAGCCATGTATGAATATATTGTCAGTATATGCTCCACAAGTTGGAAGCAGTGACACAGAGAAACAAATATTCTGGGACCACTTGCATGATCTGATACAATCCTACCCGCTCGACGAAACGAAATACATTGCAGGAGACTTCAATGGCCACTTCATCCTGTCATCAAAGAGCGCACGGTGGCCAAGGGTACGGAACCCAGAATACGCAAGGCGTCAACATCCCGGACTTTGCAGTTGCCTATGACTTGGCTGTTATTAACACATATTTTGCGAAACCGGACAAACACAAGATAACATACAAAAGCGGAAATGCCAACACACAAATCGAGTACATCCTAGCTGACCACACAAAACTGGGAACCTTCAGGGACTGCAAAGTTATACCCGGGGAGCCACTCACATCACACCATCGGCTATTGGTTGCCGACTATATTATGCCAAATCCCATCAAAGTCCATGTGGAAAAGAGACCCAAGGTCCGATGGCACAAACTATCGCACCCAGAAGGACAATGTCTTATTGAAAACATCCAGCAGTATCTCGAAAAAAACACACAGACAGACAATTGTTCGGCTGATACAACGTGGAACAGATTTCTAGAGCACTGCACAAGTAATGCCTCTGAATTATTGGGAATCTCTAAAGGACCCTGATGAACAATAAAAGAGCTAAATGGTGGCAACGAGAAGTAGAACAAAAAGTTAAAGCCAAGAAAAATCTCTTTAAGACCTGGCAAATTAGTGGAAGCGAAGAAGATCGCGAAAGGTACCGCACTGCGAAAAAAGAGGCTAAACGCGAGGTTGCATGTGCTAGGGCACAATGTGACAGTGACTTCTACAGCAGACTGGAAAACGCCAATAATGACAGAGAATTATTTAAACTCGCAAGACAAATGCACACCAACACCATGGATGTAAGAACGACCAAATATGTTAAAAATAAGGACGGGCAGTTACTGACTTCGAATGCAGATATCAACGCGAGATGGCAGGAATATTATTCGCAACTTCTGAACGAAACGTATCCATCTGAGCAACCAATACCATTGGAAGCCGTGGAAGGACCAATACAAGAAATAAACATCAAAGAAGTACAGGAAGCGATTAAGAAAATGTCAAATAATAAAGCAACTGGGCCCGACGAAATCCCTGCGGAGCTGTGGAAACGGTTGGAACAAGAGGGCGCCCGATTCCTTACACACCTCTTCAACAAAATCCTTATTTATGGAATACCCAACGAATGGAGACAGAGCTACTTGGTTCCATTCTTTAAAAACAAGGGTGACATCAGGCTATGTGAGAACTACCGCGCAATAAAACTTATATCGCACACATTCAAAATATGGGAAAGGGTTATCAACAATAGGTTGTCACAACTAACTATCGTAACCCAAAACCAATGCGGCTTTATAGGAGGAAGATCGACAACTGATGCGCTACGTAGCGTGAGAATCTTACTTGAAAAACATAAGGCGATGAACAAGGACCTACATCTTGTGTTTGTAGACCTCGAAAAAGCGTTCGACCGAGTACCGCGACAGTTAATCTGGCAGTCCCTTAGAGCGCAGCTCATACCAGAACACTACATCGAAGTCATCACTGACATGTATAAGGACGTCAGCACACAAGTGAAGAGCCCAGCGGGAATAAGTGACCGCTTTCACGTACAAGTTGGAGTGCACCAAGGATCGGCTCTGAGTCCCCTATTATTTAATCTAGTGATGGAACACATCACAAGACACCTGCTAAAAACGCCACCTTGGGATTTACTCTACGCTGACGACGTCGTCCTTATCAGAGACAGTCCCGTTGACCTGGAAAATTCCCTCGAAGCTTGGAGAGTCGCAATCGAGTCTGCGGAATTAAAGATCAGTCGTCAAAAAACGGAGTACATGCGGTGTTGCTTCACTGAATCCAACCATCACTACTCGATTAAACTCCAAAATCACCAACTAGAGGAAGCTACACAATTTAAGTACCTTGGCTCTGTCATAGCAAATGATGGTACGATTGACCCCAATATAGCCAACCGCATCAGCACTGGATGGATGAAGTGGCGGCAACTCTCGGGCGTACTATGCGATATTAAAATTCCGGTGCGTGTGAAAGGAAAGGTGTACAAAACCGCAGTCCGCCCGGCCTTAACCTACGGCGCTGAATGCTGGCCTATGAAAAAGGTCCATACCAAGAAACTGCACGCAACAGAAATGAAGATGTTGAGGTGGGCGGGAGGTGTCACTTTGCTAGACAGGGTGAAAACCGAACATATCCGTGGCAGTTTTAAGATCCGGCCAATAAAAGACAAGCTCACCGAAACACGCTTGAAGTGGTATGGGCATGTCATGAGGAGGCCAGACGAACACATGACCAGAGAAGTCCTGAACATCAACACCGGTTCAAAGTAACGAGGAAGACCCCCTGTAACCTGGATGTCAGTCATCAACAATGACCTAGAGAAAGCCCAAATTGACGTACAGATACACCTGGCGAAAAATGACGAGGAGAGCCGACCCCAAATGAAATGGGAAAAGACTAGGCAAAGAAAAAGCATACAATAATATGGTACTGTCGAACTGATCTGATGATGGAGCCGGAATATATGAACTGGAACTTCATGATGGAACATCGTATCATAGCTGTGTTTGGATTTGTTAGAAAATTCTTGTAAAGCGTGTTTTTGTAGTGTTTTTAAACTATTTATTTATTAATTCATATTGTCGGAAAGAGATTTCCGCTTATAGTACAAGTTACAAGCGTTTATGAAACGGGCGTTGATGGAGCAAGGGGGTTACTTCGAAGTTCGTATAGCGCCGTCCCTCTCTCTCTCATAGTAATCTATATTTAAGTGAGCGGGACGGTAGAATATGAACGAATAAGTATACCTCCACAGAGCAAGACACACGAAACAGCCAGTTGTCTTATATTTTACTTTCTTTTTCACTGTTCTTCTCAATTTGCATGCAATTTCCCATGATTCGGTCTGTACGCCGTAAGGCAGGAAAGACCATGAGGCGGAAAGAGGTAATGTTCTACCCAATTTGTGGCAGAAATAGTCCACGTTAGATACAGATTCGTTATAAACAATATCTCTTTACAGAAGGCAATTTCTAAAAACCAGGTTTTTCATAAGTCTCAATAAAAAGTCCACGGATGGATAAGTAAAGCTGCGTTGAGGAAGTTTTTGTGAGGAACTATGCTCAACAGTGAACTGAATGTTGAGGTTTCATAACTTAGAGGCCGAAGGCCGAGCTTCGCGTAGCACCTAAGGTGTGGAGCATCACGACCGGGACCCACTTACGCGAGCCCAACTGTCAGTCTACATTTGTCGACATCTTTCAGTGTTTTCTGTTGACAGGTGATGGAAGCGGAGCGCATCGAAGAGGAGAGTATCCGCGTGAATCAATCCAACATCGCCATGCAGATCGACGAAGCACAGAAGCTGAAGGAAAAGCATGAACGCCAACATTTGCTCAAGCAGATACTCGACCAAGGTAACTGACTCAACTAGGCTTTTTAATGTTCCGTACCCAAAGGGTAAAACGGGACCCTAATACTAAGCCTTCTCTGTCCGTCTGTCTGTTTATCTGTTCGTCTGTCACCGGGCTGTATCTCATGAACCGTGATAGATAGACAGTTGAAATTTTCACAGATCATTTTATGTCCGTCTGTCTAGGTATGTCAGTGACCAATATAAAATAATCGAACACCGCGTAACATTTTGCTTAGGAGTAGGGCTCGGCTAACACTGGATTTTCATAGATACGGCCGTTTGAAGCTTATATTTTGTACGGAACCATCGGTGCTCGACACGCACTTGGCCGGTTTTTTTTTCGTGTACGGGGAAAATATATAAATATTACAGGACAATTTTTACACAAATCGGACTAGCTAGTCCCATGGTAAGCTCAATAATCACGCGTTTGGACGTTGCGCCGATCGGATCGCTCGAAATCCATTTTTTTTACGCGTATCACACAGTTATATCGGACGAGTACGGCATAATCGGCGCGCCGACAGTAAGCGTCCAAGCAGCGCGATACGCAGTCATGCCACGGCACGGTGATCGGATACGAGCAAATGATACAAGTGTGGACGCACCTTAAGGCCTGTGTTATGCGTACTAGACGACGATATATTTAATAGATTTATAACTTATATACATAAGAAACATCTAAGACTCAGAACAAATTTTTATGCTCATCACACAAATATTTGCCTTTACTGGGATTTGAACCCAGGACCGTCATCTGCTGAGCCAAACCGAACCGAAAAAATCTTTTAGGATACTACTTTACTAAGTGCAGTCGGTTATTAGTGAACGGGCGTTCAGTTTAAGTCTTTTACTCTAACTGTATGTATGTATTTCGATTCGCAGGCAACGCGGAGCTCCTCTACTTCAAACAGTTGCAGATGGAAGAGGAACGCATCAACGACCTCCGCGTTGCCAACTTCCTGAAGCAGAAGCAAGAAAGGGAGGCCAAGAACAGGGCCGAGGCTGAAGCTATCAAGGCGGCCAAGCAGAAGGGCATAGACCATATCGCCAAAGCTCAAAAGGTGAGTTTGCACTCATGACTCAGGTTAGGGGCTTCAAGTGAAGATTTCATGGTTAAATTTTCATGGTTTTTGTTGTGTAGCTTGTCACAAAAATGATATTTATTATTTATTTTTCTGTATGTATATTACAATCAATATTCCCATCACAGGCAGAACAAGAGCTGAAAGAAGAACTGGATCGCATCAGAAATCTGAAAATACAGGAGGACGTGGAAAGAGATTATCGGCGCAAAGAGCGGGACAACGCTATACGCCGCAATAAGGAGTTGAAGCATCTGCACGAAGCGCGAGAGCAACAGGTGAGCGAGACAGCTATAGCTAGTGCCTGTGGAAAGACGGAGACAACAAATCAGCCAAATATATACGAAGTCTCATAGTCCAGCGTTCTGTGGTTCTAGTACAGAGCTCGGTTTATTGTCTTCTACATCGGGGTGCGAAAATCAAGTAGTTTGTGAGTTAGATATTAAATAATATTAGATACGTATATTTTGCTATTTCAAATTAGTAAAAAAATACTCAGATAAATCGCATTAAAGTTTAGGAGTAGGGGACTCGTGACGTCATAACTCTGTATCCATCTGTACATAGGCGTGACGTCACGCGACATTTAGATTCAATGTACCGCCAATATTTTTTTGGTTACGTCAAAAAATTCGTCTTCAATTTCTTTTTTCATCTACATGGCGGATTACAAATTAAAATTGTGTCAACATCCCTATTAATTAACATATTTCGCCGATAACAAACTCTATTTCTTTTATCATTGTGCCACTCGTAGAAAGAAATAAATTTGCCAGTTAATACATTAAGAACGAATAAATTTATGAATATTGTGGAACTAATACATTTTTAGTACATGGGATGGTTATAGTTATAGGATACTCATAACATGATATTTTCCTCTTACGCGAACGAAGTTACGGGCGCAGGGCGCCATCTATCTAGTATGTATATGTATAAGATAAAACAGAGTCCAGATGGGGGATATAATATACTAAAAAATATAGAAAGAAAGAAAGAAAGAAAAAAACTTCATTTTAGCGCTTGTGTAGAGTTATGTAAAATTAAATAACAAATGACGCTAAAAATGGACCCCACTCAGCATGATGCCACAGCAGCGTGGCGCTGAATTTCAGTGGTGCCCAAAAGAATAATTAAAAATAAGCTTAACTAACTAAAACTAATAATAATATCAGTGACGGGACGAACACATAACGAATACAAAAACGGAATTAAATCAACGAAAACGACAAGAGGAAGGTAAACGAAATTACATGTAATACAACACAGAAACACGAGCTAGAGTAAGATACGAGAAGTACCTACAGCATTCAACCTTGATTTTGCACCTTAAAATAATAAGCTCGGCATTTGAGTTTAAAACATCGAATCGTTTTAAGTGCGCGAATCGGTGGAGGAAGATTATTCCAGCATTTAGTGGCAGCATATCGAAAACTGCCACGAAATGCAGCTGTACGGTGCGCGGGATACACAAGCTGGAGATATCTTGCAGGCCTAACTTCCGAGGACCTGAAATTATGCGCCCAAGTAAACTTGTTATACAGGTATGAGGGCCGCTGCTGGACAACGATACCGAACATAAGGGTGGCTAAGTGCAGTTTTTGACGTGTTGATATTTTTAAAATAGAATTTTTACTACTTTTTTAAATTTCACGGTTGATTCCAATCTCATCTTTCATTTGCCAAACTAATCGCGTGTTAATCCTCGTCAAAAGTTGTAGCCAATGGGGTTACTCCGAATCTCAAAATTCAAAGTTCGTAACATGCGATCCCTCTCGCTATCATCTTAAGCTGTATTTGAGTGAGCGGGATGGCGCCATAAGAACTGCGAATTTTAGAGTAGGGCCCCTCAGTTAATTAAATTCTGACCAGTTTTTAGCGATTTAACCTCCCTAAATGTTTCAGATACACGACATCCATAGACTGATTGCGCGCGAGATCGCGAAGGACGAACAGAGTTTCAACAACGCGGCCAGACAGAATGAGGAGTTCTTACAAAAGGAGAAAGAGGTACGGGACCATTTCAAAGTAACAGAATGTAATGATTACCACATGGAGAATAGAATGGTAAGGAGAAAAATCTCTTATAAGGAAACAGATGAAAAAGGTTATAATACATTTCAAAATAAAAATAGGTACAGGGGTACAAAGTGGATAGATAAATTCGATGCGTACCTAAAACACAGTGACACCTGACGCGTAATCAAGAAGTACCGGGTTCGAGTCCTGGTGTGACCACGTGCGAGGGCAATCGTAGTTTCTTCGTATCTATATCACAATAGATACAAAAGTGACCAGCGGAAAGCAGTTCCAAATCCGTCCAGAAAGGCGTTTGAGTAGCGAGATAGTATAAAGGCAATAACCAATTACAATAGTTATTATTTATATAAATCTGCAAAGTTGTTATTTGGTGTGAGTGCTTTAATTGAAAGCCGAAAGCGAAGGAATCTAAAATTAAACCACGAGCGAAGCGAGTGGTTCAGATTCCTGAGCGTAACGAGGCTTTCTAAGCACGAGAAGCCAAATAATTTTGCAGCCGTGCGAAACACTACGTTTCTCACCTCACTACCCTACAGCGATGAAAATGTGATTTTCAACCAAACTGCATTATCTTTTTAACATTATCACGTACTTTCTAACGTAGGGCCACTCATTTAACGCCTTTTGACGGACACTATGGATAAATTGAGGTTGTTGTCCTTGGTTTTCTAGAGTCCATAATTTAGCACTTTCTGATAATGAATGTCGGTCATCGAAGGTCAGTATTAAGATGAGTTGAGTGTGATACTTATTTAAACTAACCATAATCCGGAGCGCTAGTAGATTGATTCAGTGTTTTAAAAGTGCCTCTCGGTCCGTGTGGCTCGTTAATTTGCAATTTGAAACCTTTGAATGCTTCAATTTGTATGGGTTGCTTCAGTTTAACAAGCATGAATGAAATTCCTCTTAAGAATTATTTATTTATCTCTCAATAAAAACTGTTTTCTCCGGAAAAACCATCTGGTATTAATTATACAAAATTAAATCGTTTGAAATGCGTATTTTTTTCAGCGCGAAGAGAAACGCAAGGCGCGCATCGAAAACCATCGGCAGGAGATCATGAAGCAAATCAACAACAAGGAACGCGCCAGGTGACCAGCATTATCTAGAATTTAGATTAAACATTCCCAAAATCCTAGAAAACGACAACCATGATAGCTTAAAACAAAGCGGCAGCTTAAACACAAAAGTGGATGCCGTTTTGAACCCCACAAACCTAGAAAATGGCAACCATGACCGGCTTTTAAATGATGTCCGCTATCTTAAAATCCAAAATCGATGCAAGGTAGTAACAAAAAAAATCTAGCATCAACAAATTCAAAATTGATGACATTTAAAGTTTCAAATAATTGATAGATTCAGGCGTTACTTGGCGGAATTCCATATTAGATCAATGGATTATAGTTCCTTTGCTGTTCCGCGAACTAGTGTCTTGGTTAGATGTGACAATAAATTGTGCTCACATGCGCATATTTTCATGCAGTTAGTTAGCAAAAAAAAATACGCATGCAAATACAACAAACCAACACCAAACAGTATAATCCTCGACACGTGTTTCGCCTCTCTACGAGGCATCATCAGGAGATGCAGGAGATGTTGACGGTCCGGCGTCCACCCGAGAAATGAGTTACTTTTTTTTTTTTTTCCTGCTGAAGTGCCATATAGCCTTTTTGGCTCCATCTGTAAGTCTTAAAAATGAGTTGTCCAAAACGGTCGGCCCTATTTATACCCTGAATAGGATTTCTAGAAAGAGATGGAAAAACACGTAACAAAGGTGATGACGTAACATTAAGTTGTTCATTAATGATCAAACCTCTATTGCTGTACCTGACTATCTCCAACTGTTCAAACACACTAAGACTTAATCCTTTTCCGCAAACATGTAAGGTGTTAAAAGAATGATTGTCTGACAAGGAAATGGCTGTTTTCTAATAAATGTTTTGTGAAATTGGATTTTTCCGGGTGGTTATGTCTATAAAAAGAGACATGTTCTACATACCTAGTGTTAAAACTACGACCCGTTTGTCCCACATACACCTTGTCACAACTATCACATGTAAGTTTACAAACGCCTGACTTCTTCCCACCTTCTACTTTATCCTTTCCATTGCAAAGTCTAGACTGCAAAGTGTTATTTGTTTAAAAAGCCACGTTAATATCATAAGATCGTAATATTTTATAAATTTTATCTGATAAAGGACCAACGTAACGTCTTTTGACCGGATTAAGAAATATAAAGCAAGCATAACGTAGATACGTTAGATCCAAGTTATATAGTTCCGGGAAAAGATATGCTGGAAGAGAGTTCCACTCTTTAGCCGTCCTTACGAGGAATGTTGAAGCAAATCGCTTTGTTCAAGTCGTCTTAGCGTCTGTGCGGAAAGAGAAGTGTCGTGGCAGAAACAGGAACTAACATTACAAATTTTACATGGCAATCGAACCTTAGACACATGTCTTATGAAAAATAAATAAAAAAAGGTCCCGACGAATTGAGAACCTCCTCCTTTTTTGGAAGTCGGTTAGAATAAACAAACTTGTGTCGTTTATATGTCATTGTGTATATTTATATACAAAAACCGCAAGATTCATGAATAAAATAATGACGAAACGTGATACAACTGTGCATAGTTCAACAAGAGAAATTATATTGAATATTATTCGGTTTTGTCAGCGGGAAAAAGCGGCTAAAAGCCCCACTATCGACTTACAAATAATCTCCGAACGGAGAATGGAATTAGTCCATGCAGTCCCGCCGCACACTCCCCGAAATGTATCCCGTAAAATACCACAAGGCAGGCGACTATCCTACGGTTTCCAAGGCTTAGCAACTTTCAGCAGATTGATAACTAAATGAAATTCGTTTCGGTCATTCCATTACTGCCAGCACTTGTGAATTAACCAATAACTTTGCACGTTCAGGGCGGAGCTGCGTGAGAAGATTCACAACGAAGGCGTGGCTCTCAGGATGGAACAAGAGCAGCAGGATAAGTACGAGAAACGAGTCATCAAAGAGAAGGTATGCCTCCTGTGTATACACTATAGGGGGTAGAAGGAAGGAGCACAATCCTGTGAATCCAGTGTCCGTCAAAAGGCGTTAAATTGACGTTTGATATTGAGATTTTGCATAGAATCGGAGTCCAGATAACGCGCACTATCGAAAAAAAAAATTTGAACACCTCTCAGACCAAGAAAAAAAATTAAACATGACATGAAACACGAAAAGTCTAGTGAGGCCACAAAAAACCATGCCAAAGCCAACTTCACACGGTACAAACACAAACAAATCATGTGTGTGAAGTTGTCTGATTTGACAAAACCATGCCAAAAAAACGGCTTCACTAGATTGTTTGTAATGTCATGTCTATCTTTTTTTTCTTGGTCTGAGGAACACCTCTAGAAAACTTAATGTTCCCAATGAGTCATACTTATGTTATGTAAGTTAGGCGACAAGACAATATTATGACACCATTGAGCTGATCTGATTATGAAGCCGGAAGGTGGTCATAGGAACTCTGTAATAGAATAACGCAATCCTACCGAGTTTGGGTTCCTTAAATTCGTGCTGGTAAGTAGTTGATGGATGTATGATGAAAAGTACAGTCGTAAATAAAGCTTGTACAGTACGATTACTTTGAGTTTACCACTGACATATTACGCTTTTATTCCATTGGATATTCGACTTTAACACTAAAAGAGTTTCTATTACAAACGACGTTTAGACAGTTTGTAAGTAATATAAACTCTTTTACATTAGTGTTAAAATCGAATATCCAATGGAATAAAAACATGCCAGTGGTAAACTCAAAGTAATCGTACTGTAACTATTTTTTTTTTTACAGAAACTTATTACTGGTAAGGATGTTTCTTTGACAACAACCGTTGAAGGTCATTGAATGTTACCGATGTAAACAAAGTGAAACAAGACTAAATATTTCGCAATCTTTAAATAAATTACTATGATAATGCTATAAATTTTGAACACGATTGAATATTTACATCAGAAGAACGAGGGATTGAGCATGGATTGAGTAGCATTTAAAAAATAACGTTTTGTAATTGGTTGTTGACACGAGGAACATCGGCTAATTTAATGTCATACCCAATTCCCACTGTACCACCATTCAGGAGGGATTTGGGACTTACAGCAGTACGATTTTGCAACTGTTCCCTCATAAAAGATTGTGCTCCTCACCTTTCCTAGCCTTTTTATAATTTATAAGGCCCATTGTGAGTGACCGCGTCTCAGTGCCGTATGTCATCACTGGCAACACACACTGCGGCGATTTGGTATTATTGTAATTTTTGGCAGAAACGTATCATTCCTTTTCGGGTACTCTTTTTACCCGACTACGACAAAGCCAAAGGAAGATTTTAGAACTATATTTATCTAGAGACGCGGTAGCGTGTCAAGCCAAGTTCAAGCTAACAGAACTGTGCACTGGCGAGCAGTAGCGTGTGTAATATTACATAGTGTATCACGAACTTTAACATTATAATTCAACAATCATGACTACCCATTGTTCGCAGGTGGCCGCTATGAGACAGCAAAAAGTGTCAGAAAAGTACGTGAAGGAGGTCGAACAGACCCTGAGTCACTACGGATACAAGGATCTCAGTTAGAAGAGGATTTGATACAAAGATCTCAGCTAGATGATAATTTGATACAAAGATCTCAGCTAGATGTTAAATTGATACAAAGATCTCAGTTATATGATAATTTGATACAAAGATCTCAGCTAGATGATAATTTTATACAAAGATCTCACCTAAATGATAATTTTATACAAAGATCTCAGTATAATATCTAGTATCAATACCTCAGTTGAAAGGACTTAAAACAAGAAGAATGTCAATCGCCATAAGAAAAGCCGTATAAGAATTATTATTTGCAATTATTCAAGCGTGACACAGTATGTAAATGTTGCGATTCAAGAAAAGCGCCATCTAGTTTTCATACTCGATATCCCCTTGCAAATGGCGCACTATCCAAAGTATAGCGATTGACATTCCTCTTGTTTTAATGGTCCTTTGTTGAAAGGGTAGTGGATACATGGATGTGATATTATGATTTTAGAAGGATATTTTTGATACGACGATTTCAGAAGAATAGAGGATACATCTCATTCAGTATCTAAAGTAGACCATTTTGATACGTTTTGTTTTATTTTTCGTAACTAAGAAAATACTTCCCTAATTTGGAGGTCTACTCGACTCTAATGTCTTTAAATTCTATGCTGTTTTGCACCGCCTTACAATTATTTTTATCAAATTCGTCACTACCATAATGTTGTCCGGAAGAGATCGCTCTTTCGCGATAAGACCGCCCGTTGTCTACCTCTATTTGTGTTTTATAAATGCATTATTTGTAAATCCCTGTATATTTGTGAGGTGTGCAATAAAGAGTACCTACTGATTTGAGTTCCGTCACTTTATACGTCATGTTACTTCAATTAGGAAAATTAAGTTTTCTAGTCTAAAAGGGACCATTTTATATTTTTTCCTCGAAATAAATACGTTAGGTATTGCAACTCAAAACCTATAAATATCTTATAACATCGAAGTTTTTGGGTATTTTATTAAGCACTTATCGTGACATTTAGACTGGTAAGAAAATTAAAAAAAAACCATGACATTGACAGCTAAGATTTTTTTTTTTTTACTAATCTATGTAGACCAAAGTAAAAATGTATTCATACGAGGGGACTGTGCAAATGTCACGAGTGTTTTAAAAACATCACCTTAAAACAATACCACAAAATACGATGATGAAAATATAAACTATTTGTAGATTCTGAGTCCACATAAACGCATACTATCGAAAAAAATATATATCTCTGGGAAACTAAATGTTCCCAATTTCGAAAAATGCTAACCTTTTGGCCGCTTTCATATTTGTTCCCACACTAGCTGTTATAAATGTTATGTAACGTTATAAAACATTTGCATCGGGAAAAAAATGTACACCTCCCTGCGAAACTTAATGTTTACTTGACGTTAAATTTCGATAAAAAATAAACGGACTATTTAAAGATCACTGAAAATATCTCATTTTTGTATGTTTGTCTTTAAAGCTTCATCAAGTCAAAACGGCTGAATGGATTCCAATCGCTTGGGCTTGGTATATTGGTAGCTGGGCGTCCACAGATGGTTATAGGATTTTTTTAAGTTAAATGGAGCAAATGAGCAGCATAACTTTTTACGCGACTGAAGAAAAAAAAAAGGATTGTTTTTTTCTGCTCCGCTCACGCAGGAAGTGAGAGAGTGAACCTTCTAGTACCTAATAAAAAAATATCACCTATAACTTGACCAATACCGCTGTTTTCGATGAAAATAACGACAGCAGCATATAAAAATTAAGTATAATATCAATAATTACATTAAATTCACACAGTATAGTCAGTCATAACATTAAAAAGTTATAATAATACAATACAAACACACAGAGTTATCCTCTCATTCAAAATAATTCGGTTTTGATGAAGCTATGAGATGGGGAGCGTTCAAGTATTACGTAACGAATTTGGAAGGGGTCTTGTAAATTTTCTACGATGCGTTACAGGGGCAGGAGGGGGGGTTTGAACTATGCGTTAAGTAACATTGTTTTTTTAACCTTTCAGAACGGTCGCGTACAGATTGTCAAGCATTTTTTGACTTTTTTCCAAAAATTTCAAATGGAATGACCATTTTAGGTAAAAATAGTCACTTGGTGGTTACGTAACGTTTTACTAGGGGCGAGGGGGGTACAGAAAAACGTCACGGCGCGTTACATGGAGGGGATGGAGGTTCAAAAATTGCGTTACGTAATACTTTAACACTCCCATACATCCGAACAAATACATCAATAAATCGGAGCATGTAGGGAAAGTTGAACAATCATTCTTTACATCATATATTAACCTCGTAAGACCTATCATCCTATTTTTAGTACCACAAATAGGCTATGTAACCACTTATTTATGTGGTTAGTTGTAGAACCAAACAATAATAAAAATATTGGTGTAAAAACTATTTCAATCTCATAAAAACTCCCCCGAGATGCAACAATGTTAAAATCACATTTATATTCTTTCCCAAAAAACGCTTCATACTAAAGCCTACTAGCTTAGTGACGTCACATGGTTAGTACCTTGTATGGAGAAATTGAGAACTTTGGTCTGCAGTTATGTTAAAACTTGCGTTTATCGAAAAGGTTTCTTAAATCATAACAAAAATTACCATATATTTTATGGGTTATTCGTTGATATTTGATCTAAGGTTAACTAGAAGAGATCCCTTATTCGGTTATGTTCGCTTTTGTACACATTTAGTACTTTGCCGTTCTTGTTTTATTGTTTCTATGTACAATAAAGTGTGTACAACAAACAAACAATTTATCAAATGTCGACCCGACATCCTAAAATAAGGACATACATTGGACTCGTCACGTTCTTCAAAATTTACGTCTAACGGAACATTACTTTCTATAATTAAAATTTCTATACAAAGTTCTTGGTCGCAAGAATAAGTAAGGTCAGGTAAGGGTAACATAATTTATTTCGTGGGGAAAGAGAATCCATGCAATTGGCCCAACTCTATTTCCATTGACACATATGTCAGTTTTCAGTATCACATTTACGTTTATCTTACCCCGAATGACGCTACCTAAAATTAGCACACTGGGTCGTTATTACAAATGTCCTAAAAATAGCTTGGGCCTTACGAGGTTAATAGAAGGCTTGCTTGCCACAATTTCATAGTATGTGACGGTTCGTTATAATTATCATTTGTCTTAAGGGTACTTTACTGAAAAGTCAAATCAGCTTCTTTTTATGAACAGAGAAGATGAAATGCATTTAGTTGTCATATTTACTTTAATGAAACGTAGAAACATTGAGCGTAAAAATATATATACTTTTTTATCTTTTGTAAATATTGAAGCGCCAAGAACAAGAAACAAGACGACTGTCAGTCTTCATACAAAAAAGCTTTCCTTGACATGTACAACGCCATCTATGTATAAGAATTACTATTTACAATTATATATATATATATAAAGAGAAATGACAGTTCAAGACTTTTGCCAGCATCAGTTTTAAAGATATATTAATTACAACACAATTGGAAAATTACACTACAAGTACTATTTACAATTATTCAACTTTGCAGGCGTGACAGTGACGCAGTCATTGAGGGCCTGCATCGTCATTCGTGAACCACGTCCCAAACGCGCGCGCGTCAAAGAAAGAGAAAGCTAATACACTACATGCTTGGAGTTTTTTGGCGTAAGCGCCAGATGTAAAAGTACAATGAAATCGAAGATATTATTATGTTTTGTTAAAATTTAAGTTGGTGACGTAAAAGATAAAGAGAAGAATGACATGTTTACATAATTTAGCCGTTTATTAATCTGTCGTTTGTACTAACTAGACAAACAACTGAAAATGAAGACGCGTTTTCGGATAACTTTCCTATCGAGGAAATGTTAAGCAACCATGTTTCCGTGTCAGGCGCTGAATACTTATTCAAATATTTTCTATTTATATTTTTTATTTTCATACCTAGTCAAAAAACACATATCTGAAAAGCAGCCTGTTTCATATACTAGATTTGACAAAAATCTCACTAAAAAATAGCTTAAATTTTCGATGCACCCCCTTAAATGTTACGATTTATTTATTATTAGCTGTTTACGAACTTATTGTTAATTTACTATATTTCTTTGTTCAATTATAACATCTTAAGTTTAAAAGCGCCATCTAGTTTTCGCCTGAACATTGCCTTGCAATCTGCATATCCAAAGTATAGCAATTGACAGTCCTCTTGTTTTAACCCTTTCGCTGCCAAGCTGGTACGTATTTTCCTCTGCATACGGGGAAACGCATGGTATCCGCTACGCGTATACAAGCAGAGCACCCGCTAGGCGCGTTCCTGGCAGTCAATGTGTTAACATTTTGACCGCCACGTTTTCGTGCCACTGGCGTCAATGGCACAAATTAAATTTTCGATGACGTGATTTGTCGTCCGTTTTTCCTTTTGAGGTACGGAACCCTAAACTGTAAAGGTGACAGAATTTACAAGTTGTAGCGGAAATAACTGAAAACCTCTTATATGCCTAGCTCGCCCCATGACTGAACAATTTTTCCCAAGAGATGGGTCAAATTCTCAAAAAATACGAGGGGCACACCGAAATGATCGGGAATAGAGTACTTTAAACTGAGTTAGATTAAATCCTTTTTTGTCACATGCATACTGGCGACTTACAATCACGATGCCGTTTTTACAATTAAAAAAAAGAACGATATATTTTTTTAATTCCATTTTTAAATTGACAACTCGATGAACAAAATGGAGCTGACGCGTGAAAATTTTCGTGCAATTATTTACCATAACTTTCGTCGTGGCTTATCTCCAGATGAATGTCGCAATTAGCTTGTTACTATATACGAAATTGAAGCACCTAGTCAGACGACAATATATCGGTGGTATGCTGAGTTTCGACGGGGTCGTGCCTCTCTTGGCACCGTACCTTCATCAGGTCGGCCGAAAACGGCGGTTTCGCCTGAAAACATCGCGGCTGTGGAAAAACTACTAAAAGAAGATAGACATGTGACATACGAGCAGATTCGGGCAACCATAGGCATTGGAATGACTGCAATTCACACTATTTTGCATGGTGAGTTGGGTGTCAGAAAATTGATTTCCCGATGGGTACCCCATAATTTGTCTGAAGAGCAAAAGGCGGCTCGTGTTGATTGGTGCCGATCTATTCTGAAATACTACAATTTAAGAAACTCAAAAGCCGTTTATAATATGGTCTCGGGTGACGAATCCTGGATTTATTCTTATGAGCCTGAAAGAAAGCACCAGTCGGCAGTATGGGTCTTCGATGACGAGGTCAAACCAACGAAAGTTGTGCGTTCTCGAAGCGTGTCGAAGAAGATGGTGGCTTCGTTCGTCTCAAAAAAGGGGCATGTTGCCACAATTCCTCTAGAAGAACAAAGAACCGTTACCGCTGATTGGTATATCACAGTTTGTTTGCCGGAGGTGCTGGCCGAACTTCGCCAAGGGAACCCGAGACGCCGCGTCATCTTACACCACGACAATGCGAGCTCCCACACCGCCCACAAAACAACTAAATTTTTGAACGACGAAAACGTTGAGTTGATGTCCCATCCTCCATACAGCCCTGACCTGAGTCCAAATGATTTTTTTACGTTCCCTAGAATTAAAGATTTATTGCGTGGTCAGCGGTTTGAGAACCCAGAAGCCGCTGTGGAAGCCTATAAATCGGCCATTTTGGCAATGCCTACTTCAAACTGGAATTATTGTTTTAATGACTGGTTTAAAAGAATGCAAAAGTGCATTGAATGTAACGGAGAATACTTCGAAAAACAATAAAATATAATTTATGTATATAGTGCACATAGTTTTTTAAATTCCCGATCATTTCGGTTTGCCCCTCGTATGTTTGAAATTTCATGCAAAATGAACATCAGCTGATCTACATTTTTATTGAAAGTAAAAATATTTTTTGAGAATTCGACCCATCTCGTGGGGAAAATTGTTCAGTATCATTAGCAGAGATAGGAAATACGAGATTTTTAGTTATTCCTGTAACATCTTGTATATTGACTACAATAAAGATTTTGAGGTCTATTATAGACCTCAAAGATGTAATATCAGGTGGTCGAACATTTTTTTGCATAATGGTATATCAATAAAAATCTTTATGCTAAAAATGAAGTATGCCATTCAATATTATACCAAACATTTTCGAACAAAATTTTTAGCACAAAATTTTAAACCGTGTGAAGGGCACCAAGTTTTTGTTTATCGTTTCATAATGGGGGTTTAGACGGTAAACCTACCTTAACCCTTTGTATGCTTAGGCACGGACCCGTAGTATTTTACCTTTTAAAAACTAAGCGGCGGAGCAATTTACCGTGCCACTGACGCCAGAGCAAAAAAATAAGAAGAGGTCCAAAATCAACAGGGATGGAAAAATACTTGTAATCCAAAGTTTTTGATCATTTAAATTTGGACGGCTGTAGCCGTCGCGGTGACAGTGGCACGACTCAGTTGTCGGCCACAGCCGTCGTTGGCGGTCAAAGGGTTAAACTGTTAAAATTCCATTTGGTTTCAATTAGATTCGCAATTTATGACATCGAATCTATAATTTACGTGAGGCGTTTGGAGATTTTCTGACCACCCTTCTTCCCTGGGAAGATTACGTGAGATTCGGCACAACCTCTCCCCTGTCAAATCTCACGTGAGATTTTTCAAAATGTGTTTCTAGTGTAAACTTCTCAATTCTTACAAGTACCCTATAGAAATGCAAAAACCTAAACTTCTGTTCATATTTTTTGACCTAGAAATTTGTTTTATTACACCTTCTACCCACCATACTTGAGTATTTGGTATAAATTTCAACTTGACCTTGACATCTTAAGCCGTTCATTTTTTACCGACACAGAGGAAGCCCTAAAAGATCAAATGATAATTATAGCAATTTTTAAACGAGGTCATGCGACAATAAATCAAAAATTCCGAAACCTAACAACAGGTCTTATTTCAACAATATAGTAATACTAAAATTATCCTAGTCTATACAAGGCGTAAAGTGACACAGTTCACAAACCTTCAAACTTAATATCACCTTAAACCACGTCTTCTCAAGTATATTGTCGAATATACGTCGAATTATAGCCAAATTTAATGCGAAATTAGTATTAGTTAACATTTGTACAACTCAGTGCACCTATTATTATAAATCGGTGATGCGATTCGGTTACAGCACGATTTCTAAGGGATACCTCGAGTTGTCGTCCGACTTTTAAAAGAAATTGATAAGTCACGGGGCCTTCATGGGGCACAACATTAATGTCCATGAAAAATAATGGGATGGAAAGCCTCCATGGACAAATTAGGTCTATACCAATTTATGGTATTGTTGTTTGGCCTGTGCAATGCGCCGGCAGTATTTCATGCTCGTATTCGGATATGTTAAAAATTGGCTACGTAATAGTAAGGAAATTAATTTACGGGTACTTTAAAACAAAACACACAGTTAAGAGCTTTAAGTAAAACGACATATCGTCCAGTCCTTTGTGTAACGAAATTTGTCATATAACATATATGGGTAATTTTCTTTACAGTGGAATCAATTTAAATCTTGTTCTAATTAAAGCCCTTAACTATGTCGTTTTTTTTTTTAATGGACCCTTACGCGTTGACAATCAACACTATTTTAACGTAAAATTTTCGTTAAAAGAGCGTATAAGTTCTCCATTTAGCGTATATTGGATGACTTTACATAGGTATCTTGGAGATGTAAATAGGAAAGTCAGGAAGTTACGATATTTTCGCCCATCTTGACGACCTTGGCCAAATTGTCCTTTAGGGTCTTGAGTTGATGCAACACGTTCGCGTCCATGAGTGAGAAGGGGATGAAAGCCTGCGATTCGCGTAGATGCTTCGGTTGGAGGGACAGCATGGTGCCATCTTGTAACATTATGTTGCAGTGCGCTTTGTCATCTGATGCCATGCTGGAATTAGATAAAACATTTAGTTGAAAGCGAGTGATAAACCTGGTAGGACGTAGTAATATATGCCCATTTAGACTTCCTTCTGTATCACATAATCATGAAAGTCACGATGTTAGTCATAGAATAATTTGTCATAATTCTGAAACCATACAATTTCCGGGATCTTTTTAAAATTCATTCTGTAGTACCCATTAGGTTAGGTTTGTTTTGGAACAATCCTGAAGTTTGCGGTTTCGCAGAAAATTGCGATTATGACTAACGAAAATTCGAACAAACATTACATAATAACCAGGCCCGTTTCATACACGCTTGTTACTTATATTTTATATTACAAGCGAAAATCTTTTCTTAACACATATTGTTGGAAACTGAAAACTTCCGCTTGTAAGAATAGTTCATAAAGCTTTTGAGAAACAGGCCCCAGGAATCCAAATTATCGTGGCACTTTCGAACTGCTATAGCGAGTTTTGACTGATAAACTTTTAATGTACGCATCAATACATTAAATTTCCAAATAGATTATTATTAAGAACCTAAAAAGTAACATCTAGCACAATTTATTGATTAGGTACTTAATATTTTATACATATTTTGAATGGTATGGTTTATTATTTTTAGAAGAATTGCATTATTTTTAAATATAATTGATTTGAATATTTGTTAGTTTTACATTTATCTATACTATTATAAAGTTGTAAAAATGAAATGTCTGTACATCAAAGATATTTAAAAAAAAAATATTGTTGTTGAAATAACACAATTTAACGGATTATATCGCGTATATTATCTCATTTTAGTTCCCGACGTTTCGGAAGCTTTCCAGCTTTCCATGGTCACGGGTGGGTGAGGTGGTTAAATTGTTTTATTTCAATGAGTAATAATCGCGGAAACAGACGAAAAGATTTTATGTATGTTTGTATGTGTCGTTGTCGCTTCATCACGCTAAATCGGCTAAACAGATTTCCATAATTTTTGGTACACGGGTAGCTGGGTATCTCCAGATGGTTATAGGATACTTTTTACCCGACTATGCTAAAGAAAAAAAGAGGGGTTATGACTTTTTCTCCTCCGCGAACGAAGTTGCGGGCGTCTTCTAGTTTTTATTAATTGTGACGGTATTTTTTTAATTTCAAATTTATAATTATGAGATTGTTAAAACTACGAGTCTATATCACTCGATATTTTTAAATGTATCTATTTATTGTGACATCTAATCAAGACTCTATTTCGCGGAATACCAAAAGGAACTATAATCCATTAAATGACGTCCTAATAGTGAAACAGTGTACTCACGTGCAAACTGAAGACATCAGCGGGGAGCCCGACATGGATACCACCATCTCGCCCTGGCGCGGCTGCCGCAGGAGCGTCAGGGGCGTGTGCGGCGCCATCTGCGGGAAGACAACAACATCCACACTTCTATACTATTATAAAGTTGTCAAATTTAAATGTCTGAACAAACGGCAACACAATTAAGTGATTATGGCCTTATGTCAATGTCCATGAGGTCCACCAATGGTGCCAGTGTGTGGCTGATGGTACATTGAAGATATTTTAAAAAACAACTATTTGACGGTCACTGAATATAATATTTTTTTGCATGTCGTTGTGGCCTCATCACGCTGAAACAGCTAAAAGGATTTCAACTGTTTTTGGTACACGGGTAGCTGGGCATCTACAGGTGGTTCTAGAATACTTTTAACGGCGGCGTCTGCTCTGCGGTGGCGGGCGCCGCCATCTTGCGCGCTGTGTGTACTGACCTTGGGCGTGATGGCGGGGTAGTGATGCGCCGCCATCTTGTTGTAGGCGGGCGTGCGGTACACGGAGCGCGAGCGGCGCCTGCTCTGCTTGGCGGCGGTGGCGGGCGCCGCCATCTTGCGCGCTGTGTGTACTGACCTTGGGCGTGATGGCGGGGTAGTGATGCGCCGCCATCTTGTTGTAGGCGGGCGTGCGGTACACGGAGCGCGAGCGGCGCCTGCTCTGCTTGGCGGCGGTGGCGGGCGCCGCCATCTTGCGCGCTGTGTGTACTGACCTTGGGCGTGATGGCGGGGTAGTGATGCGCCGCCATCTTGTTGTAGGCGGGCGTGCGGTACACGGAGCGCGAGCGGCGCCTGCTCTGCTTGGCGGCGGTGGCGGGCGCCGCCATCTTGCGCGCTGTGTGTACTGACCTTGGGCGTGATGGCGGGGGTAGTGATGCGCCGCCATCTTGTTGTAGGCGGGCGTGCGGTACACGGAGCGCGAGCGGCGCCTGCTCTGCTTGGCGGCGGTGGCGGGCGCCGCCATCTTGCGCGCTGTGTGTACTGACCTTGGGCGTGATGGCGGGGTAGTGATGCGCCGCCATCTTGTTGTAGGCGGGCGTGCGGTACACGGAGCGCGAGCGGCGCCTGCTCTGCTTGGCGGCGGTGGCGGGCGCCGCCATCTTGCGCGCTGTGTGTACTGACCTTGGGCGTGATGGCGGGGTAGTGATGCGCCGCCATCTTGTTGTAGGCGGGCGTGCGGTACACGGAGCGCGAGCGGCGCCTGCTCTGCTTGGCGGCGGTGGCGGGCGCCGCCATCTTGCGCGCTGTGTGTACTGACCTTGGGCGTGATGGCGGGGTAGTGATGCGCCGCCATCTTGTTGTAGGCGGGCGTGCGGTACACGGAGCGCGAGCGGCGCCTGCTCTGCTTGGCGGCGGTGGCGGGCGCCGCCATCTTGCGCGCTGTGTGTACTGACCTTGGGCGTGATGGCGGGGTAGTGATGCGCCGCCATCTTGTTGTAGGCGGGCGTGCGGTACACGGAGCGCGAGCGGCGCCTGCTCTGCTTGGCGGCGGTGGCGGGCGCCGCCATCTTGCGCGCTGTGTGTACTGACCTTGGGCGTGATGGCGGGGTAGTGATGCGCCGCCATCTTGTTGTAGGCGGGCGTGCGGTACACGGAGCGCGAGCGGCGCCTGCTCTGCTTGGCGGCGGTGGCGGGCGCCGCCATCTTGCGCGCTGTGTGTACTGACCTTGGGCGTGATGGCGGGGTAGTGATGCGCCGCCATCTTGTTGTAGGCGGGCGTGCGGTACACGGAGCGCGAGCGGCGCCTGCTCTGCTTGGCGGCGGTGGCGGGCGCCGCCATCTTGCGCGCTGTGTGTACTGACCTTGGGCGTGATGGCGGGGTAGTGATGCGCCGCCATCTTGTTGTAGGCGGGCGTGCGGTACACGGAGCGCGAGCGGCGCCTGCTCTGCTTGGCGGCGGTGGCGGGCGCCGCCATCTTGCGCGCTGTGTGTACTGACCTTGGGCGTGATGGCGGGGTAGTGATGCGCCGCCATCTTGTTGTAGGCGGGCGTGCGGTACACGGAGCGCGAGCGGCGCCTGCTCTGCTTGGCGGCGGTGGCGGGCGCCGCCATCTTGCGCGCTGTGTGTACTGACCTTGGGCGTGATGGCGGGGTAGTGATGCGCCGCCATCTTGTTGTAGGCGGGCGTGCGGTACACGGAGCGCGAGCGGCGCCTGCTCTGCTTGGCGGCGGTGGCGGGCGCCGCCATCTTGCGCGCTGTGTGTACTGACCTTGGGCGTGATGGCGGGGTAGTGATGCGCCGCCATCTTGTTGTAGGCGGGCGTGCGGTACACGGAGCGCGAGCGGCGCCTGCTCTGCTTGGCGGCGGTGGCGGGCGCCGCCATCTTGCGCGCTGTGTGTACTGACCTTGGGCGTGATGGCGGGGTAGTGATGCGCCGCCATCTTGTTGTAGGCGGGCGTGCGGTACACGGAGCGCGAGCGGCGCCTGCTCTGCTTGGCGGCGGTGGCGGGCGCCGCCATCTTGCGCGCTGTGTGTACTGACCTTGGGCGTGATGGCGGGGTAGTGATGCGCCGCCATCTTGTTGTAGGCGGGCGTGCGGTACACGGAGCGCGAGCGGCGCCTGCTCTGCTTGGCGGCGGTGGCGGGCGCCGCCATCTTGCGCGCTGTGTGTACTGACCTTGGGCGTGATGGCGGGGTAGTGATGCGCCGCCATCTTGTTGTAGGCGGGCGTGCGGTACACGGAGCGCGAGCGGCGCCTGCTCTGCTTGGCGGCGGTGGCGGGCGCCGCCATCTTGCGCGCTGTGTGTACTGACCTTGGGCGTGATGGCGGGGTAGTGATGCGCCGCCATCTTGTTGTAGGCGGGCGTGCGGTACACGGAGCGCGAGCGGCGCCTGCTCTGCTTGGCGGCGGTGGCGGGCGCCGCCATCTTGCGCGCTGTGTGTACTGACCTTGGGCGTGATGGCGGGGTAGTGATGCGCCGCCATCTTGTTGTAGGCGGGCGTGCGGTACACGGAGCGCGAGCGGCGCCTGCTCTGCTTGGCGGCGGTGGCGGGCGCCGCCATCTTGCGCGCTGTGTGTACTGACCTTGGGCGTGATGGCGGGGTAGTGATGCGCCGCCATCTTGTTGTAGGCGGGCGTGCGGTACACGGAGCGCGAGCGGCGCCTGCTCTGCTTGGCGGCGGTGGCGGGCGCCGCCATCTTGCGCGCTGTGTGTACTGACCTTGGGCGTGATGGCGGGGTAGTGATGCGCCGCCATCTTGTTGTAGGCGGGCGTGCGGTACACGGAGCGCGAGCGGCGCCTGCTCTGCTTGGCGGCGGTGGCGGGCGCCGCCATCTTGCGCGCCGAAGCGTCGGCCGAGCGGGAGCGAGCCGCGCGACACGTGCTGGAGGAAGCTGGGGAGATATTGTTATTATATTTCGTGTTTAAGGCTAGAAGAATCAAAGGGTAAGAATGGTGGACATAGAGGGATCTAAGAAAATGCATGAATACAACGTTTGTACATATTGCATATTGCTCTTTTTTGGTGTATTTGGCTCGTTATCCACCAAAACATTAATGTGAAAAATAAACCAAGTTCTCATGTTCCACCAAAAGTCGTGATATCTCAAAAGGTGCCAATTCTGATACTGTTATCAGAATAAGCCATTTATTACCGTTTAACGCATTTAGAGTCCTTAACTCCTTACTAACTTCTACTCTATTCATCCTTACTTGGACAAAATAGTAAACAACATTCTAACCTAAAAATATGAATTTAATGCAAATACTAGCTGTTTTCTCGCAAGATAAATGTAATGTATGAAATTGGCAACGTGGCACTACAAATATTAGTCCCTGTTACTTTATTTACGAGAAAATGGGAGTTGAAGACAAAAAAAGGTGTACTTTTGGGTTACAATGTTGTTTACTATTTTGAACACAGTATATATTGTAACATACTGATAAAACACTGCCTACATAGAACCCTATCGCAGTAACGTGATTGTAACCCACGTTTAAGTGACGTCGGTTTGTCATAGCGACAGGGTTCTACGGTGGTACGCGAATTATTTCCTTACTATTTCTATCGCGCATTGAACACGACAAAGTCCGCAGAGGCAAGACAGAGGCGATACATACCCATCGTCTTCTTGGCGCGCTCGGCGGAGCCCTGAGACGCCTCCGTGAGGTAGCCTGCCCCAAAAGCGCCCGGTTAGTGGAAACGATATGGCATGGTTTGGTTAGTGGTGAACAAGTAGACAGACATTTGTAAAGGGTTGGTTCAATTTGCTGCAGACAATAATCTATTGACAGGTTTAGCGAATGTATTCTTGAACGGAATAATCATGTATATCTTTTCGCAGCTGACTATACCTAGTCTCAGATAATGGGCTTTTTGGGTTCGTTCTGCTCAAAAACCAGACTATTATCGATATTCATGCACAAAAAACGTGCCCGAAAAAAAAACTGTCAAGTGTGTGACATTTCGTTACAACTTTGAAAAAACTCGCATCTCATTTTGCTCCAGCGAAAAAGGTAGTAACTCTAAATGATGCTAGTATGCACTACTGTCTTTTCCCGAGGTTGGTTTCAAATACAAGGTTTTTTCAAAGTAGTGGCGATTTTTCAGTAGGTACCAGTGGCGTGGCGTGCATATAAGCCGATTCCCACCGGCTTGCCCAAGGAACTGCAGTTTACCTAAACATGTTACATTGATTTTTAATGGATTTTAATTGACTAATCAGTAATAAGGATTTGATTTGATTTTGATTAAGGACAAATTTGTCTGCAGCAAATTAAGGAAATGTTCTATTATTTACTTAATTTTAAAGTCTAAAAGAGGGGAGAGTTCTAAAACTTAATTTTTATAATAGTATGAACAATCATCCAAAGTGCCGAATACATTGCAAAACATCCTTGTATTTCCCGAGGCATAAAGATATGTTATGATATAGGTCGGCCATTCTCAATATTTGTGACTGTGGTTGTGTATAATTGCCATACCCTTTTACATATATTTTATATGGAATTACGGAAATCAGACGCAGTCACAAATCTGGAGAATGGCTGACATATATATTTAGCACATTATTAATGTTAGAAACTTTTTATGACTGTACTTTGACACACAAGGAACAATGAAAATGTATTCAAATCTACTCTTAAACAATGTATGATTTTAGACTACCAAATTACAGACATAAAATATTTTAATTTTAACTTGAAAGAAAGATCCAAATTTGGGTATTCATGTTGTTCTGTCCTTGTCACTCTCCAAGTAAAACTATATTTAAATGAGCAGAATAGCACAATATGAAGTTCAAATTTTGAATTTAGAAGCAAAAAGGTAGTGCCCACTACTGCGATTTTTTTTATTGTGAGTGGGTGGGGGCGCATTGGATGAAATTTTTCAAAAATCTTGAAATTTTGTTTATTGGTAGGAATAAGCCTCCTTATTGTCAGAAAAAAATTACAGATTTTTCTGTGGCTTAGAAAAAAATAAAAAGATGAAAAGGTGTTGGTGGGCCCGCCTTACACAGTACAGCAAGAGCAACATTGATATTTTCGATTAAAATGGCTGTAAATGTTCTGTTATTCCTCAAGTTTTCGTATTTTATTAGGCCAGGTGACTATTTCATTTGATTTCATTCCGTCACCTATAAACGAAATAACACGATTTTTGAAAATTTTCATCCATTCCTCATTGATACATATAATTTGATTAAGATTTTGAGGATGCTCATATTATCCACAACGGTGGATCTGCACTTGCCTTGACTTTACATAAAGACCCAAATTGCTAAAAATAGTCTGAAGAATTATTTGAAGAAATGAACACAGAAATAATACATATTATTATTTTTTTGTATGTTTGTATGTGTCGTTGTGGCTTCATCACACAAAATCGGCTAAACAAATTTCAACAATTTTTGGTACACGGGTAGCTGGGTATCTCCAGATGGTTATAGGATACTTTTTACCCGACTACGCTGACGAAAAAAGAAGGGTTAAGACTTTTTCGCCTCTGCTAACGAAGTTGCAGGCATCTTTTAGTAGAAATATAAAAATCATACCATCATCATGAGAGGGTGCTCGGCTGGAGTTCCTTGTTTTCCTGGTTGAGTTGGCCACCTCTTTGAAGTTTAGCTCATTTTTCTGAAATTGTAGTAAATATTCATCAATTTTCATCAGCAACTAGTGTTAATAGGAACCATACCCAAAGGGTAAAATGGCACCCTATTACTAAGACTTTGCTGTCCGTCTGTCTGTACATCTGTCAGTTGAAATTTTCACAGATGATGTATTTCTGTTGCCGATATAACAACAAATACTAATAACAGTATAATTTTATGTCTATCTGTCTATGTCAGTAATCAATATAAAATGATTGAACACCACATCACATTTTGCTTGGAGTAGGGCTCTGCTAACACTGGATTTTCATAGATACGGCCGTTTGTAGCGTATATTTTGTATGGAACCCTCAGTGCGCGAGTCCGACTCGCACTTGTCTGGTTTTTTTCTTATAACAAGGGTATTTCTAAACCTGTCTCAATGGATGAATTTAATGAGTTTACAATGGGACTAGTTCGATTTGTGTAAAAATTGTCCTGTAATATTTATATATGGGTTAATATTTTGGCCAAAAGACTGACTGTGGTTGAGACATCTGAAGAAAGACCCAGTAGGTAACAGTAATTTAAATTCAGGTCAGTTATTTAAATAAAGTGTTTGATGCATAGAATCAGGTTTCTAGAGTGGTATAATTGCAAAGCCATCCAGAACTGTATCTTCTTTAATGTACACTTTATTTATGTCATTTGCTTAACGGTTAACTGGACGAATTCTCTCACAGGGAAAAGTTTGCCTTTGTACATATCCATGTTTTGTAAATACCTATTTTTTTTTATTAGTTTATGTGCAATGAAGTGATGACATACTTACAACTGGTTTATTCTACAACATCAGTGAGTTTTTCAGTGAAATCTAGTCTAGCATTTTTCTAAAATTCCTGTTGACTTACTTGTTGTAATATCTGAGATGGTCAAAGCATTTAATAAAGAATGAAACTTAAACTTTTATATGGATAGCTAACACTAATAAAAAAAATGTATGTTATGCATTAATTATGTTATAAATAAATAAAAAAGGATGCATAATCATTAGGATTGTTCATGCAATTGACTCTCCGTTGCGAACACTTAATATCAGTGCCACGGGAGTTATCCAAACAGTCAATGCCAGCCTTATACACACATCGGCCCTTGGGCACTCAGAACTAAAATTAGAGACCCTTTAGCACTGTAAAAAAACGGCGTATAACATCTTTCAAGGCCCCTGGGAAGTTCGGAGCCCCGGGCACGTACCCAAAATGCCCAGTGAGCAAGACGGGCCTGCAAGCAGTTGCAAAAAAAAACTTACTAGCTGTCCCACTGTTTTGTTCAATTGTATGTTACTAATTTGTCCAAGCAGTATCTTGAATGCAAGGTCTACGTTTCGGCATTCCATGTGAACGCGGTTGTCTATTTTTAATTTCTGTTCAGCCACTGAAACAATGATAAAGATGTAACATTAAAAAAAAAAGACACCATGTTTGCTTCGTTTGTTTATTTACGTAGCGAACTTGTAACGAATTGTGTTTATTTTACATAGCATGTCAAACTTTTGTCATAAAACTGAATCATTAATTATAATTTGATAACTTACCAATCTTGTCAAGTTTCTTCAACACATCATCTTTTTCCTTCACACCAGTTTTCTCTTGAGTACGAACTGGTCGTTTTGTCCTAGGCATTTTTAATACTTATAAAAAATTTAATGCTTTCAAACTACAATCAATTGTTTAACAATACAAGTTGACACACAAATCCTAGTAAATATGTCGAGTATCAAATATATTAAAGATAATGCTTGAGGACATTCACAAAATTCGAATGAAAAAACATAACCGACAAACGACAAAATAAATGCCGGATGGCGTTTACGAAGCCTGTTCCACACAGATAAACGCACCTTGACCTCTGTCAGTCAATACTAAAGGGAGGTACGTGTCTACGTCTCGCTTGCAAAAAATAAAAATTTATATTGAAATTGCTTTGATGTTCTTGTGTCCTACAATTATTTTTTTGTAATATAAAGAAGTTCTATTTATCTGGGGGCAAGGCAGTACTCCCGCCAAGTCCAACAAAAAAAATGATTTTCTGAGAATAAAACATAATATATGTATCTCCATAAATACATCTAAAAACTGCTATTCACATTCGAACTTCAAATAAGTTGGAAGAACATTAGATGAGTGTGAAAACACTAAAATCAAATGCGTTTCTTTTTTTATACTCACTCTACTACGCCTTGATCAAGTTTTTTTGTGAAATAATAAAACGCATGCAACGACCGGAAGTAAAATATTTTAACCAATAACTAACTTATTAACTGAATATTTCATCAATTGTTTTAAGTCGACTGTATGTTCAATTTATAGAATAACTTTATTTATTACTTGTCTATTTCGTTTACTTTTTTTGTTTATAGTGACTATACGTTCTAATGAGTGCAGTTTTGACTTGTGCAGTGCATTGTTATGATGAACGTAGAATGGCGGACGTTGTCATTGTGGGATGTTTGTTCACATTTTTATTGATAAATGCTTGCCATGGTACGTAATGTTACATTTATTTACTCAGACTTAAACTACGACTCACTTTACACTATACTCCCAATTTTCATGTCTCTATATTAATGACAGATCTTTAACAAGACTATTGTTTTTTCTACATGAGCAACCAGTTTGTGTTTTTAATATTTTAAATGTGTTTTTTATTATTGTAACTGTTCTTTTCAGCGTGCTCTATTCGTATTTAACAATATTGCAATGAACTAAGCTTATAGAAGTATAACTGAACTTTTCAATCAATAATTATTTCATAGAAACTTATTTTAGCTAGATGTTAAATTAAGCACTTCACTCTGTATGAATAAAACACTAAATTATAATACTAAGAACTGTTGTTGAAATTGCTGACTTATAAATACATACTCTTACTCTTATCATTTTATAACTGGTTATATGGCTAATTTTGAATAAAAAGTCAATTGTGTTTTCAAAACCAAGAAGCTTTTAGTAAATCTTCTTTTATTGTATAGGGGGTCTCCCTGGCCTGGTGGATCTAGATGAGGACACCACCCGGAGCTTCGGCGCCGACATGCAGTTGCTTGAAGACCCGGAGGCTGCCCGAAAGATGATGGTACACCATCCAAGGTGAGCTGTATTGTTATATTATGTGATTTATGTAATGAATAGACTTAGTTCAGAGAAAAACATCTTTTCTTTATTGTGTGAACTGGATGCTCTTACCTTAACTATGTTGAGACGATCTCCAGCGTGAAACCAATGTGGAACACTATCATAAGGGACCAAAAAAAAGAAGTGTTTTACACTTTTTTGTGTGGATTGTATAAGTCCAATATTTTGGGTTCCAATCCCGGCCAGGGCAAGTGTGATGAGTATGAAGGTTTTTCTTGGGCTTTGGATGTTTTCTATGTATTTAAGTATTATAATTTATCTTTATATTAAGTATATTGTCGCTTAGGACCCATAGTACAAGCTTTGCTTCGTTTGGGACTAGGTAGATTTGTGTAATATTGTCCCTGATATTTATTTATTTTATTTGCGTCAACAGTACAGGCAAATGATCATTTCTATTGTTTGGAATGCGGGATATGCAGAATACATTTAGTCATTTCAGGACTTTTAAACAACATTCAAATATGGAACTGAAAAATAAAATGTGGGACTGTCCTGCAGAATCCGGACGGTGGGGCACCTTAAACTATGTATAAATATGAGCATCCTTGCAAACACTAACAGATTTTTCTTAGAAAATAATTCATAAACTGAAGTAAAACAGACAAAGTGAATAATAGGGGATAGTAAATCCCTTTGCCAAGTATACTTTGACGACCGGTTTGGCTCAGTGGGAGTAACATTGCCTGCGAAGCTGAGGTCCTGGGTTCAAATCCCGGTAAGGGCAAATATTTGTGTGATGAGCATAAATATTTGTTCCTGAGTCTTGGATGTTTTCTATGTATATAAGAAATATATCTATTAAATATATTGTCGTCTAGTACCCATAACACAAGCCTTATTGAGCTTACCATGGGACTAATCGATGTGTAAAATTAACCCGTAATATTTATTTATTATTTTATACTTTCCTGTCTCTTCAGGTTCTTCAAGTTCTTCTTGTGACAAATTAACCAAGCAAGAACAAGCAATTGGTGAATCTATTAACAACATCGGATATAAAAAAAGAACATAATTTCAAATAGCTGAACCAATTATCTTGAACCTTTGCTAAGAACTATTTGTTAGTAGTGTCACCTTTCAGACAAAAAAACTAAATTCCAACCAGTAGTTTGATCTAATACAACAGACAGACGCACAAATACAATTGGTGCTTTGAAATTATGGTAATCATTACAGTGAAATCAGAGTACTCGATAATTGTTGTGTTCACACGACATATGTGTATATTGTCAGGTGTGAGTGAGAGGGGCAGCAATCAGCAGCCGAGTGCTATTAATACTTTGGTTTTACTGTACATTTATGCTTCTCTGAAGTTCAGCACACTGCTTCAAAGCCTGACATTTGAAAAATAACTTCTTAATCAGTCTTATTTTTAAACTTAAATGTATTTATGAGCCAAATTGTTTCTATGCTGCATAAAGGAGGAGGAAATATGAAAAAAGGTAAGATCTGGAATTTTTGAATGTGGTTACTATGTTTTTAATTTATACATGAGTACATGACTCATAATATTGTTACTAAGTTGTTTGGTGCAAGAAGATGAGGCCACAGGTTGTCTACTTTGTATTTAGTTCTTAGATTTATGTTCCTTGTTATTTACTCTTTGTATGCAATAAAAAAATATCCTGCTGTATTACTTTATTTTAAACAAATAGTGCCGCATACATTGTATTATGGCAACAACTTATAGATATAAGGTGTTCCCTCACTTAGAGCATTAATTTGCCTGTAATGTAGTGTCTCAGAATTGATTTTAAGCATTACATAACAGTACTGCCTTCTTGAATTCACGAGCATTCACCTCTCTCACTGATGTAATGCTTGACTCTGTAACGTTACATCTTAGGAGAATGCTCCAAGTGAGGGAGCACCTTTATGAAAACAGACTAAAGCCACACTGTCAACAATTGCTACATAATTGTTACATATTTGCTGTGATTTATTTTTGAAAGTGCTTTTCAATAAAGCACACATCAAGATAGTTTACCCTTTTACTAGTGCTACAAAAAACGAAACACATTCACTGCTTCTAAAAAATAAATGACAATGAATACATTCCAGATACAAATGCCATCAATGCGAGTCCCCGGACTGCGAGGACTCGACCCAGCAGTGCACATCAGCGCTGTACTGCTTCAAATCTTCAGTGCGTGACACAGATGGCTCATTACGTCATTCTCGAGGATGCACTGCGGCAAGAGACCATGCTCAGTTCACCTGCCACCATCGCGTCAGCCAAAGGTAAAATAAAATAAATAAATAATATAATAAAGTAGAATGTGCCCGCGACCTCGTCCGCGTAAATCTTTTTTTTACCGTAGTTGGGAGCTATTCCCGTACCAAAATTGGTTAAAATCCGTCCAGCCGTTTTAGCGTGATGAGAGGACAAAGAAATTCTAGCTAACAGATGGCGCCAGACTGGCAAAAGACGATCCTGCATCGCGCTATTAAGATTTTTCCTGAAATCGTGACCCCTCTCCATTGAAAAATTTTCATTACAATTCTAGATTTTTATAATAGTATAGATTATAATTTAAAAAAAATACGAGACAATTTTACACAAATCGTTTTAGTCCCATGGTAAGCTCAATAAGGCTTGTGTTATGGGTACTAGACAACGACATATTTAATAGATATATTACTTATATTCATAGAAAACATCCAAGACTCAGGAACAAATTTTGACTGCAATAAAATTTTATTGTTTAAATTTTACTGCTGGTAATACAGAACCTTGATTTAAACTTACACAATCTTCACTCATTATCACAACACAACAACACGGGACTAGAAGACGTTGATTTCGCCACTCCAGTTTCCTTCAAGACCATGGACGTAACGCGACGTCCGAAACGTCTAAGAATTACCAACGAAAGGTAATTAAATAAATCATATTTATACGCGATTAAGCCCCGTTTTGTTGTGTTATTATAATATAGAACCTTAATATTTTCTTCTGTTTCCGCGATTATTACTCATTTAAATAAAACAATTTAACGGATTATGTAGCGTATATTGAGTTCCCGACGTTTCGGAAGCCTTCTTATTCCAAATACTCCGCCTTTCGAACACCGTATGCATTGTTTTAAACTCATCCAGCGTCCGCAAACGCCACGCTGGCCAGCTCAACGTGACCTGCTGCTCCGGCGACCTCTGCAATGCCGGCGACTTCCCACTGCTGGCTCCGCAGGACACGGCCGTGGAACCACTACCGGACCACTCCTGGAAGCTCTGGGCGAGCGTGTTCGCTGCGGTCTCTGTCGTCACTGTTGCCGCAGCTGCCGCTGTAGTGCTTTTGAGGAGAAGTCATAGGTGAGAATAAATATTCTTCGGTTTACTCTTGGCAATTGATGCTAAAGTTAAATTCTATGGATCTATCTAAAAATTGTCTGAATTATGAATTTATTAGTGATGGGCAAGACTCTGACTTACTCCTTTACTTATGTCAAACCATATAGAATAATAAAATACCGAAAGTAAAAAACCTACTTGGTACCTACTTATCTGTTAAATCACGATCAGAAGAAAAATCGGTACTTGATGATGATGTCTCCAGTATTTATTATAACAGGTGCCTTTATATGATCTGTAGCCCTATCGCTCTCTTTCGTTTCTTATATCACCAGGGATCGTATTTTCGGTGACACATTTACCTAAAGTTTGACGGCGCCGCCTATGTTGAACGGTGTGGAAACGGACTCAATATAATAGGGTATCCTGGGTAAAAAAAAAAAAATTCTAATTAGTCCGTGTGCAAAAAATATTGGTCACGTATTTTTTCCCTTTGTCAATCAAACAAAAAAAGACAAAGATAAAGCGCGTCAAAGTTTGGGAGTGGGAGCGCATGACGTCACGCCGTGCGAAAACGGTCGTACGGCGTGACGTCACGGCGAACTTTAACGGGCTATATCTTTATAATTTTTTGTATAATTGACAAAAGAAAAAATGAGTCGGTTAACTTCAAACTCAGATAAATCCACTGTAACCACTTGGGAGATTATTGAAAAAAAGTGATAATTCGGTGATTTGAAAGGCAGATTATTTGTATTATGGCTAAAGCATAAAAAAATCGATCCTGTTCGACAAACTCAGCTTAAAAACCATCTAAACTAGTGTATTCTTAAAAAAAAAATTGATTGGATTTATCTTCATTTGATATAATCGTTTGCAATTTATCTATCTTTGAAAAAACTCAGTGTGGATTTGTATAAGTTTGATTTATCAGACCTGGATTTATCTAGATTTATTGACGCAGAGTTGACGTCAACTGACAGCCATATTGAACAAACTTCTTTCGCTGATTGGCTTTGATGGACTTGCCTTCATTTGAAATAAACTGTCATATGGATTTACCTGATTTTGATAAAATATTGTGATCTTCACTTTATTTTTCACAAAAACTACACGAAATTATACTTAACCCATGAAATAGAAACAAAACCAATTTCTTAGCCGTTTATTATATACAAAAATCTTAAAATGTGTCAGAAATGGATTTACCCGAATTTGAAGTTAACCGACTCAAATACGTGTCCAATATTTTCTGATAATCTAAGTGATGGATTAATTATATTTTTTTAGGACAATCAATCAATGTAACATGTTTGGATAAAGTTCAATTTGTTCGGGTAATACGTCAAATTGGGAAATAATATGAAATTCACTTGACAGTGACATTGTCAGTACTGTAGGTAAAGGTATGCCAAATTTTAGCTCAATCGGAAACCAGGAAGTGGGTCAAATTTAATATTTTCTTCTGTTTCCGCGATTATTACTCATTTAAAATAAAACTATTTTAACGGATTATATCGCGTATATTATGTCATTTCAGTTCTCAACGTTTCGGAAGCTTTTCAGCTTTCTATGTTCACGGGTTTACTGAGAAAACATATTATTCTCTGTCAAAGTTACCATTTGTGTAAACTACTCACTTTGGGAAAACAAATAAAGGTATACATACATGCCAGATGGGCCTAATCTGTAAAGACAGCTACACATTTGCCAGAAGGGCTACATTATTTTATTTTGATAATTTACCAAGCAGCATTTCACAAATGAGGCGTACTGAGGAGAAAAGAAACGCTGCAAAGAAAAACTCCCCGGCTACCTCATTACTAATTATAATATTTTAAAAACATAGACTAAATTACTTTTGTGTGCTTGTTCCTTGATGAGATGTATGATGGATCCGAAGCGGGTCGCCCGTGACCATGGAAAGCTGAAAAGCTTCCGAAACGTCGGGAACTCAATTGACATAATATACGCGATATATTCCGGTAACATTTTTTTATTTAAATGGGTCAAATGTATTTAACTTGCAATATTTGATCCGAACATACTATAACTTCAATAGAAGCTTGTAAAACTGAAAGTCAGTAGCGGTTTGAGATTTTGGGAGTTAATTTGAACATTATTGTTGCAGATTACGAGTGTCGAGATCCGCGTTACACAAGTTGGGACCAGATTCGAACTATTTCTCTAGTAATATATACAGCCCTCAGGTCACCAGCGCGTACTATGAAGGTACCTATGATACTTAAGAGTCCCCGGCAAGCTCGTCCAAATTTCACCTTCCCATAAAAACAGAGTTTCGTTCTCATTTCGTTTTAAAATGAGAACTACTTGTTAGATTGTAACGAAACTTTGCATATACAATGACATGAGGTATATATGTATGGCTCCAGTTTATAAAACAAACGAAATACAGCAAAAACTGTTTTGTATGAAAAACTTAAATTCGCTGTAATTTTTTTACTACGGTATTTATTCTAAGTACAAAGTTTCAGAGCAAACTAGCTAGTAGTTTTTAAATGAGAGGGTAACTACATTTGTATGGAGAACCTAGCTTACTGGGACTCTTAACAATCCTAGTTAACCGACTTCCAAAAAAAGGAGGTTCTCAATTCGACGGAATGTTTATTATTATTATTATTTTTTATGGATGTTCACCGATTGTTCAGACTATTTGGCCGATTTCAAATTTTTTTTTTTTGTTTTATAGAAGGTACTTTCTAGTTGGTCCCATTTAAGTTTGGTGAAGATCTGATGATGGAATCCATGAGGAATTGAAGGAACTCCTCAAATATTGTAGGCATACATATAGCGATTTTGGTATTATAAGAAACATAATAAGCATTTGCATTCAGAAAGTGTAAATTGGTGAAGTGGAACTGATGCAGAAGACCACAGAATGCCATAGGAACTCCTCAATGATAAATGATTTACGTGTGGCGACAAAATATCTTGATTAATTTAGCTAAGCAACTTCATAGTCACAAATTTAAATATTCCTGATGAGAATGGTACCATCGAATTGATTTGATGATGGAGCCGGAAGGTAGGCACCAGATCTATGTAATAAAATAATGTATCCTAGCCGTGTTTGGGCTTGTTCGAATCGTCACGAGATACACTTTTAAGTAACGATTAACTAAAAAGTGTAAAATAAATAAACTTTTAAACAAAAAAAATAAACGGACTCCAAAAAAACTAAAAAGTAAAAAATAACGCCATAATTCAGTTTCTTCAAATTACTTTATACAATATATTCTATACAGTATATACAATTAATGTTATTTTGGAGTCGGTGCCATCGTGTCACAACTTACTAAAATCGTCAATTTTCAATATTTTACACATTCTTTATATGGCACCGACGCCAAAATAACATTAATTGTATATACTGTATAGATTGAGTATACAAACGGTTACTTGTAAGTAATTTGAAGAAACTGAATTATGGCGTTATTTTTTACTTTTTAGTTTTTTTGGAGTCGGTTTTACTTTTTTGTTTAAAAGTATATTTTGATAAAAATGCCCTCTGGTTCATGTGACCCTACTAATACTCCGCTGCTGTCACCAGGCTGTATCTCATGAACCGTGATAGTTAGACAGTTGAAATTTTACAGATGTATTTATGTTGGCGCTGTAACAAAAAATACTAAAAACAGAATAATTTTATTAAGAGTCCATAAATCGGTTACGGAACTTATGACTAGCATGTTAATTTTATAAATCTTTTCTTGAATATTGGTTATTTATGTGAAAAACTAAAGTTGTTAATGAAAAAATAATGATAATGACCCATTAGTGCATGATTTTTTTATCGATTTTCTTAACAAAATATGAAAACACCGTAAAAACGATTTCCAAAAGTGAAATTAAAATCAGCCAAGAAATACGCATGATATAGGCATTTTAAACTGCTAATTAGACGGCGATTCGACAGAGAGCTCCGACACGTACTACGTCACAGTCCACTCCGACCATATAAACTCCATATTAAATTCCGTTTTGCTAGAAAGAGATAGAATGAAATGTTTGATGGCTTATATCTTGGTTATTTTTATAGTTATTCGAAAAAATATTTTTGTCTACTGTTTGTTTCATGAATGAGCTTTTAATAAAGCAAAAATAAAAATCTTGCATATTCCCTTTTGTCACTATGACAATGTTTAAACTTAAATTCTTTAACATAGTACCCTGTAATATTGGGCCAGCGATATGTCATGAGTGAAAAAAACTGTATGTTACATTTTGCTTTGCAACTTTGATAAACTAGTGTAATGCATAGAGCATGTTCTTAAAGCTTACCCTTTTCCAGGTGTAGAAGGCTCCCAGAACGGTGGGGGCATCCGAGCAACTCTAGCAGGAGACTCCACCCTCCGGGAATACCTCCAGGGCTCCGTCAGCTCCGGCTCAGGATCCGGACTGCCTCTGATGGTGCAGCGGACACTCAGCAAGCAGGTGTCACTGCTCGAATGTGTTGGAATGGTAAGCAATCTACATCTACATCATCTTTCTAATCCGAAGACTGGTTGGTAAACACACGTCCATTCAGAGATATGCCAGTGAATATTCGCCCACCTTCACAACACGTTTGGAACAGTTGGTTGCACAATGGCCTACGAAGCTGGCGGTCCTGGGTTCCAATCCCGGGGCAAATGTTTGTGTGAGGAGTACGAATGTTCGTTACTGGGTCTTAGATGTTTTCTATGTATTCAGGTATTATAAGTTATGTATCGTAACGACACGTTTGGCTCAGTGGGTTGCTTAACGGCCTACGAAGCCAGCGGTCCCGGGTTCGAATCCCGGGGCAAGTGTTTGTGTGATGAGTACGAATGTTCGTTCCTGGGTCTTAGATGTTTTCTATGTATGCAAGTATTATAAGTTATGTATGGTAACGACACGTTTGGCTCAGTGGGTTGCTTAATGGCCTACCAAGCCTGCGGTCCCGGTTTCGAATCCCGGCCAGGGCAAGTGTTTGTGTGATGAGCACGAATGTTTGTTCCTGGGTCTTGGATGTTTTCTATGTGTTTAAGTATTTTAATTTATCTATATATTATGTGTATCGTCGCCTAGTACCCATAGTACAAGCTTTGCTTAATTTGAGACTAGGTCGATTTGTGTAAGATTGTCCCTGATATTTATTATTTATGTATATTAGTTGTGTGTTATGTGTCGATGTTCGAAGAACCGTAAAGACGTAAAGGTTCTCGAGTGGAGACCGCGTTCCGGCATACGCAGCGGGCCGCCCGCAAGGTGGTCGGACGATCTTGTTAGGGTTCCGGGGACTCGCTGGATGCAGGTTGCCCCTATCCGGCCCATGTGGAAATCGATTGAGAAGGCCTGTGTCCAGCAGTGGACGTCCTGTGGCTGAAATGACGATGATGATGATTTTATGTATAGAAGATGAACGCAACTTCGTTCGCGGACAAAAAATCATAATCCCTCGTTTTTTCTTTAGCGTAGTCGGGTAAAAAGTATCCTATAACCATCTGTGAATACCCAGCTACCCGTGTACACAAATAGTTGAAATCCGTTAGCCGATTTGGCGTGATGAGGCCACAACGACGCATACAAACATACCAAAAAAAAAAATTTTTTTTCGAATCAGTTTTTTTGAAAATATCTTCAATGTACACACATTCCACTATCTATTACAACTTTTTAATAGTATAGATATAGTCGCCTGGTACGGCTGGTACCCATAGTACAAGCTTTGCTTAGTTTGGGACTAGGTCGATTGGTGTATGATTTATTTATACTGACTGTTGAGTTTGTTTCGGCTTTCTTCTCTTCAGTGGTCTCCTCTTGGGAAACGCCGTATAGTCAGACTTGTAAAAGTGCCCTTGCGGCCTACATACAGAATAAAAATCATTATTTCATCAGATTATTCCCAGCCACTTTGTCAGCCTTTTTTATGATTTTTTTAGTGACATTCCATCTCAAAACATACTAATTCCAGGGTCGCTATGGAAAAGTATGGCGCGGCCTCTGGTACGCGGACAGTGTCGCCGTGAAGATATTCTTCTCCCGGGACGAGGCCTCGTGGCAGAGAGAGACGGAGATATACAGCACCGTGCTTCTGAGGCACACGAACATACTGGCGTACATCGGGAGCGACATGACGAGCCGCAACAGCTGTACGCAGGTGAGAAATACTTGTACACACTTGAGAAACTGTACACGCGTGAGAAATAGTTGTACACAGGTGAGATACAACTGTACAATTTATTTGAATTCACATATAGGTATTTTTATATCATAGGTAATTTTATTATTACACTTAAAACGTCATTATATTGAAGCAAAAAGTCTTGTCTATCGTTGGTTTGTGCGTAATAATGTGCCGTAGAGCCGACTTCACTATCGTCAGGACGAATCCAACCATCACACGTTCTGCATCACATTTTTTTTAAATAATATAATTTTTTAACGGAATTAATAGTATATGTCACAGTCAAGACTCTCTCCCGGTTAAAACTACTTTTGACTAGTAAAAACAATCAAAATCGAAAGTGTTCAGTGAATAATACTTTTGACCAAGGTCTGTAGTCAAAAGCACTTTTTGACTAATTTTGCTAGTTAAAAGTAGTTTTAACCGGGAAAGAGTCTTGACTATAACATTATACATACTTTAAGACACGCCTACATTCTCTACGTTTTCCTCAACGTTTATAGTCCGGGTTCGGATATTCGGTGAGATATTTACCTAAAGTTGCCAAAAACCCGGCAAAAGGTCGGCAAATATGGAGTCGGCTTTTTAATTAAATTATTTTAATAATTTAAGTTCCAGGATTCTGGGATTGCATATCACTACACGAGAAGGTAAAAATATTACAAAAACATATTTAGTTTATGTCTATTTTGGCAAGCACGTACGTTGTTATGCAAATGTAGGTATGTAGTAATGTAAGTATTTAAGTGTTTGTCGTAGCCGCGGTGTGAATTGATTTAATTTTTAGGTATATGTAACATAAGAGAATAATAAAAAAAAAAACTTTTTTTTTTCATAAAACAATTATATTAAATTGAGTCCGTCTCCATACTGTTCAACATAGACGCCGCCGCCAAAATTTTGGTAAATATCTCACCGAATGTCCGAACCCTGTTTGTAGTATTAGTATTACCCTTAAAACCCTTATTTTTCCAGTTATGGCTGATAACGCACTACCACCCGCTCGGATCGTTATACGAACACCTACAACGAACGACGCTGACGCGGCATCAGATGATGCTGATCTGTCTGTCAACCGTCAACGGACTGCTGCATCTGCACACAGACATACACGGCACACAAGTTGGTATATTTATATACACTATCATCTACTGGGATCGTTAAGGGGATGTATCGAAAATTTAAGCAATTTTTTTGCGTGATTTTTGTCAAATCTAGTATATAACACAGGCTGGATTACAAACATGTGTTTTTTGACTATATAACCTATTCAAAGATTAACGCGGAAACATGTTTGTTGAAAATTTCCTTGATAAAAAAGTTATCCGAAAACGCGTTTTCATTGTCTGTTTTTTGTCTAGTTTGTACAAACTACAGATTAATAAACGGTAAAATTATGTAAAAGCGTCATTCTTTCATGTGATTAACTTAAATGTTAACAAATCTTCGATTTCATTGTACTTTTACATCTGGCGCTTACGCTAAAAAATAATGAAATAATGATCTTTATTCTGTAAGTGGGCCGCAAGGGCACTTTTACAAGTCTGACTCTACGGCGTTTCCCAAGAAGAGACCACTGTTGAGAAGAAAGCCGAAACAAACTCAACAGTCAGTATTTTTTTCGAAATAGCTCTTATATCTATTACAATATTTGTACTAGCCTATCCTAAATACATGTTTTAAGTATAAACTCAATGCGTAGTTCTCCAAGAAAACATATCAAAACTTATAAACGTAAAAAAACGATAATAATAGAAGATAAAAAATCAAAATATGATTTTTTATTTGAAACAACTTAATTACGTTTGATAAGTCACATTATAAGAACCGTGTCCCGGTAAGAGTAAATTATTTGGTTTCTGTTTTGGGACATGCAATTTTGTCTGTTAAATAGTTCTTAGTGTGGGCTCGTCCAGAAATCATGTGAACGTCTATATTCCAAATAATGGCGTTTTTAGTAACAGTTTATAGAAACATGAATTTCATTCCTTTTTTACTCATTGCAGCACTTTTTAAAGATGCTACATATAATGGAATGACCTCCCCCCCCCCCCCCTTCGTCATGCTACCATCAACCGATGTTCAGCCCCCCCCCCCCCCCCCCCCCTCCATTTGCTGTGACGTAATTTTATGAATAGCCCCTTAGTCCGAAAAATACACGTGATTGAATAGGGGGGAGGGGATAGCGTTATAATCGCCAATTATTACCGAAGAAGAGGGGTGGGGGGTCAAAGGTAGGCCAAATATGATCACATGATTTCTGGACAAACCCTAACGATTGGAGCCGACACGTCCGAAGATGCTGATCTGTTTGTCAACGGACTGTTACATCTAAACCCTGGTGTTGCACATATCCTTAGGTGACGATGACCACTTTCCATCAGGTGGGTCGTCTGCCCGTTTGCCATTCATACTCGTATCATTAGGAAAATAGTAGTAAAATTCGATGCTTGATTCGAGGCTTCCATGAACCAGTGATTGATATATTTAAATGGTTACTTTGCCATCAAAGACAGACAGGACTTTCGAAACATTAAGATTGTAGTCAAACGTTTCTACAAGGTAGATAACTTTATGTGGCTTACTAAATATTTCTATTCACTTACGAGTTGTGTTCAAAAATTCAGTAGCAATCTTTTTTTGGAAGAAATCACTCGTTAGCAATAAAATGAACCATTTTGTCTTTTGATGTTTGTAATAGCTCTTTAACAGCGTCACAAGACGTTATTTAGAAATATACCAATAAATTACATTTCCTCACCAGGGTAAACCAGCTATAGCACACCGAGATATCAAGTCGAAGAATATACTAGTGAAGGTCAACGGCGAGTGCTGCATCGCGGACTTCGGGCTCGCCGTCACAGCGCAGCACGTGGCCCGAGCGCTGCCCAGCGCCCGCCAGGGGACCGTGCGGTACATGAGCCCCGAGACCCTGGACCAGAGGTGAGCACACACACACACACACACACACACACACACACACACACACACACACACACACACACACACACACACCGCGCAGCACGTGGCCCGAGCGCTGCCCAGCGCCCGCCAGGGGACCGTGCGGTACATGAGCCCCGAGACCCTGGACCAGAGGTGAGCACACACACACACACACACACACACACACACACACACACACACACACACACACACACACACACACACCGCGCAGCACGTGGCCCGAGCGCTGCCCAGCGCCCGCCAGGGGACCGTGCGGTACATGAGCCCCGAGACCCTGGACCAGAGGTGAGCACACACACACACACACACACACACACACACACACACACACACACACACACACACACACCGCGCAGCACGTGGCCCGAGCGCTGCCCAGCGCCCGCCAGGGGACCGTGCGGTACATGAGCCCCGAGACCCTGGACCAGAGGTGAGCACACACACACACACACACACACACACACACACACACACACACACACACACCGCGCAGCACGTGGCCCGAGCGCTGCCCAGCGCCCGCCAGGGGACCGTGCGGTACATGAGCCCCGAGACCCTGGACCAGAGGTGAGCACACACACACACACACACACACACACACACACACACACACACACACACACACACCGCGCAGCACGTGGCCCGAGCGCTGCCCAGCGCCCGCCAGGGGACCGTGCGGTACATGAGCCCCGAGACCCTG